>CM055118.1:177446085-178646085 GCA_029206835.1 Rana muscosa | reverse complement strand
GGGAGGGAGGGAGGAAGGAAGGGAGAGGAAGGGGGGAGAGAAAGAAGGAGAGGGAGAGATAGAGGGAAGAAGGAATGGAGAGAGAGGGGGAGCGAGAGAAGGAGGGGGAGAGAGATATAAGGAGGGAAGAAGGAAGGGGGAGAGAGAGAAGGAGGGGGAGAGAGATAGAGGGAGGGAGGAAGAAAGGGAGAGAGAAGGAGGGGGAGAGAAGGAGGGGGGAGATAGGGGAGGAAGGAAATAAGGGAGATAAAGGGGGGAGAAGGAGGGGAAAGAGATAGAGGGAGGAAGGAAGGGGGGAGAGAGAGAAAGAGGGGGAGAGAGATAGGGGGAGGGAGGGAGGGAGGGAGAGAGAGGGGGAGAGATAGAAGGAGGAGGGGTAAGAAATAGGGAGAGAGGGAGGAAGAAAGGGAGAGAGAGAAGGAGGGGGAGAGAGCTAGAGGGAGGGAGGAAGGAAGGGAGAGAGAGAAGGAGGAGGAAGATGGAGGGAGGAAGAAAGGGAGAGAGGGGGAGGAGAGAGATAGAGGGAGGGAGAAAGGAAAAGAGAGAGGAGGGAGAGAAGGAGGGGGAGAGATAGGGGAGGTAGGGAGGAATAAAGGGATAGAAAGGGGGAAAAAAGAGGGGGAAAGAGATGGAGAGAGGGAGGAAGGGGGAGAAAGAGAGAAGGGGGAGAGAGAGCTAGAGGGAGGGAGGAATGAAGGGGGAGAGGGGGAGAGAGAGATAGAGGGGGGTGAAGGAAGGGAGAGAGAGGGGGAGTGAGAGAAGGAGGGGGGAGAGCTAGAGGGAGAGAGAGAGGGGAGAGAGAGAAAGAGGGAGATAGCTAGAGGGAGGAAGGAAGGGAGAGAGAGGGGAGAGAGATGAGGAGGAGAGAGATAGAGGGAGAAAGGAAAGAAGCGAGAGAAGGAGAGAGAGAAGGAGGGGGAAAGATGAGGTGGAAAGAAAGGGAGATAGAGGGGAAGAGAGCGGAGAGAAAGAGTAATAGAGGGAGGGAGGAAGCAAGGGGGAGAGAGAGAGAAGGAGGAGGAGTAAGACAGAGGGAAGGAGGAAGGAAGGGAGAGAGAGAGAGAGAAAGAAAGAGTGGAGATATATAGGGGGAGGGAGGGAGGGAGACAGAGGCGAGAGAGATAGGGGGAGGGAGAGAGAGAGGGGGAGAGATAGAAGGGGGAGGAATAAGATAAAGGGAGAGAGAGAAGGAGGGGAGAGAGCTAGTGGGAGGGAGGAAGGAAGAGAGATAGAGTAGGGGGGAAAGAGAGACGGAGGAAGATAGAGGGAGGGAGGAATAAAGGGAGAAAGAGGGAGGAGATAGATAGAGGGGGGGAGAAAAGAAGGGAGAGAGGGGGAGAGAGGGAGGGGGGAGAGATAGGGGAGGGAGGTAAGAAATAAGGGAGAGAAAGGGGGGAGAAGGAGGGGGAAAGAGATAGAGGGAGGAAGGAAGGGGGAGAGAGAGAGAAAGATGGGGAGAGAGCTAGAGGGAGAGAGGAAAGAAGAGAGGGGGGATTAAGGAAGGAAGAGAGAGGGGGAGCAAGAGAAGGAGGGGGATAGCTAAAGGGAGAAAGGAAGGGAGAGAAAGGAGGAGGAGAGAGATAGAGGGAGAAAGGAAAGAAGCGAGAGAAGGGGGGAGAAGGAGGGGGAGAGAGATAGAGGGAGGGAGGAAGAAAGGGAGAGAGACAAGGAGCAGAAGAGTGCTAGAAGGAGGGAGGAAGGAAGGAAGGGAAAGAGGGGAGAGAGAGAAGAAGGAAAGAGATAGAAGGCAGGCAGAGAGAGGGGGAAAGAGTAGGAGGGGAGAAATCTAGAAGGATGGATTAGGCTCCGAGGGCAGAGCAAAATGCGTTAGCCACGTGGACTGGTAGGAGTCCAGGCAGGGGTTGCCACTCTGAACACCACCATAGAACCACATGGATGTGCAGCACCTTGGATTACCTCCTTTTTCTCCCTTGAGGGAGGGAGAAACGAAGGGAGAGAGAAAGAAGCAGGAGGAGAGAGATGGAGGGAGCAAGAGAGGGAGAGAGGAAGGGGGAAGGAGAAAAGAGTATGTGAGAAAGAGGGGATAGAGGGAGGGAGCAGGGAATGAGAAAGAAAGGGGAGGGAGGGGAATAGAGATACAGGGAGGAGGGACAGAAAGAACCTAGAAGAAGAAGAAATAGAGTGAGGAAGAAAGGAGGGGGGGGAGAAAGAGAGATAGAGGGAGGGAAGGAGAGGGGAAAGGGGGAGAATGAAAAAGGTGCAGTACTTGGGGCCAATCAAGTGAACGTCACCCTTAAGCCTCGTACACATGGCCGAGATTCTCGCCAGGAAAAAAAACATTGTTTTTCCTGACGAGAATCTTGACAAGAAACTTGTCCCGGCCGAGTGTACACACGTACGATTCAAAAGAACCGCCGTTCTTTTGAATGGCACGCACGCGGTGACGTCATCTACTACGACAAGCGTGCACTCGTCACATTCAAAGCCGTCGCCGCTGAAAGGTTCTGGGTGGTTCTGGTGCTGGTGCTGTTGGACCTCTGCTCGAGCTGGACCCAGGATCTGTGGAAGTAACTCTCTGACCGGTCGGATATTCAAGAAACCATACACAAGGCGTGGGTATGCAAGAATACAAAGCTTTATTGTCTGTGTAGATCTTATATACACTTTTGCAAAAGTTGCCTCCTTCGTGTAAACCAATTAGGACAGACCCGTGGTTTATAAAAGACAACATAAGTAAAACTCGTGAAGGAAAAGTACAACATCTATAATCACATATAATTACACGTCAATGCGGTTAGTATGTCTTACATCTTCTAGGAATTGGCTTAACCGCAGGCTACATCCCCGTTATCTGCTAATATTTACACTCTTTTAGCAAGTATATAAAAACAAGCTTGTCCAAGAAAGAACATTTTGTACAATACACTAATTCCTGTCCTAATATATATATACTTAAAGTGGAGCCCTGAAACAATGGCTCACTAATATCTTACAGTCGCCATCTTGCTACACCCTATGCCTATGCATAGGAAGCTACCGTGCATGCGTCAAAGTCATTTCGAGCATGCGTGGGTTTCCACGGCGACAGGTAAGTGTACACACGCTCGGGTTTCTCGTCGAGAAACAGGCCGACGAGATTCTTGACGAGAAAAAAGACTGCAGGTCGTCTTTTTTCTTGTCGGGGAATCTGGGCAGTTTTCTTGATGAGAAAACTGAAACCCGCGTACACACAGCCGGTTTTCTCGGCAAAAAAGCTCTCCCGGCAGTTTTCTTGTAATTTTTTGCCGAGAAAACTGGTCGTGTATACGCGGCCTCTGTCCCATATGTGAAAATGCTTTTACATATGCTAACAAGAAACATGCTGACAGGAGGAGAGAGCAGGAAAATTAATTCTGTTGCCCATCCTCCACTGGCAAGTTACAGGCTGGGGTGGAGAGGTGACCTAGCTGTGTTCATTAAATTATTGTAGCCAGGTGCTGGACTACAGAAACATGAAGAAGATATTTCCCCCTTTACACTCAGTTTACTTCACTTTCTCCCGAGATACTGATGTTATACTGAAGTTATGCTGCACCATTCTGCTCTGGCTAGCAGGGTAGAGTTTAAGCCAGGCAAGCCCATAGACTTCTATGCAATGTGCTGAGAATACTGGGAGTTGTAGTTTGGGAGGACAACCATACACTCTGGGAGCCGTAGACTCTGTGGACCACAGATCTCAATAGACACTGTGTAGTAGGAGGAATTGGAGAGAGGATTTTTAATAAACTGCCCAGGGGAAAGTTTTCTCTTTTGGCACAGAGGAGACCACACTGTCAAATATTCATCTGCCAGGGGACTTAGGACACTCAGGGGCAGCGCAGCACTGCCCACATCACAAATACTGCACCGCTGCCGCAGAGAGGCTGAAGCACCGGCTCATCCTCTGTTTCTCAATGCTGATCACTGGAGGAGTTCAGGGAAAGACTAAGGAGGCCCCTTCTATAGGGTCCACAGCAGCATCCTGGGAACTGGTGAGAGGGGTATCTGCCTATTATTGACACTGCTAGTGGTGTCTGAGTCACTGTCATGAAGATCCTGCCACTAACAGGCTCTCCAGGTTCCCTGGTTCACGATCGCGGGTGCCATTGCGCATGCGCGCGCACGCGGGCTTGCGCACATGTACGTACACGCGCACCTCTGTTGGCGCCTGGCGGGCTATTTAGGCCTGCCTGTCACAAGCAGTCCACGCTGTCTGCTCTACAGTGTTGTGTGCCTTAAACCCTGATCTGAGACTGTTACCTGTGTTGAGACCCGGCTTACCTCTGACCATCCAGTTATCTGCCTGCATCTGACCTTGGCCTGTTTGTGACTACTCTCTGCCTGCACCTCTGTACCTTTGCTGCCCGCCTGATACCTGACCCGGCCTGTCTGACTATCCCTGTGTTGGCCCTATCTGTTCCTGGTTCCGATCCAGCTGCTAAGCTGATCCAGACTGCTAAGTTGATCCAGTCTGCTAGGCTGATCCAGTCTGCTGAGCTGTTCCTGATCCAGTCTGCTAAGCCAATCCAGCCTGCTAAGCCGATCCAGCCAGCTAAGCTGATCCAGCCTGCTAAACTGATTCAGTTCCTGTATCCCAGTTCCTGCAAGGAAGTTTCCGGGTGTCTGATCCACTTCCTTACCTCTGTTGTTCCTGACAGGCACCCGTGCCACTCCTTACTCATGTGCCTACTGTTACCTTACCAGGGGGGTGGCGAGTGGGAGCCGTAAGGGAGGCCGTCCTCTGCAATTCGGGCTCACAAGCATCAGGTACGTGACAGTCACTGAGAGCAGGACACCAAGTGCATCCAACCCATAGAGCATTTATACTAGCATTATACCGCACTTCTACAAACCTATCCTGCACCCATACCAACCCTATACTGCAGGTATACTGAACTGTCACTGCATTTGACCCACACCTACACTGCACCTTTACCACACCTATACTGCACCTTGACTGCATCTTTACTGCATGCTGGTTTACTAAAACTGTCGTTAATTGCACCACTTCTTAAGAGGCCCCAATATATAGCCGCAAGAACAACATAAAGAACTGTCCCTCCAGCAAAACCATCCTGCAAGTGGCATTTGTTCACTTCTATTTATTTTTTTAATTTTATGGACAGTGCACATACAGTCGGTCTAGGCCTAGCATAGTCACCATTAATGCACTTCGGTAGTATAGTCTCCCGTATTTGGTAAATTAAGCTTTATTACTGCCCACTGCTGCACATTAGGTGGCCTTGCTACTGTTTATGCTGATGCCTGGATGCCAAGTGTCATGTCTAGCTCTTATTATTAATCACTCTATGTGCTAAATTGTGTTATTGCCTTTGTCAATCCATTTTCATGCATGCCTCTTCTTTACCCACCATATCAGGTGACAATATATTAAGTTTGCCTTTACTAATTGGTTCAGTGCCTGTTTTCTTGGACATTGCATATTACTAGTTACCCTGATATTACTTTCAGTGATTTCTGTAGTATTGCATAATTTGTACAACTTACCTAGTGTGTCAGAGGGGCGAAAGTTCTTATGGAGGTTGAGGCAAAGAACAGAGGTCCCGTCTTAACCAGCGGCTCCTATAAGGGATAACACTAAATTGCCCTGTCAGCAGAGGGTCAATTGTAGCCAAAACCATACATGAGGGAAAATACTCACCTTTCTGGAATGGTTTTGTAACAACTCAACCTTCTGCTGACAGGGACACTTCAACTGCAGATGATTGCCTTCCTCTGGATCAACTGTGAGTATTGGATAGTGTATATGGAGATTTTCTATTTGTGTGTGTGTGTGTTATTTTTTTTTCTCTCTCTATTGGTTGAACTGAATGAATGTGTGTCTTTTTTTCAACCAGATTAACTGTGTAACCATGTACTATAATAGAAAGGTGACACTCGTGGCCATCATCCGTAATGTATATGTATACAAAGTAAAAAAAAAAAAAAAAAAGAATTTAGACTATACAGGCCAGATAAGGAGTACACAACCATATAAAATTATTGCATTTGATTGTGCAAACAATCTAAAATACCATACAAAATGTATGTTTGTTTATGATTAAAAAGAAAAATGCATTGTGTTTGCTCATAAGTCGAGTCAACCATGTACAGTAATAAATATTACATGGAGAATAGATATGCACTTAGAACATGTATCTTCATGAGTCAACATGTTTCGCTAGAAGCAGCTTCATCAGGATGCATGAAAATAATGCAGCAGTTGTCTCAGCACCAGAGCAACGCCAGCATAAAGACGATTCCCTGGGCGGGCACCGGAGCATATGGAGAGACCAAGGAAGTGGACATCAACACACCAGATACATTCTAGTAGCAAAAACCAAGTACATCAGAAGGGTGTTCTCAAAAAGCAGTCCCAAGGGTATGAAAATTGGACTGGTGATTGATTGTCATATAAAATCATAAGAGACCAAAGAGCCCCAAGGCAATGTCTATTCAACAAGATGTCCTGTTAATCCAAAGGCAGTGACACCTCCATAGCCGATAAATGCTAACAGTGGAAAAGCATGTCATCTAGATCCAACAAAATAGTGTGGTTTCTCAACTGCCCAGGTATCCTACAACATAGTGATCATATGATTTTATATGACAATCCATCACCAGTCCAATTTGGCATACTCTTGGAACTGCTTTTTAAGAACACTTTCAGACCAATTTGCCTTGACCATGGTTCCTCCCTCTTTTCTGATGTGCTTGGTTTTTGCTACTAGACAGTCCTAGTGAATTTAATCTGGTGTGTTGATGTCTGCTTCCTTTTTGCCATTTGCTCCTGCTACTGTCAATCACAGCTAGTGAGCCAATGAGGAGACAGTGGGGGCTTGGCTGAGCCACACTATGTGTGTAAATGGATGCACAGAGCAGTGGCTCGGGAGCGAGCCTGCTCAGGTGCCCCCATAGCAAGCTGATTGCTATAGGGCAGGCGAGAGGGGCCAGTAGTGCCGGCGAGGGATCTGAACAGAGGAGGATCAAGGCTTTTCTGTGCAAAACCACTGCACGGAGTAGGTAAGTATGACATGTTTGTTATTTAATTTTTTTAAATATGTCTTTAATATCACTTTAACAGTTCAGCTTTTTGCAACACAAGGACAACCTTATAGTAAAACAAACAGGGGTAGCTTCTTAGATTTGGGTCTTCAACATGCTTCCATCTGGACCCCAGACATAAACAGACCACACTTGATCCTCATGTCTTGCTCTCCTGAGGACCACATGGTCATGATGAATTAAGCGTCCTTCACTCCACTCAGTCTTAAGGCTCTGTAACCTTTCCCAGAAAGAGGGCTACAGCAGGGTTTTCATCACATGTAGGAAATCCCATACATGTTCATCACCCCATTGCTCTCTTAGTGCCTCTACCTCTTCCATCACATGACTAGGCACATAAGGGTACTCATACCCATACTCGATTGCTACCTTCTTCTATATCATACGTTGAAGTTGTGAAAGTCCTGTGGGTTGTCCCTCCCCGGTGGGACAAAATAATCAGTGGCCTTTCTGATAAGCTCCTTCTGAGGCAGACTTTACGCAAGGACATGTGCCTTAAAGTCCTCAGCAATGAAACTCATCATAGCACTTTCATATTCATGCTTCCCTGGATGGGTGAGTCTCTCCTGACTGTGAAAAGTTAAGTGGCTGAAAGTTTAAACTTGCCCCTCCATCGCCCCCCCATCAGCTCACCTGCTGAACCAGTGACTCCAGACTCCTTCTGTGCAGGAGTGACAGGGCCGACTTGGGTAATGGGCCTCTCCAAGGCATTTCTCTGATGAATTTCAGCTATAAGCCCTGCTTCAGTAATGGAAATAGCAGCCTCATCCCTCTGGGTGCAGTTGCATCGGTCCAGGCCCTGATCTCTATTCAGCTCCTTTCTGCTGCACAGCATTCAATCCACTTAGTGTTATGCATGACGTGGGTGATTTGCAGCGGCCCGACCACAGCAGCTGTGTACCGGTAGGTGCCCCCATCTTGGTGTTCTTTCCACGTGACTTCTTCTCCTTTGCACCCGAAAGTGATGCATCGGCTCCTCCCATCCTCCTGGACTGGCCGAACCCGGGCAGTAACACTCTCTGCAATTGGCTGGCCCTTTGGTAGTAACTCCACCTGCTGAGCAGACTTTACTGGCACTCTCGCTCCCGTGAAACAGTCCAAAAGTCTCTATGATCTCTCATTGCAGTCTGTACTCACAAATGTCCTAGAAAAGTTGGTTGCCATCTTCCAAAATCCATGTGTAGCGGCCTCACCTCTCTCCCTTGCTCTATCGGTTATATGGCTGTTGTCTAGGGGTACCTGGGAGAGAGAGATAAAACACACCACGGCCCATGTCCTCCGTAACTGGGAGGTGAAGGCCAGAAGATTGGGCTTTTGTGTAGGTGTCCTAGAGTCAAGTCCAGTCCTTCGTCCCTGACTCCTTTGCTTTAGTAACCCAAGTTCCACACAGTGAATAGGTACAACTCAGTTTTATTCTTCTTGCCAAGCAATAAAACAATCTTTCTCCTTTGGAAAATGGGGGACAGATCGAGGCACAATCCTTTCTCTTCTTGCTGCTGCCCACTGTGCTGTCACCAGTGGTGAATAGTCACTGTGTCATGATCAGTGTCATTGCCTGGGTCACCTGCTGGTGGTGCTATTGCTTTCAGCACCAAAGGGTGCAGTTCTGGTGGCCACCAGCGGGTGTCTCCCATTTGTCTGGAGCCGAAATCATCTCCTGCAATCAGGCGTCACCTGAGACTGATTGCAGGAGGTGTGTATAAATACCCAGCAGACACTAAAGCATTTGCTCTGGTATTGTCTTGGAACCCAGACCTGTATGCCTGAACCTGAACCTGAACCTGAACCTGAACCTGAACCTGAACCTGAACCTGAACCTGAACCTGAACCTGAACCTGAACCTTGTGACCTGTTATCTGTTACCTTGTATCCTGTGTTCCTGAACCCTGCATCCATCCCTGGACCCCTGCCTCTGTACCTTGTATCCTGTGTTCCTGAACCCTGCATCCATCCCTGGACCCCTGCCTCTGTACCTTGTATCCTGTGTTCCTGAACCCTGCATCCATCCCTGGACCCCTGCCTCTGTACCTTGTATCCTGTGTTCCTGAACCCTGCATCCATCCCTGGACCCCTGTCTTGCAGACTCATCCCTTCCTCCTGTTGTCCCTTCCGGCTCCCTGTTCAATCGGACTGATCTCTCGTGTATGACCCTGGCTTGATTACATTTACGCTTTAATCTCTAAACTGTATTCACGTTGGTGTAGGGAGTTGTTTTGTGTGTCACTGTGGTTGTTTGCTGGTTGCCTTTATTGTTTTAGGAATTATCCTTTCAATAAACTCATATATATATATTTACTTACCTTGTGCCTAGTTCCTTTAGTGCAGCCCACTGATCTGCGTTCCCTGTGCTGGATGCCGTGTTAGGCATCCGTGACAGAATACCAGAGCCATTCAAGCAGATCGGCTGCACTTGGGAATTGGGTCTGGGCACTGCTATTGCTTTAAAAATGCAGCTTGACGATATTCTGTATTTTTCGCTACTAGCAACAGAGGACAGGGAGTTTTGTTCTCAAACATTAAGTGAACACACTAGAGAGCAGTTGTTGGAATGCATCCGCATAGCCCATGTTTTTGTGGATCTGGGCAGTTTTGTGTTTGAGGATGTGCAAGATCTGATCTGTATCTGTACAGAGTTGGCCCTGTCTGATGCCTCCAGTGGAGACGATGACTATACACCCCCTTTTAGTGCAGCTCAGGTAGAGTCCTTGGTGTGGCTGTTGGAAGATGACTCAGTCTTTTTCCTTGAGCAGTACTCAACTTGTCCTACACAGGTGCTTGCAGCATGTATTGAGTCAGTGCAGTCTCTGGTCAGACAAGCAGTATGCAAACCTAACTTTGTGCAATCATTCAGTGGCGTCACTAGGGTTGGTGTCACCCGGTGCAAAAAAAAATGGTGTCACCCCCCAACAACTATAGTCCCCCCTCAGTACAGACCCCCCTCCACTAACTACAGACCCCCCTCCCACAGTATAGATCCCCTCCCTCAGTACAAACCCGCTCCACTAAGTACAGACTCCCCGCCATCAATATAGACCCGCCTCCCTCAGTATGAACCTCCCCCTCAGTACAGACACCCCCACCTCAGTGCAGACTGCTCCATAAGTACAGACACCCCCACCTCAGTGCAGACCGCTCCATCAGTACAGACACCCCCACCTCAGTGCAGACCCCCTCAGTTACAGACACCCCCTCAGTTACAGACCCCCCTCAGTTACAGACCCCCCCTCAGTACAGACACCCCCCTCAGTAACAGACCCCCCTCAGTAACAGACACCCCCTCAGTTACAGATCCCCCCTCAGTTACAGACCCCCCCTCAGTTACAGACCCCCCCTCAGTACCAGACCCCCCCTCAGTACAGACACCCCCCTCAGTACAGACACCCCCCTCAGTACCAGACCCCCCCCCTCAGTACAGACACCCCCCTCAGTACCAATCCCCCCTCAGTACAGACACCCCCCTCAGTACAGACACCTCCCTCAGTAACAGACCCCCCTCAGTAACAGACACCCCCTCAGTTACAGATCCCCCTCAGTTACAGATCCCCCCTCAGTACCAGACCCCCCCCCTCAGTACCAGACCCCCCCTCAGTACAGACACCCCCCTCAGTACCAGACCCCCCCCCTCAGTACCAGACCCCCCCCTCAGTACAGACACCCCCCTCAGTACCAGACCCCCCCTCAGTACAGACACCCCCCTCAGTACCAGACCCCCCTCAGTACAGACACCCCCTCAGTACAGACACCCCCCTCAGTACCAGACCCCCCTCAGTACAGACACCCCCCTCAGTACCAGACACCCCCCTCAGTACCAGACACCCCCCTCAGTACAGACACCCCCTCAGTACCAGACCCCCCTCAGTACAGACACCCGCCTCAGTTACAGCCCCCCCTGGTGCAAACTCCCTCTTGTGCAGACCCCAGCAGTACAGACACCCCCTCCCCCCATCAGTAAAGATGCCCCCCTTACCTTTCAGACCTCAGAACAGAGCGGCAGATACACACAGCGGTGTGTCTCTCGAGCGCGGGCTCCTCCTCCTCCTCTGTGGATGTAAACATAGAGGAGGCAGAGGGGGCGGCGGCTTCCTTCCGCTCCGCTGAGGGACACAGCCGCAGCGTGAGCCTAAGGCACAGGGCAGCGGGCGGGCGATGTCAGTGTGGCCGCTGCGCTACCCACGGGTGTCACCCCTCTGGTGGGTGTCACCCGGGTGCGGCCCGCCCCCCCCCCCCGCACCTGGCTAGCAACGCTAGTGCAATCATTACTACAGGCCTGGTCAAGTTTATTGTACTCAGCCCCTGTCGGTTCCCTGCCACCCATTCCTGTGTCTAGACACCAGCCTGCTGGGATGTCTGCGTCTCCTTTACTCCCAACTACCACAGTGGCCAACCAATACACCCTCCTACCAATGAAGTACCAGTACCCTGTTTCCCCCTGCTGCACTTACCCTGCCTTTAACCCTCCTGCTTCGTCTCGGCTGCCTCCATCAGTTCCCCTAAGACCCCCTTCAAAATCCGCACCCTCTGCTTCACCATCCTTCCGCTCTTCGCCTCTACCAGCTGCATCCACCACCTACAGCCCTGTATACATATACAAATCTTCGGTGGCTAAACCAAAGAAAAAACGGAAGTTCTTTCCAACTCACACGATCCTGCCAGTAACCCAGCCTGTTTCCACACCAGCCGACCTGTTGCAGCCTGTCTCCGCACCAGCCGACCTGTTGCAGCCTGTCTCCGCACCAGCCGACCTGTTGCAGCCTGTCTCCGCACCAGCCGACCTGTTGCAGCCTGTCTCCGCACCAGCCGACCTATTGCAGCCTGTCTCCGCACCAGCCGACCTGTTGCAGCCTGTCTCCGCACCAGCCGACCTGTTGCAGTCTGTCTCCGCACCAGCCGACCTGTTGCAGTCTGTCTCCGCACCAGCCGACCTGTTGCAGCCTGTCTCCGCACCAGCCGACCTGTTGCAGCCTGTCTCCGCACCAGCCGACCTGTTGCAGCCTGTCTCCGCACCAGCCGACCTATTGCAGCCTGTCTCCGCACCAGCCGACCTGTTGCAGCCTGTCTCCGCACCAGCCGACCTGTTGCAGCCTGTCTCCGCACCAGCCGACCTGTTGCAGCCTGTCTCCGCACCAGCCGACCTGTTGCAGCCTGTCTCCGCACCAGCCGACCTGTTGCAGCCTGTCTCCGCACCAGCCGACCTGTTGCAGCCTGTCTCCACACAAGCCGACCTGTTGCAACCTGTCTCCGCACCAGCCGACCTGTTGCAGCCTGTCTCCGCACCAAGCGACCTGTTGCAGCCTGTCTCCGCACCAAGCGACCTGTTGCAGCCTGTTTCCGAACCAAGCGACCTGTTGCAGCCTGTTTCCAAACCAAGCGACCTGTTGCAGCCTGTTTCCAAACCAAGCGACCTGTTGCAGCCTGTTTCCAAACCAAGCGACCTGTTGCAGCCTGCTTCCAAACCAAGCGACCTGTTGCAGCCTGCTTCCAAACCAAGCGACCTGTTGCAGCCTGTTTCCAAACCAAGTGACTTGTTGCAGCCTGTTTCCAAACCAAGCGACCTGTTGCAGCCTGTTTCCAAACCAAGCGACCTGTTGCAGCCTGTTTCCAAACCAAGCGACCTGTTGCAGCCTGTTTCCAAACCAAGCGACCTGTTGCAGCCTGTTTCCAAACCAAGCGACCTGTTGCAGCCTGTTTCCAAACCAAGCGACCTGTTCCAGCCTGTTTCCACACCAGCCGATCCGCTCCAGCCTGTTTCCACACCAGCCAGCCTGTTTCCACACCAGCCAACCTGTTCCAGCCTGTTTCCACACCAGCCAACCTGTTCCAGCCTGTTTCCACACCAGCCAACCTGTTCCAGCCTGTTTCCACAACAGCCAACCTGTTCCAGCCTGTTTCCACACCAGCCAACCTGTTCCAGCCTGGATTTTCGGTGCCCGTCACCCAGCCTGACGTTTTGGTGCCCGTCTTTCAGCCCGCTGAACCAGTGCCTGCCATCTGGCTTGCTGAACCTCTGCCTGGTGGCCAGTTTGAAGTGCCTCTGCCCGGTGGCCAGCTTGAAGACCCAGCGCCATTTGCCCAGCCCGCTGACATGGTGCCTGCTAAACCAGTTCTCGATGCCCGGCTTGCCGCTGATTTTGCCCTGCTTGATTCCCAGCCTGACTGTGATGCCCTTGTGTTGTTCGCCTCCGTTAGGTTCATGCACATTGCCCTGCCTGTTTTCATTTCCAGATCTCAACTTCCAGACCCTGGTGGTGGGGTGCGTGTTCCATTGCCGGACTCAGGTGCCACGCCTCCCAGTAAGTTTAAGGACTCTGGCCGGAGGAGCACAAGTAGTCCGCAGACACAGGGGAGACTTTTTGGGACCTTTCCGCACCTACCAGCACTGCCAGATCAAGGGCAGAATGGAGCGTCCGGAGGCCACTCCTTGGGAGGGGGAACTGTCATGATCAGTGTCATTGCCTGGGTCACCTGCTGGTGGTGCTATTGCTTTCAGCACCAAAGGGTGCAGTTCTGGTGGCCACCAGCGGGTGTCTCCCATTTGTCTGGAGCCGAAATCATCTCCTGCAATCAGGCGTCACCTGAGACTGATTGCAGGAGGTGTGTATAAATACCCAGCAGACACTAAAGCATTTGCTCTGGTATTGTCTTGGAACCCAGACCTGTATGCCTGTATGCCTGTATGCCTGTATGCCTGTATGCCTGTATGCCTGAACCTGAACCTGAACCTTGTGACCTGTTATCTGTTACCTTGTATCCTGTGTTCCTGAACCCTGCATCCATCCCTGGACCCCTGCCTCTGTACCTTGTATCCTGTGTTCCTGAACCCTGCATCCATCCCTGGACCCCTGCCTCTGTACCTTGTATCCTGTGTTCCTGAACCCTGCATCCATCCCTGGACCCCTGTCTTGCAGACTCATCCCTTCCTCCTGTTGTCCCTTCCGGCTCCCTGTTCAATCGGACTGATCTCTCGTGTATGACCCTGGCTTGATTACATTTACGCTTTAATCTCTAAACTGTATTCACGTTGGTGTAGGGAGTTGTTTTGTGTGTCACTGTGGTTGTTTGCTGGTTGCCTTTATTGTTTTAGGAATTATCCTTTCAATAAACTCATATATATATTTACTTACCTTGTGCCTAGTTCCTTTAGTGCAGCCCACTGATCTGCGTACCCTGTGCTGGATGCCGTGTTAGGCATCCGTGACACACTGCCACTGACTAGGTAATATAGAATGTGAATTACCTTCGCTCACTTTGCCCCTGTCAGGGGAAGAAATCCGTCCAAGGGAGAAGTGGAGGCCTCTCCGTCACCAGCGATGCTGCGCCGGGCTCTTCAGAGAAGTTACTGCACACCAGTCCTCACGAACTCAGACACGGGCACCCAAGGAGTTAGGGCCCCCTCGGATTCCTCCACCCTCGCGGAACTCAGTCGAAGGTACTGAGCCCTAGGCATCCGCCATAGTACCTCACCCCAGGCTAAAGGTGCATGAGATGGACTCCATCCCTGCTCCAGCTAGGCCAAGGGTGCCTAGGCCTGAAACATCGGAACGCCAGCACCCAAGCTGAAGGTGCCTGGGTGCGGCCGCGTCCTCCGACTCTCTCCCCCGAAATCAGGGCGTCCGCCCCTTTTATGACCTCTCCCTTTGCGTCACAGCGGGTTCCCCGCCCCGCTGTACCAGTTTCAGGGGAGGACAAAAAGGCACAGTTTGCGGTGCAAGTTCAGCTCCGGCCCAAGGCAACAACGCCACCTATAGGCCCCAAGGAGCCCCACACCACCAGAGTCCTCACATCAATTCAAACACCCGCTACACTCTCCCCCTGGTGATTTGACACTGGTCCCCAGTGTCTGGTACAAACTCACATCCCACAAGGGTGATGAAATAAGTTCAGCCCAGTAACCAAACTACACAATTTAGCCCTGAATTGTGCCAAGACCTGTATGGGGAAGGGAAAACTTAAAACAATATAACTATAAAACTTTCCAATAAAACACTTTAAATATCTCACACATTTACATTCCTCCCTCTGGCTATCTAAGAACCACCCACTCTCAGTAGTCTCAGTAGTCTTGACAGACGAGTCTCCTGCAGAGGGAAAGAAAAGAAACATACATCCTACCAACATGTGTGTTTGCTTGGAATGAATGGGTCTATCCTAGAAGAAACCCACTCACTCCAAAAAGTGCTGCATAATGTCAAAAAAAAAAAAAAAAATCGTTGCGCAACACTGCCACCTGGTGACAGTGCCGCGGTCAAGACACTCATCACTTCCAGATGAACTTTTCCCTTGAACATTTTCTCTGTGACCCTACACTATCTAAAACCCAAAGTCACTGATTTCTTTTTAAATGCCAGGAGAAGGAGGGAGAACAAACAAAAACAGCTCCCATATCTCCAACGAGTAGAACTGCCCAAATACAAAAAAAAACTAGGGCACAGTCCCTGTGTTCAAGAGAAGGCACTCCTCGGAAAGTTCAGCCAGGAACAGAAAAGAAAAGCACACGGGAGTCTCTTTTTCCCTTACAGGTAAAACCTTGGATGAGGCAGTGATATAGGCTTCAAACGATCATCAAAAGCCTCCACATGGTACTCAATACTTTTTCCTTCTTTGTGGCAGATCACCACTTTGTCCGCATGAATGTGTCTTCCCAGCATCCATTTAGCTTTACAGTCCTGAAACTTCTTGGTGACCGTTGGTGAACAGGAAAGGTACCGCCGTGCTTGCTGTACTTTCAGTTTGTCCCATACAAAGGTATCATACCATCTTTGCCGAAAGACCTCCACCTCATAAAGCAGTTCCTTGGGCAGATACGGGTATTCCCACCCATATTCCTGAGCAACCTTCTGGCCAAAGAGACGCTGCAGCCTTGACAAAGGTGGCATAGTAGCTCGGTCTCCTTCTCCAGGTGGAACAATCGCTTCTGGGTGGCGAGGTGCGTTCACCACCTCGGTAGACCTGGGCCTAGGAGCCCGCAGTGATTGACCTTGCACTCCCGCAACAGGAGCAGGTGAAATGGATGTTGAATCCAGAAGGGGAACTCCAGACAAAGGACCAGCTTCATCCCCTGGCTCCGGGGCCTCTACCCGGGGTGTACTATCTCCAGTAGACATGGGCAGGTCCCTTGTGACACGGGCCAAGGGTAGCTTCATCTTGTCCCATCCCTTCTGTTGGAAGATTTCGTCTATCTCCCCATCATCGCCATTGTCAGACAATTAATCCAGGTCAGAGGTGTCATAGCACTCAGCGGGCAGATAATTCCCAGTCACGGAACTATCCCCCTTGACGGCCTCTACCGACTGTGGACTACCGCCACTTTCTACCACACAGACAGTCCCAACCCCTGGCTCACCTGGACCTTTAAACGAGCAGGGATGTCCAGGACGTTGTCTACCGAATCCATCCAGGTCAGGCAAGCAGTGGGGCGAAGCTCTTCCATGGCCACACGAGGCCATCACTAGGCCGACTTTTCTCTTCGGTGGCCAGAGCAGGGAGCTACTGGTGACCGAGGCAGCATCCTCGGATTTCTCTCTTTTCACTTCTGCTTGGGCAGTCCCTTCGCCCGGATCAGTGCGCACGGGGAACGCACCAGCATCGATCTCTCCCTCCGGAGTGGCAGTCCCTGTGAGGTAGTTGAGGTGGAAAGCCCGAAGGCTTTTCTGTGGATGGTTCCACCTCGAAGAGAAATTCTTTGCAGACCTCACAGCGCCCAAACGGCTTCAGCTGGACCACCAGTCCCGAACAGCCGGGACAGATCACACCGAGGGCTTCCATGTCTCTACAGGTAAAGAGAGCCAATCGCCCCCGGGGCCTTAGTCTTATCCCCGTATCCATAATCGGAGCAGCCAGAGAAGACATATCCGTGAAGGAAGGAACAGAAACCCACGGAGCACTTGAAGCCATCCTCTCCCTTTGCTGCTCCATTGCACACTGACCCACCTGCGCTGGAATCCCCACATGCGTACCTCCACGTGGCCAGACTCCTTCCACCTTCTGCACTTGTTTGCGGGCTTCTCACTTGTTCGCAGGCTTTTCCCTTGCCCCGCCCACAAACTACACAGTTATGGGTTGCCTCGTGGCGCGTTGGCCAATATGGCCGACCTACTCGGAACTCCTCCGGGCAGCAAAGTTCAATTTCAGACACCATACACATATCCCGGACGAGCCCCCACGTGTAGCGGCCTCACCTCTCTCCCTTGCTCTATCGGTTATATGGCTGTTGTCTAGGGGTACCTGGGAGAGAGAGATAAAACACACCATGGCCCATGTCCTCCGTAACTGGGAGGTAACTCAGTTTTATTCTTCTTGCCAAGCAATAAAACAATCTTTCTCCTTTGGAAAATGGGGGACAGATCGAGGCACAATCCTTTCCCTTCTTGCTGCTGCCCACTGTGCTGTCACCAGTGGTGAATAGTCACTGCCACTGACTAGGTAATATAGAACATGAATTACCTTCGCTCACTTTGCCCCTGTCAGGGGAAGAAATCCGTCCAAGGGAGAAGTGGAGGCCTCTCCGTCACCAGCGATGCTGCACCGGGCTCTTCAGAGAAGTTACTGCACACCAGTCCTCATGAACTCAGACACGGGCACCCAAGGAGTTAGGGCCCCCTCGGATTCCTCCACCCTCGCGGAACTCAGTCGAAGGTACTGAGCCCCAGGCATCCACCATAGTACCTCACCCCAGGCTAAAGGTGCCTGAGATGGACTCCATCCCTGCTCCAGCTAGGCCAAGGGCGCCTAGGCCTGAAACACCAAAACGCCAGCACCCAAGCTGAAGGTGCCTGGGTGCGGCCGTGTCCTCCGACTCTCTCCCCCGAAATCAGGGCGTCCGCCCCTTTTATGACCTCTCCCTTTGCGTCACAGCGGGTTCCCCACCCCGCTGTACCAGCTCCAGGGGAGGACAAAAAGGCACAGTTTGCGGTGCGAGTTCAGGTCCGGCCCAAGGCAACAACGCCACCTATAGGCCCCAAGGAACCCCACACCACCAGAGTCCTCACATAAATTCAAACACCCGCTACACATGCAATGCCTTTCTCCTGTGATACCAGACTAAATCTTCAGAAGACAGCCCCTCAGTCAGCTCTCTGTAACTTCAGCATCCAGGCCCCTTAGCTGGCCCAACTGAGGCCTCGCAAACAGCAAGCACACAGCAGGGCTGCCCAGAAGGCAGCAAGCCCTTCAGGCTGGACTTTCTGCAGGATAAGACCCCAAAGCTCTGTGTCTGAGTATTTATACAAACTCCCAGCAGCCTTCAGGGCCACTCTCCCTAGGATTTGCCAGGCTGTATAATTCATGCTACTATTTGCATTACTCCACATGCTCTATGTTTCAGAGAATTCTACAGTTCTCTGGAAAGCAGAGGAAACAATAAAACCAGGAGCAGCTGAAACACTGAACAGACCTAACTAATCACATGCATTACAGTGAGCTAGAACTAAATTTGTTTTACCCAGCAATTGCAGCCACGCTGGATACAGTGAGACAAGCCAAATGTACCTAACAAAAATTCAGCTCTACTGGACACAGTGAGCCAGAACTAAATCTACCTGTAGCGGTACCCCCGTAAGGGCTGCTAATAGACTCTGTACCCCATTGGTTACCTCGACTCTGCAAATCCTCTCTTACCTCTGACACCCTGGGTTCCATCATGTCACCAACTGTGGTAGTAAATAGAGACTCACACAATATTAAAGAAACAGTTCAAATATGTTTACTGTAGTATCAAAACACAAGATACATCAGTACAGTGGAACCTTGGATTACGAGCATAATCCGTTCCTGGAGAATTCTCGTAATCCAAAGCACTCGCATATCAAAGCGAGTTTCCCCATAGAAGTCAATGGAAACTTCAATGGCATGCAATACCACATGTGGCCAGAGGTTGGGGGCACCAGAGAGCCTCGGAAATGATCGGGGACAGCTCGGCTGACCTCGGAAACCCTCGGAAAGGCTCGGAAACACCCGGAAACTGCGTTTTTAAGAGTATTTCGGATTGGCTCCGCTCGGCACTGCTCGGCTCCGGCACCCCCGCACCTCTGGCCAAATGCGGTACTGCGCATCCCATTAGCTTGAATTCTGCTCGTTTTGCAAGACAACACTCGCAAACCTAGTCAGAGTTTTAAAAAAAAAGTTGCTCGTCTTTCAAAATGCTTGTTAACCGCGTTTCTTGTAAACCAAGGTTCCACTGTACATTAACTTTGACCAGTAATGAAAACACTCTTGTATATACCGCCCTTTATCTCAAACTTGTCTAGTAAATTAAATATATTGGTGTGAGATTCCCTGAATCATGAATGAACACAAGTGCTTACCCAATACAGAGACCTATGTGAACAGGTTAACAGAAAGTAAACACCTGGCACTATATTGTATGTGTAGCGGGGTCCTAAATTTAGGGGAAGTGTTTGAGTGGTAGTTATGCTCAAACACCCCAATTGTCAGGATTCTATCAACCATTTTTGTCTGCAGGGAGAGTATCGGTGTATAGTTTCCTGTGGTCTGCAGGTGGCGCTGCCCTGGTAGGCCAGGGTTGAACCTCCGATACAGTGCTGTGCCTTGTGTGTTCCCTCTCAGCAGCCGTACAGTGGGTGTGGCAGGCCTGCTGTGCATGCTGGGAGAGGATATAAAGGGGGCAGACGCTGCCTGTTCGGGGCTCTCTGTTCTGCGCCGTCTGTCGTGGCCGGGGGTCCTACCCCAGGGAGTGTGTTCCTGTCCGCCCTGGGCACCTTTGGCCCAGGGGCGGAGGTCGGTGAATAAGTCCCAGGCACCTTTAGCCATGGGACTGCAGCAAAGGCCTTGGGCCCAGCACCTTTGGCTGGGGCCCATCAAGGATCAAGGAATCCCAGGGTGCCGCCTTGCAAGGGGACCCGTATCTTAGACGGGGAGGAACTGTTCCGAGGGACCGGTGAGAAGTCACGGTGAAGGAAGGGGCCCGGTAACTCTCTGGAGGGATGTCTTCTCCTTACAAAGAGGTCAAGTTTTGAAGCACCAAGTTCACCAGGTCTGTGGCAGAGACCAAGTTCACCAGGTCTGTGGCAGGGACCAAGTTCACCAGGTCTGTGGCAGAGACCGAGTTCATCCAGTCTGTGGCAGAGACTGTGCGGTTAAGTTAGAGTACCAGTTGGCTGCTAGTCCCTACCTAGGGAGACTATCCATCTGGGCTGAGTCTGCTTGAGAAGCCGAGCAGTGAAGTAATTACGTTTGTGCCTGGACCTCTCCCACACCTTATGCTGTCCTGTCTTCTTACTCCAACCTTTACCTATCAGAGACTGTTATTTACGAGAAATAAACTCTACTTTGGAGTTGCAGCTGGTGTGGACATTCAAGTCACTGGGGGGAACAAGGACTTATCTCTGTCAATTGTAGAGGTGAGAATCATTCTCTGGAGGATTCTGGTTTCTGGCTGTGGAGATCCGCCAACAACACCGCTCAACCTCTTTACACAGGAGGGTACGGGCTTGTGGTGTGCCCTCTCTACCTGCGGGGAGCCAAAGGCAGGTGAAGGGGGTAAGATCTCATATGTGTCAGATCTCTCCCTTTTGCCTGGTGAGGAAGGGGTGTTGTCTCTTTCTTTAGTTATACAGTGAGCCAAAAGAGCAAGATGTGAAAAAACTTAGCAAAGATGTGATTTATCCTGATAATGGTATAGCTTCCTTCTTTCTTATAATCCTAAAGATGTCATCTGATGTGGCTTCTGGAAACAGTAATGTGTACTGAGCATAGGCATCTACTGGCTGTGACCTGTTTAATAGAGAGTTTAACTTCCGTGGAACTACAAGTACCACCAGCCTATCTGTATGCGTGTTGTACAACAGTAATGTCCTTAACTATGTCAAGGGCTATGCCCGCTCACCACTCCAAATATCAGATGGATAGATCACGATGCAGATAATTAGAAGACTACAGCCGGAACTCTCTATGTGTCTGTAGTGGCCACCCCCTCACCCTGTCCTCTTTAGCCTAGGGGTATGTCACGCGACAGGGGTGAGGGTGCGCTACGGCCCATGTCCTCCCCACTACTTGCGGGTGAGGTGAAGGCCAATACCTAATGTTTCCTCGGGCCGGTGTCTTGAACATATACCGAGTCTGTCGTGCAGAAACCTCCCTTTGCTCCCATTAACAGAGTCCATACACCGATCAAAATCCAACGGTTAGATTTATTTTGTATCTTCAGTTACAAGGCAATGCGATGGCATGATACGGTGGAGTGAGCAGGTCGAGGCACTATACTGATCTGGGTCCCTACACCCCCTATGCTATGACCAAGGGTTGTAGGAGTCTTGACATGAATACCTCTGTTGCGCTGCGGGCCTCTATCAGGGGAAGATGTCCTCCAAGGGAGTTACTGCAGGCCCATCCGTCACCGGGTTGACACTACACCGGGTCTTCGAACGAGTGACCTCCCCAGCCTCCTCACCTCAGATGCGGGTCCCCTCGCGAGGGGCGCCCTGGAGCAACTCCACCCTTGCGGGACCCAGTCGGAGTCACCGGGTCCCAGGCCTCCTCAATAGTACCTCATCCCAGGCTGAAGGTGCCTGGGATGGACTCCATCTTCATCCCGGCCAGGCCTAGGGTGCCTAGGCCGGGACCTTGAAGCGCCCGCACCCAGGCCTAAGGTGCCTGGGTGCGTGAAGGGATGATCCCCCGGAAAAAGAAGAACCTCGTGGCGAGGGCGTCTCCCCCTTTTATCTCCTCCCGTCGATACCACAGCGGGTTCCCCGCCCCGGCCGTACCATCTCCAGGAAGAGACAAAGAAGGGTAGCACTGCGGTAGTGATTCTATCCCGAACCAGTAGGTACACTGACACCTACTGGTCGAAGAGAATATTACACCACCCAATCCTCCACGAATAAGAAAAAGGGGTCTGAACCCTAACATAATTACACACTTGGGTCACACTACTCCCCAAGTGTACCCCACTAAATTTAGGACCCCGCTACACACTCCCCCTGTGGTTTGACGCTGGTCCTCAGCGTCAGGTGCACACCCATGTCTCCCGAAGAGTGGTGACATGAAGTGAGCCCCAGAGGCTATCCCTCAAATTTCTGGATACTAAATGTGCCAAGACCTGCTCAAAAGGGAAAGGGGAAATATAAAACGATAAACATTTGTATAAAACATCCGTTCTGTGCACATGTACAATTCCTCCCATCGCTGTCTAAGAACCACCCCACTCTCAGTAGTCTTGACCGATGAATCTCCTGCAGAAGGGAAAAAAAAACAAAAAACACATCCTAACACTCTGTGTTAACTTGGCATGAGTGGGTCCGTCAGCCGAGGGACCCGCTCACTCCAATAAGTAAGTAATGCATATGTAAAATTTTCAAACATTCGTTGCGCAACACTGCCACCTGGTGACAGAGCCGCGGTAATGACACTTGGTGAGATCTTCATTCTTCCTGCTTTCCTACTCTGACTCTACCCCAAAAGTCTCTGCCTTTGGCACATGAAGAAAAGGGAGAAAAAAAAACACAACAGCTCCCAAGTCTCCAGTGAGTAAAAGAAAAAAAACCCAAATCAAAACAAAAGTAGGGCACAGTTCTAGGCATCTGGGAATGTCTCATCCAGAAAGTTTCAACAGCAACAAGATAGGAGCTCACTCCTCCTATAAGTAGAACCTTGGATCCGGCAGAAACAGAGGCTTCAGGTGCCCGTCAAACACTTCCACTGAGTACTCGACATCCTCTCCTTCTTTCCTACACATGAGCACCTTATCAGCATGAATATGGCGCCCAAGTCTCCAATCAGCTCGGCAGTCCTTGAACTTTTTAGACACAGGCGGCGAACATGACAGGTATCGCCTGGCATGGGGTACTTTAAGCTTTTCCCATACAAACTCGTCATACCACCTTGGTCGCAGGACCTCAACTTCATACAATAAGTCCCGGGGCAAGTAGGGGTACTCCCACCCATATTCACGGGCGACTCTCTGGGAGAAAAGTCTCTGCAATCTGGCTAGAGGCGGCATCACATCTCGCTCACCTTCTCCTGGCTGTACGATGGCCTCCGGGTGCCGAGGTACCTTCACCATCTCAGGTTGCTTGGTCTTGGGTGCCCGCAACGAAGCACGCTGCGTCCTCACCATCAAAGCGGATGATGTAGTTGAGTGAGGAAAGTTGGTCGAAGGGTTAGATTTCCTCTGAAACTCCGGGGTCTGCGCCCGGAGCGTATTATCTTCTATGGACATGGGGGAATCCTGTGGTTTACTCAGCACAGGTAGCGGGCGTCTGTCCCAGCCCTTCCGTTGAAACAGCTCGTCTATTTCCCCGTCATCCCCACAGTCTGACAACGACTCTAAGTCGGAGGTGTCATACATCTCGGCGGGAAGGTAGTCTCTAGTAGACGGAAGGCTACCCTCCCTTTCGGGCTCCACCGGCTGTGAACTCCCGACACCTCCAACCAACACCGCAGTCCCAGCCCCTATCTCACCTGGACCTACTGGAGAACTGGGATGTCCGGGACTCTCTTCTCTACCGGCGCCATCCAGGCCAGGCAAGCGGCGGGGTGAAGCTCGACCACGACCACAGGAGGCCTGCACCAGGCCTATCTTCCTCTTCGGGGGTGGTAGCAGGGAGTCTGTGGTGACCGAAGCAGTGTCTTCGGATTTTTCTCTCTCAATCTCTGGTTGGGCAGTCACTTTGCCCTGGTCAGCGCGTACGGGGACCTCCGCAGAGGCCTGGATCTCTCCCTCCGGAGTGGCGGTTCCTGTGATGCAGTTGAGGCGTAGGGCCCGGGGCCTTTCCATGTATGGTTCAACCTCAAAAAGGAACTCCTTGCATGCCTCACATCGCCCGAATGGCTTTAGTTGGACCACCAGTCCCGAGCATCCGGGACAGATCACACCGAGAGCCTCCGTGTCTCTGCATGAATACAGAGCCAACTGTCCTCGGGGCCTAAGTCTTATCCCCGTGTCGGTCAGGGGAGCAGCAAATGCAGTCATCTTCGTGGGGTAAGGTACCGGTATCCACGGGGAGCTTGAGGCCATCCCGACCACTTGCTGTTCCATCACGCGCTGACCACGCGCCGGAGTCTCCACGTGTATCTCCACACGTGGCCAGACTCCTCCCACAACTTGTACGTTTTCGCGGGCTTCCGCCAGCCTCCGCCCACGAATTGTACAGTCATGGGGTGCCTTGTGGCGCAGTGCATTAACAGTCCCCACATGTAGTACTTCACACGGCTGGACCTTTCCCTTCCTACGCTCCTCTGCGTGGGCCTTTCCCGACTTAGGGTCATGTCCACAACTCCGAGCAGGGATGCACTCTGGCCAATCACATGGCCGACCTGTTCGGAACTCCTCCGGGCAGCAAAGTTCAAACACAGACGTTCTCAGTTCCATCGCCAAGACACACGATATCCCGGACGACGAGCCCCCACGTGTAGCGGCCACCCCCTCACCCTGTCCTCTTTAGCCTAGGGGTATGTCACGCGACAGGGGTGAGGGTGCGCTACGGCCCATGTCCTCCCCACTACTTGCGGGTGAGGTGAAGGCCAATACCTAATGTTTCCTCGGGCCGGTGTCTTGAACATATACCGAGTCTGTCGTGCAGAAACCTCCCTTTGCTCCCATTAACAGAGTCCATACACCGATCAAAATCCAACGGTTAGATTTATTTTGTATCTTCAGTTACAAGGCAATGCGATGGCATGATACGGTGGAGTGAGCAGGTCGAGGCACTATACTGATCTGGGTCCCTACACCCCCTATGCTATGACCAAGGGTTGTAGGAGTCTTGACATGAATACCTCCGTTGCGCTGCGGGCCTCTATCAGGGGAAGATGTCCTCCAAGGGAGTTACTGCAGGCCCATCCGTCACCGGGTTGACACTACACCGGGTCTTCGAACGAGTGACCTCCCCAGCCTCCTCACCTCAGATGCGGGTCCCCTCGCGAGGGGCGCCCTGGAGCAACTCCACCCTTGCGGGACCCAGTCGGAGTCACCGGGTCCCAGGCCTCCTCAATAGTACCTCATCCCAGGCTGAAGGTGCCTGGGATGGACTCCATCTTCATCCCGGCCAGGCCTAGGGTGCCTAGGCCGGGACCTTGAAGCGCCCGCACCCAGGCCTAAGGTGCCTGGGTGCGTCAAGGGATGATCCCCCGGAAAAAAAAAAGACCTCGTGGCGAGGGCGTCTCCCCCTTTTATCTCCTCCCGTCGACACCACGGCGGGTTCCCCGCCCCGGCCGTACCATCTCCAGGAAGGGACAAAGAAGGGTAGCACTGCGGTAGTGATTCTATCCCGAACCAATAGGTACACTGACACCTACTGGTCGAAGAGAATATTACACCACCCAATCCTCCACGAATAAGAAAAAGGGGTCTGAACCCTAACATAATTACACACTTGGGTCACACTACTCCCCAAGTGTACCCCACTAAATTGAGGACCCCGCTACATGTCTTTGCTCTGTAAAATGGCGGCCGCCACGCCACGCTGCACTCACTAGAGTCTGAATTGCAGGTGCCTTTGGATGATCCGGAACATCCGCCGGTCCACTGCACTGAAGAAACGATGCTGTTCGCAGAGATCCCTCTGGGTATGGCCGTCCGGCTTCCCCGCTGTGTAGGCCGCAAATCGTCAGCAACTCCCTGTCACACAGACCTCCGGCAACACGGTGTCCAGAGAGACCGATTTAGGCCATGCCTGTCCTTTTTATATCCTCTCCCAGCAGTCTGTTCTATGCACTCAGCATTCTGTTCCATGTAGTCCAGATTAATCCTGCTGGCAGTGTCACTTCTGCATTCTGAACTACACGTTCCTTGATGCTTTGCTCTGAGTCCTCACACAGGAAGTAAAGAACACACACATAGAGTCCAGCCTACACTAGAGGGCGCTAACCCCATGTTAACACAGAAATTGTCTCTAACTTATAAGCACAGTAGCTGACCTTGGCTACATACCTAATTCTATAGCACCTATCTAGGAGGGTGCTACACTAACTAAATGACATTTCGTTTACTAAATCACTGTGTTTTTTTTTACGAAAGGCAAATCCACTTTTCACTACAAGTGCAAAGTGCACTTGAATTTGCACCAAAAGTGCACTTGGAAGTGCAGGGGCTGTAAATCTGAGGGGTAGATATGAAATGAGGGGAAGCTCTGCTGATTTTATCATCCAATCATGTACAAGCTAAAATGCTGTTTTTTATTTTCCTTGCATGTCCCCCTCGGATCTACAGCGACTGCACTTCTAAGTGCACTTTCAGTGCAATTTCAAGTGCACTTTGCACTTGTAGTGCAAAGTGGATTTGCCTTTCGTAAATAACCCCTTGTGTGTCATAAACATTTAAATACCTCTTTAACCTTTTTTTATCCTTTGTTGCATCTCAGTGCTGCTGATCTACAGCTGCCTTTTTGCCAGTGGCGATGGCATCCCCTATCCATGCGTCCGGCCCCCTGATCTACATACAGGGCGCCGGACTATGGAATCCAATGGGGGGGGTTTAGGGGGGTTATAAGCACGAGATTAGAGCCAGAGGCCCCGATCCCCCCCAGTTGTGTGACAATAGCTAATGAATATTCGCTATTTTCACACTAAATCTCCTCTCTACCAATCAGGAAGCAGGTCCTGAGACCTGTTTCTCAATTGGCCAAAACGTCAGGCGATCCTATTGGACGCCTAGCACCTAGGAAGAGGAGAGAGGAGACGCATGGCGAAAGCTGGCTGCCGCCAGCCGCTAGCCGCCCTGGGGGGGAGGGAGATTGTTTGCCACCCCTCCAACAAAAAAAACCCCACTGCCACTGCTTTTTGGATTCGCTTACTGTCTATATGCACTCCAGCGATGGCTGCATGCCATTTTTCAGGTGACAACAGTGGACCATGCCTGCAAAATTTATTTTAAAACAGCCACTTGTAGCCGTCATCAGACAGGATGACAACTCGGGAACACAACTGCTGAAACACAAAGTGTCTGAACTTTCAAGATATTATCATTAGGTAATGTAGCACCCTGTAGCTTGGGCAGGGAGCTCCTCACAAATTTACTTACACGGTGGAGAATCGGGAAACTTCAGGCGGTGATCAAGTCAGGGACCCAACCCGCTGAGGAGATGCTTGCAGAGCAGCCTTGTGAGTCAAGCCAGGGACTTCGCAGGTTAGCAGGGGTGAAGCTTGAGAAGTATCTGGAGTGCCAAGCTAGGGACCCAGCAAGGAAGCGTGGGTGATGCTTGAGGGGATACCACCACAAACCTTGGAGGAGCTCAAGGGATCCATCAAGAGTCAGTTAATCAGAGAGTCTAGTGAAAGACCAGGAGCTCAGTGTTGAAGAGCTACAAGAGGCAGTTGTAGTGGAGCTGAAAGGACTGTTACGTTTGAGTTACGAACTGTTAAAGACTGTTACTATGGGAGACAGCCTTCCTGCATGTGCAGATGTGGTGCCTTGCACGGCTGTCTTCCTATTAAAGTCTCGGAGTCTGCCAATTTAATCTACAACTACTTAAGGGTGTCCTGGCCCTAACCCTCTTTCTCCCAAAAATACAAAAAGGACTGTCAAAAGAAATAAAACCTCATTTACATTCAAGAATTGTCTGGCGCCCAATGACTTTTACCATCTTTGCACCCACTATGCCTCACAACCCACTACATATTGAAGGATGTCAGCTATCTTTGGCCTTGGAGGTCCTCATTATACTGGACAAGGCCAGAGACCTTGCTACAGTAATATTATGATGAAGGCTGAAAATATAAAAATATAATTTTTTTTTTTGAAACACCATTAATAAAGTACCAGTCTGGACAAAAACTTTTACCTATATCCGGTATAATAGATAGAAAAATGCTGCTCCAGGTGGGCCAGCTGCCACTATCCTTTACATCCCACAGGTATTCGGGTGCCAGCACAGTTTGTTTAACTGTACGTAGAACACAATGGACAAGTCTGGATGGCTGCAATCCAAAAATATATCCAACTTTATTGTATTAGTAAAAACACTCCACTACACCTTGACTTTCATCTGTCCCCATGGTTTTACAGGGCTGTATTGGAGTGCTTTTACTACTACAATAAAGTTGGATGTATTTTCGAAGTGCAGCCCTGCGGACTTGTGTAGTAATGTATACCTATAGCTCCCTTCCACCCAACTGTAATCCATCCTCCTAGTCTTTTCCCCACCCTTACATGGTGAAGGCAGATATACAGTACCAAGTCCAGGTCCTTCACTGCTGCCGGTAATCGCGTGGTGGCCCAGCACTGCAATGTCACCCAAGATCATCAATCCTCTGTCATCTCCCTGTGGTGGCGTTGTCCTCTTTTCTCTGCTGAGTGGACCCTGTCAGTGGCCATCCAATAGAAAGTGTCTACATCCCACAAAAAGTGAGGTAGAAGAAGGACCCACTCCAGCAAGTAAAAATAGAAAAAGCCTAAGGCCAATGTTGTCACATGATTGCAGTTTGAGGTAAGTTAAAAAGGGCATGTATATAGAATTTTTATTTTTTTACTATGGTGATCAGAGGGGGTGGAAATAAGGGGTGGGTGTGGGAAAATTTTCATTCCAGAGAGGAGCTTTAATATATAAAAGTGGTCACCAAACGATTAATTTCAATCTTCCCCTAAGATTATACAGTCAGGTCCATAAATATTCAGACATCAGCAATTCTAATATTTTTGGCTCTATACAACACCATAATGGATTTGAAATTAAACAAACAAGATGTGCTTTAACTGCGGACTTTCAGCTTTAATTTGAGGGTATTTACATCCAAATCAGGTGAACAGTGTAGGAATTACAACAGTTTGTATATGCGCCTCCCACTTTTTAAGGGACCAAAAGTAATGGGACAATTGGCTGCTCAGCTCTTCCATGGCCAGGTGTGTGTTATTCCCTCATTATCCCATTTACAAGGAGCAGATAAAAGGTCTAGAGTTCATTTCAAGTGTGCTATTTGCATTTGGAATCTGTTGCTGTCAACTCTCAATATGAGATCCAAAGAGCTGTCACTATCAGTGAAGCAAGCCATCATTAGGCTGAAAAAACAAAACAAACCCATCAGAGAGATAGCAAAAACATTAGGTGTGGCCAAATCAACTGTTTGGAAGATCCTTAAAAAGAAATAACGCACTGGTGAGCTCAGCAACACCAAAAGACCCGGAAGACCACGGAAAACAACTGTGGTGGATGACCGAAGAATTCTTTCACTGGTGAAGAAAACACCCTTTACAACAGTTGGCCAGATCAAGAACACTCTCCAGGAGGTAGGTGTATGTGTGTCAATGTCAACAATCAAGAGAAGACGTAGAAGATGTAAACCATTAGTGAGCCTCAAAAACAGGAAGGCCAGATTACAGTTTGCCAAACAACATCTAAAAAAGCCTTCACAGTTCTGGAACAACATCCTATGGACAGATGAAACCAAGATCAACTTGTACCAGAGTGATGGGAAGAGAAGAGTATGGAGAAGGAAAGGAACTGCTCATGATCCAAAGCATACCACCTCATCAGTGAAGCATGGTGGTGGTAGTGTCATGGCGTGGGCATGTATGGCTGCCAATGGAACTGGTTCTCTTGTATTTATTGATGATGTGACTGCTGACAAAAGCAGCAGGATGAATTCTGAACTGTTTCGGGCAATATTATCTGCTCAAATTCAGCCAAATGCTTCAGAACTAATTGGACGGCGCTTCACAGTGCAGATGGACAATGACCCGAAGCATACTGCGAAAGCAACCAAAGAGTTTTTTAAGGGAAAAAAAGTGGAATGTTATGCAATGGCTAAGTCAATCACCTGACCTGAATCCGATTGAGCATGCATTTCACTTGCTGAAGACAAAACTGAAGGGAAAATGCCCCAAGAACAAGCAGGAACTGAAGACAGTTGCAGTAGAGGCCTGGCAGAGCATCACCAGGGATGAAATCCAACGTCTGGTGATTTCTATGCGTTTCAGACTTCAGGTTGTAATTGACTGCAAAGGATTTGCAACCAAGTATTAAAAAGTGAAAGTTTGATTTATGATTGTTAATCTGTCCCATTACTTTTGGTCCCTTAAAAAGTGGGAGGCACATATACAAACTGTTGTAATTCCTACACCGATCACCTTATTTGGATGTAAATACCCTCAAATTAAAGCTGAAAGTCTACAGCTAAAGCACATCTTGTTTGTTTCATTTCAAATCTATTGTGTTGTAGACATGTGCGATTAGTTTCGTACGAATCGATAATTCGTACAAATTTTTCGAAATTCGTACATTTGTACGAATCCGAATTACGAATTTTTATGAATACGAATTTTGTACGAAATACGAAATTTCGTTTACGAATTTCGGATCCAAATTATCAGAAACAAACAAAAAAAAAGTTACGAAAGTAGGAGTTGTGTCCAGAATCAACGAAAACAATGTACTCTACCCCGTCCGAAAGTACGAATTATGGTATTGAGCTTCCCTTTAATAGTGCCGTTGTACGTCTTATACGTCACTGTGTTCTTGGCGTTCGAAATTTCCGACAACATTTGTGCGACCGTGTGTATGCAAGACAAGTTTGAGCCAACATCCTTCGGGAAAAAAATACACGGTTTTGTTGTCAGAATTTCCGATCGTCTGTACGCGGCATGAGTCCGTAGAGTTAAATATTAACGATTCGTACGAAATTCGTATTTCGTACGAATCCGAATTAAATTCCGTACACAAATTGAGAATTACGATTTTTTTTTTAATACGAAACGGAACGGAACGAAACAAAACAAATTTTTTGACGGCTCCCATGTCTATTGTGGTGGTGTATAGAGCCAAAAAGATTAGAATTGTGTCGATGTCCCAATATTTATGGACCTGACTGTATGTGCATTTAATATATTTTATGCATGTTATTTACCTGTAAAAGTCTCCCTTGCATAGACATCCAAAAATCCTGACATGGCTGCTGGGTGCCGCCATCTTGGATGTGATGTCAGGAGCTCCAACAGACTCAGATGGCACTGTAGTATTTACCTTCACTCCTTCCCGGTGGCTACTACATACAAAGTTATGCTGGGAGGTGAGGTGAGGGGCAGAGGAACTAGCATGAACAGTAATTAGACACTTCCAGAAGAGGAGAGGGCTATGATGGGGAAGGAGGGAGGGGGATGTGCTAGGGAATTGACTCTTCCTGCTGTGTCAATTCTCTAGCAGGTTTAGAAGCATATTGTGAGCCAATAAAAATGATTGTTGATGGAAAGTAAGCATTTAAAATGCATTTTTTTTTCTGTGCTTTTACCTGCAATTTATTTAAGTTGGTGACAGTGTCTCTTTGAAGCTTATATGAGATTTTGGTGATAGGGTTTACATCTAAGCCTGTGTCTGTAGCATTTCCCTGAAAGGGTTAGGCACATTGCAAGGACAATGTAGGACTTAGAGAAGGCTCCCACAGCTGCAGACAGCACCACTGTGTGTGCTGAGAGATGGAGGCGGAGGGGTGGGATCCCGTCTGGCATGTCAGTGATTGGCAGGAGATGCAGGGGAAGAGAATGGTGAGATGGGAAGGTGACAGTGGGAGATAGCACACTGAATTCCCCCTGTGGTCTGTGCTTGCACATGTTCAGGATGTAGCTGCAGGTTGTTTTAAAGGGCCGCGATTGCGGACTTTCTGGCTTGCGAGAGATCTAGGAAGGAGGGGGTGTTAAGGGGACTGTCACCAGGGAGAAAAGAGACAGAAAACTCATAATTGCAGCAAGGCTACGAGTGGTAATGGGAAAAATGTGCAGAGACAAGCGGCAAATGAAATTAACTGATAGGGGATAGGGGAGCTAGAGAGAAAAACAGGGGAAGAGACAGGCTGGGAACAAAGGAGGCTCGTCCCAGACTGTCAGCCACACTGACAGGCACCTAAACAGAGAGACAGCTGTATATACACATGCACCATGAGTGACAATGCTCGTGTAGCACCCTGATTAGGCAGGCACATTGTGTGCTGCACGCCCGCCTCCGAAGCACTAAGCCGCGCCGCGTCCAGCACAGCTGCCTACAAACATGCCTGTGAACGACGTAGCCCACTGCTTAGCATGGTAGCCTTGAAAGAAATTTACTACATCATGCACATCCTCATTCATTTTTGCTGTATTTTATTAGTAACTTTACAAATCTGCATAAATAAATTCTTGGCAAACCGTAATATTAGCTGCAGTGACGTTGCCTTGGCTGATATGATGTTATCAGTGTGTTGCAGGCAGGAGGAAGCATTTCCCCAGTCTCCTCTCACTCTCCTCTCACTCAGTGGTCAGAATGCAACATTATAACTTTATAGCAAGTCACAAGGTGAGAGGCTGCAGCATGGGCTAATCTGTGTCAGACATTTGTGGACGCAGCCAATACTTCTGACGTACAGTATCTCACAAAAGTGAGTACACCCCTCACATTTTTGTAAATGTTTTATTATATCTTTTCATGTGACAACCAGTGATGGTAGTAACTGCGTTAAAGTAAACAGCGTTACCCTCTAAAGTAACTGCGTTAAGTAACGAGTAATCTAACTGATTACTCTTCCCCTCATGGTAACGCCGTTCCATTACTTGGGCGGCATTACCGCAATTACATCTGCTACGCAAGCTGTGTAGGGCCCCGAGTAATTACTCGGGCCCCCCATTTTTCGCCGCCGCCACTAGAGGTCCGCGGCTGGACGGAGATAATGTCTCAGCCAGCCGCCATTTTCTTGTAGACCAAACAAGAGGAGGCCTGGTGGCTGCCAATAGGAATTGAGCTGCGGCACCACCCACCTCCCACCCCGCTGATGTCTGTCTGTGAAATGATGTGGGAAGGGGCGGGGGTGGGCGGCGCCGCAGCTCAATTCCTATTGGCAGCCACCCGGCCGGCTCCTCCACTGTGCACTCTGTACTGTAATGTCGGCGGAGAGAGTCTCTGCTGCTGGGGCATCACACCTGATGTAAGGGGGGACTCCGCTGGGAATGCCTGATGTAAGGGGGACTCCGCTGGGAATGCCTGGTGTAAGGGGGACTACCACTCAAATCACTCCTAAGAGGAGAGGACAGAAACATATTCACAACAATGACATTCCCTCCCACCATCCTATTGCAACTAGGTCCCACCCAATCTCCGGTGAAGTTGCCTGATGGTCTCCTGCATGGGAAAAAAAACACATATCATACAAACAAATAACATTCTATCACTACTTTATATATATGAATCAAACCATCTCCCCTAGAGAAGATAATTTGTTTCAGCTAAGGGTACACACTAAGCCTAGTGTATATTTTTCTTATAGCAGTACCATGTAAGTGCTTTTTAAAAGTGGCAGCACACACATCTGACTCTCTTTAGCCTAAGTGCGTTGTAACGCACTACCACACAAGGATCCCCTTGTTGATCTCGGCGGCTTCCAGCTTGGCCCTGACTAGCTCTACCCAAAGTTCTTTTCACTTGTTGAGAAAGAAAAAAAAACAACAACAAAAACAGTCCTTCAAAAAGTAAAAGAATCTCCAGGAATAGAGTCAGCACAACAGTTCAAGGCATTGTCTTCAAAGTAGTAACAAAAAAAAACACTTGTCCCACTTAGAGGTAAAAGCGTGGGTCAGGTAAAGTCAGAGACTTCCAGACATTGTCTAAAGTCTCAATGAAATAGATTGCATCATCTTTGTCTTTACTGCAGATCGCGACTCGATCCGCATGTATATGGCGACCAAGAGACCAGTCTTTTCGGCAGCCCTTATATCTTCCAGTCATCACTGCCGAGCAACCAAAGTATCTGTGGCCTTTCTTCACCTCTAAGCGATCCCATACAAAGTCACTATACCATCGCTCCCGAGAGGCCTCGATTTCAAACAATAAGTCCTTTGGGACATATGGGTATTCCCATCCATAGTCCGCGGCAACATTCTGGCTCAACAGCCGCTGCAATTGGGCTAAAGGCGGCATAGTCGCCCGATCTCCAGCTCCTGGCAGGACAATAGCATCCGGAGATCTCCTAGGGCGTACAGTCTCCAGCTGTGGCATAGGAGGCCTCAGCGGTGAACGGGCCCCCGATGCAGTAGGCACAGAAGACACCAGAGCGTGCAGAGCAGGCACGGGTACAATTTCCCCAGCATTAACAGGGGTTTCCACCCGGGGTATAGTATCCCCAGAGTCCATGGGCGATCCCTTTGCATTACGAGGAGAAGTTAAAGAAATTTTGTCCCATCCTTTGCTGACAAACAGTTCATCAATCTCTGCATTGTCTCCCATGTCAGAGGAAGAATCTACGTCCGAAGAGTCCCACATCTGCGCTGGCAGGCACACTCTAGTGGACACAGGATCACCTTTTAACAGTTCCTTTGGGTCAAGCACCCAGGCGTCCCTAATAGAACAAACACTAGCCTTGGTTCCTTTCCCCGACTGACCTCGACCTCTAACCATCAGGGAAACTTCTCCAGCTGGACGATCCGAGTCAGGCGGGCACTGGGGTGGGCCTCCACCGCGGCTGCGGGAAGCCTTTACGAGTCCTACCTTCCATTTAGCAGGTGGAAGGAAGGGCTCCGTTGTGACTGATGCAGAATCCGCTGGGTTCTCCGCCTCGAATTCCTCAATGGCCGGAGCTTCAGTCTTTACGATCACCACCTCTGCGGGACTGCGCTTGGGAATGGCGGTGATAGCACATAGGGGTGCTGAATTTAATCGCTGCATCGATGCATCGCGATTCGGGGGTCCCCGATGCGGCATCGATGTCTGTGACGTCATGCCCCGCTCCGAACGTTTCTGTGAAAATTGCCGTTTTGTAATAAATGCCGCGTTATAATCCATTAAGTGGCCACCGCTGTATGTGCTTTTTAAAATATATGCAAATCCATACCTCATATCTCAGTGTGTATATAACAGTATATCCCGCTCATGTGACTGCATGGTGCGGCCCGCCCCTCTCCTCTCCTCTCCTCTCACGTCACATCACGTCTCATCTCTCTCTCTCTCGCTCTCCTGACGTCAGCCCCGCAACTCCTCTCTTTTGATCTGATAGCTACAGCCGGTGGGCGGGGCTGAGAACTCCCACTGACGTCAGGAGACAAGCGAGAGAGAGAGATGAGACGTGAGACGTGAGAGGAGAGGGGCGGGCCGCACCATGAGCGGGATATACAGTTATATACACACTGAGATATGAGGTATGAATTTGCATATATTTTAAAAAGCACATACAGCGGTGGCCACTTAATGGATTATAACGCAGCATTTATTACCATAGCAGTATGTGACTGTCTACACATGCTCTGTGCTGGCATTTCTCTGGCTCCCCATTTGCACATTCCACTGTGTTAACTCCTAGTGTGCTGGAATGTGCAAAGCCCAGAGAAATGTCAGCACAGAGACAGTACAGTGAAATTCATAGGGCTGTTTGTCAGTTGTCAATCCCTCCTGACCTCCCAGCAGCCGTGTGCGTGTGAATTCCTGTACCCTGTAGTGCACCGGATTAGTGCACTTTTTAAGGGGAGTTCCACCCTATTTTTAGTTTATTAAAAGTCAGCAGCTACAAAAAAAGTGTATCTTCTGACCTTTAATAAAAAGACACTCACCTGTCCCACAATCCAGTGACGTGGCCACCCAAACACTCCATGCTCTCCCCCGCCTGTCCACGGCGCTGGCAATACTACTGTGGGCATCCGGCTGTGACAGCTTGCAGCTTCACAACCGGGTGCGCATGTCTCACTGAGCTGTCCTGCATAGCCGGGCAATCTTCTGGGACCTGTGATGTGTCCCAGAAGATTGCTTGGAGGAAGGGCCGCCTAGACGGCCCAAGCGGAAGTGGGAGTGCATTAGTAATCGTGATGCATTGTGATGCATCGCGGAATCGAATCGAATCGTTGACCAGATAATCGTAATCGAATCGAATCGTGAGACCAGTGAAGATGCGCACCCCTAATAGCACACACCTCCTCCTCAGGAGTAACAGCACCTGAGATCCAGTCCACTCGGTAGACTTTCAGCTTCTCTGTCGACTGCTCTACCTCGAACAGGAATTCCCCACAGCGGGTACATCTCCTGAAAGGCCGAAGATGCACAATCAGTCCCTGACACTTTCCACAGATCATGCCCAAGGCCTCTGCGTCTCAACACGCATAAAGGGCGAAGCGGCCCCTGGGCTTCAGCCGGATTCCTGTGTCAGTCAATGAGGCGGCAATAGGGGTCACATCCGTGGTTGGACCGGGCAAAAGAGCACAAGATCCCGGTGAAGCAGGTTTCCAAGAAGGAGCAGACATGTCGCTTCATCAACAGTTTATCAGATAATGTCCCCCTTTCGCGCCAAACGCACCACAAGGAGCTCACACTTTCCGAGCTCCTCCCCTTTCTTGTTCCTTTGCTGCACTTACTTCGCAGGCTTTTCCAGACTTGACACGCCCACGAACTACGCAGCCAGAAATTGCCAGGCCTGAATCCTCCTTTCTCTTACTTGTGACGCAGGTTGAATTTCACACAAACATGGCTGACCTCCACGGAGCTTCACAGGGGAATAAAGTCCAACTTTTCCCTGGGCACACCACAAAAATCCCGGACTCTGAGCCCCCACGTGTAACAACCATACTCCTCCTTCTCCACTCTTTGGCTCGTTCACTGGAGAGGAAGGCGCATAGTCTCCACCATGCCCGTACCCCCTGGGTTGCAGAGGTTAAGCACACTTAGTTTCACTTACGGGTCTTTGCAGCGGCTCCCCTCAGTGTTGGTTTCTGTCCCTAGAATGTAAGGACAAAAGTCTCTATGCCCCAAGTAACTCCAAGGTCCCCACCAGTATATCACTCCAACGTAGAGCTTTATTTTCTTATGCATGAAAGGAGAAAGGTGTTAGGAAGACAGATGGAATTCAGGCAATCCTGGCTTCGTCACCACTCGATCCCGAGTGGGTACAGCTCACCAGTATAGTCACCCAACAGCACTAGCAGCCGGCGTGTAGCTTGAACAGTCAATTTAGTTCCCTAATGGATGCGTCTAGGAGATCCTCTGCCACAGAATCTATAGTGTCCCAAACCTCCTGATGGTCCAGATATTAGGCCCCTGGTTTCCGGATGGATGACATCCCTCTGGAGAGTTACTGGGCCCCTTCCTTCACTGTGATCTCTCACCAGTCCTTCGGAACGGTCCTCCCCCAGCCTCCTCTTCCAGAAACGGGTCCCCTCACAAGGTGGCGCCCTGGGATTCCTCCTCCCAAAGTGGGCTCCAGCTAAAGGTGCTGGGCCCAGGGCTGAAGTGGCCTGGTACTAAGGCGCACGTGACCCTATGGCCTGGAGGGCCATGCACTCGAAACTGGACTCCACACAATACCTTCCCCCGGGTACAGGTCCCCGGGGTGGCAACTCGACTCCTCGCTCTCTCTGGCGTCTGCCCTTTTTGTACCCTCCCCCAGCATGTACAGCAGGCAGGTCCCACCCACTATACGGCTGCCGAAAGGGGACACCAAATCACTGCCCTAACACCTGTGGTTCAACCCCGAGTACCAGTGACAGCGCCACCCATACTTCCTAGGGGAACTGCACACCAGGTGAAATAGCAGCAAGGCAGAGTCCAGCAATTGAAAGATTTGAGTCAACTACCACTCAAATCACCCCTAAATTTGGTATAGCAGCCCCTAAATTTAGGACCCCCGCTACACTACAAATGTAAAATAGTGAGTGTACAGCTTGTATAACAGTGAAAATTCGCTGTCCCCTCAAAATAACTCAACACACAGCCATTAATGTTTAAATTGCTGTCAACAAAAGTGAGTAAACCCCTAAGTGAAAATGTCCAAATTGGGCCCAAAGTGTCAATATTTTGTGTGGCCACCATTCTTTTCCAGCACTGCCCTAACCCTCTTGGGCATGGAGTTTACCAGAGCTTCACAGGTTGCCACTGGAGTCCTCTTCCACTCCTCCATGACGACATCACAGAGCTGATGGATGTTAGAGACCTTGCGCTCCTCCACCTTCCATTTGAGGATGCCCCACAGATGCTCAATAGGGTTTAGGTCTGGAGACTTGCTTGGCCAGTCCATCACCTTTACCCTCAGCTTCTTTAGCAAGGCAGTGGTTGTCTTGGAGGTGTGTTTGGGGTTGTTATCATGTTGGAATACTGCCCTGCGGCCCAGTCTCCGAAGGGAGGGGATCATGCTCTTTTTTCGGTATGTCACAGTACATTTTGGCATTCATGGTTCACTCAATGAACTGTAGCTCCCCAGTGCCAACAGCACTCATGCAGCCCCAGACCATGATACTCCCACCATCATGCTTGACTGTAGGCAAGACACTTGTACTCCTCACCTGGTTGCTGCCACACACGCTTGACACCATATGAACCAAATACGTTTATCTTGGTCTCATCAGACCACAGGACATGGTTCCAGTAATCCGTGTCCTTATTCTGCTTGTCTTCAGCAAACGCTTTGCGAGCTTTCTTGTGCATCATCTTTAGAAGAGGCTTCCTTCTGGGATGACAATCCACTGCCTCACACTACACGATGGCTGATGCAATTTACTAAAATTCCACAGTGTGACATTTCAAGTTTGTTAAAAAAAAGTGAACAGTGTCAACTTCTCTTGGATTTGAAAGGTGACTCTCGGCTCGACCACACGGACCCCCCTTATATTCCAGTACTCTCTTTTTTCTCCACTTTATTTTCTTATACTTATTTTCACTTATCTCTTTTTTTTTTTTCCTTTCCCTTTGTTTTTGTTATTTGCTATTTTATTACTATGATGTTGAAGCTCCCTTAGTATTGTTAATAACTCTTTGCTCCACAGAGGATAATATATATATATATATATATTGGTAGTTACTAGTAATTGCATAAAACCTCTAAAACGTAATAATATTATTATCACTGGAAACTAATTAATATACCATACTTTGTCCACAATTATCTACTAATATGTTTACTTATTGAAATAAGAATTTCTTTCTCGTACATCACGGGACACAGAGCGACATAGTCATTACTAATGGGTTATATAGATACCGTCAGGTGCTGGCACTGGCAACTTCCAAAACCGGAAGTACCCTCCCCTATATAAGCCCCTCCCATCCGGGAGCACCTCAGTTTTTTGCCAGTGTCTAAGGTGTTGGCCAAGAAGAAACATGTGTTTTTCACTGAGCTTGCGTACAGGTTCTTTTGGGCCTCAGTAAGCTATTCCGGATCCGACCAAAAAAGCTTCATAGCTAAACGGTCGGTACCCGGGCCTTGCAGAGAAGAGCAAGGTTTTGCCTGTAATGCTTCTCTTAGGAGAGCTGGACCCTGGGATCCAGAGCTCTGGTCATACCCACGACCAAGATGTTTTCTGTGCAGGGTGCTATACAGGTCCAGGGGAGTGGAATCCTTGGGAACCCGGTCCCTGAAGGTTTGATTACAATGCCTGCCGTGATAGGTGAAGTTTGGGCTTTTGTGGACCAAACAAAGTCCTGCGGCGGGGAACAGGTAAGTGGGGGCCCCCAGGAACTTGGTTCTATTGGGGGACCCCCAAGCCTAATTTGTCTTTCTGTCTGTTACCTAATGGTATTCCCGCAAAATTCTGTGCATGCCTGTAACTACTAAAAAAATGTAATAATTTTTAATGGTGGTCAAGAAAAAAAAAAAAAAAAATTTTTTTATATATATTTAATATATTAGACTGCGGTACCTGTGTTTGTCCACTAGAGGCCGCTGTGGAATGTTTTCTTGTCATGTGGACTAGCTTCTTCTCAGCAGAGCAAAGTCCAGGCAGATGGTGAGTTCTCTTATAGGAAACTGCTTCCTCTGCCATGTTGCAGTGCTCGTCCATCCCCCGGCCTGCGGCAAAGAGGGGCCCTGGCTCCTGTCCCTTGTTACCATATTTTGAAATTAGCGCCGAAGGCGCACGTGGCCGCGCGCGTGCACGCGCCTCTATATATAGAGGTGAGCCGGGAAAGGGGGCGGAGCCTGGGGGATGACGCTCTGTGCGCGCCGCAGCGCTTCTGCGCATGTGCGGGCGTCCCAGCAGTTTAAAAAAAACACAATATTGTAGTGAGCTGGCTATGAAGTACAGAGACAGAGCTGGCAACATTTAAAGGCATACAGCAAGCGGTTGATACAGGCATCCCCTAGAAAGGCACATTAGTAGACACCAACTGTGATATAGCAGCAATTGTGCTAGACTATTCTCAGTAAAAGTGGTGTATTACGGCTGGAATACCTCAGCTTTAGGCTTAGGAATATGCCGTCCAGAAGCTCCGGAACTGAATCTTCCAGGAAGCGAAGGGGGTCTCATCGGGCTCGGAGGATCTTGGGCATACTTCTGCTGCACCAGTCTCCCCTGAAGTTCAGAGGTAAGTGACCGTAGAGACCCCGCAGAGGTACTTGGTACTGTGGCTGTCCTCAGTTCACCTGCTCCTGTGTATGTAACAGAGGAGGTTTTTTCCTCAGCTCTGGGAGGATTAGAGAGGCTGCCTCCCTGTCAGGGAAAGCACGCCCGATCTCTGTCTCCTCCTTCAGAGTGCCTGTTAGCAGAGCAACAGTCCCATACAGGGATCGACCTGCCTGAAGGGGATCAGGATGAGGTTGATTCTGTTATAGAGGAATCAACAGTGGGGGAACCTTTTCTCAGCATCTCAAGCTGAAAGATTATGGGTTCAGTCTCTGACTAACATGGTCCGATCAGCATTTAAAAATGCACCTTGCGGAACCATCAACCACTACTGTATCCTCGTTGGGGTCGCTGGAAGCCCCCAGACTGTTTGTTCTTTTCCACTTCACCCTTTACTGAAAGGGCTCATTTACCAGGATTGGGAACGTCCTGAGAAAATATTTATTCCCCCAAGAGATTTCCGGTGGTCTATCCCATGGAGGATAAGTTCATCAAAAAAAAAAAAAAAAAATGGAAGGTCCCTACAGTGGACGCAGCCATCTCTTGTATGTATAAATCACTGACATGTCCAGTGGATAATGTCCAAATGTTCAAGAACCCAATAGATAAAAGATTGGAGTTCTTATGAAAATCTGCTTGGTGATACAACCAGCAGTAGCAGCTATTGGGGTCTGCTAAGCAGTGAAGGATCAGTTGAAACAGGTCTTGAGGGACTTGACAGATCAGCAGGCTTTGCCCTAGCTGATCTACCTAGAGCCTTAGGCTTTGCGGTTGACGCCATAGAGGATTCAGTCCATCAGGCCTCCCGCCTTACGCTGTCTATAGTACATATGCGTAGGCTCCTATGGCTCAAAAACTGGTCTGCTGAAGCTCCCTGTAAAAAATGGCTGGTTAGCGTCCCGTTTCATGGTGAACGCTTATTCAGGGAAAACCTGGACAAATATATCCAGAAAATTTCCAGCGGTAAAAATACGCTCTTGCCGTTTAAAAACAGAGTTAGAGGTCCCTCTTTGAGAGGCCTGCTTCTCCAGTCCCTGGGCCATCGGCTGTGTAACAGTTCCGACGGCCTCCTCGGTCAAATCCCGGGGGTAAAAAACAGGGACAGTAGCAGGGTAATGAGAAACCCTGGGTCAGGGGAGGTACAAAACCTCCCCCAAAGTTAAATTCATTGAAGCCCCCACTCAGTCGGGTGGGGGGAGGACTCCAGTTGTTCGCAAGAGACCTGGCGGGACACGATCAAGACAGATAGGTGCTCTCCGCAGTAGGTTTGGGATACAGTTTGGAGTTAAAAGACTCTCCTCCTTCCCATTTTTGAGGTCAAACGTGCCAAGGGATCCCCGGAAGAGAGAGTCCCTCCTGTTGACACTAGAACAACTATTGCTCCAAGGAGTAATTATGGAGGTTCCCCTGGAAGAATGAGGGTTCGGGTTTTACTCAAACCTCTTTACAGTCCCGAAGCAAACGCGGACGGGAGGCCCATATTAATTCTAAAAGGGCTATACAAATTCCTGTATATCAGGACTTTCAGATGGAGTCGATCCGATCGGTGGCCACTGCCCTACAAGGGGAGGATTGGTTAGCCGCGATCGACATCAAAGATGCTTATTTGCACATTCCCATCTTTCCAGTACACCAAAAATTTCTACGCTTTGCAGTAGAAGGGCGCCATTTTCAGTTCAGAGCCTTACCCTTCGGTTTGGCCACAGCACCACGAGTGTTTACAAAAATTCTGGCCCTTTATTGGCCAATCTAAGAACACAAGGTGTAATGATAATGGCATATCTGGATGACTTATTGCTGATAGACCACTCAGTGAAAAAACTAGACGTGGTCGTTCACAAGACAATCAAGTATCTGGAATCTCACGGTTGGATTATCAACCGAGACAAGTCAGCCCTAAAAACCAGTCAAAAGTCTGGAATACTTGGGGCTAAGGTTGGATTCAGGCCAGAGAAAAATATTCTTGCCTCGAGGAAAGGTGTTGTCTTTGAAAGATTTGATCCACTTAGTGGGTACAAAAAAGCCAGCCGTCCATACGCCTGTATATGAGGCTGCTGGGAAAAATGGTGGCATCATTCGAAGCAGTACCCTACGGTCAATTCCATTCAAGGAATTTGCAAGGGGCCATACTGTCAGCCTGGAACAAAAAAGTTCAGGCCCTAGACTTACAATGTCCTTGTCCCCTTCCGTTCGCAAGAGCCTCCGTTGGTGGTTGGTTCCCCAGAATCTGGAAAAAAGGAAATCCTTCAGTCCGATTTCTTGGAAGGTGGTCACTACAGATGCCAGCCTTATAGGCTGGGGAGCAGTACTGGAGCAATAGTCTCTCCAGGGCAGATGGTCGGATGCAGAAAAGGCCCTGCCCATCAATCTCTTAGAGATACGAGCAGCCCGGTATGCCCTAGTAGCATGGACATCCAAACTCCAAGGGTCCCCTGTCAGAATTCAATCAGACAATGCCACAGCAGTGGCATATATCAATCATCAGGGGGGCACCAGGAGTCGTGCAGCCCAAAGGGAAGTAAATTACATCCTGAGATGGGCAGAAAAATATGTCCCAGCCATATCTGCGGTATTCATTCCAGGAGTGGAGAATTGGAAGGCGGACTTTCTAAGTCGCCAACAATTATGCCCAGGGGAATGGTCCCTTCATCCCGAGGATTTCCGGACAATATGTCAGCGGTGGGGAACACCGGATGTAGATCTGCTAGCATCCAGATTCAACACAAAAGTGGACAGGTTTGTCTCTTGGACAAGGGATCCCCTAGCTTGCGGCTCGGATGCCCTAGTGTTCCCTTGGGATCGGTTCAAGCTGATATATGCATTCCCACCGCCACAATTGTTACCTCGATTACTCCGCAGAATCAGGGTAGAAAAGAAACCAGTGATTCTGGTGGCTCCAGCGTGGCCCCGAAGAGCATGGTACGCGGAGATTGTAAAAATGTCTGTGGGGAGTCCTTGGACCCTCCCACATCGTCCGGACCTGCTTTCGCAGGGACCGATATACCACCCTTCCTTACCAGCCCTAGGTTTGACGGCCTGGCTATTGAAGCCCACATTCTAAAAAAGAGAGGGCTCTCTAATGCTGTGGTGTCTACCATGATCAATGCCAGGAAACCGGTATCCAGGCAGATCTACTATAGAATCTGGAAGGCGTACATCGCCTGGTGTGAGGCCAGAAAATGGCATCCACGTAAATACGTAATAGGTAGGATTCTGGACTTCCTACAATGGGCTGTAGATAGGAAGCTTGCCTTGAGTACTATCAAGGGTCAGATTTCGGCCTTGTCAATATTTTTTCAAAGGCCCTTGGCTTCGCATTCACTAGTCAAAGCCTTTATACAAGGAGTGATGCGTATTAGTCCTCCGGTTAATATTCCCATATGTCCATGGGATCTAAACTTGGTTCTGTCAGTTCTACAGAAACAACCATTTGAACCATTACAGCATATTTCCTTGGTGCTTCTCACCAGGAAATTGATTTTTCTAGTAGCCATTTGTTCGGCTAAAAGAGTATCGGAATTAGCAGCTATGTCCTGTAAGGAGCCATATCTGGTTATCCATAAGGACAGAGTAGTGTTACGTCCTCATCCAGCCTTTCTTCCTAAGGTGGTATCGAGTTTTCATTTGAACCAAGATGTGGTTCTTCCTTCTTTTTTCCCCAAGCCTACTTCGGTAGAGGAAAAGTTATTGCATTCTTTGGATGTAGTAAGAGCAGTTAAAGCTTATCTAAAAGCCACTGCTCAGATTCGCAGAACGGATACTTTGTTTATTCTGCCGGAAGGCCCCAGAAAGGGTCAGGCAGCGTCAAAATCTACTTTAGCCAAGTGGATTCGACAGGTCATAATACAAGCCTATAGCTTGAGAAGTAGACCGCCTCCGTTCAAAGTTAGGGCGCACTCCACGAGAGCAGTTGGAACTTCATGGGCAGTGCATCACCAGGCCTCCCTGGCTCAAATCTGTAAGGCCGCAACATGGTCTTCGGTACACACGTTTACTAGGTTCTACCAGGTGGACGTTAGAAGTCAGGAGGATGTCGCCTTTGGGCGCAGTGTGTTGCAGGCCGCAAAAGATCCTCATGTCTGATAGCGCTCAGCTTATATATGGTGTATCCCCCCCCCTCATTTGGCATTGCTTTAGGACATCCCATTAGTAATGACTATGTCGCTCTGTGTCCCGTGATGTACGAGAAAGAAAATAGGATTTTTATAACAGCTTACCTGTAAAATCCTTTTCTTGGAGTACATCACGGGACACAGAGCTCCCGCCCCTCTTTGGGGACACTTATTGCTTTGCTACAAAACTGAGGTGCTCCCGGATGGGAGGGGCTTATATAGGGGAGGGTACTTCCGGTTTTGGAAGTTGCCAGTGCCAGCACCTGACGGTATCTATATAACCCATTAGTAATGACTATGTCGCTCTGTGTCCCGTGATGTACTCCAAGAAAAGGATTTTACAGGTAAGCTGTTATAAAAATCCTATTATTTGAGCTTCTCTATTTTTGATGTATTTAATGTATCATCTATAATTTGTATCACAACTTGTACTCAATAAAATATATTTGACAAGAAAAAAAAAGAAAAAAAGTGAACAGTGTAATGTGCCATGATTAACGCATTGGCGCTGCAGTGATTCCAATGCATCACACCGCACACTAGCCGATGCGTTGTGAATAAACCCTAAGTATGATAAAAAAAAAAATTATTGTAGGACAACCATATTATCAGCACAGATGATTGTAAAAGGAGATCTGCAAACGGTTGAAACAATTACTCTAATGCCGCGTACACACGATCGATTTTCTCGACGGTGAAAACACAGTCGAGAAAATCGACGGGAAAAACGAGGAACGGCTTGTTCCCCTACACACGGCCAGTTTTCCCGACATTTTTTCTCTTGGTCGAGAAAAACGACCGTGTGTAGGCTCCCCGGCAGTGTTTCCCTATGGGAAAACTGCCGTGGAAAAAAATGCTGTGAATTACGACGAGAAAAATTAGAGCATGTTCTAATTTTTCTCGTCGTGATTAATGCCGTTTTTCTCGTCGGGAAAAATTATCAAAAGCCCACACACGGTCGTTTTTCTCGTCAAGGAGAAAAAATTTAATTTTTCCCGACGAGAAAAATGGTCGTGTGTACGCGGCATAAGGATATGTTCACAGTGCTCTACTCTAATGCCCTGTACACACGATTCCTATGGGCTAAAATCTGATGGAATTTTCTGTCAGAATTCCGTTCAAGCTGTCTTCCATCAGTCTTGCATACACACTGTCAGACTAAATTCCGACCGTCCAAAGCACAGTGACGTAAAACACTACGATGAGCCGAGAAAAATTAAGTTCAATGCTTCCGAGCATGCGTCGACTTGATTCTGAGCATGCGTGGTTTTTTTCTTCGACGGAGTTCCACACAGACGATCAGAATTTCCCATAGGATTTTTTTCCATCCGAAAAATTTAAAACATGTTCTATTTCTAAAATCCTACGGAAAAAAGTCTGATGGGCCCACACACGATAGGAATTTCTGATGAAAAAATTCCATCAGACTTTCCATCAGAAATTCCTATTGTGTGTACAAGGCATAAGGGTATGTGTAGTGCAGTCTGGCTGGATTGATTTTGGTGCATTGAACTGTTCACTTTTTTTTAAACAAACTTTATTGAATTGTCTTATGTGAATGTACCCTGAAACTCACATAAAATATTCATTACACTTTGTTTCTTTGGTTTGTTCATTTACAATCATTTTGATAAAGAATAATTATTGAATCCCAAAAAAGGATTCCAACTATGGTCAGCATTAGAGTGGCTCCATTGCTTTCAGTCAGGTCATTTGTGACTCATAGGCTTGCACTGAAACTGAAAATGAACAGTCACTGTGCAGCACTATCAAGAAGGAAGCAGAGGTTGCATATGTAATAGACAAATATGGCTGCCCTGTGTATATCTGAGTTCAGATTTCAAGGCATAAACAAAAGCAAGGTTTCCTAAAGCATTAAAGTAAAACTAGGCTACTGTGTTACAGTCCAAGCAAGTCCAAAATCAAGTTATTATGTGATGCACAAGCCTCATAAGGTCAACATAAACTCCCTTTACCTTCCTTGACTGAGCCAAATCCTCCTTCATTCGTGTCTCACATGCTCTCCCTCCCAGACACTGCAGCTCACAGTGGGAGGGGTATCAGTAACAGAGGCAGGGCTGACAATTAAAAAGAGCAGTGGGCAGGAGTAGGTGTGACCAGGTGCTGATTGACAAGTTACAGGCTTATGAACAGCAATTACAGTGCCTACATCTTCTTATCCTTCTGTAGAGCAAGCAGGCACAGCCTACACAAGAGTGACAACTCTGCTCTGAATTCAGGAGCAGTGCAGCATTGTTGTCACACCAGCACAGAAAGTTGCATTAGGTGGACCTAATTGGCAGGATCAACAGGTGTTTGTGGGAATTTGAGAAAACTGTAAGTGCAGATGCACCTATAATTAAATGCTGTAGCATATTTTTTCATAATGGAATGCCATAGATCTAAGTTTAATATACTCTAATGAGATTATTTACATGAAAACTAAACCCAGTCACGTATAAAAGATACAAATTAATGCAGCTCTGTATTCATTAACACATCAATAAATGTAGTTTTTGTGCAAGCAGTGTATGTACTTAACCACTTCAGCCCCTGAAGGATTTGCCCCCTTAATGATCAAGCCATTTTTTGCGATATGGCAGTGCGCACTTAAATTGCGCGGTCGTGCGATGCTGTGCCCAAAAAAATACTGACAATTTTGAAAAAAATAAAAATATTTTTTTTTACTTTCTGCTATAACCACTTCTCTACTGTGCACGAAAACCCCCTTCCTGCCCAAGCCATTTTTGAGCTTTCAGCGCTGTCACACTTTGAATGACAATTGCGCAGTCGTGCGACGTGGCTCCCAAACGAAATTTGCGTCCTTTTTTTCCCACAAATAGAGCTTTCTTTTGGTGGTATTTGATCACCTCTGCGGTTTTTATTTTTTGCGCTATAAACAAAAGAAGAGCGTCCAGTTTGGAAAAAAAACACAATTTTTTACTTTTTGCTATAATAAATACCCATTTATTTTTTTTTTTAAATAAAATTTTCCTCAGTTTAGGCCGATACGTATTCTTCTACATATTTTTGGTAAAAAAAAAATCGCAATAAGCGCGTATTGATTGGTTTGCGCAAAAGTTATAGCGTGTACAAAATAGGGGATAGATTTATAGCATTTTTATTTTTTATTTTTTTTATTAGTAATGGCGGCGATCTGCGATTTTTTATTGTGACTGCGATATTGCGGCGGACACATCGGACACTTTTGACAGATTTTTGGGACCATTCACGTTTATACAGCGATCCCTGCTATAAAAATGCATTGATTACTGTATAAATGTGATTGGCAGGGAAGGGGTTAACCACTAGGGGGCGGGAAGGGGTTAAATATGTTCCCTCAATGTGTTCTTACTGTGGGGGGAGGGGACTGACTGGGGGAGGTGACCGATGGTTGTCCCTATGTACAAGGGACACACCATCGGTCCCCTCTCCCTCACAGGACGTGGATCTCTGTGTTTACACACAGAGACCCACTTTCCTGCTCGTTTCCCGGGCAATCGCGGGTGCCCGGCGGCAATCGCGGCCGCAGGGCACGCGCACCGGGGCCTCGTGAACGCGGCGGGCGCGCGCGCGCCGCTGGCTTCAAGCGCGCGCCTCCTAGCTCGTTTTAAAGGGAGGACGTCATATGACGTCCTCCCAGAACGAGAGTATCCTCCGCCCGCCGTCAATTGACAGTGGGCGGGGGACAAGTGGTTAATACATATCCAAAAATATATATATATATATATAAAAAATATATATTTTCATCAGTTTAGGCCGATATATATTCTTCTACATATTTTTGGTAAAAAAAATCACAATAGGCGTATAGTAATAACTTGGATTACAGGCATAATTCGTTCCAGAAGAATGCTTATAATCCAAAGCACTCGTATATCAAAGCGAGTTTCCCCATAGAAAATAATGGGAACTCAGATAATCCATTCCACAGCCACTGCTTGTCTATGCAGCACCGCATGTGCCCAGAGGTGCTGGGGCGCCGGAGACACTCAGAGCCACTGGGAGATGCTTGGAGACCACTCGGAGTAACTCGGAGACGCTCAGGAACTGAGTGTTTCCAAGAGTCCCCGAGCGTCACCGGCACCCGCGGCGAAATGCGAGTCAGGATTAAAAAGTAATAATAATTGCTCGTATTGCGAAATGCTCATAAATAGCATTATTCACAATCCGAGGTTCCAATGTATATTGATTGAAAGTCAGAATGCAAAAGTTATTTTGTACAGTGAAGTCACATGTTGGAGCCCCAACTAAAATACAGTGTGAATACATTGTCAGCCTCAACCTAAATATAATAAAAGACTAGCAAACACAGAGGCAATCAAAAAAACATATGAGCATATAAGTACTAATATATTTCAAATGACTAAAAGGGCAGCTGAGTCTGGGGACCCGATGCGCAACGAAAGGCTTAAAATGGGGACTAGCCCCAATCGTAATAGCATATAATTCAAAAATAGAGAAGGGAAGAAGTGGAAAGAGAAATTGGGAGTTAAGCCCCGTACACACGGTCGGACTTTTGGCCAACAAACTTAATTTTGAGCAAGTTGGACCAAAAATCCGACCGTGTGTACGCTCCATCGGACAAACTTTTTTGTTTTTTTTTGTGTTTTCATCGGACAAAAGTTGGGTCTGCAAACGGACAAACTTTTGGCCAGCAAAAGTCCGATGGAGCAAAGTCCGACCGTGTGTACAGAAAACCATAGGATTTTTGTCCGATGGACAAAACAACTAATGTTAAAATCAACCAACAATAGCAGAAGTTGACCAAAGGGTGGCGGTAAAGAGCAGAAAAACCACATGATGTTGCAAAAAGTTTTGGGAAAGTTTGCAGAAAAGTCCTGTGGTGTGTATGCTATGGGTGTGCCCGGCCAACTCCGTTCGGACAAAAATCCAGGGAAAAGTCTGATGGAAGTCCGACCGTGTGTATGGGGCTTAAGAGGGGGGACCCGTTTGGAACACCGGACCCTAGGTCCCAGAGGAGGAAAAAGACTAATTCAGAATAAAGAGGGGGAAACCCAGACGAAGTGCCTGCATTATTATCTCAAAATTGGGAATCCATACCAGGGTCTAGAAAGAAATCTCCTACAGTTCAATATAAACGTAATGAGCCCATGGCTCCCTTACCTTTTTTAACTGAGGTACGGAATCATTAAAAGTGGAACTTCAGTCATATTTTCATCTTTCCATCTATTAAATCTTCTGCCCTTGTTGTTTTAACTTTGGATAGTAAAACATATTTTTTTCTGCCAGTAAATACCTTATACAGCCCACTTCCTGTTTCTTGTCTGGTAATTAGCATAGGCTTATGACATCATGCAAAGCTCTCTCTCTCACTCTCTTGAGAGTTTGCTAGGAAGGAAGGGGGGATGAGTCATAAGAGGGCCAATGAGGGCTGCAGAGCTGGAAGTGTGCCTCCGTGTGTCTGTGTAAATCCAGGAAGTGAACAGGCAGCAGCTTCAGCTGCCCACAGTTAAAATAGTTGCAGCCAGACTCAGTGGATGGAAATTTCTGCCGCATATTTGGCAAGTACAGAATCACAGTATAATGAGTATATATAAAATAATATGCAAAGTGGTTGGAGAGAAGCTTCAGAATGGCAAAGATGTTTTGATTACAAATGATGTAAACAGACTGCAGTTCCTCTTTAAGCTTAAGGTGATCATTAAGGTGCTCATTAAGCATGATCCAGGAAACCTTACGCCTGAACAAAGCAATATGAACCGAGGAGCTCTTCCAGGAGCGAGCTATAGTAAGTTTAGTGGCTAACAGCAGAAAGTGAATAAAATGTTGTGTGGAACGAGAGACATCAGCAACTTTTTCATTTAGTAGCGCAATACGGGGTAACTACGGAACAGGTGTTTTCGTGACCTTCTGCATTATCATGAAGACTCTTTTCGAAAAGTCCCAAATTCAAGGGCACTTCCCACCAAGTAGGAATCGTAGTTCCTAAAGTATGGCTGCCTCGAAAACAGAAAGGTGAGGTCAGAAATAGCCTTGCGAAAGGAGTCGGGGACCATATACCATCTAGTGAAGACCTTAATACTCGCTTCCACCAGAGAGATATTTATTATGCCCTTATAAGCAGAGTAGAAGGAGGCATGCCAGAGGTCCAGGTCATTCTCCGAAGCCAGATCCAAGTCCAACGCTCGCATATAAGGTAATTTGACAGAGGAATCAAGCAAGAGTCGGTAGATAAAGAAATCTCTCCCCTCTGTCCATCTTCCTGTGCACACCAACTCTCATAAGGAGGCACTCTAGTGTCCTTCAGCACCTCTGGGCCTAATGACCATAGGAAATAAAAAAAAAATCTAAAAGTTCCTTTAGCCATGACTTACAATGTCATATATTTTATCTATGTATTTAGATGTTTGCCTGAAGTTATGGTTTAAGCTTTAAGCTAACCATATTCGCTTATTTAATATTTATATATAATCCAAATTTTAAACCAAGGCCTGACAAAGGAAACTGGATAATCAGAGTACTCAGTTTGGGCCAAAATCATAAGCTACATGTGATCTGCACTTAACTTTTTGCTTTTCGAGCCATTAATGCCAAAGACCATCCACATCGGCTGGGCCTTGCCACAGTCAGCTGCGCCAACCCCCTCCCTCAGTTGGGTTTGTAAGCATCTGAAATTTGAATTTTTTGAAAGTCGTAATTTTTGTTTGCCCCTGATCAAGGTAACCTGCAGTTGCTGGCGATCACATTGTAATACAGATGGGATGAAATGTATCCAAGAATAAGATACATGTATACAATCCACCATGACCGGATGTTTTGTGGTCCTGTGATACGCATGACAAAATAAATCTCTTCTTAGCTTTGGTGTGACTTTTTCTAATGTTGTTGCCAACTAAAGCACAGAATTGACATGAAACAGCAGTTTTATTAGATATGAAACAGCAGTACTATTGTATATTAGGGGTCGTTCCTTATCCCAGATGCAGGAGAGGTAAGTATGCAATCATAGGTCTAAGTTTACATTAAAGCGGTATTAAACCAAATGCAGTTTACCAATCCTTAGCTGTTGTGGGTGCATTCGTTTTCTATTTTAAGGTTGCTTTCCTTTATTTTCACCAGTCAGAGCTGCCTAACTATCAGGAGGTACTAGAGCCGGGCCGGTTAGGTGAGATGCGAGGAAGCTTTTTGGGAGGGAGATGAGGGTTGTGGAGGGAGATGTGTGCAGTAGTGGAGGATGGGGGAGAGTGATGCAGGGGTTAGAGCCGAGGAGGGGTAGAAGTGAGATGTGGACACCCTGTGTAAGCTGAATCCTCCACACCCCTAAACCCTGCACTCTGTGCATAGTACACACCTAAACTCTGCACTCTGTGCACAGGGCACCCTTGAAACTTCACTCTCCCTGAAGCCTGCACCCTGTACATAGCACATCCCTGAAGCCTATACTCTGTACATATCTGAACTCCGCACATAATGCACTCTTGGTATTTATTGCCCCTTTGAAATCCTCCCACTGTAAGTGCAATTTGACCACAACTACCGTTAGATGTGGTAAGTGGGGGTGTTTGTGATTGAGTTCCTGCACCTAGCTCTGGATAAATTTGTATTGTGGCAACCATAATGCTGATGCTGCCCACAATGAAATTGAGTTTGACATCCCTGTGTTAGTCCACCTAACACTCCCCTTCCTCAAGACTGACAATGCTGCTGTCTAAAGCTGCTCCCGTGTTCCTTCATCCAGAGTAGAATATATTGATTAGGGGAAGATGAAGCCATTAACCAGCAGATACAGGGCAAGTTACCATTTTTACCAATCACATCCCGGTAATTTTGAAAAAATTGGAAAAGGGGTGCCCCTGGGATTGTGTGGATTGGAGTAAAATATGGATTGCCACTAAGTATATATAGAAAAATATAAAGAATTTTATTTATACATAATACACTTATATATCAAAAATGGTTTAAAATCAAAGAGAGGAACAGACATATACAGTCATTGAAAAACAATTGCATGAGGACACCTTACTACTTGAGACATATAAGTCATATAGCTAGTGGTGACACAACCGACATGTTTCGGATACTCGAGCTATATCTGTGATAGCCTCCATTATTTCCTTCTTCAAGGTTCATGCAATAGTTTGAAGACAATTTACTCTCTATATAAGAGAAAAAAACAACATAGTATGTGATAGCTATATAATACACAACAGTGTATTGGCATGATTACATTATTTTGAATTTCTCCCATATGTGGGCAGCTAGAAGATAGACATTGTTGCAGAGAGAAAATAAACAATAAGAAAAGAGAAGAAGAGAAGGGGGGGGAGAGAAACAAAGGAAGAGAAAAAGAAAAAGAAGAATAAATATACATGAAAGTTCATTTAAGAATACATGAATGCATATATACATTGTATAATTGTATGTCTAGAAGATACAGTACATCTATATCAAATAGTGTTGCATACATACATTTCCAATGGTAATATAAACATCAGCCGTTTGGAGGAATTATCCCGGTGATATAAAGCCCAAACGGGTATGGTGCGAGTTTACTGGTCGCATAAAGACAAATACAGCGGCCAAAGAAACACTGCAGGCAAGATGACAGAGCCACGGGGAAATGTGTAGGAGGACCAACCCAAAAACGCCCCTCAAAGCTCACAGGGAAGCCTCAAATTGCAGCGGAAAGACTGCCACGGCCTCTCTGTAAAAACATACACAAATGGATTATAGTTTCTAGATCGCAGACTAGCCCTGTAACCAGGCATCCCATAACTATGATGAAGTGTTTGAAAAAAAAGGGCTTAGTACCTGTCAATGTGGTGCAAGGACATCCACACTCTGGCTGTGCAGCAATTGGCCAAGTCAGGTGGGACTTTTTATAGAGCTGTCGCTGGTGTTGCAGCCAATCAGCTCAAATGGCGCCAAGGGTGAAGCTGCAAAAGGAAGGAATTCAACCAATGAGGTAGAGCGTGGGAGGCCACAACAGGGCTAGACTGTGCGTCCGGGTAGAAACCCAATTAACTACGTATTGAAAATGAATAGAGAGGCTCTTACCGGACAGGCACCGCATACAGAGGCCGCCCTCGATCCCGGCGGCGTCCGGCGTCATCGCGCACCCACGCAAATGTGGAGGACGTCCACGACGCCGGCGCGGTGACGTCAGACGTCGACCCGACCGCCAGCACAACGAAAAGGGCGGAAGTGCTAAAAGGAAGATCACTCCGTTGCCCGCACCAGACCCCAAAAAGGTCAGCGCAAAGGCAGCACAATTGTATGTGCTGCGCCAAACGGCGCCATCGGAGGAATGGGGAAAAAAATGACTAATCCAAAACCCCATGGGTAGTAAACAGTGTAACATGAATACCCTCCGTCCCATATGTGTGTGATTCTTAGGACAGGGAGAGAAATTTATTTATATGCACATAACCGTCCATTTGCTCAAATATGAGCAGTCAGCCCCCGATTATCAAAATAGCCGGGGGCTGTTTTTGTGCTGGGGAGCGTCAGTGGGCCCAATGGGTGGTCCCCAAATCCCCGGGCTCCAATATGTCAAAAAGTGCAGGGTACAATTGTCATTTGATTAATTTCTAAATAATAAACAATAATCAACAATATAATAACTAGGCACTAATCTCCAGTGGGCGAATCATCAGGTAAAGTTCCACCAATTGGATCCAATCTTGTTTACTTAAAAAGGATTTTTTAGTTTTTACATGAATATCTAACCGGCATACATCAGAAACATTAGTACACATGTTATACAGCTGGCATAATTCATACATATTTATTTATTTTTCCTAAAAAAAAAAAAAAAAAAAAAAAAAAAATACAAACTAGGTATAAACAGCTTGTTGAGCTCAGTTTTGATAATCGGGGGCTGACTGCTCATATTTGAGCAAATGGACGGTTATGTGCATATAAATAAATTTCTCTCCCTGTCCTAAGAATCACACACATATTGGACGGAGGGTATTCATGTTACACTGTTTACTACCCATGGGGTTTTGGATTAGTCATTTTTTTCCCCATTCCTCCGATGGCGCCGTTTGGCGCAGCACATACAATTGTGCTGCCTTTGCGCTGACCTTTTTGGGGTCTGGTGCGGGCAACGGAGTGATCTTCCTTTTAGCACTTCCGCCCTTTTCGTTGTGCTGGCGGTCGGGTCGACGTCTGACGTCACCGCGCCGGCGTCGTGGACGTCCTCCACATTTGCGTGGGTGCGCGATGACGCCGGACGCCGCCGGGATCGAGGGCGGCCTCTGTATGCGGTGCCTGTCCGGTAAGAGCCTCTCTATTCATTTTCAATACGTAGTTAATTGGGTTTCTACCCGGACGCACAGTCTAGCCCTGTTGTGGCCTCCCACACTCTACCTCATTGGTTGAATTCCTTCCTTTTGCAGCTTCACCCTTGGCGCCATTTGAGCTGATTGGCTGCAACACCAGCGACAGCTCTATAAAAAGTCCCACCTGACTTGGCCAATTGCTGCACAGCCAGAGTGTGGATGTCCTTGCGCCACATTGACAGGTACTAAGCCCTTTTTTTTCAAACACTTCATCATAGTTATGGGATGCCTGGTTACAGGGCTAGTCTGCGATCTAGAAACTATAATCCATTTGTGTATGTTTTTACAGAGAGGCCGTGGCAGTCTTTCCACTGCAATTTGAGGCTTCCCTGTGAGCTTTGAGGGGCGTTTTTGGGTTGGTCCTCCTACACATTTCCCCGTGGCTCTGTCATCTTGCCTGCAGTGTTTCTTTGGCCGCTGTATTTGTCTTTATGCGACCAGTAAACTCGCACCATACCCGTTTGGGCTTTATATCACCGGGATAATTCCTCCAAACGGCTGATGTTTATATTACCATTGGAAATGTATGTATGCAACACTATTTGATATAGATGTACTGTATCTTCTAGACATACAATTATACAATGTATATATGCATTCATGTATTCTTAAATGAACTTTCATGTATATTTATTCTTCTTTTTCTTTTTCTCTTCCTTTGTTTCTCTCCCCCCCCCCCCCCTTCTCTTCTTCTCTTTTCTTATTGTTTATTTTCTCTCTGCAACAATGTCTATCTTCTAGCTGCCCACATATGGGAGAAATTCAAAATAATGTAATCATGCCAATACACTGTTGTGTATTATATAGCTATCACATACTATGTTGTTTTTTTCTCTTATATAGAGACTAAATTGTCTTCAAACTATTGCATGAACCTTGAAGAAGGAAATAATGGAGGCTATCACAGATATAGCTCGAGTATCCGAAACATGTCGGTTGTGTCACCACTAGCTATATGACTTATATGTCTCAAGTAGTAAGGTGTCCTCATGCAATTGTTTTTCAATGACTGTATATGTCTGTTCCTCTCTTTGATTTTAAACCATTTTTGATATATAAGTGTATTATGTATAAATAAAATTCTTTATATTTTTCTATATATACTTAGTGGCAATCCATATTTTACTCCAATCCACACAATCCCAGGGGCACCCCTTTTCCAATTTCTTCATCCAGAGTAGGAGCACTCTATGCCTTGTGTACACTGGGCATAAAAAATGCTGCTTATACAAGTGTTTTTTCTTTCAGCCTTTAGAAGCAATTCTGTTAGCCTGTGTGTCCATGCACATTTGAGGGTTTTATAGGCATATTTGTAGAGGAGCCTTTATAGGCTGAAAAAACCCCATCACAAGTGTATTTTTGAGAGGAGAAAAAAAGCTTGACACGCCTAATTGCTAAACACTGAAAAGTGGCGTTTAGGCTTGTCAGTCGTTTTTAAGTGTACATTTTTTTTTTCTAGTGTTTTGGGGAAAATGCTTAGAAATGCAAACATGCCTACATGCTACAAAGGAGCATTTTTTTATGCTGCTTTTTCTGCAAGCGGTTATGACATTTTTTCTGCTGCCTAGTGTGCATGGACTCTAATGCCGTGTACACACGATCGATTTTCACGTCGTTAAAATTACATTTTTTAAATTGGGCATTAAAAACGATCGTGTGTAGGCTCCAGAGCATTTTTAACGATGTTAAAAAATGGCCTAAAAAGACAGGGTCTTTTCTCCCTTGGGGGACTATTGGGCACACAATGCGGGGTCGGCCTCCCTGGAGATGACCTGGGACGCCTCCAAGGCTCACAGCAGGGGTCAATATATCTCGGCTGTGGCGGCGGTGAAGGCGGAGCTGGGAGATAGGGTCTCTGACCTGCAGCGCAAGGTGGATGAGGCCTTGACTCAATATTCAGCCTCGGCAACGGTCTCCAATTTTGAGCACCTTTCGTCGCTTAGGCGAGAACTACATCTCCATGTTTCGGATATCACTAGGCTTGGTATACAACGTAGCAGACAGGAATACTTTGAGCATGGAGACAAAAATAGCAAACTACTAGCGCTGCTGGCTCAGCAGGACAGGCCCTCAGCGGTAATATCAGAAATCCTCACGACAGATGGCGTTGCTGTCACCTCTCAGGAGGATATTCTATCTGCATTCACCACGTTTTATACCTCTCTGTATGTTTCTTCACTTCCTGACGGGTTTGACCCTGCACCTATGATCTCTCTGTTGGACACACTGGCCCTGGGATGGCTCTCTAACTCGGAGAGGCAACTCCTTGTCTCGGAGATCACTCCAGAAGAAGTCGCACTGGCCATTAAGTCCTTCCCGGCAGGTAAGACCCCAGGGCCGGATGGCCTGCCCATAGAGTATTATAGGGCCCATACAGAATTACTCGCCCCCAAACTAGCACAGATGTTCCAAGCCTGTTTGCAACATGACTCCTTACCGCCCTCTATGAGAGAAGCCCATGTCGTTCTCATTCCAAAGCCTAATAAAGACCCTAAACTGTGCGCCTCCTACAGGCCAATCGCACTTCTCAACTATGATCTCAAAATTTTAACCAAGTTGCTGGCCACTAGACTCAATACAGTAATAAAATCCTTGATTGACTCTGATCAAACGGGCTTTATGCCTGGCAGGTCTACGGACATTAATATCCGTAGATTGTTCTCCAATATACATGCACCCCATACTAACCAGGGTACTAGGACCATTGCCTCCCTGGATGTGGAGAAGGCATTTGACACGGTGGAGTGGGTCTATCTGTGGGAGGTGCTTAGAAGAATGTGTTTCCCGCTGAAATTTATAGGTTGGATGCGCACACTCTATACTGGTCCCACGGCGTGCATTAAGCTGAATGGCTCCCTGTCTCCTCCGTTCCCCCTGCAGAGGGGCACCAGACAGGGATGTCCTCTCTCCCCGGCCCTCTTCGCCCTGGCCATGGAACCTATTGCTGAGGCCCTCAGGAGCTCGGCCGAGGTCTGTGGTCTTAGGGTGGGCTGGCTGGAGGAGAGAGTGGCTCTCTATGTGGATGATCTGCTGCTTTTTTTGAATGACGCTGGTGACTCTCTGTGGGGCGCACTCGGTGTCATAGATGCCTTCTCCGCCTTCAAGGGGTTGAGAGTGAACTGGCACAAGTCTCAGTTGTTTCCAGTGGATGCGGGGGCCAGGTCCTCCTCACCCTCCTCTCTCCCACTTCAGTGGGTTGAACAGTTCACTTATTTAGGGGTTGTTGTCTCAAGGGAGAGTGGGGACTTTGTGCGGCTCAATCTTGACCCTGTCTTGGCAGTCATTAAAACAAAGCTAAAGGCGTGGAGTAATCTTCCTCTTTCTCTCATTGGGCGCATTAATCTTCTCAAGATGAAAGTCCTCCCTAAACTTACATACATCTTTCGGAACTCCCCACAATGGCTGACTAAAGTTTTCGTTAATTCCCTCAGGCAACTCTTCCTCTCCTTTATTTGGGGGCCCAAACCACCTAGATTCAAATATACCAACTTGACCAGGCCTGTGGATAGTGGGGGCTTGGCTCTCCCTGATTGCCACAAGTATTACTTGGCTACTCAGCTTGTGACCGCCCACTGGTGGCTGCAGCCGGACCTGACCAACTCTGCAACAGTGTTAAAGGCGGCCATAGTGGGGTCTTTGGAGGCACTGGAGGGTTTGTTATTCAGGGGGCCTAAAACGCCTCACAATCTCACCCCTTCGATGCGTACCACTATGCGGGCATGGAATGCGGGTGAGGCGCTGAGGGCACACCAGCCGAACTCCTGGTCTCCTCACACCCCCCTGTGGCTGAATCCTAACCTATCGCATTTCAACACTATCCCGGATCCACAGGCCTGGGCCAAATACAAAATACTGACCCTTAAACATATTGTCACTAACGGGGATCTCACCTCCTTTCACACTTTATGCACCAAATTTAATGTGCCGGCACGGGCTCATTTTAGGTATCTTCAAATTGCTCATGCCTACAGGTGTAAATTTTTGGGCCAACCAGTTGAACTGGTATACTCTGAGTTAGAATCCACCCTCTGAGTAAAGGACCTGGAGAAACCCACGTCTCAGCTCTATGGATCCCTGCTGGTTGCGTCCATCCCCGAGCTGTCCTCCCTCCGCAGAAAATGGGTGGAGGACATACCGGGGCTGGATGAGGACGACTGGAGGGAGATTTGGGACTTTCCCTTCTCCCCTCTGGTCTCAGCAAGGGACAAATTGGTCCAATACAAAATTGTACATAGAGCTCATTACACACCTCACAGGTTGCACCAGATGTCGCCGGCGCATTCTCCGGTGTGCTGGCGCTGCTCCTATCAACCGGGGGACTTTTTCCACATTTTCTGGGTTTGCCCGGCAATCGCACTTTATTGGAAAGAAGTACTCCTGGTGATTACTAGGGTCACTAAGACTAGTGTTCCTTATGAACCTATATATTGTCTGCTAGGGCTGGTTGAACAAATGTCGATGGTCAGAGCCAGGAAAATACTCATATCCCTGTTACTATACTATGCTCGCAAAGCCATTACAATGAACTGGAAACAATCGTCTCCCCCCTCTGTCAGGTTCTGGAAAAGCCTAGTGAATGCCAGTTTGCCCCTATATAAAGCCACCTACTCGGACAGGGGATGCCCACAAAAATTTGAGAAGGTCTGGAGTTGTTGGCTAGATGATAGTACTACGGCAAATGATGCAGTGACCAATACCTAGATTGACGATGTGTTTTTTGTTTTTTTATTTTTAGTTTATTGACCCAACTTTTCTCATGTAGCCTTATCCTGTCAATATCAATTTGAGCGCAGATTATCTTGACCTAACCCTCTCCCCACAATTGGGGTTATAGTGTAAGCTAAGTTAGGATGTTTGTGTTTGTACCCTGTTGCGGCGAGTTGCCACAACGATGAAACTGCCCCTGCGTGGGCAAATGTTAAGCCCCTGCGTGGGTAAATCTACATGCTCATATAAATTTCAATAAAAAAGATTTTGCAAAAAAAAAAAAAATAGCCTAAAAAAATGAGAACCTGCTCCATTTTTTCACGTAGTTTTTTTTAACGACGTGAAAAACGGTAGTGTGTATGCTTTTACGAGGGGAAAAAAATCGCGCATGCTCAGGATCAAGTATGAGACGGGAGCGCTCGTTCTGGTAAAACTAGCGTTCGTAATGGAGATAGCACATTCGTCACGCTGTAATGGACTGAAAAGCACGAGGCTGAAAAGTGCGAATCGTCGCTCAACAAACTTTACTAACATGAAGGGTGGCGCCATTCGAACGGAACTTCCCCTTTATAGTGCCCTCATACGTGTTGTACGTCACTGCGCTTTACTCAAGCGTTTTTTTAAATGAACGTGTGTATGCAAGACAGGTTTGAGAGGAAACAAGAAAAATCACGTCGAGAAAAACGTCGTTTTTGAAAATGACATTAAAAACGATCGTGTGTACGCGGCATTATACAGGAGTTGCGTGCCAGATCACCGGGTGAAAACAAAGGGAAAAAGCCTAAAAAAATTAAATTAATGCAGCCACCACATCTGATGATTCGTAAATTGCAATATATGAAATTTTTGGTTTTGGTTTTAATATCGCTTTAATAAGAGTTATTGTTAGAGGCAATGTTAGCTGACCATAGATGGATTGAAATTTGGCTGACTTGGTTTTTCACATTCATAGCCACTGTGCAACGCCAGGCAATAGTGACCTCTCTTTAATTTACGTCATTGTTTTACAGGTACTAATTTTCAGCACCCAAAGAATAAGAAGAAGTAATTTCATAATATGGATTAGATGCAACTGGTCTGACCTAATTATATACGTTTCCAAGGTGAAGGACCCCAAATCTCGAAGTGGAAGTCAGGTAGAGCTGGGAGCTAGGCATGAACTAACATGCTTACAAAGGAGGACTGGAGACATCTGGCTTGGGGGGCAAACACAACTAACTAGCCCTTTCATGGTAGTGACAGATTTCTGTAGGATCAGGAAAGTATTCCATGGTGCCTCATTATTTGGTGGGCTTGATGAAAGGTGGATGCTGCCAAGGGACATCATTCTGTCACGTGATATCTCTAACGTAGGTTGGTGGTGGAAGACTTCCCTCTGCCAGGTCCTGAGACTGAAGGTCTGAACAAGTAGCAGGTAACAATATAATGCCCAGTATGTGTCCATCAGGGTGACCACGTGTCCCGGATTGCCCGGGACAGTCCCGCATTTTGCAGGTCTGTCCCGGGCACCTTCATTCCAGGACAATACAGTGTCCCGGAATGAAACTGACACAGCCACCCCCCGGGTCATTCTGATGCCCCCAAAAAAAGTCTGCCACATAACCACTTTACTCACTGACAGTACTTGTCCTGGTCGGGAATGCCTGGAGGAGCACAATCACCCCCTGTTTGTGATTGGAGAAATCATAAATCCTGCCTCGAGTCTAACCACTGTGCTGTGATTCGTTACAGCACAAGCTGATTTTTGGGAAGGGGGGTGTCCCTGAATTGTAGTTTGGAAATGTGGTCACCCTAGTGTCCATAGCTGTGGGTCTTGCTCTGACCAATGGTGAAGCATCTCCACTTCAAGCTACCATATAATATCTTTTTAGTACTGGTCCGAGGAACAAATGCCATCTCAACTCATTCTTCCTCTCCTTACGCATGCATGGACTTAACAAAAGCAAATAACATATTGACAGAAGCAGTGTATGATAAAGCAATGCAGGCATTTGGAAAGACATACAGTACATGAATTACAAGCAAACAATGCAGCTGGTTGGATGCTGGTGGTAAGTAATATAACTATAAAAAAAAGATGAGAGAAAGGATGATATACATTGACTATAGAGGCAGCAAAACTAATGTGACACAAATATAGTGGAGATGGCAGATACTAGCAGTAAAAGAAGGTTATGAGAATGTAAAGAGATGCAGGATCATAAACACACAAAAGGAATGTGGAAGGAGAATAAATAAAATGGAGTAATGATAAACATATATAAATAGGGGGAGAGAAGGTATAATAAAATATGGCAATGATAAGAGGGGCTGGGGGAAAGAAGGGACTGGCAGAAAGGGAAATGAATGGAAGATAGAATAATGGCAATAAAGGGAAGATATATAGAGAAGGATAATGTACCAAGAAGAGATGGAGTGATAAAGAACGTAGAAAAGGTTGAAAAAGACTAAGAGGATACAAAGGGAAGGACCTGAATAATGAAAAAGAGTGGAGCAGGGAAATAGATAACTTTTAGAAGGATGAAAAAATAGAGAAAGGAACAGAAAAAAAAAAAGAATAGAGATAGAGGGACGGTGGTATTCATACAGAAGGATGGTGGAGGGGGTGGATGTACAGTGGGGCAAAAAAGTATTTAGTCAGCCACCAATTGTGCAAGCTCTCCCACTTAAAAAGATGAGAGAGGCCTGTAATTGTCATCATAGGTATACCTCAACTATGAGAGACAAAATGTGGACACAAATCCAGACAATCACATTGTCTGATTTGGAAAGAATTTATTTGCAAATTATGGTGGAAAATAAGTATTTGGTCACCTACAAACAAGCAAGATTTCTGGCTCTCACAGACCTGTATCTTCTTCTTCAAGAGGCTCCTCTGTCCTCCACTCATTACCTGTATTAATGGCACCTGTTTGAACTTGTTATCAGTATAAAAGACACCTGTCCACAACCTCAAACAGTCACACTCCAAACTCCACTATGGTGAAGACCAAAGAGCTGTCGAAGGACACCAGAAACAAAATTGTAGACCTGCACCAGGCTGGGAAGACTGAATCTGCAATAGGCAAGCAGCTTGGTGTGAAGAAATCAACTGTGGGAGCAATAATTAGAAAATGGAAGACATACAAGACCACTGATAATCTCCCTCGATCTGGGGCTCCACGCAAGATCTCACCCTGTGGGGTCAAAATGATCACAAGAACGGTGAGCAAAAATCCCAGAACCACACGGGGGGACCTAGTGAATGAAGAGAGCTGGGACCAACGTAACAAAAGCTACCATCAGTAACACTACGCCGCCAGGGACTCAGATCCTGCAGTGCCAGACGTGTCCCCCTGCTTAAGCCAGTACATGTCCGGGCCCGTCTGAGGTTTGCTAGAGAGCATTTGGATGATCCAGAAGAGGATTGGGAGAATGTCATATGGTCAGATGAAACCAAAGTAGAACTGTTTGGTAGAAACACAACTCGTCGTGTTTGGAGGAGAGAGAATGCTGAGTTTCAACCAAAGAACACCATACCTACTGTGAAGCATGGGGGTGGCAACATCATGCTTTGGGGCTGTTTTTCTGCAAAGGGAACAGGACGACTGATCCGTGTACATGAAAGAATGAATGGGGCTATGTATCGTGAGATTTTGAGTGTAAACCTCCTCCCATCAGCAAGGGCAGGAAGATAAAACGTGGCTGGGTCTTTCAGCATGACAATGATCCCAAACACACCGCCCGGGCAACAAAGGAGTGGCTTCGTAAGAAGCATTTCAAGGTCCTGGAGTGGCCTAGCCAGTCTCCAGATCTCAACCCCATAGAAAACCTTTGGAGGGAGTTGAAAGTCCGTGTTGCCCAGCGACAGCTCCAAAACATCTTACAGAAAACGTTTGACCTCTGTCATTGCCAACAAAGGATATATAACAAAGTATTGAGATTAACTTTTGATATTGACCAAATACTTATTTTCCATCATAATTTGCAAATAAATTCTTTCCAAATCAGACAATGTGATTGTCTGGATTTGTTTCCACATTTTGTCTCTCATAGTTGAGGTATACCTATGATGACAATTACAGGCCCCTCTCATCTTTTTAAGTGGGAGAACTTGCACAATTGGTGGCTGACTAAATACTTTTTTGACCCACTGTAGAAGGCTGTAGGTAAAAAGTAGGAGATAGAGATAGAAGGTTGTAGTAAGAGAGGGATGGAGATAGAAGGATTGAGATGAGAGCATGGAAGCAGAGAAATAAGAAAAAGATGAAGAAGTGGGAGATGGACATCAATAAGAGGAGAATGGAAATAGAACAACTGAGAAGAAGAAGTAGAGGTGGAGATAAAAGAATGAAGATGCAGGGGACAGAGAAAAAAGGATGGAGAGGAAGATGTGGGGATTGAAAAGAAGGTTGGACAAAAAGAAGTGGGGAAATGAAAATGTAGGATGGAAATGAATTTGTGAGGGGTGGAGATAGAAGGATGGAGATGAAGAAAAGGGAGATGCTAATAGAAGAAGGGAAATAAAGAAATTGAGGGTTGTAATAGAGGGGTGGAGATGCAGAAGTTGGAGCTGCAGAAGGATGGGGATGAAGAACTAAAGGGTAGAGATAGAAGGATGAAAATAGAAAGATTAAGATGAAGACGGAAAAGACATCATGATGAAGAATTGGGGAGTAAATAGGCTTAAGATAAAGAAGTGAAGGATTGGAGAAAGGAATGGAGAGAAATGGTTAAAGAATGATGATGAAAAAGTGAAGGGGTAAAGATAAAAGGATAAACTTGAAGAAGAAGGGGCTGGAGGTAAGGCACTGGGGAGTGGAGATGAAGATGTAGAGATAGAGGCAAAAGGATGGTGTTGGAAGAAGGGAAGGATGGAGATAGAAGTAAGGACTGATACACAGGTGCGATAAGAGGGAGGGCAGGAGATGGCAGAGACTAATATAGACAGGAGAGATTTAAAATGAATAGAGATAGAAAGATGGAGCTTCAGAATATACAGAGCTGGAAGGAGGGAGGAAAGGCTAGATATGGAAGTATGAAGTATGTAAAACATATGAGAAAGTAAAGGTTGGAGATGGAAGGATAGAGCTATACACACAGATGAAGGGGAGTTGGGATTTGGTAGAAGTGACCTAAAAACTGAATAAAATAGGGCTGAAATTGTAAGCCCTAAACTATAGCAAGATTGATATGCACATAAATGAAAGGAAAGATATTCATCCAGAGATGTGTATAGAGATAAAAGAAGAGATGGCAGCAGATGGAAGAAATAGATGGAAGATATAGGAGAAGGCTGGAGATAAGACAAAGCTTTTCTCAGAGATGGAAGTAGGGGAGGTTCGAGTTGGGGGAAGGACCTCTGTACGTGGATGGAAAGATAAAACCATAAACAGAGATGAAATTATACAAGATGGAAGGATGGAAGTTTGTACAAGTATGGAATGATGATGAAGACAGGAGGATAGAGGGAGGAATGGAGACAGAACGATGGGGCTATGTACATGGAGTGAAGAAAGGAGGAAGAGGTAGCAATGGAAAGAAGAAAAGAGGGAGGGATAGACATGGAAAGATCAAGGGAAAGATGGTACAGGTATGGAAGAACGGAGGGAGGTATAAAGATGGAAGGATTGAGTTTTGCACAGGCATGGAAGGAGGGTTCAAAATAAAAGGATGGAGAGAAGCAGTGGCGGCTGGTGCTCAAAATTTTTTGGGGGCGCAAACAAACTGAAAAATTCTGATAAAAACCCCATCAAACGCAGCCACTATGCCGATCAAACACAGCCACTATGCCCATCAAACGCAGCCACTGTGCCCATCAAACGCAGCCACTGTGCCCATCAAACTCTGCCACTGTGCACATCAAACACTGCCACTGTGCTCCAAATGTTGCCACTGTGCCCATCAAACGCAGCCACTTTGCTCATCAAAAGCAGTCACTGTGCCCCAAATGCTGCCACTGTGCCCCAAGTGCTGCCACTGTGCTCCAAATGCTGCCACTGTGCCCCAAGTGCTGCCACTGTGCCCCAAATGCTGCCACTGTGCCCCAAGTGCTGCTACTGTGCCCCAAGTGCTGCCACTGTGCTCCAAGTGCTGCCACTGTGCTCCAAGTGCTGCCACTGTGCCCCAAGTGCTGCCACTGTGCCCCAAATGTTGCCACTGTGCCCCCATCCCACCCAGCGGCAGGCGGCGAGCGGCGTCCTCCATTTCTTCTTCCATGAGGAAGAGTCTTCTCCGCTCGCTCCTCCTCTCTCCTCTCCTATGATTGGACGCCTGATAGGCATCCAATAACAGCGCCTGTCCTTTCAGCCAATCAGGTGACAGGTAACACAGACCCGGTGCACCTGACTGGCTGAAAAGGCGGGTCAGTGTTAGCAAAGCGGAATTCCTTCCCTTTGCTAACACAGCTGAGTGAATAGCGAACGCACAGCGTTGTGCCCGCTATTCACATTTCTTGATGCCTATTAGAGCCAATTGCTCTAATCAGGTGCTTCAAAAAACCACCACCGCCACTGTAATTCAGACGCCCGGTGCTCGAAAAGGGCCCGGGCACCTGAATAGGGGGTGTCAGCAGCGACCATAGATAGATTCATGCTATGCATGAATCTATCTATGGGGATTAGAGCGGTGACAGGAGAGGGGGGCGGCAGCGCTCCTGCGCCCTTTATGGATGCACCGCCACTGGAAAGAAGTGTAAAGATGGAAAACGGAGCTCTCTATGGGGATGAAAGCATAAAGTGAGGGATAGTGTTGAAACTTGCATGGAGCTCTGTACAAGAATGGAATGATGGAGGGAGGGATGGTGATGAAATTATGGAACTAAACTATATTGTCAAAAGGATTGGGATGCCTGCCTTTACACGCACATGAACTTTAAAGGGAACCAAATCTTAGTCTGTAGGGTTCAATATTGAGTTGCCCCACCCTTTGCAGCTATAACAGCTTCAACTTTTCTGGGAGGGCTGTCCACAAGGTTTAGGAGTGTGTCTATGGGAAGGTTTGACCATTCTTCCAGAAGTGCATTTGTGAGGTCAGGCACTGATGTTGTACAAGAAGGCCTGGCTCACAGTCATCGCTCTAATTTATCCCAAATGTGTTCTATCAGGTTGAGGTCAGGACTCTGTGCAGGTCAGTCAAGTTCCATCACCCCAAACTCACTCATTCATGTCTTTATGGACTTTGCTTTGTGAACTGGTCCAAATGATTTCGTAGAGGTGGGATTATGAGGTGGGGTTGTTTATCAGGGGTTGGGCTTGACCGATTAGTTCCACGTCAGCATACCAAGACATTTTGGACAATTTCATTCTCTCAACTTTGTGGGAACAGTTTGGGGATGGCCCCTTCCTGTTCCAACATGACTGAGCACCAGTGCACAAAGCAAGGTCCATAAAGACATAGATGAGCGAGTTTGGGGTGGAGGAACTTGACTGCAGGGCCATCTTTTCCATTGGGCACGCTGGGCAGTTGCCCGGGGGCCACACTTGCCTGGGGGGCCCCACCAGCTGCCCAACGACCCCAGTAAAAAATGGTGAAGAGCGACGGGAGCGGCGGGTCAGAACTGCGCATGCGCAGTTTGCGGAAATCGCAGAGAAGATCCGATCCTCCGAGTGCTGCCTCTGTCTGTCTGCCGATGACGTCAGCCACACCACCAGCGCCGCCCGCAGCCCGCAGCCCGCCAGACTTTTAAAAAAAGCAGGAGGAGCTGTGGGTGGATGGACGGAGCAGAGTGGTGACTCGTGGAGTGGACAGAGCCTGTAACCTGCCCAGCCACCAGCCAGTACAGACACAGAGTACCCTGGTCGGTGTCGTACGGTGAGTGGCTGATTGTGCAGCTTGCACAAAGAGATTGAGGGGTGGGGGGCAGTGGTGGTCTGTTTGCTGTGCTCACTCAAGTGGGGGGGAGATAGACAGTGACCCAGTCAGTCTCAGAGAGAAGAGGCCAGGGGCAGTATATGAGAGTGACTGAAGTATGGTGGTAAATTTAATATGAAGGGGAACAGAGGAGGAAACTACCATGTCCGCCAGCCTCTGACTATCTCCTGTACCATGTCCGCCAGCCTCTGACTATCTCCTGTACCATGTCTGCCAGCCTCTGACTATCTCCTGTACCATGTCCGCCAGCCTCTGACTATCTCCTGTACCATGTCCGCCAGCCTCTGACTATCTCCTGTACCATGTCCGCCAGCCTCTGACTATCTCCTGTACCATGTCCGCCAGCCTCTGACTATCTCCTGTACCATGTCTGCCAGCCTCTTACTATCTCCTGTACCATGTCCGCCAGCCTTTGACTATCTCCTGTACCATGTCCGCCAGCCTCTGACTATCTCCTGTACCATGTCCGCCAGCCTCTGACTATCTCCTGTACCATGTCCGCCAGCCTCTGACTATCTCCTGTACCATGTCCGCCAGCCTCTGACTATCTCCTGTACCATGTCCGCCAGCCTCTGACTATCTCCTGTACCATGTCCGCCAGCCTCTGACCATCTCCTGTACCATGTCCGCCAGCCTCTGACCATCTCCTGTACCATGTCCGCCAGCCTCTGACCATCTCCTGTACCATGTCCGCCAGCCTCTGACCATCTCCTGTACCATGTCCGCCAGCCTCTGACCATCTCCTGTACCATGTCCGCCAGCCTCTGACAATCTTCTATAGTATATCTGCAGTCTCTGACCATCTCCTATAGTATGTCTTCAGTCTCTGACCATCTCCTATAGTATGTCTGCAGTCTCTGACCATCTCCTATAGTATGTCTGCAGTCTCTGACCATCTCTTATAGTATGTCTGCAGTCTCTGACCATCTCCTATAGTATGTCTGCAGTCTCTGACCATCTCCTATAGTATGTCTGCAGTCTCTGATCATCTCCTGTATCGTGTCTACAGCCTCTAACCATCTCCTGTATCGTGTCTACAGTCTCTGAGGAAGAGTCTGGAGAGGAGTCAAGAGTGAGAGCACCACCGGGATGGGGGTCACGGGAGAAGTTAGACATGAGGAGACTATAGGATAAAACCAGAGCAGCCAAGCTGGAGCCATCTGACTGAGCCCTGCATGATGCACCTAAGAGGAGGTCAGTGATAGCGCCGCCAGGCCAGTCTAAGGGGCGAGGGGTTGCTCATGTAAGGGGGGAATGAATACAAAAATGTAAGGGGGCACTGATATAAAGGTTCCCCCTCCTATATTAGTGCCCCCCCTTACCTTAGTGTATTTACTCTACGGAAGGTGGTCTCTGGTCACCAGAGTGCCCCACACATCAGAGTTCCTGGTTTTCCCCTTTACATCAGAGTATGCAGGATTCCCCCTTACAGTGCAAGGGGGAACTCAGTCTGCGGACCCTGATGTAAGTGGGAACTCTGATGTAAAGAGAAAGCAGTGAACTCTGATATAAGGTGGTCTCTGGTCACCAGAGCCCCCCTCCACATCAGAGTTCCCCCTTACATCATGATCTGCAGCGTTCCCCTTTACATAAGAGTTCCCTTGCACTGTAAGGGGGAATCCTGCAGACTCTGATGTAAGAAGAAACTCTGTGCTGGCTCGGTTATAGTAACCTAACCTTCATGTCAATGAAAATTTTTTTTTTTTTTACTTTTGTTTAACTTAAACACATTGCTAAGACACTAGCTACCGGTATATGTTTATAGTTTAATTACTGACATTTGCATTGTTTGGCACTGAAAACGGTAATTTTAGGTACTTTTTTGCAGTGGCAGAAAAAAATGGGGTTCTGCCAGTAAATTTCACGTTTTTGTCAGTAAATTCTCGTGCGTGATTGTGTAGACAGGGCCCCAGTGCACTGTATTGCCCGGGGGCCTATAATGCTCTTAAGATGGCACTGCTTGACTGGCCTGCACAGAGTACTGACCTCAACCCGATAGGCCCCAGGTCTTCTCATCCAAATCAGTGCCTGAAGTTCCCAGAAGTGTTGAAGCTGTTATAGCTGCAAAGGGTGGGCCAACTCAATACTGACCCCTCTGGACTAAGACTGGGATGCCATTAAAGTTCATGTGCGTGTAAAGGCAGGGGTCCCAATATTTTTGACAATATAGTGTATGCATAGGGATGGAAATATATGGGGAAGGATGGAGCTATGTACAGGGATAGAAGGATGAAGGAAGGGGGGGGATGGAAAGATGGAGCTATTTACAGAGATGGAAGGATGGGGGAGGGAGGGCTGGAGCTCTGTAAAGGATGGAAAGATTGCAGGAGGAATAGAGGTAGAGATGAAGATGGAAAAATGGAGTACAGGGATGGAAGGATGGAGGGAGAGATGGGGTTGGAAGGATGGGGGCGATGTACAGAGGTGGAAGGAGGGAGGGATGAAGATGGAAGGATGGAGAGATGGAAGGATGGATGAAGAGATGGAAAGATGGGGCTCTGTATAGAGATGGAGGGGGGATAGACATGGAAGGAGGGAGGGATGGAGATGGAAGGATGGAGGGAGGGAGGGATGGAGATAGAAGGATGGGGCTCTGTACAGAGATGGAGGGATGGAAGGAAGGAATGAGGGATGGAGATGGAAGGAGGGAAGGATGGAGATGGAAGGATGTAGGGAGGGATAGAGATGGAAGGGTGGGGCTCTGTACAGAGATGAGGGATGGAAGGAAGGAGGGATGGAGATGGAAAGAGGGAGGGATGGAGATGGAAGGGTGGAGGGATGGAGACAGAAGGATGGAGGGAGAGATGGAAGCATGGGGCTCTGTATAGAGATAGAAGGATGGAGGGATGGAGATGGAAGAATGGATGGAGGGATGAAGATGGAAGGATGGAGATAAATGTAAGAAGGGAGGGAGGGATAGAGATGGAAGGATGGAGGGAGGGATGGATATGAATGGATGGGGGAGGGAGGGATGGAGATAGAAGGATGAAAGGATGGGGCTCTGTATAGAGATGGAAGGATGGAGATGGAAGGATGGGGCTCTGTATATAGATGGAAGGATGGAGGGATAGAGATGGAAGGATGGGGCTCTGTATAGAGATAGAAGGATGGAGGGAGGGATGGATGGATGGAGATGATGGAAGGATGGAGGGAGGGATGGATGAATGGAGATGGAAGGATGGATGGAGAGATGGAAGGATGGGGCTCTGTGTAGAGATGGAAGGTCGGAGATGGAAGGATGGATGGAGAGATGGAAGGAGAGATGGAAGGATGGGGCTCTGTAAAGGGATGGAAGGATGGAGATGGAAGGATGGAGGGAGGGATGGAGATTAAAGGATGGAGATGGAAGGATGGATGGAGAGATGGAAGGAGAGATGGAAGGATGGGGCTCTGTATATAGATGGAAGGATGGAGATGGAAGGATGAAGGGAGGGATGGATGGAGATGGAAGGATGGATGGAGAGATGGAAGGATGGGGCTCTGTATAGAGATGGAAGGATGGAGATGGAAGGATGGATGAAGAGATGGAAGGATGGGGCTCTGTATAGAGATGGAAGGATGGAGATGGAAGGATGGATGGAGAGAGGGAGGATGGAGATGGAAGGATGGAGGGAGAGATGAAAGGAAGGATGGAGATGGAAGGATGGATGGAGATGGAAGGATGGATGGAGAGATGGAAGGATGGGGCTCTGTATAGAGATGGAAGGATGGAGATGGAAGGATGGATGGAGGGAGGGAGGGATGGAGATGGAAGGATGAAGGGAGAGATGAAAGGAAGGATGGAGATGGAAGGATGGATGGAGGGAGGGAGGGATGGAGATGGAAGGATGGAGGGAGAGAAGAAAGGAAGGATGGATGGAGGGATGGATGGAGATGGAAGGATGGATGGAGAGATGGAAGGATGGGGCTCTGTATAGAGATGGAAGGAGAGATGGAAGGATGGATGGAGAGATGGAAGGATGGGGCTCTGTATAGAGATGGAAGGATGGAGGGAGAGATGGAAGGCTGGGGCTCTGTATAGAGATGGAAGGATGGAAGGATGGATGGAGTGAGGGAGGGATGGAGATGGAAGGATGGAGGGAGAGATGAAAGGAAGGATGGAGATGGAAGGATGGATGGAGGGAGGGAGGGATGGAGATGGAAGGATGGAGGGAGAGAAGAAAGGAAGGATGGATGGAGGGATGGATGGAGATGGAAGGATGGATGGAGAGATGGAAGGATGGGGCTCTGTATAGAGATGGAAGGAGAGATGGAAGGATGGATGGAGAGATGGAAGGACTGGGCTCTGTATAGAGATGGAAGGATGGAGGGAGAGATGGAAGGCTGGGGCTCTGTATAGAGATGGAAGGATGGAAGGATGGATGGAGTGAGGGAGGGATGGAGATGGAAGGATGGATGGAGAGATGGAAGGATGGGGCTCTGTATAGAGATGGAAGGAGAGATGGAAGGATGGATGGAGAGATGGAAGGATGGGGCTCTGTATAGAGATGGAAGGATGGAAGGATGGATGGAGTGAGGGAGGGATGGAGATGGAAGGATGGATGGAGAGATGGAAGGATGGGGCTCTGTATAGAGATGGAAGGAGAGATGGAAGGATGGATGGAGAGATGGAAGGATGGGGCTCTGTATAGAGATGGAAGGATGGAAGGATGGATGGAGTGAGGGAGGGATGGAGATGGAAGGATGGATGGAGAGATGGAAGGATGGGGCTCTGTATAGAGATGGAAGGAGAGATGGAAGGATGGATGGAGAGATGGAAGGATGGGGCTCTGTATAGAGATGGAAGGATGGAGGGAGAGATGGAAGGCTGGGGCTCTGTATAGAGATGGAAGGATGGAAGGATGGATGGAGTGAGGGAGGGATGGAGATGGAAGGATGGAGGGAGAGATGAAAGGAAGGATGGAGATGGAAGGATGGATGGATGGAGGGAGGGATGGAGATGGAAGGATGGAGGGAGAGATGAAAGGAAGGATGGAGATGGAAGGATGGATGGAGATAGGGAGAATGGAGATGAAGGCGGTCCCCGTCGGTGGGAGGGAGGGAGGAGGAGGAGGCAGGCAGGGAGGGTGAGAAGCGGTTGCTGCTGCTGCTGCTGCTGCTGCTGTTGCTGCTCCTGGTAGAAGTCCGGGGGATGCAGTGAGAGGAGCAGGCAGAGCCGTGTTGTCTGTGGTCGGGGAAGCTTCCTTCCTCTGTAGCCCGGCACCTCTCTCCTCCAGCTCGGCTCCTGTCTCCTTCTCCCGCCGGCTCTCCGTGGTGCTGAAATCTGGGCCGGTCCCCGGGCGGGCCCTGCTACAAGCCGGCTGTGTAGGAGAAGTGGCAGGCTGTGTGTGCGGAGCAGGCCTGCTCGGTGACCGTCTGTACCGCCGGCAGCCGGAGAGCCCCGGAGCTGTACTGCAGAGCCCGCTTCTGGAAGGGCATCACTCCAAAGGCTGGCATGCCTGGCAGCACCCTACACCCCACACAGGCACCACAGCCATCTGCACCCCCTCACTGGGCACTCTGACACCCACATTAGTCGCACCTGTGCTGCAGGGACCATCACTTTCCAGAGACCTCTTGAAACTTTGGAGATAGCCTGTGTGGTGAGACTACCCTAGACCCCCTGGGGAAGGACTATAGGGACAGTTCTGAACCAGAGATGACTCTCTTGTCTTTGTGAAAGACACCCTGAGCAGATTATTACTCCATGGATTTGTGAACGACCCCTCAGGAAATGACCAAGAACCCTAAACTACAGGGTTACCCCACTTTACAGAGTCCCTCAAAGTTTGGTGGAATGGCTTGTTGTTGAGTCCCCCCAAAGAAGCCTCAGACCCCCCATCCTGGAGAATCTCTGCTGACTTGGATGAGACCTCTCAGGAAGTGGACCCTATTTGTGAGATCTTATGGCCTCAGGGGCCAAACTAAGACTTCGGTATTGGTGAGACCATCACAGCACTCCTTTAGGATTACTGATACTCTCTGGAACCCCCCTTTGTTTGAGAGAGGTCTATAAGAAGGGGAATGGTCTTTGTGAGACTGCTGGGTTGAAGGCACCTAAGAGCTCCTCATACTTTCCTGGAATTCTAGACTGGTGGTAAAGCCTTCAGAGAAGGTTCACCCTAGCCAGATCCCCTCTCATCTTTCTGTCTATGTTTATCTTATAGGAAATGAACAGTTTGTCACATGCCAAGAGATGCAAGGACATTGTTTTATGGAGAGCTTCTTGCTTCTAAGTAACTCACCCTGTTGGTGACATCAGCTTTGCTCCATCAAAGGAAAAAGGACAATTGAGAGGGACCCATGAAATAAATCCACTGGTCGGACAGGTAGAGCCTTGATAAATATATTAGTGAGACCTTTGTATGTTGTTTCCAGCCTTTGCTATGACACCTAAAAGAACATTTAGCATGCACCCTTATATCTCATAATTCCACCTTGCTAAGCCAATGTCAATGTTCTTCGTGTGCAGAGAGACTTTACCTTTGACTTCCCCTGAGACATCCCATTCTTGAGACTTGTGCTGTGCAGCTGTGCATTGCCTAACACTCTTGTATCAGGACCAGAGACTGCTGATTTTCTCATCTAGATCCTAAAGAACTTTCTCCAAGGACAAGTGTGGTTTAGTCAAGTCCCTTGAGATCTGTCAACATGGCAATGTCTGTCCCTCCAGATACAGGCACCTAGCACTTGGACAGCTCACAGTCTCCAGAGGACCTTCTCTCAGCAGATTAAAACAAGGTAAGAAAAAGTATTTCCTTCTTCTACGGTATGCATGGGAAACCGATGGATCTAGTCATGTAGAACAATAAGCTCCAGCATTCTGAGACCTGTAGATGCCTATCAAAGAACTACAGGTTGCCTCAGTCTGTCTCAAGATAATAGATACTTGGACAACCCCAACTGCCATCTGTCTCTGGATTGCATCCAGTTTAAAAGATTTGCACATTCTATTTTGCAGAGTATGCACTGATCAGATGTCACCACGGCTGTTTATTGTTCATCCAGAGCATGTTTTTCCCAGACATGTAGTTCCACCATATATTCCAAGACCTACAGTAAGTGTCTTCAGCTTGACCCATGGCAGCCTTTTTTGGCCAAGAGGAGCCTCTTGTAAAACTGGCTTCTTATGCCGCGTACACACGTTTGGTTTTTCCGTCGGAAAAACCTTGGATGGTTTTTCCGACGGAATTCCGCTCAAGCTTGTCTCGCATACACACGGTCACACAAAAGTTCTCGGAACTTTCGGCCGTCAAGAACGTGGTGACGTACAACACTACAACGAGGCGAGAAAAAAAAGTTTAATGCTTCCGAGCATGCGTCGAATTGTTTCCGAGCATGCGTGTTTTTTATCCCGTCGGAATTGCATACAGACGAACGTTTTTTCCGATAGGAATTTTTCCCGTCTGAAAAATAGACAACCTGCTCTCAATCTTTTGCTGGCGGGAATTCCGACAGAAAAAGTCAGATGGAGCATACACACGGTCGGAATTTCCATTCAAAAGCTCACATCTGACTTTTTCCGACGGGAAAACCGATCGTGTGTACGCGGCAATAGGCGTCTTTGAGTCATTTGAGTCCAGTCATCCCAAATCCTCACTTATGAGGATCAAAATCTCAAAAGAGAACCAGTTGTAATGACTCCGATGCAGACTCTGTGGTCCCTTTTAGACTCCTGAAACATAGATATTTATTAAGAATTGTTAGTTATGTTATACCTGACAGCCCTTTGAGTTCCTAAATGTCAAAGGTTCAAACATCATGTACAACTGATTGCTCTACACAACCTTCCCCTCCACAGTCCCTATGTCTTTTGCATGACATTTCACAAGTTAAATCAATCATTCTATGGTTCTTCTGGTAGTACTAGTCACAATCTATGTCTTTTTATGTATTATTCTTTATGCGTGATTATTTTCTATAAGAAAATAATATATCTAAAAGCAATATTTGGTCTGGGTAATGAAAGTTTCTGTATCCTATTGTATGGTCATTGCGTTTTGATATTTGTATTATAAATATCAGTAAATATTTATGATTTAAGCGTTGGCATGAGCACATGTGTACAGATAATTTTTCAATTTTTGGTTCCTTAGCAATAGTATCCATTTTTTGCCCATCATGGTGACATTGTATCAACACATAACAGCTGCTGCTAAGTTTGAACTCCACTCAAATTTATCACATCGGCAGCGGTCTAATGACTTGGCGTCTTTCAGGCTAAGGCGTTTGGAGTTTGGATTCTATGATAAATATAACTCCAAAGATATTAATAGTCAGGGTGCTTGTTTTAGTTGGATTGCGTTAGTGATTTTCTATTGCTGTCAGTGGAAGCCGATGCACTGTGGCTTCTAAAAAATGCCCACTGGCATCTAGACTGGACTGGGCATCTTGGAAATTCTACTATCTGCTGCAGGGTTAGCAGTGTTACCCTGAGGGCTGGGGTTCGGGATTGGATTCCCCACCAAGAACACCATCAAACTAATGCTGGAGTCTGCATAATGCCGCGTACACACGGTCGGAATTTCCGACAGAAAAAGTCAGATGGGAGCTTTTCGTCGGAAATTCCGACCGTGTGTATGCCCCATCTGACTTTTTCTGTCGGAATTTCCAACGGACTTAGATAGAGAGCAGGTTTTCTATTTTTCCATCGGAAATTCCAACGGAGGTTTTCCCGTTGGAAAGTCCGACCATGTGTACGCGGCATTAGGCTCCATGTACACAGAAGCTGATAAACTGCAGTTTATTGGCGTTTTGGCGGTTTTTTTAAAAAGCCCATTAACTGCACTCTATGTTAGCCTATGTGTTCATGTACACATAACGTTTTTTAGCTTTAATGAGCAGTGGAGTTAATGGGCTTTTTTCTGAACGCAAGAAATTTGCGCTCAAAGTGCCGGTTTTCGGCAGAAAAAAAAAAACGCAAAACGCCGAAAAACGCTCATAAACGCTCAAAAACGCTGGCCGCAAGCGTTTTTTTTGCGTTTTTTGGTCCATTGAAAAAAATTATTATTTTTTTTTTTTTTTAAACGCTACACTGAAAAACGCTAATAAAAGCTAGTAAAAAAACGCTGATAAAAGCTAGTAAAAAAACGCTGATAAAAGCTAGCTTTTTCTGCTGCTTTAAAAACGACCGTTTTTGAGCTTCTGTGTACATGGAGCCTAAGGGTCCTTTCACACGGGGCGGATCCGTGTAGATCCGCCCCGTGAAGCTCCGCTTGCTCAGCGGGGATCGCTCCGTTGATCCCCGCTGAGCCGACGGATGACTGGGCGGTCCCCGCACACTGTGCAGGGACCGCCCTGTCAGAGCGCCGCTCTCCCCTATGGGGAATCGGATGACGACGGACCGTAGAGTCCGTTGTCATCCGATCCGCTCCGCCGACGGAAGGAAAAATAGGGTTTTCCTCCGTCACACTTTGGCGGAGCGGAGCGGAGCGGATGTCAGCGGACATGTCTCCTGAACGGACCTCCGTGTGAAAGAGCCCTTAGTGTGATGGGGCATTTTATATATTTATAAACACATAAATCATGCCTGTGTTTGCATATACAGAAGAGTGCTCCATGGTTTCATTTTAAGAATCCCAGGACTATTTGTTGGTATTGAATAAATAATAATAAATAAGACTCCTCAAGTATTTTTTTGTTTGCTGCATTGGCTACCTACTTCCTGGGATTTGTCCGTATATATATATATATATATATATATATACACACACATAGGCGTTCGCGCCAGGTGTGCCACACCCTAATTAGCCCGTGTGGCACAGATTCCCCCTGTTTGGACCCCTGATATTTCATGAATGGGGCTCCTAAAAAAGTTGTATAAAATAAAATAAAATTGTAAAAAAATAATAAAAAATAAAAACTACTGATACTGTCCACTCCCCTACTGATACCAATCTCTGCCCTACTGAATCTGTCTGTGTGTATATATATATATATATATATATATATATATACACACATGCACACACACGCATATGTGTTTGAGCTTTGGGGTGCACACCTTAATGCAATAGGCTGTGCACACCTATGTGTATACAGTATTTACTCGACAATTGACTACCTATAATATACTCATTTGCAAGTCAGTTGTTTGATGCAGTTAAAAAACATAGCATTTCTCTTCGTGCCAGTAGTAGTATAGTTATCTTAGCACCTCAAAGGGAATCTGCTGTGATTGGTATAATAAGGGGAGATGCTCTTGCTAAATGATTTTTGAAGGCAATGGTTCCAGGGATGTTTTTCTCCTCCTCGAGGCAAGTATATACACTTTAGGTGTCTTGACAGTTCACTAGCTGCATGCTTGTTTCAAGTCAGTGACTCAATAAGTAGTCAAGCAACGATAAGGATTCCAGCTCTGGAGCTTACACCTGCAAAAACCAGTACATAACGTGAGCGCTCCAAATTTTTACCTAAGTTTTATTTAAGAGAGAATTGGACTATTTAGTCTCTAATAACATATTTTGTAGATTTTCCCCCTCCCCACGTTTGTACCTGGCAAAGCTATACTCTTATGTCGGTTTGAATCTCAACTACGACACTATCAGCCTGTAGAGTGCATGTTCTCCCTGTGCCTGTGTGGGTTTTCTCCGGGTACTCCGGTTTCCTCCCACTCTCCAAAGACATGCCGGTAGGTAATTGGCTCCTGTCTAAATTGGCCGTAGTATGTGTATGTATGAATGTGAGTTAGGGACCTTAGATTATAAGCTCTTTGAGGGCAGGGACTGATGTAAATGTACAATCTATATGTAAAGCGTTTGGTAAATTGACGGCGGTGCTTTATAAGTACCTGTTATAAATAAATAAATAAATGTATCATGCAACAGATCGTTACTGTATATGTACGAAGGACGCTTCACTTTTCTATCCTGTAGATCTTTAACATTTTAGACAGTCACAGCAGTCCTTATTTATTGCTCCAGGCAGATATAAAAGACACAAGTTACTGCAACTCTGTATTCACTAGTACAATGTTTCTGCTTTTAAGTCAAGGCACCCTTAAAAATTATGGACAGTCTCGAGGTACCTCATTCTAAAATGTAAAAACTATTCTAATAGCTTTACATAATGCAACAACATCCAAACGTAGGAAACCCAACGTTAGAGGTAATTTATTCTTCCAAAGCAAATACACTTTTGCACACTGGCACTGACTAGTATTACTATGTTTCTCTTCTCCCTCAATTTCTCTCCATCAGTCTGCTAATGTGACTCCAGTGCTGTGGGAGAGGGGCGCAGGAGGGTCAAACAATGATGCTGGGGAGGCAACAGACATCCTCCTTATCAATTGATGCCATCATTGGTTGTTAGGATGCCAGTGGTCTAGAAAGTTCTAATGGTGCATAATGAAAACCCATGGCTTTGTGTAACTAAAAGGCATGCTTGATCCACCTGCTGGCTTGTATACAATTTTTGATACATTTTTAGGCATTTTGCCAAGGCACCCCTGAAAAAACCTCAAGGCACCCTGGTTGAAAAAGACTGCACTAATACATCATAAATAATTTTTTTTTTTTTTTTTATGCAAGCAGTGTAAATACCTGAATCTGACTTGATATCAGCCTCTTGTAGTCCCTTTACAGCAGAGCTCACACCAGTGAGAAAAGATGAAGTGCAAGGAGCCAGCCACATGTGGTGAAGTGCTAGCAAAAGGCATGCTAATAGGAGGAGAAAGCAGAGTGATAGAGAGGTGAGCTCATCAATCTGCTGCCTCTCTTTCACTGTCCAGTTACAGGATGGAGAAGGGAGAAGAACTGTGGGGTTGATTTACTAAAACTGGAGCGTGCAAAATCTGGTGCAGCTCTGTATAGCAACCAATCAGCTTCCAGGTTTGTTGTCAAAGCCTAAAGTGATTGTAAAGTCTTCTTTAAAAAAAAAAAAAAAAAAAAAAAACATAAAAACATTCCTTATTTACCTGCTCTGCGCAGTGGTTTTGCACAGAGCTGTCCGGATTCTCCTCTTCTCGGGTCCCTCGCTGACGCTTCTGGCTCCTCCCTCCTGTCAGGTGCCCCCACAGCAAGCAGCTTGCTATGGTAGCACCCAAGCAGGCGCGCTACTGAACTGCGGCTCTGTGTGAACATTCAACCAATGGATCCTGCTGCTGCCAAAAGCCAATCAGGAGTGCGAGTCCCGGGACAGGCAGAGCTCTCATGGACACCGCTGGATCGAGAAGGGGCTCAGGTAAGTATTTGGGAGGGCTGCTGCACACAGAAGGTTTTTTACCTACATGCATGAAGGTAAAAACCTTTTGCCTTTACAACCACTTTAATTGAACAAGCTGAAATAATTAGAAGCTGATTGGCTACCATGGACCTGGACCAGATTTTGCACTTTACAGTTTTAGTAAATCAACCCCTATAAGTGTTACTTAGCTGCAGAAGAAAAAAAATTAGGTCTCTTGTCCTGCCAGATATGGCTGTAAAAAACTCTGAACTGGATGGAAAGAAATACAAATCCTTTGGGAAGTAAAAAGCTCCCATATTGGTAGTATATCCTTTCTCATGGAAGTATCTCAGAGATCCCAGACAGCGTTGTGGAGGCGACAGTTAGTGCCGGTTCACACAGGGGCAGCATGACTTGCAGCGCGACTTTGCAAGGCGATCTCCACATGACTTCAGTGGCGGCTTGCAAAATGACTTCTGTATAGAAGTCAATGCAAGTCGCCCTGAAGTGGTCCCAAGGTAGTACGGGAACCTTTTTCTAAATTGGAGTGACTTGGGTCGCTCCTATTAGAACAGTTCCATTGTACAGAGCGGAGCGCGACTTGTCAGGCGGCTAGGTCGCCTGACAAGTCGCCCCTGTGTGAACCGGGTCTAAGTGTTTCAAAGAGATGATTCAGTAGATTTGATATCTTCAGAAAATGTATTTTCTATGTGTGTATAGCTGTTGGCCTGGAGTTCAGCTTTAAACATAGCTTCCAGTTTCATCTTCCAAGACATTCTCGCACTCATACGCTGGAACCTATTTAGGGGGCAGCCAGAGAACTGTAAGAGTAATCCAAGTTACCAGGTGGAAAAGCCATCTAAACAAGGAAAGCCCCTGCATGCCCAGTGATGAGAAAAATACGCCCATATTTTATCATAACCTATTTCACAACGAATTTAGGAGGGGCTTTACACTGGCTGTTAATCTATATTGTCAGAACACGGATAAGGAAAAAAAGAGCCAGTAGAATCTCTAGCAGATAAACAATGTTCATGCAATGAACCGCTTGCCAGGAATAGACTTGCTAGCAATTTTATGGATTTACGTCAGTAACGAGGATGGCCTCAAAGTGTGCTGACTATTAGAAGGGTAAAGTCATTATAGATGCTGTGGCTCCATAGTTACATGTATTATCTCAAATTGCGTCAGACTGTTTCATATTAGGGTGAAACGCATCGGGTCGTATCACCGTTTTAAACGCTGCTATTGTAAGAATTACTGCAGTGAACTTCTGGGTTTTTGTGGGTTAAATACAAAACTGGTCTATCGGTACCTTTTATCAAAGCTCCTTTTTCCAGCGTTCAGTAGTAACGCTTTAAAAATTCAAAGTAAAGGTCAGACTTAATGTTTATTTTAGCTGGTATTTGCATGGCAATTGGCAAGCTATAATTATGTATATTAAATGCAAGCATACAAAAAAAAGCAACTTTGTTCTTATTTTTTTGCCCATTTGCACACAGCTGGTTCTGTGGAACAATTTAGACATGTACTTTGGAGCAGCCTTATACCGTTGTTTCAAGGCACTGTTAACCTAATTCAACCCAAATCAATAGTTATCTGCAGTTCCTGTCTTCTTCAGTTATTCACATTCAAAAGAAAGTGGTTTTGTACAAGAACAAGCCTGGTCTTGGTAGAGTGGTATGAGCATGTTGGATAAACATATCTATAGCGGGAAAGATGCCCAGACTGTGGTTTTGACTTACTTAAGGAAAATAGACTTTGCACTTTGCATTATTGTGATGCTGCAGCTGTCTCGTGTCGGCTCTAAGACTGAGAACTGAGCGACCACATGGCTGCTGATTGCTCAGTTCTCAGTCTGCTTGGAGCGGAGAGCAGTGACTGTCAGTCTCCACTCTTCGCTCTGCTCCTCCAGCGCTTACTGCCTGGAGAGGGGGCAGGCGTAGCTGGCATTATCGTCAGGATCTTTTCAGAGCCTGGAGTGGCTCTGCCATGTCAGCTGACAGTGGGCTATAGCCTTCTAGAGTTGCAGGAGAGCAAAAGTAAGTGCACTCCTGTGATCCACAAGAGAAGTATGGCCAAACCTCTTTTTTTATGTACAGTATATCTAACACACAAAATCAAAAATGTAATATATTGCTGTTTACCAGTCCTTAGACGAAGTGAATGCATTAGTTTCTGTTTTCAGACTTTTTTCTTTTTTCACCTGGTGATCTGCAAGCACATTTACTTCCTTTCTAAGAAGACAACATTCACGCACAGTACTCTATCTAGGAGGAGCAGTATCACCCTAGGCTGATCTCTTGATTTGAACTGTAAATAGCAACCCCTGTCCTTATCTCCAATACGCAGGGAAGATGTTTTGTAGTTCACATAAGATAGCGGGGAAAACTGATAACATTGCTGGATATTTCAGTCCAGTGCACAAGAAATTAGCAAGGACACTGGATTTCTTACAAGATCAATACCGTAGGTATATTTTTGTTCTGTATGCAATAAGACAGCTATGCAGCTACTGCATCTAAGAGCTAGTAAGGTGCACAACATTTACATGTTTTGTCTTGGGTTTAGATATATTTTGATGCTTGTATCTATTTTGGGAAGTGTTTTATCGAAAAATTAAAAAAGCTAATTTTAGAGTATGGCCATTTTCCCCCAAATTTTTTATATTCATAAAACACCACCCCTATAAAACAGGGGTGACAGTGGTGATTCCATAAGGCTCACCTCCGTGGATTCAAGATACAGTTATCATACTGCTTTAATGCAGTTCCTTGATAGCATGAGTGAGATTTCAGCAGGCCATGGACATTAGATATCAGTTGGACATGCTGGTGAGATCCAGCTGTAAAAGGATTACCGGTATATTCTTCAAATGAACCTTCCATAAATATGTATGCATGTATCTGCCAAAAATGAGTGTTTGTGTAGTAAAGAAGAATTGCCAGACACCTCTAGGACCAAACTTTTACATTTCAAGGGAAAGATTGGCCAAAATGCCAACCCAGTCCATCTCTTGTCCAACAAGAACTAGGTGTGACTGCCAAAATGTTGTAATGATTAGCCAAATGAGAATACAAGGCTTTGCCCAGGCTGTCAGTGCCACCTATAAGTGCCCATCAGTGCGGCCTATCAGGGTCCATCAATGCCACCTATCAGTGCCCATCAGTGCTGTATATCAGTGCCGCCTATCAGTGCTGCATATTAGTGCCGCCTCATCAGTGCCGCTTTGTCAGTGAAGGAGAAAACTTACTTATTTACAACATTTTATAAAAGTAACAAAGAAAAACTTTTTATTTTTTCAAAATTTTCGGTATTTTTTTATTTGTTTAGCAAAAAATAAAAAACACAGTGATGATCAAATACCACCAAAAGAAAGCTCTATTTGTGGGGAAAAAATTATATAAATGTTGTTTAGGTACAGTGTTGCATGACCGCGCAATTGTCATTCAAAATGCGACAGCACTGAAAGCTGAAAATTGGCCTGGGCAGGAAGGGGTGAAAGTGCCCAATATTGAAGTGGGTAAAAATAAATGAATAATATCAATAAACTGTTTTAAATTGGCATACAAGTATATATTTGAAATCAAATCTTTATTCTATTTTTTTGGCAGTAACATGTAGGTGGATTTCCTCCAGTCACAGGCTGTGTCACGCCCCCCCCAGCCTGTGTCTTAGAATAAGAGGGAGGTGAAGCCTCCATTAATCTACATGTAATATCTTGCCTCCATTGTATTTATCTGGTTAGTGGGCATGGAGGAGGAAGGAGAGAGTGAGCTGTCATTTACCACTGTGTATAAGCCCACATGTGTGACCAGGGCTGCTGTTAGAATTCATGGGGCCCCGTACAGCCTACCTGGCAAGGCCCCCCTTAAATATATCAAAACAAATTTTTCACAAAAAAATATACTAAAATCATTCTTAGCAGACACAAAGATAACAGAGAAGCTGTGTGAATTATCCCTTTTTCCCCACATTTTGAACAAAAACATTTTATAATTTAAAAAAAATGTTTAACTGTTTTAAAAAAAAAATATTTTACAATTTTTGCAAATTATTTTTTTTTTACAATTTTTTTTTATTGAGTTTTACAAGGGATTAAAACAATACAGGGTTACAATTAGTTATTTTTTTTTTGTTAACTGGACAGGGAAGCTGCCAGCTGTGTCTCTCCCTGCAGCACCTGAAAGTCAGCAGGAGGGACAGAAACCAGTTTTCAGCTACTGCAGAGAGCCACACAGGGCATCCTGTAATTGCCCCTCCGTCTGACCGCACTGATTCCCTCTGCTGTTTGGGCCCCCTGTGTGCCTGGGGCCCCCTACAGGAGGACTGGTGGTCCCCCCCTATCAGCAGCCCTGTGTGTGACTCTATAGTCACATGGGCTGCTCAGATGTGATAGGAAGGAAACGCTCAGCATAGAAACTCACTGAAAACTGAGCATGTGCAGAGTTGCCATAACAGCTGCAAAATCCCTAGCTGAACTGGGGACATGAACAGAAGGAGGAGATGGAGAGCAGCAGGATCAACCAGGTTTTTTGCAGAATACAGAAAACGAGTGAGTAGGAACAGCATCTAATACAGCATTTATTGATTGTTTTTTATGATGTGAGTTTAGTGAAACTTTAACATGGCAAACATGTATCTGATGACGGGTCCACTTTGATATCGCATGCATTGTCTGCGACTGATGCAAAATGAAGCAAGCCTGTTGAGTAAGCCTTTATCTCCTCTACACGAGGCTTTGAAAATAATGGTTTGGCATAGGCTACAGCGAAACAAATTTGACTTATTAGAGCTTGCAAAGGTGCGAGGGAGATGATTAGAGGGTTTGTGAATGGTGGAGGGCGTCGATGATGATATAGAGACATGCAGAATAATTGCTGCTTGCAAGGTGCTTCTTAAAATACCATAATTGTCTTCTGGAATGGCATCTGGGAAACGCTTCCCCTCCCTCGTCTCTGAGAGAATATCAGAATGTTTTCCTGAGACCGGCTCAGTGTTTTCTCTGCAGGAATTGCCTCTCCTTTGTCCATTTAGAAGTCCTACCCTTGGATTGAATTGGTAAAACGCGTGCGCATAGATGTCAAAAGCCAAACAATGTATCTGTTGAAAAAGCTTCAAAACAAGGCTTCCCACTCAGGCTCCTGACAGTGTCCCTGGAGTAAATACAACCATGGTATTTTCCCTCTGCGCTCCTCCATATCTTTGTCGTTTCCCACTCATACCCGAATACGTGAGATATGGTTGTATAATAAGAGGCACCGTTTTCCCCAGAATGCTGAAAACAGATCTCTGTTGGAGATTAAAAGCTGTAGCTGCAGATTTAAAGGACAGCCACACTTATCATTATCATGGCATCCTTCATAGTAATCCTGTCCCCATCCTCAGGGATTCAAATACAGCATATGATAAAATGAGTGAGCATGTCCAAACTGTCAATTCATTTACAGAGATAGCAGTGAAAGTTATGGCTAAAGCCTCCTACACACGATCAGATTTCCATTGAACAAATCCATGATATTTTGTCCGAAGGGCATTGGCCATGAACTTGTTCTGCATACAGACGGCAGAACTTTTTCAGCCAACATACACAAAACTATGTGTTTTTTCAGCTCTTTAGCGCCACCCTTTGGGCAACTTCTGCTAATGTTGTCTGATGGTTAGCATTGGTTTGGAGCATGCGTGTTTGTACTTTGGATTTTAGTCCGACGGACTTGTGTACACACGATCGGATAATCCGAAGGAACACATTTGTTGTCGAACAATTTGACGTTGCTCGGGTCCTCCAAGGGCAGAGAGGCAAGTGGGGGCTATCTTACCCTCACTCGGCTTCCTGCCCAGCCACCGATTGGACTGGATTGCTTCCGGCTTTGCCGACGACTCAGAAAAACACTGGGAGACACAAGGAAGGGGTAGGGGCACCTCTCCCTCTGCCTATAAAAGTGATCTCACGGCAAATACGCTGCTGAGACCCCTTTTATATGAAAGACGGCTGCTAGCTGTAAATAAAGATACCGGGGTTATGGCAGCTAGCACTTTTTATTCCAGGTGAATGGGTAGGGGTACGATGTACCCCATACTCATTCACATAGGGTGGGGGGCCAGGATCTGGGGGCCCCCTTATTAAAGGGGGCTCCCAGATTCCGATAAGCCTCCGCCCGCAGACCCCGACAACCAACGGCCAGGGTTGTCATGAAGGGACCCTTGTCCTCATCAACACGGGGGCAAGGTGCTTTGGGGTGGGGGGCGCAGGGCCCCCCTGCCCCAAAGCACCCACCCCCCCATGTTGAGGGAATGCGGCCTAGTATGGCTCAGGGGGGGGCACTCGCTCGTCCCCACCCCCTTTCCTGACTGGCCGGGCTGGTGCTCGGATAAGGGTCTGGTATGGATTTTGGGGGGGACCCCACGCCGCTTTTTCGGTGGGGGTTCCCCTTAAAATCCTTACCAGACTGATGGGCCCGCTATGCTCATGAAGAGAGAGGGGATATGGTCTGATGCAACCACTCAAGCACCTCCATCCCTAAAAAGTGAACGGAAAGCAAAAAATGCAGGTTGCCCTGGGACTTTGAGTGATGTGGAAGAGTTAGGCACATGCTCACACAGATGCGTAATAAAAAAAATTATTGATAACAAATGCTGTAGAGACAAAACGGGGACAGCAGTGATTGTGCGTCACCAGGCATAGTGGCCAATGTAAAACAACATGAGTACAGATAATTGTAAATACATTGCAAATATAATACATCCTTGAACAACAATGATGATGAAAAGTAGCTGAGCCAGAGAGTACATGCACACAGACAAGGTTGCTAAAACAAGTATTGTTGTATAAAAGATCAAATCAACGTGTAGGTTTGATGTGGAAAGCAGAGTCCTCAGCACATGCAGATATACAAAACGCATCATTTTTCCCTACACGTTTCGCGAGATTCCACTCGCTTCCTCAGGGGCTGATGCATGGTAGTTGTATCACTGCCTGGGGGCTGAGTTGCCGATCTCTGGCTACCAAGATGAAGGCATGTGGTATATCCAGGGCGGGAGCTGAGGGGACGAAGCAATGGGGTACCATCCACGGGACAAGCTCGGATGACCACCATGGTCTGTGTGGAGGTGTCTGACCAGTGGTCGCAAACAGGCCCACATAGGAAATGTCTGGAGGAGATACATAAGGTTCCACTCATGGTTGCTGCCTTTGTACCGCTGTGAAGCATCAAGTCAGACCACTGGACTGCAATGAAGTATGCTCATGAAGAGGGAACCCATGCCGTTTAAAAAGAAAAAAAAAAACAATTGGCGTGGAGTTCCCCTTCATGCACAAGTCGTGTACAAGTCGCATGCCAAAGTCGGATCTGTTAATACGGAATCCGACTTTGATCCGAATTCAGAAAAAAAGTAGTGCAAGAACTACTTTGAAGTTGGCACGATTTAAAGTCGTGCCAATATGAATGGTAGTTATTCAAAATCATGGAGAATGACTTGTCATACGATTTTGCCGTCCAAAATCGCGGTACAAGTCGTATAAGTGTGAAAGGGGCCTAAGGCTGATTTCAAACTGATGAACACAGTAGAAGCCATAACAGAAACTCTACCTATATTTTCCATCATTCATTTACCTACCTAAAATATCAATACATTTCAAAATCATTAATTATCCCTTTTATCTGTTATGTACAGCCCAGCATACAGAGAGCAGTGGTGCTGCACCGATTTCAAAAATAAGTTTCTGTACTACTTTTTGCGATTTCAGGCCGCGATTTGTGCAGAAACCTGTACAGATGTCTCTAAAATCACGGCCGAAATCGGGACTGACAAGTGGGAGTGAAATTGTGCGAGTTCAGCTGAACTTGCACGGCTTCATTCCCGCAGCCCACTGTGAACCTGGGCTAAACATCTGTTTAACAGCTTCAGTGTACATGAGGCCTTATAGTTCTTTGTATAGAGAGCAATTATTAAAAAAGAAGATAAAAGGGATAATTATTCAATGTTTTTGAAATGTATTGATATTTTAGGTGGGTAAATGAATGATGGAAAATACTGTATAGGTAGAGTTTCTGTTATGGCTTCTACTGTGTTCATCAGTTTTAAAATCAGCCATTAAGGAGTTGTTTATAGCCTTTGGAAATTCTGGTCTCAGGGATGTCTGTTATGCCAAAAAGTACTCATCTAATTGTCCACATTTGAGTCACATTGGTCAAAACGGTGACTTGCTTTTACAGCCATCGGGCTGCACATCTCAATGAGCCCTAACTATTCTAAAATCCCTGTTATCTTATATCTCACTCCTTCTGTTCAGGCGAGCTGTGATCCAGGCAGATCTTCTCTTTTCCATAAGGAGCGTATAAAAACGTTAAGGGTAGGGTTGAGCGGACCCGAACTGTAAAGTTCGGGTCCCTACCAAACTTTTGGGTTTTGGGGTCCCGGACCCGAACCCGAACAATTGACTGTATGTTCGGGTCCGGTGTTCGGCAATATGCATGTAAAGTCGCACTTGTTTCCCGTGCTTAGAACTGTCCCCACACAAAGTGTCATTTCTGCCTGTTCTAAAAAGGCTTTCTTTTATGATGCATATTCCCCTTAACTAGAGTTGAGCGGACACACCTGGATGTTCGGGTTCGACGGGTTCGGCCGAACTTCGGTAAAAAGTTCGAGTTCGGGACCGAACTTAACCCAAACTTGACCCCGAACCCGAACCCCATTGAAGTCAATGGGGACCCGAACTTCTGAGGACTATTAGCGCTTGTTTCCCGTGCTTAGAACTGTCCCTGCACAAAGTGTCATTTCTGAAGGAAAAAAAGTCATTTAAAACTCACTCGGGGCTATAATGAATTGTCGGCTCCCGGCAATACAGAAAAAAGTCATTGATAAAAAATAAAATAAAGCGTGGGGGTTCCCCCAAATTCAATTACCAGGCCCTTCAGGTCTGGAAAGGATTCCAGAACTCCACCCCAAATTAAAAAAAAAATGGCGTAGAGTACCCCCAAAAATCCAGACCAGACCCTTTATCCGAGCATGCAACCTGGCAGGCCACAGGAAAAGAGGGGGGGACAAGAGAGCGCCCCCCCCTCCCTCCTGAACCGTACCAGGCCACATGCCCTCAACAAGGGCCTCAAGGGTCTGCGGGCGGGGGGCTTATCGGAATCTGGAAGACCCAGGTGTGTCCGCTCAACTCTAGTTAAGGGGAATATGCATCATAAAAGAAAGCCTTTTTAGAACAGGCAGATAATAAAATCAATAGTAAAGTCACCTGTGACGTAAGTGGCTACCGAGATGATAAACTAACACAGATATTGATCAGCATATGGAATATTGATCTTTATTTCTCTTTTTTTTCCCTTTGTCAGGGGATATGATATAATTGAATCCTTTTGTGTTCTCTCAATGCATACACACAAAAGCATTGAATTGCATCATATTAAATAAATTGCTTTTAGGTGTTATCACTATCAGTAAGAAGCAATTTTAAAGAAAGTCACTGTGACAACTGGCTGATGTTGTGGCTGGACTATTTATGTCATACTCCTGACCACTGCACTCTGTATGCTGGGCTGTACATGACATACTCCTGACCACTGCACTCTGTATGCTGGGCTGTACATGACATACTCCTGACCACTGCACTCTGTATGCTGGGCTGTACATTACATACTCCTGACCACTGCACTCTGTATGCTGGGCTGTACATGACATACTCCTGACCACTGCACTCTGTATGCTGGGCTGTACAGGACATACTCCTGACCACTGCACTCTGTATGCTCGGCTGTACAGGACATACTCCTGACCACTGCACTCTGTATGCTGGGCTGTACAAAACATACTTCTTACCACTGCACTCTGTTTGCTGGGCTGTACATAACATACTTCTGGCCACTGCACTCTGTATGCTGGGCTGTACATGACATACTCCTGACCACTGCACTCTGTATGCTGGGCTGTACATGACATGCTCCTGACCACTGCTCTCTGTATGCTGGGCTGTACATGACATACTCCTGACCACTGCACTCTGTATGCTGGGCTCTATATGACATACTCCTGACCACTGCTCTCTGTATGCTGGGCTGTACATGACATACTCCTGACCACTGCACTCTGTATGCAGGGCTGTACAAAACATACTTCTTACCACTGCACTCTGTATGCTGGGCTGTACATAACATACTTCTGGCCACTGCACTCTGTATGCTGGGCTGTACATGACATACTCCTGACCACTGCACTCTGTATGCTGGGCTCTATATGACATACTCCTGACCACTGCACTCTGTATGCTGGGCTGTACAGGACATACTCCTGACCACTGCACTCTGTATGCTGGGCTGTACATAACATACTTCTTACCACTGCACTCTGTATGCTGGGCTGTACATAACATACTTCTGGCCACTGCACTCTGTATGCTGGGCTGTACATGACATACTCCTGACCACTGCTCTCTGTATGCTGGGCTGTACATGACATACTCCTGACCACTGCACTCTGTATGCTGGGCTGTACATGACATGCTCCTGACCACTGCACTCTGTATGCTGGGCTGTAAATAACATACTCCTGACCACTGCACTCTGTATGCTGGGCTGTACAGGACATACTCCTGACCACTGCACTCTGTATGCTGGGCTGTACAGGACATACTCCTGACCACTGCTCTCTGTATGCTGGGCTGTACAGGACATACTCTTGACCACTGCAATCTATACACCACTTTATATTGTACAACAGTTGCTGGTTATTCAGCAGTCATGTGTTGAATTAAGTTCTTCCTGCAGGTAGGTTGTGTGCAGAAAAGCATGTAATGGGAGAGTTTCTTTATATAGAAATGATTGTGCTGAGATTTGAACAAGTCTGTCAGACTCTCACTTGTGGCACAGTAATTTAAGCAGAACTAAACTTGATGAAAGAAAATAAAATGCCCATGAAGATTTATGGGATGTATGGCATTATTGTGGCCTAGGCCAGAAACCAGGAAGCAACTTAAGAAATTGATGTGGATCAAAGAAGTGCAGTTTGTTTTGCAATCCTGTGACCCGTTTTCAGCTTCAGCCCGCTCTTTGCTGACATCACTGAGCCGGTCCAGGCTCCACATCATCACGATCCCGGAGTCTGGATCCGCCAGATCCCTGGACCGACTGCCGGCTTAGCGAGCTGCTGAGAGGCTGAGCCGCCCGCCCCCGCTCCCTCCACAGCTCAGCCCTTCAATGAGTGAGGAGGGTGCAGAACAGAGAGCTGTGACTGACAGTCTGCAGCTCTCTGCTCACGGAGCTGTGAGAACCGAGTGATCGGCAGTGTTTGATCGCTCAGGTCTCAGTGCAGAGGTGCCAGGGGACAGATGCAGCATCTACCTAGGTAAGTATAAATCTGCAAAAAAGCCCAAACTCATTCCTCTCTTTTCAAATATTTAATTTTAATTGAGAGAATTTAGTTCCACTTTAAAGCATATTTTGTGGGTCCAAGCCAAGAACTGTGGCATACGTTACCGGGTACACGTTAAATAGACTTGAGCTCTTAACCCCATCCATTTAAAGGAATTTTTGCAACACCCATAATTTGCCACGGCACACTGTGTCTGATTGTTCTGAGATGCAAAGGCCAAACCCCTCCAGAAAAAAATATCTACAGCCCCTGTCTCCATCTAAAACTAAGTAGAAAAAAAAAAAGTTTCTGCTTCAAACCATAATTTGCAAATTCCTGTTCCTGCGGTCTGTCATCTTGATCTCTCTTCTTTTTTTCGAATTCTCGTCATTTACAGCATATTATTAGTCCCGTTTAGCCCGTTACTCTTTCTTTCCTCTACATCGAACGTCCAATCAAGCATTGTTGTGTTAATAATTCCTCATGATCACTTATCATCCTGCAATCATTCGTCCTCTCCACCCTTTTATTAACATTCTGCGTCCACTTAGGGCCTAACCATATTTATTCTGTCGCCATTGTCCGCCGCACGGGCACAGCTTCAATCCATTTGATTAGCTGTTGGATAAAATTGTTCCCTGTTGAAATATGTGTTGCAAATTGGTAAGATAATCAGGCTGAATCAAGGCTGGCGGTATTTTTTTGTTATTTAAATAAGCCATCAACACTGGGTGATTTTCCATGTAAAAATCGCTTGTTTTTTTATATTTTTTATTTAATTGATTTTTTTGGGGGGACTGTTGTCTGATGGATCCTCCCATTTCTAAAAATTCAATCCTAAACGCAATAAATACATTTCCTGGTAGGCTTGTTCACCTAGGTGCGGAGGCCCATGCAGTATAAATGAGACTTTTCTTATGTACCCGATGGCGCCAGGTGCATTAACAAACGCCTTTTCTTGTATGGTCCTTTGCACATATGTAAGTGTAGCGGGTATGTACTTTCCCGGGTGTAAATTAAAATTTGGAAGTGACACCAGTGATGTGTGATTCACCGCGGCCCATTGGGTGGCGCTGTTGCCCTGGGTTGGGTTGGATTATCGCTGTGTGCTGTCCTCCTTTTTGTCCTCCCTCGGCAGCGGTATGGTGGGGCGGGGAACCCGCCGTGCTTGCTGGGAGAGGGTATAAAGGGGGCCGGCCATCTTGGTCACGGGGTCGAAGTCCCAGGCACCTTCAGCTTGCGGACGGTGGGTCATGTCGCTCCTCTGGGTGGCCTAGGCCCAGAGGACAGCGGAGGTTGAGTTCCATCCCAGGCACCTTTAGCCTGGGGTGAGGTACTTAGATGGAGGTCCGGAGCTCAGTGCCCAACACTGGGTTCCGCGAGGGAAGGAGATCCTAGGGAACCCCGGGAGTGGGTACCCGAATCCGGAAGGCGCAATGGTCCGGGGGGAGCTCCTCATTTGAAGACCCAGTGCAGCATATTGGCGGAGACAAGTGAGTCTCTCGCCGGAGACGGCCTGGAAGGAAATCTACCCCTCGTGCGGAGACCAGGACACACTTCTAGGAAGGGAAGTGGCAGCTTACATTGTGTCTGGGCCTGTTCGCATCCACACCTCCTTTTCTGTTCTGTTCTATCAAGGGAGTTCAACTGTTTGTTTTCAGACAAGGAGAATAAAGGGGTGTTGAACTTTAATGGTGTGGAGCTCATTTTCTAACGGACATGGTTCGCGGTGACTCTTGGAGGGAGGATCCAGGTGCACAGCACTGACCCGAAGGTAATACAAAACTGTTGCTTATACCGCACTGACACCTGTGGTAGAGGCCAGGTGTAGTGTCCGCGCTCCCTCCCCTCTAAGGTACCCCTAGACAAGAGAAAGACGAGACGAGACAAAGAGGGGAGTGGAGGTGGCCCGCTACATAAGTAATGCCATAGACGGAAAGATATGCATTTTGTTAATTAAAGTATAACTAAAGGCAAAACTTTTTTTTCGTTTTGGATAGAGGGAAGAGGGATTAGAACCCCTGTCAGTTTTTATTTCTGGCTGTGCCCCCGTTGAGGAGATTCACCCTCTTTATTTGTCCTGGTTACTATTATCATTAAAAGAGAAAGTAATGGAAGAGCCCAAATTTTGGGTTGTCCCCAGAAAAGTAATAGGCAAAATTTTCCAAAGAGGACACTAGTTCTGGAAAGCTGGGGGTCCCCAAGGAGTTCCCTTAATTTGCAGAGATTTCCTCTCACTTCCTGTTTGGCTATTGGACAGGAAGTGAAGGAAAATCTCCACAATGGGTCAAAGATAGGGGGAAAAAATGTGACAGTTGTTATAACCCTCCATTATTGTATCCAAAATGAACAAAACATGTTTCGCCTATAGTTCTATTTTAAAGCCTAAATCCTTTTTTATGTTCTGGATTAAATGGAGCGGAGTTAAAATTTCAGACAGGATTACAATTCTGGCCACTGGGGAGATTATCCTTCACTTCCTGTCCCTTTAACACCCGATCAGGAAATGAGGGGGAGTGGTTTTCATTAGAACAGGAAGGCACAGACAGTGATATCTAACCTTTTAAAATTTCCATTTTAAATTTTTCTTTTTTTTTAACCACTTCAATACCGGGCAGGCACTTTTACCCCCTTCCTGCCCAGGAAAATGTTCAGCTTTCAGCGCTGTCACACTTTGAATGACAATTGGGCTGTCATGCAGCACTGTACCCATATGAATTTTTTTTCACACAAATAGAGCTTTCTTTTGGTGGTATTTGATCACCTCTGGGGTTTTTATTTTTTGCTTAACATACTAAAAAAGACAGAAATTTTGGAAAAAAAAAAAAAGTTTTCTTTGTTTCTGTTATAAAATGTTGTTTTCTCCTTCAATGACGGGTACTGATAAGGCTGCACTGATGGGCACTGATGAGGTGGCACTGATGAGGTGGCACTAATAAGGTGGCATTGATGGGCACTGATGAGGAGGCACTGAGATGTAGAATTGATGGGCACCGATAGGCTACACTGATATGCAGCACTGATGGGCACTGATAGGCTACACTGATATGCAGCACTGATGGGCTCTGATGGGAACTAATAGGTGGCACTTATAGGCGGCACTGACAGCACTGATAGGTGGCTTTGATGGGCACTGATAGGTGGCTTTGATGGGCACTGATAGATGGCACTGGATAGGCAGCACTGATGAGGAGCTACTGACAGGCATTACTGAGTGGCATCTAAAGGGCACTGACAGGCATTACTGATGGGGCACTAATTGGCACTTTTATGGGCACTTATTGGCACATTTATGGGCACTGATTGGCACTTTGATGGGCACTGACAGGCGTTCTTTATGGGGCACAGGCTGGCAGCTGATGGGCAGTGATTGGCAGCTGATAAGCACCTCTGATGGGGGCTGCACTGATAATCAATGTGCTGATTATCAGCACAGACCATCTCTCTGACAGGGAGAGCCGCCTGCTCATTCACAAACGGATGCATAGTAAACAGTTTACTATGCTTCAGTGATGAATGAACACATGTGTGATTAGCATCGATCCCTCACTGTGTTCATTCAGGAAAGGAAGGGGCCAGTAAATGACAATACCCCTGTGTGCCCACAGCAGCTGCAGGTGGGAAAAAAGGGAAGTCGCCAGCACTGCGGGAAAAGGGGGGCCATGACAATGGATGGAAGTGGCGCATGTGCTAGAACTATTCCCCTTGTAGTGCAGCCAGAGTAAGGGAGAGGAGGAGAAGCTGGCAGCACTGCAATGGGAGACAGAAGAGGATCAGGGTCTGCAATAAGACAGTGTAGCCAGCCCTCCAGAATAGCAGGTGCCCCCCTTTTGAACTGTTGGGGCCCGGGCCCAGTACAGGAGGGCTGGCTGTACTGCCGTATCAGCAGCCCTGGGCACACCGATATAATCATAGTGTAATAACATTTATTTGCGTTTCAAAATGTTATTTATAAATAAAACATTCCGAGAGCTGTTTTCTGCACTGAGGAGCAGGTGAATAGGCTTACGGATCAATGAATACATTTATATAGTGTTCCTGTTTAGTGTAATGTGCTTTTCCTAATCGGGACTGACGTGTCACAGGAGTGGCTGCGAAGAAATTTTTTATTTTTTTTCTTCCTCTTGGGAAGCTGAAAGAGAGCCGTGAAAAGTTACATAACAAATCATTCTCCTATAGGGTAGCACATTGAAAACTGTGAATCTCAGTGATTTACATCCTGAGAATGTGCTGAGAAAATATGACTCTTGCTGAAAGGCCTCAGTGAAAGTTTCATTTTATTACTATGTAGAATAACTTCAAGCCCAACTGAACCTTCAGTGCACATTAGCTCAACGCATTCCAGGGGCATCAAAACAAAAGGTGTTCAAAGACTAAAACCGGGCGGCATCGGGCAGTTCAATAGAAATCAGCCGACATTCCGACAGAAACTGGCTTCTGTTGATGGGGCATGATGGAAAAATGGCTGACCAGAATGTTCTGGCGGAGGGCCGTCCCCCTGTCAGAACACAATAGCACAGCAGGGGAAATTGCTGTACTAACATCTCATGGTTAGTACAGCGGCTCCTCTGGAGCTGTCATTTTTTTTTTCGTTTAGCCCTGCTGGGTTTGAACAAAAAAAGACAACTAGTGTGTACTAGGATTTACAGTGTGTTTTCTCTAGAAAATAACCACTGCCTGACTAGAAAAACCCGTCCCTTGCCAGAATGCAGCAGAGAAGGACCCTTTGACTCCTTTCACATGGGCAGACCGATCGAGTCTGCCTGTCAGTTTTTTGGGTGGACCCGATCGGACCACCCATTGCCCTTTATGTATACGTTGCCACTCACCAACATCCGACCAGATCCTGTCTCCTTAAAATATACGGATGGGGGATCTGTTCCCCATCCATCTGGCTGATCAGATCGGATAACAGTTGGACCGCCCATAGAGGAGAGTGGGCTGTGTCCGTGTCCACTCTTCAAAAAAACTCATGCATTCTGTCATCCGCCTGCTCAGTGGGGATTAGCAGGTAGATTCCCTGCTGAGCAGGTTGATCCGCTGGCGCAGTCTGCCGGTCGGAATAAGGGGCATTTCTCTGTGTGTGGAAGCAGCGGCCTCTCTGCAAAGGTGAGTCTGATGGTTCTACAGGGTAAAAGGGTTGCGCCACAGACTTATATGCAGTAAACATTCATCTCTTCCTATTGTGACCATTGATGATTTAAATCACAACTCTTTTTTTTTTCTTACAGTCTCCCAGAAGCTAAAAAAAAAAGCATATAGAGAGTCCCAATCAGTACTTCCTTTTGGCCACAAGATGTCCTCAGTCTTCCAGGCTTAATGGTGTCTGCAGGGCGTGAGGACTTATTGTGAGTACATTGTAATGATGCAGAGAGCAGTGCTGACACGATAACGCATCATCAAGGACTGCCCACCACTGGGAGAAAAATGATAGAGAAAAATAACCCAGCATGTCATGTGACCGTCCTGAAGACTTCTGACAAGGGAAGTATACTAAACACAAAAAAACAAATCTTCTTGGTGGAACTGGGGGGGCTGAGCCAAGACTTGGGTTTTAAATTGCCAGAGCAAAGCTCTCGGCAGAGTCTTCAAGATCCAACACACTTCTGGGTTTGTCAGATGTCTGGTCCGTCTGCTGAATCATATGGTTCCACCTGTCTGCACCAGGGTTGCCAACTTTCAGTAAATTTACAAACAGTTTGTAAAATCCATAATTGTTGCATCTGTCCATAAATGTCAGTTACGGACATGCAGCCTACATGTCTGTAATGGACATTCATGGACAGATGCAAAAAGTACGGATTTTACAAACTGTTTGTAAATTTACTGAAAGTTGGCAACCCTGGTCTGCACCTACCTCACTAAAGAACACAAAGGGACACACAGGTCTGACTCTCACTGGACACATGCTTATTCTAGCACAATAACTGAAGCCATAGGATTAGCATGGTTATCGTGATTATTGGAAATTTCTAATATAACATTATTCTGTATTTTTTAGCAATTAGAAATGAGCAAAATTATAAATGCCTCCATATTTCTCTCATAAACAATATTTCCAAACAACCCATTTATATTCTTGCATTGCATTTTGGCAGCCCACCGAAGTCAATGGGCTGCTACTGCATCAAAACATTGTTAAAATTGGACTTGCAACAAATTTTTTAATGCGCTATGGTGCAGCCTTAATGTGTTGGGGCGCCATTCAAAATAATTGCCACTGCAACGTAGATGACATGTTGTGCATGCGTTCCCACAAGGCATGGATGTAAATGGGCCCTTAAAAAGTTAACAATTAGCACAGAAAGAGAACAAATGGCACCCTGCCCCTAAAATCACACACAGTGGATTAGTTTGTCAAATGCAGCTGTTTTATGGTGGTGGCAATAAATTAAGACCGCTATCAGTAAAACACGGCAAAATGAAATAATTTATTTATTGTAGCCTATATGGATGGAGGTAAAATAAACACCCCACATTTTTGTTATACAACCCCAATGCCAAAAAAGTCGGGACGCTGTGTAAAATCTACATAAAAACAGAAGGCAATGAATTGCAAATCTCAGAACCCATATTGTATTCACAATAGAAAATAGAAAACATATCACATGTTTAAATTTAGAAAATTTACCATTTTAATAAAAAATAAGGTAATTTTGAAATTGATGGCAGCAACACATCTCATAAAAGTTGGGACAGGGCCATGTCTACCACAGTGTAGCATCCCCTCTTTTTTTAATAACACTCTGTAAACATCTGGGAACTGAGGAGACAGTTGCTGGAGTTTAGTGGAGGAATGTTGTCCCATTCTTGCCTGATATAGGATTCTAACTGCTCGACAGTCCTGGGTCTTCTTTGTCGTATTTTGCATTGCAAGATGCGCCAACTATTTTCAATTGCTGAAAGGTCTGGACTACAGGCAGATCAGTTAAGCACCCAGACTCTTCTACTATGAAGCCATGCTGCTGTCATAGATGCAGTATGCGTTTTAGCATTGTCCTGCTGAAATATTTAAGGCCTTCCCTGAAAAAGATGTCATCTGGATGGGAGTATATGCTGCTGGATATATCTTTCAGCATTGATGGTGCCTTTTAAGATGTGCAAGCTGCCCATTCCATACACACGAATGCACCCCCATACTATTAGAGATGCAGGCTTTTGAACTGATCTCTGATAACAAGCTGGACAATCCATCTCCTCTTTAGTCTGGAGGACGTGGCGCCCATGGTTGCCAAAAACAAAACGTCAAATTTAAACTAGTCTGATCACAGAACAGTTTTCCACTTTGTAACAGACCATTTTAAATGAGTTTTGGCCCAGAGAAGACAATGGCATTTCTGGGTCATGTTTAGATATGGCTTCTTTGCATGACAGAGCTTTACCTTGCATTTTTGGATGGCACGTCGAACTGTGTTCACAGACAGTGATTTCTGGAAATATTCCATGAAGTGATGTCCATCAAAGAACCATGTCTGTTCTTAATGCAGTGCCGTCTGAGGGCCCGAAGATCACAGGCATCCAATTATGCGTTGCGGCCTTGTCTCTTGCACACAGAGATTTCTCCAGATTCTCAGAATCTTTTGATGATAATATGTACTGTAGATGATGATATATTTGTAGTATTTGCAATTTTTGGTTGAGGAACATTATTCTAAAATTGTTTGGCAATTTTTAGATGCAGCTTTTCACAGATTGGTGAACCTCTGCCCATCTTTATTTCTGAGACACTCGGGTTGATTTACTGAAGGAAAATACACTCTGCACTACAAGTGAACTACAAGGGCCCTTGGAAGTGCAGTCGCTGTACATCTGAGGGGAAGCTCTGAAATGCAAATTTTATCATGCAATCATGTACCAGCAAAAATGCTGTTTTTTATTTTCCTTGCATATCCCCCTCAGATCTACAGCACTTGTAGTGAAAAGTGGAGTTGCCTTTAGTAAATAACCCCTTCTAAAATGCTATTTTTATACTCAATCATGCCAGTTAACCTAATTAGTTGTGAAATTTTCTTCCAGCTCTTCCTTGTTAGTAGCACCTACTGTACCAGCTTTTTGTTGCCCTTTTTCAACTTTTATGAGACATGTTTCTAACACCAATTTGGAAATTAGTAATTACCTTATTTTTTTCCTAAAATAGTAAATTTTCTCAGTTTAAATATTTCATATGTTTTCTATTTTCTTTTGTAAATAAAACATGGGTTTATGAGATTTGCAAATCATTGCATTCTGTAGATTTTACACAGCGCCCCAACTTTTTTTTGGAACTGGGGTCGTATTATTTTTTTTCAGTCTGATTCCCCTTTTTTTACACAGCAATATATGTATTTACCATGGAACATGATGGGATAAACGCATCCCCCCTCCACAGCTAAGTTCCTGTGTCTGTACATCTGCTATGCCCATTATGAGGGGTTCCCATCATCCCTGTGCTGAGTTCCTGTGTCTGTACATCTGCTATGCCCATTATGAGGGGGTTCCCATCATCCCTGTGCTAAATTCCTGGGTCTGTACACCTGCTGTGCCCATTATGAGGGGGTTCCCATCATCCCTGTGCTGAGTTCCTGGGTCTGTACACCTGCTGTGCCCACTATGAGGTGCTCCCATCATCCCGGTGCTGAGTTCCTGTATCTGTACACCTGCTGTGCCCATTATGAGGGGTTCCCATCATCCCTGTGCTGAGTTCCTGTGTCTGTACATCTGCTATGCCCATTATGAGGGGTTCCCATCATCCCTGTGCTAAATTCCTGGGTCTGTACACCTGCTGTGCCCATTATGAGGGGTTCCCATCATCCCTGTGCTGAATTTCTGTGTCTGTACAACTGCTGTGCCCATTATGAGGGGTTCCCATCATCCCTGTGCTAAATTCCTGGGTCTGTACACCTGCTGTGCCCATTATGAGGGGGTTACCATCATCCCTGTGTGGAGTTCCTGGGTCTGTACACCTGCTGTGCCCACTATGAGGTGTTCCCATCATCCCTGTGCTGAGTTCCTGTGTCTGTACACCTGCTGTGCCCATTATGAGGGGTTCCCATCATCCCTGTGCTAAGTTGCAGGGTCGGTACACCTGCTGTTCCCATTAGGATGGGTTTCCGATAAGCCCTGTGCTGAGTTAGTCGGTCTGTACACTACAGTATGAGGATTTCGCAAAATTGCTGTACTGGGTTCCTGGGTGTGTACACCTGCTGTTTCCATTATGAGGGGTTCCCACTAGCCCTGTGCTGAACTCCTGGGTCTGCACATCTGCTTTTCCTATTATTATGGGCTCTCACCATCCCCGTGTTGAGTTTGCGGGTCTGCACACCTGTGCCTATTATGGGGCATCTCCACCACCCCTTTGCTGAGTTTCTGGGTTTGCACACCTGATGTGCCAATTATGAGGGGCTCCCACCATTCCTCTGGATTTTGTGGAGGATAGAGCAACACAATGTTGGGTGTGAACACCCAAAATTAGAGATCTCGCTGTTGGAATATCACATTTAAGAACATGTCTCTGCTTTCTTCCTCCTCATTGACTCAGACACAGCCTAGCTCATGATGCTTTCAATTAGAGCCAATGGTCAGGAAGCAGGGGGCATGGCCACACAGAGAGGAGCTCCGGAGCGAGCATGCACAAGTGCCCCCATAGCAACAGCCAGCTATGGGAGCATTCGGCAGGGAGGAGGAGCCAAGAGCAAGAGAAGAGGAGGACCAGGGCTACTGTGTGCAAAACCATTGCACAGAGCAGGCTACTATAACATGTTTTTTTAACCGCCGCACGAACATTTACGTTGGCAGAATGCGAGCTCGATCGTGTCACGGAGCTGCAGAATGGGGGGATGCCTGTGTAAACAAGGCATCTCCCTGTTCCGCCTTGTGACAGGACACTCACCTTCTGCTCCCTGTCATCGGGAGCAGGGATCAATGTCGTGTGACTGGTAGCCCAGCCCCCACACAGTTAGAATCACTCCCTAGGACACACTTAACCCCTTCCTCGCCCCCTAGTGGTTAACCCCTTCACTGCCAGTGTCATTTACACAGTAATCAGTGCATTTTTATAGCACTGATCGTGGTATAAATGACAATGGTCCCAAAATAGTGTCAAAACTGTCCGATGGGTCCGCCATAATGTCGCAGTCACGATAAAAATTGCTAATCGCCGCCATTACTAGTAAAAAGAAAAATATTAATAAAAATGCCATAAAACTATGCCCTATTTACTTTGTTAAAAAAAAAACTATGCCCTATTTTGTAGATGCTGTAACTTTTGCGCAAACCAATCAATAAACGCGTATTGCGATTTTTTTTCCAAAAATATGTAGAATACGTATCGGCCTAAACTGAGAAAAAACTTTTTTTTTATATACATTTTTGGGGGATATTTAATTTAGCAAAAAGTAAAAAATATTGCATTTTTTTTCAAAATTGTCACTCTATTTTTGTTTATAGCGCAAAAAATAAAAACCACAGAGGTGATCAAATACCACCAAAAGAAAGCTCTATTTGTGGGAGCCACGTTGCACGACCGCGCAATTGTCAGGTAAAGCGACGCAGTGCCGAATCGCAAAAAGTGGCCCGGTCATTTGGCAGCCAAATACCAACGTTTACAATCAATTGAACCTTTAAATGCTAGTATGAAGGAAAATGGCTGTGAAAAAGGAACCAACATTTTTAAGTGTTTTGTATCTTTTTTTTCTGATGTTGACCATTGTTAACAAAAGTGAGTCTTTTGCTTGTGAGATCCGATATGATCGTAGGTCAGGCAAGGGTGTTTTGTTTTACCTTCATCTATTTGCACCTTTAAGATGTTCTTCTTTCCCATCAGAGCATTGAGAAGGATACATTGCAGCAGGAGTTATCTCAGTTCCTCCAGCACATAACACAATGAAAAGAGTGATATATAATGAGCTTGTACAAACTAAACATAGGGGGTGAAAAGGTGACTGAATGCAGATGCATTTCTTTGTGGAAATGCTAATTATTGCATTAAATATGCACAGGACATTAGGCGTCAGTCTCTACAGCTGATAAGCTCCTCTAATTTACTCATTTTTTGGTAACAAACGAAGGGGAACAATTAGAAAATAACAAAGTACATTTCATCCCATTTCTTTAATGAAGTTGTCTGTCAGTTCATTTGTTTATTTAATAATAAATGTAGGTTGATTTGCATATTAATTTGATCTTGACCATATAGAATCCTGGATTTCTTAAAATTAGGGAAACGCATTGTCATGCAATTAAAGCCAACCTGTCTCATATCAATGAATAAATTAAATGTCGTGGCAGCTTAAAGTGCACCTGTTTCTAGACTATGGACATTAAATATTTTACATATTTTTAAAGCGGTTGTAAACCACGCTTGCACCGTTTAGGTGCGCTCTGAGGTTCCAGGAGGTCAGGAACTTCAGAGCTTCGTGCCGAAACCGAGTGACATCATTGCGGCTCCGGCCAGTCACAGAGCTGGAGCTCGCGAACCTGGAAGAAAGACAGGGGGAACGTGTCAGCCCTCTCAGTGGTGACTTTACAGCGCTGGAGGACTTCATTCCAAGGTGAGTATTTCATAATGTGCTAGTATGCAATGCATTTTTTTTTAACATCCGTGATTTACAACCACTTTCACAAGCAGGAAAAGAGCTTTAACACAAGCCTCACTGATGTCTCTAGCTGTGTGTATTGTGACGTTATTCATTCCCAAGATCCTCAAAGATGACCACAAAACCTCACAATTTGGGGTTCAGTTGGTTTCTAACAGCTGAGAAACACCGTCTGTGTGTTTACATGAGAGGGCTGGCAGGCTGTCATTATTTCTGCTCACCATAGAATAAGCTGAAATTTCTATTGCTTCTGTTGTGATTTTTGAGGATGACTTTCTATAACATGCCTGTAGCTACAGAGGTGAATGATGTCTTGTGCTAAAAGCTTTTACTGATTGTTTGGAATATGTAAATACTTTGTTCTGCATAGTGTTGACACAGGGTCACTTTAAAGTCAGGCCTCATGGACACAGGGCGTTAAAAAAAATTAGCTCTAAAGCCAGTACGGATGGCAGGAAAAAACAGCTGTAAATATACGCTTTTAAAAGCGTTTTGCATTAGCTTTAATGCACTTTTAGCCGAGGTAGCCTTTAGCAGCCTCTCTCTGCCCTTTCCTATTTTCCACTCCCAAATCCAAACAACAGTTTGAAAACGCCTGATGCGGCTTAGCGCTGTTTACAGAATTAACGCACTTTTAGCTGCGTCAGGCGTTTTTACAGCTGTAACGCTGCTGTTCCAGAACGGGCTGGCCCTGGGTATTTTTGCAGCTTGAAAACACCTATGCCACTTACAGCTCCTGAAAACCTATGTGTGCATGGACACATAGAATAACACGGAGAGGTGTTTTAAAGCTGTAAAAATAAAAAAAAACGTCTGACGCTCCTAAAAGCGTCAGGAAAACCCCCCTGTGTGCATGAGGCCTCAGTTGCCCAAGAAATCCAAATGGAGCTTCTCTACAATTGAAGAGGTATTATACTCACCTCTTTGGTGGCTAGGGTCTCCTCCGTTCCCTCCATTCTAACGCTGTAGCCTCCATCAGTCTCTTCTCCAGCCAACATTTCTGACAATATCCGATGCCTTTGCCCCCTGCTGCAGATTCTGGTTCCATCCCCCAGCTCTTGCAAAGAAAAAGGTATTATACCCACCTATCTGGTGGCCTTTGTCTCCTGACTCCCCATCTTTTCTGCACTTCTGCCTCTACTGTTCTCTTTGGCATTTGAAACTTCTAGGAGTGTTAGATGCCTGTGGAACCCCAAAATGCAGCAGGAGTTGATGACCAACAGGTCACTTTAAGGGGGCAGTACAGCTAAAATTGATATTGTGGCTCTTGGTAAGTGGTGGATGTTTAACTCTACCTTACCAGAATCAACTAAGGACTCTTGCAGGAGAAAAATTCTGGGCCTCATATGCAATTGTTGGTCAAGTAAAAACACTTATTCATTGCATATCAATCGGCTACTAGATAGATATGAGCTACACCTATACCTACCTGACAGTGCAAGAGGTCCCAGCACCCTTCTCAAGCACATCTAGTATAAATTGGTTCCCAAAGGAACTTGTGCATATGCAGAGCCTGCACAAGTGGTATGTCTGCCTCTGTACCTTGTTGTTTGTCTCTCAAGGATCTGTTGGTGAGATCCCCGCTCTAAGTTCCTGACTACTTCTCCCTATCCCCTTAACCTATTCTTAACCAACCCCTAGGTGCCTACTTACCTTTTTCTGATGTTGGCCATCTACTGCCTTTACAGTCTTAGTGAAAACATCTTGACTCATCCTGCCTGCACCTGTATAATTGACTGGAGTTAGCATATTTGTTAAAGTGTATGTAAACCCTAACAATTCACGTACTTTTTTGCTTCCTTTTACAGGCAGTCCCCGAGTTACGAACGCATTAGGGACTGTAGGTTTGTTCGTAAGTGGAATGTGTTCGCAAATCGGAACACTGCTTGTTAGTGTAACTTCCGCCTGTGCAAGCATGTGGGATGTTCCGGTTTCTGCCTGTGCAGGGATGTGGCATGTTCCTTCTGGGGCTCTTCTGGCCATGCAGTACATGAAGTACTGCTGTGTGCAATGTGGAAAGATAGCTGCTCGGGGGTATCCAGGACCGGCGTGGAGCACAAGCAGAAGGGATTGAGACCGTTCATAAGTAGGAGTCTTTCGTAAGTCGGGGACTGCCTGTAGTCTGTTAAATATACCAGGAAAAGCATTTTGTTATATCTGTTTGATAAGTGCAAAAATATCTGCCAGAAAATCTCGACCTGATAAAATCATGTGCTCGGTGGCTGTGCTGACATTGATCTCACTGAAATCTACAAAACACCCCCCCCCCCCCCACTCTAATAGCATAGTTCTAGTGACTGGTAGACTGTAAACACCCAATAGCTAAGATTATAACATTGCCTAAACATCTGTGTTCACTACTAGTTCCAGACAGATTCCCAAGCTCACTAATGGTTTAAAATGTGACCATTCAACACTGATAAAGTAAAAAAACAACCAATAAAGTTGAGGCATACTCAAAAGAACAGGCAGGTGGGTTGGTACTTTGTTGAAGACTGGACAGACTCCTGGAGGTCAGGAATCTCGGTTATTTTTATTTTTTTATGTGTATGAAGCTTCCCTAACCTCACCAACTCACTAGTCACTGCCAAATTTCCTTTAAAGGGGTTGTAAAGGTACAATTTTATTTTTCTAAAAAGCTTCCTTTACCTTAGTGCAGTCCTCCTTCACTTACCTCATCCTTCGATTTTGCTTTCAAATGTCCTTAATTCTTCTGGTGTGGAGTGTCGTGCTCGCCCCCTCCCTTGGACTACAGGAGAGTCAGGACGCTCTCTACATTGCAGATAGAGAAAGAAGCTGTGTGTTAGTGGGCATCCTGACTCTCCTGTAGTCCAAGGGAGGGGGGCGAGCACGACACTCCACACCAGGAAGAAAGCCTCGCATTACTGTGTGGAGTTACAGACAGAAGAACAGGAAGTGAGGATTTCTCAGAAGAAATAAGGACATTTAAAAGCAAAATCGAAGGATAAGGTAAGTGAAGGAGGACTGCACTAGGGTGAAGGAAGCTATTTAGGAAAAAAAAATTGTACCTTTACAACCCCTTTAACTCTTGTATAATAACTACACTGGGCTACTTTGAGGGTGATGAAGGCTTACTGCACTGCCCCTGACGTGCCATACCTCCAGTAGATAGAGCTTCCTTTTCTTAAGACCAAGAGGTCACCGTTCTGAGGTTGGGCAGCTCCTGAACATTGTGGCCTGAATTCAAATACACCAGAATTTCTAAGTTGGGCTGCTTTACACTGAAGAAGGCAGTGCAAGCAGCACACTGAACGGTGATAACCTCAAAACTGCTTGGCATCCTTATTAAGACAGCTAATTAGCAGGGGTTCCAAGGGGGAAAAGCTTCATCGATTAGAAGCTTTGCTGCTTTCTGCCTGAAAGTGGAAAACCTTGCCTCCTATCCAATTTAAAGCTGAAGTTTAATATTTATATATTTTATCTTCATGGGTTCTCTCCTATCTGATCAACACACTAATTGTATTTTTAAATAACATTTTCCGTCTTCATTACATAACTTATTTTTGACCCAGTGATGTCATGACTCGATCTTCGCAATGCAAGCTGTTCATAGCTAATGGGACAAATTTTAATCCATGTATTGGTCACTTTACCCATTCCCTACTCTGCCAAAAACGTAAAATAAAAAACAATTTGGCTTTAGATATACTTGAAGTGGTTGTAAAGGTTTTTTTTTTTTTAAATAACAAACATGTCATACTTACCTCCGCTGTGCAGCTCATTTTGCACAGAGTGGCCCCAATCTGCGACTTCTGGGGTCCCCCGGCGGCTCTCACGGCTCCTCCCCACATCAGATAACCACCTGGGAGAAGCGCTCTTCCGGGGGGTTACCTTGCGGGCACGCTCCAGAGTCATTCATTTGGCGTCCATAGCCGCCGAATGTATGACTTTGCCCCGCCCCCCAGCACCCGTGTCATTGGATTTGATTGACAGCAGAGGAAGCCAATCTATTCAATCAAGAGCCGGGACCCCGTGGAGAGAGGCAGAGGGCATCACCGCTGACTGTATTCCACGGCTCAGGTAAGTAAAACGGGGGGGGGGGCGATGACTGTCAGACGTTTTTTCACCGTAACCATTTTCGGACCCCTGCAGCTATCTGCCATAACCCAGGTATCCTCTTCTTCAGCCGGCGGTCCAGTTTCCAATAATGGTGGTCTCTGCGGCGGATTCGCCGCAATATCGCCGTTATCGGCGGCGGGAGAGGAGCCCCCTCCCTTCTGCCGCTCTCCCGTGCCCTCTTCCGATTACCGGAGCTGTCGGCAGCGGCGGAGGCGATCGGGCCCTTCTGGTAGCTGGGTATGGAGACGAGTGAGGGGAAGATGGCCCCCACCCGTCTCCATACCATAGCAGGGTGGAAGCGGCGACAAAACGTCACTTCCGCCTATAGCTCTTAAAGGGCCATTTTTTTTTTTTTCAAATTACAGCCTTTTTTGTTAAATTTTTTTATTGCATTTTAGTGTAAATATGAGATCTGAGGTCTTTTTGACCCCAGATCTCATATTTAAGAGGACCTGTCATGCTTCTTTCTATTACAAGGGATGTTTTTTTTATCTTCATAGAATGCATGAAGGTAAAAAAACTTGTGCCTTTACAACCACTTTATCAGGCACAAATCTTTTAATACCAGGGAATAAATCACAATTTGAGGATTGGGTTAAAAATATACAGTTAAAAGACATTATAAAAAAAGGAAAATTATATTCACTTCAAGAATTGAAACACTTGGGAGATAGGATAAAAATAAATGAATAGAGGTATTTACAGCTCAAGCATTTTGTAGCATCGCTTCCACCACAGATAAGATTAGAAGAAAAGTTAAACGCAATGGAACAAATATGTAACTCTAAGAAACCTATTAAACATTGTATAGCACAGATTTATAAAATAATTACAGCAATAGCAGAGTCGAGAATACCTCCATTCATAGAGAAATTGGAAAGGGAACTGGGAACTCGGTTAACAGAAAATCAAAGAAAATATTAAGAGCTGTACATAGCTATTCGGTGGATATCAGAAGTATAGAAATAAATTATTTAACCAGATGGTATACCACTCCTGACAAAGCACATATGGTACATACCAAGTGGGAGGATCCCCATTGTGTTAGAGAGGTTGTAATATACAGGGTACCATGACACATGGTGGGAATGCCCAAAGGTACATGAATATTGGCGGGAGGTGCGACAATACATAGTGGAAATTACCGAAGAGGAGGTTATAGATGATCCATGGAGTTGTCTATTCCATAATACAAATAAAACAATATAAAAATACATTAGCACCATATCTATTGAATGCAGCTAAGGGAGTAATACCAAAAAAATGGCTGGAAGTAGATAGACCAACAATAAAGGAATGGTTTAAAAGAATTGTAGATTGTAAAACCTTGGATTGCGAGCATAATGTGTTCTAGAAACATGCTTGTAATCCAAAGCACTTGTATATCAAATCGAATTTCCCCATAAGAAATAATGGAAACTCAGATGATTCGTTCCACAACCATTTTTTCATAAGTCCTTCAGTTTATAGTCCATATGAAAAGATATAAAAAGCAATGTGATAGGTTGTGTAACCATAAAATGTCCATCCACAAATGGAAGCCTCCACAAGGGGATTAGAAGAAAAATCCAGCAGGAGCTACAAAGTATAAAAGAGAAGAGAGGCGTCTCTAAGTGTACCAATATGGTTACATTTAATGAAGGTACAACATTTAGCAACTCACATGGTTGATGATTAAAAGAGGCACATCTAAGTATGCAGGCATCCAGGGTAAAGCTGTCCACATAGACCATCCTCCACACCACCGACTCTCACAGAATGGCTCTGCTGGGCGAAACCCCGTATGGGTAGGTTGTGCCCCTTTAAGAGCCACCAGAGGGCGCCGGCCACGTACGATGGCGAGCACGAGAGCAGGCACAGGGATTTGTGTGCGTAAACACAAATCCCTGTTCTGTCAGGGGAGAGGAGATATATTGTTTGTTCCTACTAAGTAGGAACAACGATATGTCTCCTCCCCCAGTCAGTCCTATCCCCATACAGTTAGAACACACCTACGGAACACACATTTAACCCCTTGACCGCCCCCTAGTGGTAACCCCTTCCCTACCAGTGATATTTACACAGTAATCAGTGCATTTTTATAGCTCCGATCGCTGTATAAATGTCAATGGTCCCAAAAATGTGTCAAAAGTGTCCGATCTGTCCGCCGCAATGTCGCAGTACCGCTAAAAATCGCAGATCACCGCCATTACTAGTTTAAAAAAAAATGCCATAAATCTTTCCCATAGTTTGTAGACGCTATAACTTTTGCGAAAAACCAATCAATATACGCTTATTGCGATTTTCTTTACCAAAATTATGTAGAAGAATACATATCGGCCTAAACCGATTAAAAACATTTTTGGGGATAATTATTATAGCAAAAAGTAAAAAATATTGTTTTTTTCTTCAAAATTGTTTATAGCACAAAAAATTAAAACTGTAGAGGTGATCAAATACCACCCAAAGAAAGCTCTATTTGTTTGGGGACAGCATTGCATGACCGCGCAATTGTCAGTTAAAGCGACGCAGTGCCAAATTGTAAAAAGTGCTCTGGTCAGGAAGGGGGTAAAATCTTCCGGGGCTGTAGTGCTTAAAAGAACAAATAGATATACTGAGAACTATGTGGAAGCATAGAAATTTAGAAGAGGAGGGAAGGATTGGATATGAAGGTTCCTGACATGGGGGGGGAATAGGAAGGGGGGTAATGCCGCGTACACACGACCGTTTTTCATGACGAGGAAAACAGCCATTTTTTAGATTGGTCGTGAAAACCGATCGTGTGTATGCTCCATAGCAGTTTTCTCAACGAAAAAAACTGCCCGTAAAAAAAATTAGAACCTGCTCTATTTTTTCTCGTCGTTTTTCCCGTCGTTCTTTTTCTCGTCACGAAAACCGCTCGTGTGTATGCTTTTCCAAGGGGAAAAAAACTGTGCATGCTCAGAATCAAGTATGAGACGGGAGCGCTCGTTCTGGTAAAACTACCGTTTGTAATGGAGATAGCATTCGAATGGAACTTCCCCTTTATAGTGCCGTCGTAAGTGTTGTCGTACATTTTGTACGTCACCGCGCTTTGCTCGAGCGTTTTTTTCCTGAACGTGTGTGCGCAAGGCAGGCTTGAGAGGAATCACGACGAATCACGTAGAGAAAAACTTCGCATAACAGGAAAAACGGTCGTTTGTACGCGGCATGAGAAGGGAAAAATGTTGCAGGATGTAAACAGTGAAATAAATGTTATTTTTTAATGTTTTGTATACAGAAAATGTATGGAAATTTTAAAAAATGTAATAAAATAAAAAAATACAGGTTGACGCAGATCAGTTAAAGTTTCCATTGAAAATTACTTTCCACCTCTTTAGGATTGCCTCCCCTTCTCCTACACTGAGTAACTGTTCCTAACTCTGCTACCAGTGCCTTGATCCTCCATGTTTCTTGGCATTTCTATCTTCCTTAGAAAACCCATATAAGATTAGCTATGAGTCTCAGCAGGTTCCTTCTACCGAAGCACATGCACCGGGCCCCACCGTTAACTTCAGGAGCCATTAACGTTCCCAAGTCCCAGAGCTGCATATTTATGACGGTTTCCACCAAAGTCACCTGCTGAAAAAGCCATTCCGCAAGACTTAAAAATGCCGTAATTGAAAGATAGAAGTGAGGCGACGTTTCTACTTTCAAGAGAAGCCTGCTGTTTAATGTCACACTCTACCTGTAATGAGACTTCACCAGGCGGACGCGCTCCCAAAGATTGAAGACAATAGCGTTTGCTCTTACCTTGTCTTCCCTGAGCCCTGATGGTGAACCTGTGTTTTGTTACCGCCTCAGTGGGGGGGGCTGCATTTCTGACTGCTGTAGATCATATTCCTGGTGAGAAAGAAGCTCACCTTTCATCCGTGGTACATTGCTGGAAAAGTAATTACATCTGCTGTATATATTTTAAAAGATGTAGAACCCCCTCGATCCCCAAAACCCTGCTGTTCAAACAGACTTGCCCTTGTATATAAAAATACACTGATGTCCTGAAAATTGAAGGACTAAGCATCCTTTTCTTAATGTTAAAGCAATACCTGAAGCTTGATATTTGGGTATGTATATTTTTGCACAATTACATTGGTCTAGCTTGGACCAATGTAAGGCCAGGCATACACAGTGCAAATTTCTTTCCTGCAACTACGAGTTGCAGGAAATTAATTTGCACCAATCTCCCATCAACGCAAAACGGTGCTGACAGGGGAATCTCTCCTGCCAAGCAATTGTCTTCTCCTGGCAGGGGGGCGGGGGAAGCCATCCCCGCCGGGAGAAGACAGTGGTTATTGCTAGTGGCTATAGCGATAATCGTAAGAAAATCAGGCAGGCTGGTTATACCAAAGTTGATCGATCTATCAACTTGGTACATTCAGCCTGCCCATTAACGGTTCGAACCATGTATGGCCAGCCTAAGTATATCTGCGTCATGGAAGTCACTGTAGTAGTCACTGCTTACCACTTCCAGTCCGGGCCGATTCTGACATTCCTTTCCTACGTGTTAAAAACATCCTTTTTTTTGGCTAGAAAACTATTTAGATCCCCAAAACGTTTTATATAATTTTTTTTTAAGCAGAGGACCTATAGAATAAAATGGCAGGCGTTGCATATTTTTATGTCACACTATGTTTGCGCAGCAGTTTTTCAAACACACATCTTTTGCAAAAAATACACTTTAAATAAATTTTAATGCACAAAAATACAATATAATACCCAAATGTTTTGTAAAATGTAAAAGATGATGTTACGCCGAGTAAATAGATAGCAAACATGTCATGCTTTAAAATTGTATCCGCCAATGAAACTGTGCCAAATTACGGCACCTAAAAATCTCCATAGGCAATGCTTTAAAAGCCTTTACAAGAAGCCTAGAATTACACAGAAGGTCTGGAGCTAGAATTATTGCTCTCGCTCTGACGTTTGGGGCGATACCTCACATATGTCGTTTACATAAGAGGGACCTACGTGCGCGTTTGCATTTGTGTGTGAGCACAGGGGAACAGGGGCGCTTGAACATTTTTTTATTTATTTAACCACTTCAGCCCCGGAAGGATTTACCCCCTGCGTCGCTTTAACAACAAATGCGTGGTCATGCGACGTTGTACACAAACAAAATTTATATCATTTTTTTCCTAAAATAGAGCTTTCTTTTGGTGGTATTTGATCACCTCTGCGGTTTTAATTTCTTGCGCTATAAACAAAAAAGACCATCAATTTTGAAAAATAAAACAATATTTTTTACTTTTTGCTATAATAAATATCCCAAAAAACAAACAAATTTCTTCATTAGTTTAGGCCAATATGTATTCTTCTACATATTTTTGGTAAAAGAAAATCTCAATAAGCGTTTATTGATTGGTTTGCGCAAAAGTTATAGCGTCTACAAAATAGGGGATATATTTATAGCATTTTTATTATAATTTTTCTTTTTTTTACTAGTAATGGCAGTGATCAACGGTTTTTAGCGTGACTGCGACATTGCGGTGGACAGATCGGACACTTTTGACACTTTTTGGGACCAGTGACATTTATACAGCGATCAGTGCTAAAAATAGTGAAGTCCACAAATGGTCACCATCAAATTTAACTAAACTTGAGCAGTTCTGCCAAGAAGAGCGGGCAAATATTGCAAAGTGTAGATGTGCAAAGTTAGTAAAGACATATCCCAACAGACTTAGGGCTCTTTCACACGTGACGGATCAGTCATGATCCGCCCCGTGAAGCTCCGCTTGCTCAGCGGGGATCGCTCAGTTGATCCCCGCTGAGCCGGCGGATGACTGGGCGGTCCCCGCACACTGTGCAGGGACCGCCCTGTCAGAGCGCCGCTCTCCCCTATGGGGAGATCGGATGAACACGGACAGTCTGTCCGTGTTCATCCGATCCGCTCCGCCGACGGAAGGAAAAATAGGGTTTTCCTCCGTCACACTTTGGCGGAGCGGGTCGGATGTCAGCGGACATGTCACCGCTGACATCCGTGGCTACATAGGGCTACATGGAGCGTCCGTCCAGGTCCGCCTAAAAAACTGACAGGCGGACCTGAACGGACCCTCCGTGTGAAAGGGGCCTAAAGGCTGTAATTAAAGAAAAACGTGGTTCAGCAAAATACTGACATAAGGGGTGATCCTTTTTCCAGCGCAGTGATTCTGTTTTTGAATTTTAATTTTTTCTGACATGTTAGTGTTATATCTTTCACTTGGATGTTATAAGTTGCACTGAGTAAATACAGCTGTATAAAACAAAACCGTGTCTGTTTAATTTCAGGCTGTAAAGCAACACAATGTAATTTTTTAAAGGGGATGATTCTTTTCTATACCCACTATAACTGCAAAAATATGCATACCTAAACTTCAGCTTTTAGATATGTGATGCCAGGCATTCCTTACTTGTAGAATTTTATGTCCTTTGTTTATGTTGTTGTCTCCTATGCAATAAAGCTTCCTTTTCCCCAAAGGAAAAGATGCTGATTTTCTATTCTAATATTTATTAGACTTAGAATTCAAATGCATGAGAAAGAATGCTTTAAGTTTAAAGCCCAACTGAAATTTTAGTTTAAATCCACTAAATACATTCCAGGTGCATTAAAAAAATATATATTTTACAGTTTGTCTTCTTTAAATATCAGCCAAAGTAGAAAATCCTGTCTCCTGCCAGCATGCTGTCGAGAATGACTCTTGCTCACTTTCTGAAACAGTGGTCTCTCAGCAGAGGTCTGATATATTCTTTGATGAATCAGGGTCAAATCAATGGAAATCAAGATTTTTGCTGATTGTAGAGCAATGAGGGACCATTGCCGGACCTCTACAGAGAGACCACTGCTTCTACAAAAAGAGCAAGGGTCCCATTCTGCAGCTGTTTGGACATGTGTGGCTGATTTATAGAAAAAAAAAACTTTGTATACCTTTTTTTTTATTTACCTGGAATGCATTTAGCAGAATTTAACTGAAAGTTCATTTGGGATTTAAATATGAATTTCAGGTATGGATATTTTATACTACATGGTTACATTGTTTCCAACATGTAACTGTGTATATACCATACCTGGCTGATGCCCCTGGAAGCTGGAAATGACTGAATTAGACACCTAATTCTACTCCGGTGATTTGTGCTAAGTGGCTGGCCCGCCGCATTCTGAACACAGGAGTTCAACCACTCTCTAAATGAATGCAAAGCGTTCTCTGATTGAATGAGGTGGAGAGTGCAGCAGCATTCTGTGAATGTCTGCTGTCTGTTCTTTTTCAATTTCCATTAACCACTTAAGCCCCGGACCATTTGGTAGCTAGAGGACCAGAGGCGATTTCAGAATTTTGCACTGCGCTGCTTTAACTGTAAATTGTGCAGACATACAATGTTGTACCCAAACGAAATTTGCGTCCTTTTCTTCCCACAAATAGAGCTTTCTTTTAATGGTATTTGATTGCCTCTGCGATTTTAATTTTTTGCGATATAAACGGAAAAAGACAGAAAATTTGGGAAAAAAAAGATATTTTCTACTTTTTGTTATAAGAAAAATCGAATAAACTCAATTTTAGTCATACATTTAGGCCAAAATGTATTCAGCCACATGTCTTTAGTAAAAAAAATGTCAATAAGCGTATATTTATTGGTTTGCGCAAAAGTTATAGCGTTTACAAACTAGGGTACATTTTCTGGAATTTACACAGCTTTAAATTTATGACTGCCTATCTCATTTCTTGAGGTGCTAAAATGGCAGGGCAGTACAAAACCCCCCAAATGACCCCATTTTGGAAAGTAGACACCCCAAGGAAATTGCTGAGAGGCATGTTGAGCCCATTGAATATTTTTTATTTTTTTGTCCCAAGTGATTGAATAATGACAAAAAAAATAAAAATTACAAAAAGTTGTCACTAAATGATATATTGCTCACACATGCCATGGTTATATGTGGAATTGCACCCCTTACTACCTATCACAGTTTTGAAGGCCATAAAATGCCAAAATAGCACAAAACCCCCCCAAATGACCCCATTTTGGAAAGTAGACACCCCAAGCTATTTACTGAGAGGCATGTTGGGTTCATGGAATATTTTATATTTTGCCACAAGTTGCTGGAATATGACAAACGTTTTTTTTTTTTGCACAAAGTTGTCACTAAATGATATATTGCTCACACATGCCATGGGCATATGTGAAATGACACCCCAAAATACATTCTGCTGCTTCTCCTGAGTACGGGGATACCACATGTGTGGGACTTTTTGGGAGCCTAGCCACGTACGGGACCCCAAAACCCAAGCACCGCCTTCAAGGTTTCTAAGGGCATAAATTTTTGATTTCACTCCCTACTACCTATCACAGTTTTGAAGGCCATAAAATGCCAAGATAGCACAAAATCCCCCAAAATGACCCCATTTTGGAAAGTAGACACCCCAAGGAAATTGCTGAGAGGCATGTTGAGCCCATTGAATATTTTTTTTTTTGTCCCAAATGATTGAATAATGACAAAAAGAAAAAAAAATGTACAAAAATTTGTTACTAAATTATATATTGCTCACACATGCCATGGTTATATGTGGAATTGCACCCCAAAATACATTCTGCTGCTTCTCCTGAGTACGGGGATACCACATGTGTGGGACTTTTTGGGAGCCTAGCCGCGTACGGGACCCCGGAAACCAAGCACCGACTTCAGGATTTCTAAGGGCGTAAATTTTTGATTTCACTCCTCACTACCTATCACAGTTTTGAAGGCCACAAAATGCCAAGATAGCACAAATCCCCCCAAAATTACCCCATTTTGGAAAGTAGACACCCCAAGGAAATTGCTGAGAGGCATGTTGAGCCCATTGAATATTTTTTTTTTTTGTCCCAAGTGATTGAATAATGACAAAAAGAAAAAAAAAATGTACAAAAAGTTGTCACTAAATGATATATTGCTCAAACATGCCATGGTTATATGCGGAATTGCACCCCAAAATACATTTGGCTGCTTCTCCTGAGTACGGGGATACCACATGTGTGGGACTTTTTGAGAGCCTAGCCGCGTACAGGACCCCGAAAACCAAGCACCCGCCTTCAGGATTTCTAAGGGCACAAATTTTTGAATTCACTCCTCACTACCTATCACAGTTTTAAAGGCCATAAAATGCCAAGATAGCCCAAAACCCCCACAAATGACCCCATTTTGGAAAGTAGACACCCCAAGCTATTTGCTGAGAGGCATGGTGAGTATTTTACAGCTCTCATTTGTTTTTGAAAATGAAGAAAGACATATTTATTTATTTATTTATTAATTTTTTCAATTTTCAAAACTTTGTGACAAAAAGTGAGATCTGCAAAATACTCAACATACCTCTCAGCAAATAGCTTGGGGTGTCTACTTTCCAAAATGGGGTCATTTGGGGGGGTTTTGTGCCATCTGGGCATTCCATGGCCTCCGAAACTGTGATAGGCAGTGAGGAGTGAAATCAAAAATTTACACCCATAGAAATCCTGAAGGCGGTGCTTGGTTTTCGGGGTCCTGTACGCGGCTAGGCTCCCAAAATGTCTCACACATGTGGTATCCCCGTACTCAGGAGAAGCAACAGAATGTATTTTGGGGTGTAATTCCACATATGCCCATGACATGTTTGAGCAATATATCATTTAGTGACAACTTTTTGTGCATTTTTTTTTTCTTTTTGTCATTATTCAATCACTTGGGACAAAAAAAAAAAAATATTCAATGGGCTCAACATGCCTCTCAGCAAATAGCTTGAGGTGTCTACTTTCCAAAATGGGGTCATTTGGGGGGGGTTTGAACTGTCCTGGCATTTTATACACAACATTAGGAAGCTTATGTCACACATCATCCACTCTTCTAACCACTTGAAGACAAAGCCCTTTCTGACACTTTTTGTTTACATGAAAAAAAAATTTTTTTGCAAGAAAATTATGTTGAACCCCCAAACATTTTATATTTTGTTGAAGCAAAGGCCCTACACATTAAAATAGTGGGTGTTGCATTTTTTTTTTCCGCACAGTATTTGCGCAGCGATTTTTCAAACGCATTTTTTGGGGGAAAAACACACTTTTTTTATTTTTAATGCACTAAAAAACACTATATTGCCCAAATGTTTGATGAAATAAAAAAGATGATCTTAGGCCGAGTACATGGATACCAAACACGACATGCTTTAAAATTGCGCACAAACGCGCAGCGGCGACAAACTACATTCATTTTTAAAAGCATTTAAAAGCCTTTACAGGTTACCACGTTAGATTTACAGAGGAGGTCTACTGCTAAAATTACTGCCCTCGATCTGACATTCGCGGTGATACCTCACATGCATGATGCAATTGCTGTTTACATATGACGCTAGACTGACGCTTGTGTTCGCCTTTGCGCAAGAGCAGGGGGGGGGGGGACAGCGGTGCTTTTTTTTTTTTTTTTTTTTTTTATTATTTATTTTGCTTTTTTATTTTATTTTTAAACTGTTCTTTCCATATTTATTTTTTTTACCATTTTTATTGTTATCTCAGGGAATGTAAATATCCCCTATGATAGCAATAAGTAGTGACAGGTACTCTTTTTTTAAAAAAAATTGGGGGGTTAGACCCTAGATCTCTCCTCTGCCCTCAAAGCATCTGACCACACCAAGATCGGTGTGATAAAATGCTTTCCCAATTTCCCAATGGCGCTGTTTATATCGGGGGGGGGGCATTCCCTCCCACTGCTTGTAAAAGCAGTCTAGAGGCTAATTATCTGCTAGAATTGCTTTTACATGAAAGCCGGCCACTGGCTGAAAATAATGATACCAAGATGATACCTAAACCTGCAGGCATCATTCTGGTATAAACATTCAAATTCCAGCAACATACCAGTACGTTGCTGGTCCTTGTTGGACATGTATTGTAATTTTTTTTCATGCAGCCTGTTGGCTGAACGAAAAAAAGAGATTGATCGGTGGGTATGCCCACCATTAGAATACCTCCCTTCATCCACCCACTTCTAATGATGGGCATATATGCCGAAGCATGGGGGCATCCTCCCGCAAAAAAGTTATGCCGCGTACACACGGTCGGACTTTTCCACGGGCAAGCCTTCGTCGGAATTTTGACCGTACGTACGCGGCATAAAAGGTTATGCCACGTACACACGGTCGGACTTTTCCACGGGCAAGCCTCCGTCTGAATTTCGCCCGTATATACGCGGCATTAGGAGCAAAATCGCTCCTCCGCCCCTGCTGCCCCCATGCTTCGGCATATATGCTCTTTTTTTTAACTGTGGTGGTGAAATCACCTCCTACAGCGTTGGAGTCACGGCTTTATGTATCGTGGGAGCAAACGCTGTTGCTGTCAAGATAAATAAATCCGTGATGCAACTGAATGGCGCACCTGAAAACAAAAAATTACATACCTGAAAAGCAAGCATGATAAAACATTGCAGAATGGAATACAGTAAAAAAGAGCAGAGCAATAGAGAGAAAATAGAGAGAGAGAGAACAATAAAACTACAACTATTTTTGGTTTTTTTATTTTATATTTTTTTTGTGTTTTGTTTTTTACGTTTATTTTTTTTATTTTTTACACTTTTTTTTTGTAACTTTAACAACTGTAATGGTTCGGGTCTCTCAAAATGCGATGGCATCTTGGGAGACCCTGTGTAAGTGTGTCCTAGTCTGTGAAATGCTGTACCCTACGCTAAAACTTCACTTTTGAGTGGTAGCGTTCAAAACATTCACCAAGGCAAAGACCAGGCTTGTCAGGACAGAGTGGACAATAATGACGGGTGTCACGCCTAAATCCGCGCTTGCTACAGACATGACATCTTTTTTGGGGGGCTCGTTGGGTAGGGGTACTCGGGAGGACATACGTATAATGCCTCTCATGCAGCCGGCTTACTGCATTTGGTTGGGGATGGTGAGGTGCAGAACCGCCTGGATACAGGAGTTCTGTGACTATCTCATCCTGGAATTTTAGGAGAGATAACGTCCCGCCTGAAGCTCTGTATAGCACATGAGCGTTCAGCAAAGCCAATTGAAATAAGTATAGAGACACTTTTTTGTACCAGCGTCTCGCCTTACGGTCAATTAGATACGGCGCCAACAACTGGTCGTTGAGGTCCACCCCTCCCATATTTTTGTTATATTCGTGGACACAGAGGGGTTTCTCCACAACACCAGTCGCCGTAGAAATTTGGACTGTCGTGTCTGCATGAAGGGAGGTAAGAAGGAAAACATTCTTATTGTCCCTCCACTTCATAGCGAGCAAGTTATTACACTTTACGCAGGCTCTCTCCCCCAGCCTAAGACGGGCATCTACAAGCCGCTGGGGAAAGCCCCGGCGATTAGGTCGCACGGTGCCACATGCTCCAATCTGATGATCAAACAAGTGACTAAACAGTGGCACGCTCGTGTATTAATTGTCCACATACAAGTGGTACCTCTTTCCGAATAAGGGTGACACCAATTTCCACACTATCTTGCCAGCGCTCCCTATGTAATCTGGGCAGTTGACCGGCTCAACCTGACTATCTTTTCCCTCATAAACCATAAAGCTCCATACATAGCCTGTTGCCCTGTCACAGAACTTATAGAGCTTGACCCTGTATCTGGCACGCTTGCTGGGAAGGTATTGCTTGAAAGACAAGCGGCCAGAAAATTTAATCAGGGACTCATCAACGCAGACAACTTGATCGGGAGTAAACAAGGCTGCAAAACGTTCGTTGAAGTGGTTTATGAGGGGCCGAATTTCATAGAGCCGGTCGTATACAGGGTCCCCACGTGGACGACAAAGTTCATTGTCGTTGAAGTGCATGAACCGCAAGATCTGCTCGTATCGTTTCCTGGGCATGGAGGCAGAGAACACGGGCATGTGGTCAATTGGGTGCGTGGACCAATAAGCACGCAATGACGGGAATGTATGTGTGCCCATGTTGAGGGAAAGGCCCAGAAAGGTCTTAAATTCGGAAACCGTAATTGGTTTCCAATCTTTGGCAATGGAAGGCAACTGGGGATTAGCGGCGATGAATTGACCAGCATATAAATTACTGTGGTCCACAATAGATCTATAGAGATCTTCTGTGAAAAACAGTGAATAATAATCAATTGGCATAAAATCAGCTGTTTCCACCTGAATACCGGGTTGGGCAGTGAATGGGTTCTGCAGAAGTGGTGGGGACCCAATCAGGATAGGCGAATTCTGCAGGAAGAGCACTATGGGTACGACGGGCCTGCCTTTGTCTTCTTATTGGTGGCAGCGGGACACTACTTGTGCTTGCCACCTCGCCAGCTTGAACTGCACTTATGGTACTCGCCACGTCACCACGTGATACTGCAGTGCTGGTTGTACGCCCAGGCTGTACTAGGCCGCTGGTGCTTGCCAATTCACCAGAAGGAATAGCGGCGCTAGTACTCCTCTGCTCCATGATACGAGAGCCCTGCGGTTCTTGCTCCTCAACAACCTCAGAAGATCGGGATCGGGTACGCCTGACCTTAGCAGGGACCTCAACTTCGTCGTCAGAGCTATCTGACGTTGGGCCGCTGACGTCACTGTCTTCTACGGGAAGATATTCTGAGCCTGAATCTGACAGATACGTGACCTCCTCTTCACTATCTGTCATGCTCAGAATCTCGTAGGCCTCTTTACTAGTGTACCTTCAACTTGCCATTTTGGGCTCTAAATTTAGGGGTACACTAGTAAGATTCACAGGAAAAAAAGCACCTGACTGTCGTCAGCAAATATATCAAACGCTACAAAAAAAACTGTTAGCGATCGCAGGGATCAGGCCTGTCTCTGCGAACGCTGCAGTTATGTGTTTTGTGTTTGGTAAGTGACAGTGATCGATCGATACTGCACTTGGGTGGGCTGGGCTGGGCGGAGGGGCTAAACGCAGGTGCTAGCAGGTATCTGGGCTGATCCCGCTAACACTGTGTTTTTGGGAACCCTAAACCGCTGGGGACGCTAGTATAGATCTGATCAGATCAGATATTGATCTGTTCAGATACTATACCACTAAGGGAGGTGTATGCTTTGCGCGTGGGAGTTAGCGTTACTGGCACTAACATAACGCTGCCTGGGGCGACGCAGACCCTCTCTGGCGCTAAAACCTAATTGATCTCACCCGCCGGGCGATCAGGGGGTTAAACCTTTATTGGGTTATATACGGCGGGTGCCCTGATGCTATAAAAAGCAAACTAACCAACCACCGTCACCCGTAACCTTTATATGGTGATCACTGGTGAAAGGGTTAACTAGGGGCAATCAGGGGGTTAAAACCTTTATTAGGTTAAATATGGGGGTACCCGACGCTATATAAAAACCTGACGGGTAACCTAAATAACTAAATAACTAACTGGGTAACCAGTGTCACCAGTGACGCTTATACGGTGATCACTGGTGAAAGGGTTAACTCTAGGGGCAATCAAGGGGTTAAAATAATATATGGGGGTACCTGGCGCTATAAAAACCTGCGGCGAAACTAAAAATAAATAACTGGCTATCTAGGGCACCACCGGCACTAAATACGGCGATCGAAAATACGATCGCTTAGTGACGCTGGCGTTAGGGGGTGAAAGGGTTACCTGGGGGGCAATCAAGGGGTTAAACCTTTATTAGGGGGGGTTGGGGGGCTACCCTGGACCTAAAGGGGCCTAAACCTAACTGCCCTGCAACTTTTTACTGTCACAGATGACACTAAATGCAGTGATCAGTAAAATAAATGATCACTGCAATCAGTGACACTGTGATTGGGGGCTGGGGGGTGATCTGGGGGTGACTGGGGGGTGAAATGTGTGCCTATGTGTACCTATGTATCAGTGGACTGTTGGTGCACTAACCTGCTTCTTCTCTCCTCGGCGCCGGGAACGAAAAGACCGACACGAGGAGAGATGACATCACTTCCTCTGCCTGTGTTTACATTACACAGGCAGAGGGAGCATTTTCATTCGTCGGGAGCGATCGCGGGGGGGTGGCCGGAATCGAATGGCCGCCCCCTCATCTCGGAACGCTCCCCAACGATAAACGGCCGCTCACTGTATAGGAGGGGGGTCCGATCGGACCCCCCAACTGTACAAAGGCGATCACGTACACTGTACGTGATTGTGCCTGTCGGTGCCATTCTGCCAACATATATATACAGTGAGCGGTCGTTAAGTGGTTAACCACTTAAGGACCGCCTAACGCCGGTATACGTCGGCAGAATGGCATGGCTGGGCACAAGCACGTACAGGTACGTCCCCTTTAAGATGCCCAGTCGTGGGTCGCGCGCGCGGGACCCGCGGACCCGATCGCCGCGATCGGGTCACAGAGCTGAAGAACGGGGAGAGGTGAATGTAAACAAACCTTTCCCCGTTCTTCCTAGTGGCATGTCAGTGGTCGTCTGTTCCCTGTCATAGGGAATGACGATCAGTGACGTCACACGCCAAGCCACGCCCCCACACAGTAAGAATCGCTCATTGGTCACACTTAACCCCTTCAGCGCCCCCTACAAGTTAACCACTGCCAGTGTCATTTTCACAGTAATCAGCGCATTTTTATAGCACTGATCGCTGTAAAAATGACAATGGTCCCAAAATGGTGTCAAAAGTTTCCGATGTGTCCGCCATAATGTCGCAGTCACGATAGAAATCTCTGATCGCCGCCATAACTAGTAAAAAAAAATAATAATTAATAAAAATGCCATAAAACAGTCCCCTATTTTGTAAAAGCTATAACTTTTGCGCAAACCAATCAATAAACGCTTATTGCGATTTTTTTTAACAAAAATATGTAGAAGAATATGTATCGGCCTAAACTGAGGAAAAAAAAAAATTCTATATATTTTTTGGGGTTATTTATTATAGCAAAAAGTAAAAAATATTGCATTTTTTTCAAAATTGTCGCTCTATTTTTGTTTATAGCGCAAAAAATAAAAACCGCAGAGGTGATCAAATACCACCAAAAGAAATCTCTATTTGTGGGAAAAAAAGGACGTAAATTTTGTTGGGGAGCCAGGTCGCACGACCACGCAATTGTCAGTTAAAGTGATGCAGTGCCGAATCGCAAAAAGGGGTCTGTTCCTTTAGCAACCAAATGGTCCGGGGCTTAAGTGGTTAACAATCCAAGCTGTCCAGCAAAGGTGGCAGTTAGAAGGTTAATACAAAACATTTAACACTGATAGGGTTGCTTATAATGGTCAGCTATTATTCCTTTTTGCAAAACCTTTATCCCAAAACAAAAAAAAACAAAAAACTATTTCTGTAACTGTAATAAAAGTGCTAGCTAGAGTTCAGCTTTAAATTATATAGTTTAGGCTGTTACACCAAATTCCCACAATTTACCACTATGCTAAAATTCTGTCCATATTCCCCTGTGCATTGTACAGGTAAAGGATGTGGTATTGAGACTTACATAAAAATTAGCTCAGCATTAGGGATGAGCTTCGTGTTCGAGTCGAACATACGTTCGACTCGAACATTGGCTGTTCGATCGTTCGACGAAGATCGAACGATTTGGGCCGTTCGCGCCAAATTCGAGTGACGCGAACGGCCCACAATGCACTACGCCATCGCAGTGTCATCCAGGCGCTGTGATTGGCCAAGCATGCACTGTGACCCCGCATGCTTGGCCAATCACAGCGCCGGCAGCGAGGAGAGCAATGATTGGCCACAGGCAGGATGCCTGTGGCCAATTATTGCTGAGGGTGTTTAGTACACGCCCCACACTATAAAAGGCCGCCAGCACGGCGGCCTAGTGTAGTGTGTTCCGGAGCAGGGATAGAGTAGCATAGGCAGGGACAGTGACTGTTATTTCTTTCTTGCTTAACCTGGATTCCTTTAGTTTAGGGAAAGAGAAGGATAGGTAGGGAGAGTGTCAGTGTGTTTTGTGCTTCTGCTATAGTGTGCTTAAAAAAAAACATTTATTCTAGGGACAGAAAACTCTAGGTAGGGACAGTGTCAGTTTCTTTCACTCTGCAAGTCCTTGTTTCCAGGGACCTGGAAGGACAGTGAGTGAATTGTCCTTTTGCTATATTGTGATTAAAAAAAACATTTATTCTAGGGACAGAAAACTCTAGGTAGGGACAGTGTCAGTTTCTTTCACTCTGCAAGTCCTTGTTTCCAGGGACCTGGAAGGACAGTGAGTGAATTGTCCTTTTGCTATATTGTGATTAAAAAAAACATTTATTCTAGGGACAGAAAACTCTAGGTAGGGACAGTGTCAGTTTCTTTCACTCTGCAAGTCCTTGTTTCCAGGGACCTGGAAGGACAGTGAGTGAATTGTCCTTTTGCTATATTGTGATTAAAAAAAACATTTATTCTAGGGACAGAAAACTCTAGGTAGGGACAGTGTCAGTTTCTTTCACTCTGCAAGTCCTTGTTTCCAGGGACCTGGAAGGACAGTGAGTGAATTGTCCTTTTGCTATATTGTGATTAAAAAAAACATTTTTTTCTAGGGACAGAAAACTGTAGGTAGGGAGAGTATTTTTTTTCTTTCACTCTGCAAGTCCTTGTTTCCAGGGACCTGTAAGGACAGTGAGTTAATTGTCCTTTTGCTATATTGTGATTAAAAAAAACATTTTTTTCTAGGGACAGAAAACTGTAGGTAGGGAGAGTGTTTTTTTTCTTTCACTCTGCAAGTCCTTGTTTCCAGGGACCTGTAAGGACAGTGAGTTAATTTTCCTTGTGCTATATTGTGATTAAAAAAAACATTTATTCTAGGGACAGAAAACTCTAGGTAGGGACAGTGTCAGTTTCTTTCACTCTGCAAGTCCTTGTTTCCAGGGACCTGGAAGGACAGTGAGTGAATTGTCCTTTTGCTATATTGTGATTAAAAAAAACATTTATTCTAGGGACAGAAAACTCTAGGTAGGGACAGTGTCAGTTTCTTTCACTCTGCAAGTCCTTGTTTCCAGGGACCTGGAAGGACAGTGAGTGAATTGTCCTTTTGCTATATTGTGATTAAAAAAAACATTTATTCTAGGGACAGAAAACTCTAGGTAGGGACAGTGTCAGTTTCTTTCACTCTGCAAGTCCTTGTTTCCAGGGACCTGGAAGGACAGTGAGTGAATTGTCCTTTTGCTATATTGTGATTAAAAAAAACATTTATTCTAGGGACAGAAAACTCTAGGTAGGGACAGTGTCAGTTTCTTTCACTCTGCAAGTCCTTGTTTCCAGGGACCTGGAAGGACAGTGAGTGAATTGTCCTTTTGCTATATTGTGATTAAAAAAAACATTTATTCTAGGGACAGAAAACTCTAGGTAGGGACAGTGTCAGTTTCTTTCACTCTGCAAGTCCTTGTTTCCAGGGACCTGGAAGGACAGTGAGTGAATTGTCCTTTTGCTATATTGTGATTAAAAAAAACATTTATTCTAGGGACAGAAAACTCTAGGTAGGGACAGTGTCAGTTTCTTTCACTCTGCAAGTCCTTGTTTCCAGGGACCTGGAAGGACAGTGAGTGAATTGTCCTTTTGCTATATTGTGATTAAAAAAAACATTTTTTTCTAGGGACAGAAAACTGTAGGTAGGGAGAGTATTTTTTTTCTTTCACTCTGCAAGTCCTTGTTTCCAGGGACCTGTAAGGACAGTGAGTTAATTGTCCTTGTGCTATATTGTGCTGAAAAAAACATTTATTCCAGGGACAGAAAACTCTAGGTAGGGACAGTGTCAGTTTCTTTCACTCTGCAAGTCCTTGTTTCCAGGGACCTGGAAGGACAGTGAGTGAATTGTCCTTTTGCTATATTGTGATTAAAAAAAACATTTTTTTCTAGGGACAGAAAACTGTAGGTAGGGAGAGTATTTTTTTTCTTTCACTCTGCAAGTCCTTGTTTCCAGGGACCTGTAAGGACAGTGAGTTAATTGTCCTTGTGCTATATTGTGCTGAAAAAAACATTTATTCCAGGGACAGAAAACTCTAGGTAGGGACAGTGTCAGTTTCTTTCACTCTGCAAGTCCTTGTTTCCAGGGACCTGGAAGGACAGTGAGTGAATTGTCCTTTTGCTATATTGTGATTAAAAAAAACATTTTTTTCTAGGGACAGAAAACTGTAGGTAGGGAGAGTGTTTTTTTTCTTTCACTCTGCAAGTCCTTGTTTCCAGGGACCTGTAAGGACAGTGAGTTAATTTTCCTTGTGCTATATTGTGATTAAAAAAAACATTTATTCTAGGGACAGAAAACTCTAGGTAGGGACAGTGTCAGTTTCTTTCACTCTGCAAGTCCTTGTTTCCAGGGACCTGGAAGGACAGTGAGTGAATTGTCCTTTTGCTATATTGTGATTAAAAAAAACATTTATTCTAGGGACAGAAAACTCTAGGTAGGGACAGTGTCAGTTTCTTTCACTCTGCAAGTCCTTGTTTCCAGGGACCTGGAAGGACAGTGAGTGAATTGTCCTTTTGCTATATTGTGATTAAAAAAAACATTTATTCTAGGGACAGAAAACTCTAGGTAGGGACAGTGTCAGTTTCTTTCACTCTGCAAGTCCTTGTTTCCAGGGACCTGGAAGGACAGTGAGTGAATTGTCCTTTTGCTATATTGTGATTAAAAAAAACATTTATTCTAGGGACAGAAAACTCTAGGTAGGGACAGTGTCAGTTTCTTTCACTCTGCAAGTCCTTGTTTCCAGGGACCTGGAAGGACAGTGAGTGAATTGTCCTTTTGCTATATTGTGATTAAAAAAAACATTTATTCTAGGGACAGAAAACTCTAGGTAGGGACAGTGTCAGTTTCTTTCACTCTGCAAGTCCTTGTTTCCAGGGACCTGGAAGGACAGTGAGTGAATTGTCCTTTTGCTATATTGTGATTAAAAAAAACATTTATTCTAGGGACAGAAAACTCTAGGTAGGGACAGTGTCAGTTTCTTTCACTCTGCAAGTCCTTGTTTCCAGGGACCTGGAAGGACAGTGAGTGAATTGTCCTTTTGCTATATTGTGATTAAAAAAAACATTTTTTTCTAGGGACAGAAAACTGTAGGTAGGGAGAGTATTTTTTTTCTTTCACTCTGCAAGTCCTTGTTTCCAGGGACCTGTAAGGACAGTGAGTTAATTGTCCTTTTGCTATATTGTGATTAAAAAAAACATTTTTTTCTAGGGACAGAAAACTGTAGGTAGGGAGAGTGTTTTTTTTCTTTCACTCTGCAAGTCCTTGTTTCCAGGGACCTGTAAGGACAGTGAGTGAATTGTCCTTTTGCTATATTGTGATTAAAAAAAACATTTATTCTAGGGACAGAAAACTCTAGGTAGGGACAGTGTCAGTTTCTTTCACTCTGCAAGTCCTTGTTTCCAGGGACCTGGAAGGACAGTGAGTGAATTGTCCTTTTGCTATATTGTGATTAAAAAAAACATTTATTCTAGGGACAGAAAACTCTAGGTAGGGACAGTGTCAGTTTCTTTCACTCTGCAAGTCCTTGTTTCCAGGGACCTGGAAGGACAGTGAGTGAATTGTCCTTTTGCTATATTGTGATTAAAAAAAACATTTATTCTAGGGACAGAAAACTCTAGGTAGGGACAGTGTCAGTTTCTTTCACTCTGCAAGTCCTTGTTTCCAGGGACCTGGAAGGACAGTGAGTGAATTGTCCTTTTGCTATATTGTGATTAAAAAAAACATTTATTCTAGGGACAGAAAACTCTAGGTAGGGACAGTGTCAGTTTCTTTCACTCTGCAAGTCCTTGTTTCCAGGGACCTGGAAGGACAGTGAGTGAATTGTCCTTTTGCTATATTGTGATTAAAAAAAACATTTTTTTCTAGGGACAGAAAACTGTAGGTAGGGAGAGTATTTTTTTTCTTTCACTCTGCAAGTCCTTGTTTCCAGGGACCTGTAAGGACAGTGAGTTAATTGTCCTTTTGCTATATTGTGATTAAAAAAAACATTTTTTTCTAGGGACAGAAAACTGTAGGTAGGGAGAGTGTTTTTTTTCTTTCACTCTGCAAGTCCTTGTTTCCAGGGACCTGTAAGGACAGTGAGTTAATTTTCCTTGTGCTATATTGTGATTAAAAAAAACATTTATTCTAGGGACAGAAAACTCTAGGTAGGGACAGTGTCAGTTTCTTTCACTCTGCAAGTCCTTGTTTCCAGGGACCTGGAAGGACAGTGAGTGAATTGTCCTTTTGCTATATTGTGATTAAAAAAAACATTTATTCTAGGGACAGAAAACTCTAGGTAGGGACAGTGTCAGTTTCTTTCACTCTGCAAGTCCTTGTTTCCAGGGACCTGGAAGGACAGTGAGTGAATTGTCCTTTTGCTATATTGTGATTAAAAAAAACATTTATTCTAGGGACAGAAAACTCTAGGTAGGGACAGTGTCAGTTTCTTTCACTCTGCAAGTCCTTGTTTCCAGGGACCTGGAAGGACAGTGAGTGAATTGTCCTTTTGCTATATTGTGATTAAAAAAAACATTTATTCTAGGGACAGAAAACTCTAGGTAGGGACAGTGTCAGTTTCTTTCACTCTGCAAGTCCTTGTTTCCAGGGACCTGGAAGGACAGTGAGTGAATTGTCCTTTTGCTATATTGTGATTAAAAAAAACATTTATTCTAGGGACAGAAAACTCTAGGTAGGGACAGTGTCAGTTTCTTTCACTCTGCAAGTCCTTGTTTCCAGGGACCTGGAAGGACAGTGAGTGAATTGTCCTTTTGCTATATTGTGATTAAAAAAAACATTTATTCTAGGGACAGAAAACTCTAGGTAGGGACAGTGTCAGTTTCTTTCACTCTGCAAGTCCTTGTTTCCAGGGACCTGGAAGGACAGTGAGTGAATTGTCCTTTTGCTATATTGTGATTAAAAAAAACATTTTTTTCTAGGGACAGAAAACTGTAGGTAGGGAGAGTATTTTTTTTCTTTCACTCTGCAAGTCCTTGTTTCCAGGGACCTGTAAGGACAGTGAGTTAATTGTCCTTGTGCTATATTGTGCTGAAAAAAACATTTATTCCAGGGACAGAAAACTCTAGGTAGGGACAGTGTCAGTTTCTTTCACTCTGCAAGTCCTTGTTTCCAGGGACCTGGAAGGACAGTGAGTGAATTGTCCTTTTGCTATATTGTGATTAAAAAAAACATTTTTTTCTAGGGACAGAAAACTGTAGGTAGGGAGAGTATTTTTTTTCTTTCACTCTGCAAGTCCTTGTTTCCAGGGACCTGTAAGGACAGTGAGTTAATTGTCCTTGTGCTATATTGTGCTGAAAAAAACATTTATTCCAGGGACAGAAAACTCTAGGTAGGGACAGTGTCAGTTTCTTTCACTCTGCAAGTCCTTGTTTCCAGGGACCTGGAAGGACAGTGAGTGAATTGTCCTTTTGCTATATTGTGATTAAAAAAAACATTTATTCTAGGGACAGAAAACTCTAGGTAGGGACAGTGTCAGTTTCTTTCACTCTGCAAGTCCTTGTTTCCAGGGACCTGGAAGGACAGTGAGTGAATTGTCCTTTTGCTATATTGTGATTAAAAAAAACATTTATTCTAGGGACAGAAAACTCTAGGTAGGGACAGTGTCAGTTTCTTTCACTCTGCAAGTCCTTGTTTCCAGGGACCTGGAAGGACAGTGAGTGAATTGTCCTTTTGCTATATTGTGATTAAAAAAAACATTTATTCTAGGGACAGAAAACTCTAGGTAGGGACAGTGTCAGTTTCTTTCACTCTGCAAGTCCTTGTTTCCAGGGACCTGGAAGGACAGTGAGTGAATTGTCCTTTTGCTATATTGTGATTAAAAAAAACATTTATTCTAGGGACAGAAAACTCTAGGTAGGGACAGTGTCAGTTTCTTTCACTCTGCAAGTCCTTGTTTCCAGGGACCTGGAAGGACAGTGAGTGAATTGTCCTTTTGCTATATTGTGATTAAAAAAAACATTTATTCTAGGGACAGAAAACTCTAGGTAGGGACAGTGTCAGTTTCTTTCACTCTGCAAGTCCTTGTTTCCAGGGACCTGGAAGGACAGTGAGTGAATTGTCCTTTTGCTATATTGTGATTAAAAAAAACATTTATTCTAGGGACAGAAAACTCTAGGTAGGGACAGTGTCAGTTTCTTTCACTCTGCAAGTCCTTGTTTCCAGGGACCTGGAAGGACAGTGAGTGAATTGTCCTTTTGCTATATTGTGATTAAAAAAAACATTTATTCTAGGGACAGAAAACTCTAGGTAGGGACAGTGTCAGTTTCTTTCACTCTGCAAGTCCTTGTTTCCAGGGACCTGGAAGGACAGTGAGTGAATTGTCCTTTTGCTATATTGTGATTAAAAAAAACATTTTTTTCTAGGGACAGAAAACTGTAGGTAGGGAGAGTATTTTTTTTCTTTCACTCTGCAAGTCCTTGTTTCCAGGGACCTGTAAGGACAGTGAGTTAATTGTCCTTGTGCTATATTGTGCTGAAAAAAACATTTATTCCAGGGACAGAAAACTCTAGGTAGGGACAGTGTCAGTTTCTTTCACTCTGCAAGTCCTTGTTTCCAGGGACCTGGAAGGACAGTGAGTGAATTGTCCTTTTGCTATATTGTGATTAAAAAAAACATTTTTTTCTAGGGACAGAAAACTGTAGGTAGGGAGAGTGTTTTTTTTCTTTCACTCTGCAAGTCCTTGTTTCCAGGGACCTGTAAGGACAGTGAGTTAATTTTCCTTGTGCTATATTGTGATTAAAAAAAACATTTATTCTAGGGACAGAAAACTCTAGGTAGGGACAGTGTCAGTTTCTTTCACTCTGCAAGTCCTTGTTTCCAGGGACCTGGAAGGACAGTGAGTGAATTGTCCTTTTGCTATATTGTGATTAAAAAAAACATTTTTTTCTAGGGACAGAAAACTGTAGGTAGGGAGAGTATTTTTTTTCTTTCACTCTGCAAGTCCTTGTTTCCAGGGACCTGTAAGGACAGTGAGTTAATTGTCCTTGTGCTATATTGTGCTGAAAAAAACATTTATTCCAGGGACAGAAAACTCTAGGTAGGGACAGTGTCAGTTTCTTTCACTCTGCAAGTCCTTGTTTCCAGGGACCTGGAAGGACAGTGAGTGAATTGTCCTTTTGCTATATTGTGATTAAAAAAAACATTTTTTTCTAGGGACAGAAAACTGTAGGTAGGGAGAGTATTTTTTTTCTTTCACTCTGCAAGTCCTTGTTTCCAGGGACCTGTAAGGACAGTGAGTTAATTGTCCTTGTGCTATATTGTGCTGAAAAAAACATTTATTCCAGGGACAGAAAACTCTAGGTAGGGACAGTGTCAGTTTCTTTCACTCTGCAAGTCCTTGTTTCCAGGGACCTGGAAGGACAGTGAGTGAATTGTCCTTTTGCTATATTGTGATTAAAAAAAACATTTTTTTCTAGGGACAGAAAACTGTAGGTAGGGAGAGTGTTTTTTTTCTTTCACTCTGCAAGTCCTTGTTTCCAGGGACCTGTAAGGACAGTGAGTTAATTTTCCTTGTGCTATATTGTGATTAAAAAAAACATTTTTTCTAGGGACAGAAAACTGTAGGTAGGGAGAGTGTTTTTTTTCTTTCACTCTGCAAGTCCTTGTTTCCAGGGACAGAGAAGGACACCTGAAGGTAGCCCTTATTGCTTTTTTCCCATCTCCCTGCAGGCCATCTATTAGAATGTCTGGAAGGCAAACAAGGAGAGGCAGACAGTCAGGAGGCAATAAAAGAGGGCAAGCAGGCTCTGTGTCTGGGGGCAACAGTGCTGGTCGTGGACGCGGTGCATTGTCATCAGCACATGGCCATGGGACACGCTTGTCCTTCTTTTCGGCAGCTGGACATGTTGAGCCACATCATGCCGAAGACTTGGTAGAGTGGATGACCAAGCCCTCCTCCTCCTCCTCATCCTCTCTCACCCAGGCTCAGGGTACTGGAAAAGCAGCTGCCAAAGCGTCGTCTTCCCTGGTATCAATGTCAGACAAATCATCAGTCACTCCTTCCCTAGACCCACCATGTCCTCCTCCTGAGGAGTCCCCCGAACTGTTTCAGCACAGTGTTGGGTACATGCTCCAGGAGGATGCCCAGCGTTTCGAAGGGTCTGATGATGAAACCCAGCTAGAGGAAGGCAGTAGCGTGAGAGCAGACAGAGGGGATGCTCAAGAAGGACACCAATCTGGCAGTCATGTTCCAGCAGCTGCAGCATACTGCCAGATTGGCTCCAGTGATGAGGAGGGAGGGGATGATGAGGTCAATGACTCCACGTGGGTGCCTAATAGGAGAGAGGAGGAGGAGGAGGATGAGGAGGAGGCACATCTCCAACGAGGCAGGATGCCCTTTGGTGGCCAGCGTAAGGGCAGTACACCGACGGAATCACACCGCAGAGCTCCGCCTGTGCAGGGCGCTGCCTCTGCCCGTCATTCAAAAAGTTCTTTGGTGTGGGCCTTTTTTGAGGCTAGTGCATCAGATCGCACAGCTGCTGTTTGCAACATATGTCTCAAGCGTATATCGCGTGGCCAAAACATCAGCCGCTTGGGTACCACATGCCTGACCAGACATATGTTGACCTGCCATGCAGCTCGTTGGCAAGCCTACCTCAAAGACCCACACCAAAGAACAAAGCGGACCTCTCCTTGCACCGCATCAGCTGGGATCTCCAACCCCACTATAACTTCAGTCCTCTCTGAAACATGCACTGAGAGGAATGAAGGTGTAGAATTAGGTGTGTCACAGCCAAGTACTTGCGCCCACTCTGCTAGCAGTACACCGACGTCCGATTCTAGCAGGCAAATTTCCCTGCCCCAGCTGCTGGACCGTCGAAAGAAGTTCACTCCCAGCCATCCACATGCCCAGCGGTTGAATGCTAGCTTGGCTAAATTGCTAGCGCTTCAACTGCTGCCTTTTCAGTTGGTAGACTCGGCCCCCTTCCGTGAGTTTGTGCAATGTGCGGTTCCTCAGTGGCAGGTTCCCAAACGCCACTTTTTCTCACGGAAGGCTATTCCGGCTCTCTACCGGCATGTGGAAGGCAATGTCTTGGCCTCGCTGGACAGGGCGGTCAGCGGTAAGGTGCATATTACCGCTGACTCATGGTCCAGCAGGCATGGACAGGGACGTTACCTTTCTTTCACGGCCCATTGGGTCACTCTTTTGGCAGCTGGGAAGGATTCAGGACAAGGTGCAGTAGTGTTGGAGGTTGTCCCACCGCCACGCCTCCAAAATGCTACTACTGGTTGTGACACACCTCTCTCCTCCACCCCCTCCTCTTCTTCTTCCTCCATGGCCTCTTCCTGTGGTTTGTCCTATGAACCAGCGGTGCTCCGTAGCCGTTCACGGGGCTACGCAAGTACGCAGGCAAAAAGATGCCATGCCGTGCTTGCGCTGGTGTGTTTGGGGGACAGAAGCCACACTGGGGCAGAGGTCCTGTCTGCTCTGCAGGGCCAGGCCAAGAGGTGGTTGACGCCACGCCAGCTTAAGCCAGGAATGGTGGTTTGCGACAATGGCACCAACCTCCTCTCCGCCCTCCGACAGGGACAACTGACCCATGTGCCCTGTGTGGCTCACGTCCTTAACCTGGTGGTGCAGCGGTTCTTGGGCAGGTACCCGGGCTTACAGGATGTCCTGAGGCAGGCCAGGAAAGTCTGTGTGCATTTCCGCAGATCTTATAATGCCAGTGCTCGCCTGGCTGAGCTGCAAAAGGAGTTGAACCTGCCCAAGAACCGCCTTATATGTGACATGCCCACCAGGTGGAACTCAACGTTGGCCATGCTGCAGCGGCTGCACACGCAGCAGAGGGCCATCAATGAGTACCTGTGCGACTACGGCACCAGGACAGGGTCAGGGGAGCTTGGTTTTTTTTCTCCACGCCAGTGGGGCATGATCAGGGATGCATGCACTGTCCTGGCACCATTTGAGGAGGCCACGAGGATGGTGAGCAGTGACAGTGCATGCATCAGTGACACTGTACCTCTTGTCCACCTGTTGGAGCACACGCTGCGTGGAATAATGGACAGGGCACTTGAGGCAGAACAGAGGCAGGAAGAGGAGGACTTCCTTGCCTCTCAAGGCCCCCTTTACCCAGACAGTGTTCCTTCTGTCCCACCCATCGCACAGGAAGAGGAGGAGGAGGAGGAGGAGGAGGAGGATTGTGTCAGCATGGAGGTGGAGGCTGGCACTCAGCATCATCAGCAGCAGTCTTTTAGGGATGATTTACAGTCCCAAGAAACCAGTGGACTTGTACGTGGCTGGGAGGAGGTGGCTGCGGATCATGTCGTCCTTAGTGACCCAGAGGACTCCGGAGCGAATGCCTCAGCAAACCTACGCTGCATGGCCTCCCTGATCCTGCAAAGTCTGCGGAAGGATCCTCGTATTCTTCGGATCAAGGAGAGGGACCATTACTGGCTGGCCACTCTCCTTGATCCACGGTACAAGGGTAAGGTTGCGGACCTTATGTTACCGTCGCAGAGGGAGCAGAGGATGAGACAACTCCGGGAGGCCTTGCAGAAAGGTCTGTGCAACGCGTTCCCAGAGACTGGGAGGTTGCAAACTCCTGGTCCTGGACAACGAGTTGCTGAGGCTTCGGCCAGTCAAAGAAGGAGCGGTGGGGAAGGTGGCCGTCTGACCGATGCGTTCAGACAATTCTTTAGTCCGCATCCCCAAAGTATGATTGGTTCCAGCAACCATCGCCAGCGTCTGATAAACATGGTGCAGGAATATCTAGGGGCAAGGTCAGACTTGGACACCTTCCCCACCGAAAATCCTCTGGCTTACTGGGTCTTGAGGATGGATCACTGGCCAGAGCTTGCACAGTATGCAATTGAGCTACTGGCCTGTCCTGCATCCAGCGTTCTTTCGGAACGCACATTCAGTGCTGCTGGAGGATTTGTCACGGATCACAGGGTGCGCCTGTCCACCGACTCGGTTGATCGACTGACTTTCATCAAGATGAACCAGTCTTGGATCACCACCAGCTACCACACACCTGATGCTGATATAACAGACTAATTGATTTTAAAATGTCACATCCCTTCAAGACTGATGCTGATGCTGAGTGCCTGTGCTGTTATGTTGACTGGCTATCCTCCTCCTCCGAGTCCTCAATGATACGATTGATGATGATAGCTTGGAAGATCATTTTTGTTTATGGGTGCCGCCACCAGTGCCTAACGCCCAATTTTTCAGCCCCTGTTTAACAGGGGCGTGTAATTACAATTTTTGAAGCAATACTTTGCAACAGGGCTCATTGCTGTGCTCCAAGTACAGTATCTGTGAGGAGTTGCAGTGTTGTGCCACCAGTGCCTAAGGCCCAATTTTTCAGCCCCTGTTTAACAGGGGCGTGTCATTACAATTTTTGAAGCAATACTTTGCAACAGGGCTCATTGCTGTGCTCCAAGTACAGTATCTGTGAGGGGTTGCAGTGTTGTGCCACCAGTGCCTAAGGCCCAATTTTTCAGCCCCTGTTCAACAGGGGCATGTAATTACAATTCTTGATCTAATAATTCACAGCAGGGCCCATTGCTGCACCCACCAAGAGTAACTGTCAGGGCTTACAGTGTTGTGGCACCAGCACCACCATCAAAGGCCCAATTTTTACTACCACTGTTCAACAATTATATGTAATTAAAATTCCTGATATAATAGTTGACAGCAGGGCGTTCCAGCACCAACCAAGAGTAACTGTGAGTGCTTACAGTGTTGTGCCAACACCAACAACTAAGGGGCCTATTTCTGCAGAGTATATACGGCAGGTCCCTACTTTCAAACATCCAACTTACAAACGACTCCTACTTGCAAACGCAAGAAGACAACAGGAAGTGAGAGGAAATCTACCACTAGGAAGGAAAATTCTCTCCTGTAAGAATAAATATGGGAGAAAGGTGTCTCCTCTGTACTGATGCTTTATCAGCAATCCTTGTTTCAAGAAAAACACCACATTTCAAAAACAGTTGTCATTGGGACGGAAAGTGAGGTGAAATGTTCTGAACAGGGGCACAGACAGCAAAACAAATGTTACAGGGGTGATAACCCTTACCTATGTTTTCCAAAAAGTTTAAAAATAGATTTTTGGGCTGGAGCTACACTTCAACAATGTACCTGTTCAAAATTACAAACAGATTCTACATAAGAACAAACCTACAGTCCCTGTCTTGTATGCACCGCCTGTATACGGCTGTTCAGAGTATATAGGGCCTTTTTTATTTTATGTGCGGGGTTCCCCTTAATATCCATACAAGACCCAAAGGGGCTGGTAATGGGCTGGGGTAGGGGGGGGGGGGGGTCATGGGGTAGCTATGCCATTTTTCTTAAAGAATTTCATCCATATTACCGGGACCAGACATTACATTAAAGCCGCAAGCAGTTTTAAATGGCTTTTTTTTCCTTTAGAAGTGTCATTTTGTGCAGGGACAGTTCTAAACACGGGAAACACGTGGCACTTCACAGGCATACTTTAGACACCCCCCAGGTACGATATTTAAAGGAATATTTGACTTTTTTTTTTTCACTTTATGCATCATTAAAATGACTGCTCCCGAAAAACGACCGTTTTTAAAACTTCTTTTTGCATTGATACATGTCCCCTGGTGCAGAACCCGGGTTCCCAAACCCTTTTTAGGACAATAACATGCATAATAGTTGTTATAATTAGCACTTTAGAATTCGAACGTTCGCATCCATTGTATTTAATAGGGTTCTAATGTTCGTTCGAACTTCCGGTCCGTTCGCGGGTTCTGGTGCGAACCGAACCCGGGGGTGTTCGGCTCATCACTACTCAGCATTCCAGAATGGATGGAATGTCACCTTCTGAAAAAGACAATGGTGTTTATTATCAAAGGACGAGTCTATCATGTGTTTCAGGGACAACAGATGCAACTACTGAAATTAACAGCAAAAACTGAACAGTTAAGGCCTCATGCCCACGGACGTTTTTACAGCCGCGTTTTTGAGCGTTTTTTACAGCTTAAAAACGCCTGTCCATGTTAGTCTATAGCTTCATGCCCACCTAGGCATTTTTGAGCTGCAAATAGCATAGACGTTTTTAAGCTGTAAAAAAAAAACAGGACCAGTGCGTTCCTCAGCGTCGGCGTTAGGCATAAAAAAACACGTTTTTTAGCTCCAACGTTTTTTGTTTCTAAAAAAATAAAATAAATTTACAATAACATGGACAGGCGTTTTTAAGCTGTAAAAAACGCAGCTGTAAAAACGTCTGTGGGCATGAAGCCTAAAGAAGAACTCCAGTTACCAACAGATCTACAGAATGTCCTCAAAGAGCACAGCTGAGCACCATAGAGGCCACACAGTGAAGACTTTACAGGAGTAAGGTAACCATAGACTACGACCACTTCACCAGGGGAGGAGGAGGGTAATAGTATGGGATAAGTTCTTGGAGCTTACAAAATAACATGTCCACTGCGATCACACACATTCAACCTACCAATATGGTATTGAGCAGTAGGAGGAAGCCAGAGCACTTGCAGGAAACGCATCCAAAAGGAAGACTTCACATAACTTTAGCTTATCAAAACTGGAGCAGCTGTGCATGGCAACCGATCAGTCATTAAAGTTCCACTGACACAAACAGACATTTTAGCATAGTGGTAAATTGTGGGAATATGGTGTAACAGCCTAAACTATCTTCAAATGGCAATTGTCCACGGCAAAGTAAAATCTACTCAGGAACATACCTAAAAATAGACCTTTTTTGAATACTAGCTTTTCAAAGATTAACTGGCGGTTCACACTACCGCGACTTGGGATCCGACTTGTGTCGCCCCAAGTCGCGCGACATGAGAAATTACATTAAAGCGAATGAGGGCCGTCTTAATGCACACTACTGGAGTCGCTCCGACTTCAGAAAAGGTTCCTGTACTACTTCTAGGCGACTTGTACCCATTGATTTCAATGGAAGTCGCCTCCAAAGTCGGATCAGTGTCTTAACTGAAGCAACTTTACAGGAAGAGAAAATAGTTTTCTCAGGCAAACCCCTCCCTCCCACAGAGCTGATTATTGTTTGATTGGCCACTGGCAAAGTCGCCTGTCCTGGAATCGACTTGAAGTTGCCTCAAAGTTGCCTCGAAGTTGCCTCAAGTTGCCTCGCAAAGTCTTGCCGACTTTCATGTCGCTGTAGTGTGAACCGGCACTAACAGGCAATGCATCATGTTTCTGTCTTTCCACCCTGTATCATTTGCACTCAGCATGCAGGAAAATTCAAATTTTTTGTAGGAACTGACTGTTCCTTACTTTTTTTTTAACAGTTTTTATTTAATCAGAAAAGTTCAATAATAAAACCAACAGCCAAAAAGGATACACAAACATGTAATCAGCTGATTACAGGCTTATATCCTATATATCAAGTGAGCACATGTACAGACAGGATGTACAGCAGTAAACCCCTCAAGTATTTTCGGGAATATGTATAATAGATAGTATACCCCATCTACAACAGGGGGGGGGGGGTGGAAAATACAGAAAGTAGATCTATTCCTTAAATTTGATTTATTTTTTACAACTGTAGCGGGGTGTTCAATTTAGGGGAAGTATCTGAGTGGTAACCAGGCTCAGACACCTTAAATTGTTAGGAGTTATGGACCATTTTTGTTCTCGGGGGATAGTATTGGTGTGGAGTTCCCTGTGGCCTATGGGTGGCGCTGCCATATTGGGCCAGGGTTGAACTATCAATACAGTGCTGTTCCTTTTGTGACCCCTCTCGGCAGCCGTACAGTGGGGCAGGGAACCTGCTGTGCGTGCCGGGAGGGGATATAAAAGGGGCAGACATCTTCTGAGCGTGGTCCACCCCCAGGCACCTTCAGCCTGGGAGTGTGTGTGTGGGTCATCTCCGGGTGCCCTCGGCCCGGAGGCCATGTTCCGGTTCCACCTCAGGCACCTTTAGCCTGGGGTGAGGTACTACCTCACCGTTTCTGACTTCCTGGGTATGGAGGTCCAGGAGCTGCAGCAACGGCCCGGGGCCCAGCAACCTTCGGCTGGGGCCCACTAGGGATCGAGGAGTCCAGGGTGCCGCCTTGCGAGGGGACCCGCGCCCTAAGAGAAGGGAGGATCTTTTCCGAGGGACCGATGCTGTGATCACGGTGAAGGAAGGGTCTGTTGACTCTCTGGGGGGACGTCTTCTCTCTGAAAGGGGCTATGTCCTAGGAAGGAACCAAGGTTCACCAGGTCAGTGGCAGTGACCTTGTTCACCAGGTCAGTGGCAGTGACCTTATCCACAGGGTCTGTGGCAGAGACCAACCTCATGGTCTGTGGCAGAGACTGTGCGTCAAAACTGTTTGAGAAACCTGAACAGTCAGAAGAGTTTGCGCTACGTTTGTGCCTGGACCTCCTCCACACCTTAAGCTGTCCTGTGTCTTTGCTCCAACCTTTCTTCTATCCAAGAGACTATTTGCTATTCAAGTGAAAATAAATATTGAGTTGGACTTTCAGCTGGTGTGGACATTCACGTTCCTGGGGAAGTCAAGGACTTGCATCTACCCACGGTAGAGGTGAGAATCATTCTCATGAGGACTTTGGACTCTGGCTGCAGACAAGGCCCAAAAACACACCGCCTAACCTCTTTACACAGGAGGGTATGGGCTCGTGGTGCGGTGCGCCTGTCTCCCCCCTGCGAGGAGCCGAGTTTAATGCAGGAGGGGGATAGGTGGGTGCGCTAGGCTAGACAACTAATAACAGGATAAAGATCCTACCTTTGCTTAGAGGTCAGATAAAAAAAAGATTTAAAACCATTAAGTCATTTTTGTGTTAGCCTACGCCATTTCCATCTTTTTTTTAGAACTGGTGAGCCCATAGTTGCCAAGGGGTGTGTGAGACAGTCCTGGGATTTTAGCCACTGTCCCACAGTATCCACATCCCACAATCTAGGACACCACTGAATGGCAGCGGCTTTGTTACTAAGGAGCCATTGAGCAGAGGGGCAGAACTACTAACCCGTCCCCTTGACTGGCTAATGGCAGAGTAGAGTGACTGATGTACCTAACGATTAATAGGAAAGCAAAAGGAGGTAACATTGGGCATGTAAAAGGTGTCTATTGAAGCGCTGGGAGAAGTTTGTGGGACACTTCAGTGAGACAGCTGCAAATGGTAGGGTCGCCTTGTTTTCATATCATTATGCTAGCCCAGTGAATAAACCTTTGTTGTCCTGCTGCACTGGAGACCTAGGTTTGTATCCTAACGCGGCACACTATTTTTGCCTAAACTTTCTCTTTTCGATCTGGTTTACTCTGTTGCAAAAGACATTAGCTTGTAAGCTCCATTAGGTTCAGTACTAATGGATATTGCTTTGTGGACTCACTGCCCCAGTATAATTTAACAACTTCAAGATCTTGAGCAGAAATTAAAGAATCCTTAGGTGGATTATTGGATTTTTACAGAGTAGCGCCTGGTACAAAAGTTCATTTCACTTGAAGGACTTTTTCAAACATTTAATAGTTAGGAGCATCAAATACAGCCAATGCGTTTCGGGGGATACTTTTCTATACTGCCTTTAGTGCTGCCAGCAGACACTAGTCTTCATCAAGCCTCAACACAGGTCCCTTAGCACATTCTGTGGTGATTTTATTAACATCTACTTCAAGTAGAACAAATCCTTCAAGTGAGATGCACTTTTGAACAAGCTTTTACTTCTATCGGTCCAGTGCTATCACTCACACATCAGGCTTGTATCGATTTCGGCTTTTTTTATGTTTAAGGACAGGGATACTTTGAAGCCTCGTACACACGACCGAGTTTCTCGTCAAAAAACGACAAGAAACTTGCTGGCAGAGCTTTCTTGCCGAGTAAATCGGTCGTGTGTATGCGGCTATCAGGTTTCTCGTCAAGAAAACCGTCAAGAATCTCGACGAGAAAAATAGAGAACCTGCTCTCTATTTTCTCGTCGAGATTCTCGTCAGCATGTTTCGAGAAAAGCGTGTGTGTGTACACTTACCTGTCGCCGTGGAAACCCACGCATGCTCGAAATGACTTTGACGCATGCGCGGTAGCTTCCTAGACATAGGTAGGGTGTAGAAAGATGGCGGCGACGGCATCGAATGTGACGAGCGCACGCTTGTCGTAGTCGATTACGTCACCGCGTTCGCTCCATTCAAAGAACCGCGGGTTCTTTGAAATGAGCGTGTGTACAAAACTTTGTCACGTTGTAAGAAACATAAAATAGAAAAACATAAAAATGCAATGACTACATTATTTATATACATGTACTGTATATACTGTATATATATATATATATATATATATATATATATATATATATATAGATATATATATATATATAAAAAAGGGCAAGAAAAATTAGAAAACCATATTTGGATTTTTTTTTACAATATATATATATATATATATATATATACATACATATACACATAAACTGTATATATATATATATATATATATATATATATATATATATATATATATATATACACACAGTGGGTACGGAAAGTATTGTATATACTCGAGTATAAGCCGAGTTTTTCAGCACATTTTTTTGTGCTGAAAATGCCCCCCTCGGCTTATACTCGAGTCACCTTTTTGTGCCTGATCTCCCAGACTTTGGGGACCTGCTACTGGCCAGCCGTAAGGTCCCTGGACCCTAGACTTAGCACACATGTAGCCCCACTCTTTCTCTATAAGTGTGCAAAGTTTGTTGTCCGGGAGACCTACGGCCGGGGAGCACCGATTTTTCAAAGCCGGGCTCCCCTTCCATAGACTCCCATGTTAAACGGTCATTTCTCCGGTGACTTTGGGGACCCGGTACTGGCCGTTCGTAGGTCCCCTGGACCAGAAACTTTCCACACATGTAGCCCCATTTCCTCTCTATAAGTGTGCAAAGATTTTTGTCTGGGGGACCTACGGCCGGGCAGCACTGATTTTTCAAAGCTGGGCACCCCTTCCATAGACTCCCATGTTAAATGTCAGTCTAGTCATGGACACAGTGAGGCATGGGCACAGTGAGGCATGGACACAGTGAGGCATGGACACAGTGAGGCATGGACAAAGTGAGGCATGCACATGGACACAGTGAGGCAAAGTGAGGCATGCAGATGGACACCCTAGGCTTATACTCGAGTCAATAAGTTTTCCCAGTTTTTTGTGGTAAAATTAGGTGCCTCGGCTTATATTCGGGTCGGCTTATACTCGAGTATATACGGGTATATTGCAGCCATTTGCTAAAATCATTTAAGTTCATTTTTTTTCCTCATTAATGTACACACAGCACCCCATATTGACAGAAAAACTGAGAATTGTTGAAATTTTTGCAGATTTATTAAAAAAGAAAAACTGAAATATCACATGGTCCTAAGTATTCAGACACTTTGCTGTGACACTCATATATTTAACTCAGGTGCTGTCCATTTCTTCTGATCATCTTTGAGATGGTTCTACACCTTCATTTGAGTCCAGCTGTGTTTGATTATACTGATTGGACTTGATTAGGAAAGCCACACACCTGTCTATATAAGACCTTACAGCTCACAATGCATGTCAGAGCAAATGAGAATCATGAGGTCAAAGGAACTGTCTGAAGAGCTCAGAGACAGAATTGTGGCAAGGCACAGATCTGGCCAAGGTTACAAAAAAATTTCTGCTGCGCTTAAGGTTCCTAAGAGCACAGTGGCCTCCATAATCCTTAAATGGAAGAAGTTTGGGACGACCAGAACCCTTCCTAGAGCTGGCCATCCGGCCAAACTGAGCTATCGGGGGAGAAGAGCCTTGGTGAGAGAGGTAAAGAAGAACCCAAATATCACTGTGGCTGAGCTCCAGAGATGCAATCGGGAGATGGGAGAAAGTTGTAGAAAAAGTCAACCATCACTGCAGCCCTCCACCAGTCGGAGCTTTATGGCAGAGTGGCCCGACGGAAGCCTCTCCTCAGTGCAAGACACATGAAAGCCTGCATGGAGTTTGCTAAAAAACACTTGAAGGACTCCAAGATAGTGAGAAATAAGATTCTCTGGTCTGATGAGACCAAGATAGAACATTTTGGCCTTAATTCTAAGCGGTATGTGTGGAGAAAACCAGGCACTGCTCATCACCTGTCCAATACAGTCCCAACAGTGAAGCATGGTGGTGGCAGCATCATGCTGTGGGGGTGTTTTTCAGCTGCAGGGACAGGACGACTGGTTGCAATCGAGGGAAAGAAGAATGAGGCCAAGTACAGGGATATCCTGGACGAAAACCTTCTCCAGAGTGCTCAGGACCTCAGACTGGGCCGAAGGTTTACCTTCCAACAAGACAATGACCCTAAGCACACAGCTAAAATAACGAAGGAGTGGCTTCACAACAACTCCGTGACTGTTCTTGAATGGCCCAGCCAGAGCCCTGACTTAAACCCAATTGAGCATCTCTGGAGAGACCTAAAAATGTCTGTCCACCAACGTTTACCATCCAACCTGACAGAACTGGAGAGGATCTGCAAGGAGGAATGGCAGAGGATCCCCAAATCCAGGTGTGAAAAACTTGTTGCATCTTTCCCAAAAAGACTCATGGCTGTATTAGATCAAAAGGGTGCAAATACTAAATACTGACCAAAGGGTCTGAATACTTAGGACCATGTGATAGTTCAGTTTTTCTTTTTTAATAAATCTGCAAAAATGTCAACAATTCTGTGTTTTTCTGTCAATATGGGGTGCTGTGTGTACATTAATGAGGAAAAAAAATGAACTTACCGCATATACTCGAGTATAAGCCGAGTTTTCCAGCACATTTTTTTGTGCTGAAAATGCCCCCCTCGGCTTATACTCGAGTCACCTTTTTGCGCCTGATCTCCCGGACTTTGGGGACCTGGTACCGGCCGGCCGTAGGTCCCCTGGACCTCTAATTTGGCACACATGTAGCCCCACTCCTCCTCTGCAAGTGTGCAAAGTTTTTTGTCCAGGGGACCTACAGCCGGGGAGCACCGATTTTTCAAAGCCGGGCATCCCTTCCATAGACTCCCATGTTAAACGGTAATTTCTTCTGTGAATTTGGGGACCCGGTACCGGCCGCTTGTAGGTCCTTTGGACCCAAAACTTGGCACACATGTAGCCCCATTTCTCCTATATAAGTGTGCAAAGTTTTTTGTCTTGGGAACCTACGGCTGGGGAGCACCGATTTTTCAAATCCAGGCGCCCCTTCCATAGACTCCCATGTTAAACGTCAGTCTATTAATGGACACAGTGAGGCATGCACATGGGCACAGTGAGGCACAGTGGAGGCATGCAGATGGACACCCTAGGCTTATACTCGAGTCAATACGTTTTCCCAGTTTTTTATGGTAAAATTAGGTGCCTCGGCTTATATTCGGGTCGGCTTATACTTGAGTATATACGGTAAATGATTTTAGCAAATGGCTGCAATATAACAAAGAGTGAAAAATTTAAGGGGTCTGAATACTTTCCGTACCCACTGTGTATATATATATATATATATATATATATATATATATATATATATATAAATATATATCGGTATATATAAAAAATATATACATTTTCCTAATTTCTAAAAAAGAAAACAAAAGAAATATAATCATGATTAGAATAACATATCTGAGTGAGACCAGATGTCCTCAGTTGGGTGTCCATGCTGGTGAGCCTGGGTCGCAAAGTACATCCTCCTAAAATTTTTCTTTTTTTCTGGATATTTTCACAGCTCCCCATACATGTTTGCAAAGTATCCTGAAGAAATTTTCTGCACAAGCAAAGAATGTGTCCAGTTGCGAAGACAGGTTACCTTGTCTTCCATATGTCTGCGAATTAGGAGCCGCCGCAACAAAAGCAGCAGCACTACTTCATGATGAATCATGTCAGTAATGGGAGTATGCTGATTGCAATGAAAACAGACAGATAGCTCTTTACTCTCAGTCAAGATGGCTCCTAAAAATAAATAAATAATGTTTTGAATTGTGCACTGCATTTTGCAATGCATTGAGGTCATTTGGAAGTAAAAAATGAGCAGAGGGGAATGTTTGAAAAAAAACAAAAAAAAAACGTTGTAATCGCTAACGTGCCAAAACCATGGAAAAGTGCACTTTTTTCTCCTCTCTCACACTTCCTGTTTACATGCATTTACTCCAGCATCACCTGTACATTATTGATATGGATCAGCTTCTTGATAGTGACAACCTCACATACTTACATACCTCACATAGGAATGCCACCTTTTCTTCAAGTCAAACCCGAACACTTTAGCCATTTTTTTATATACATACAGTGTATTTTGCTAATAAATAAAAATTCTAATTATATGAAGTTAATAACAAGAGTCCCCCTTAGATCAGAGTCCACAGAGTTCACATTTTACATCTGAACTCGCAGAGTTCCCTTACACTGTAAAGTGGGACTCTGCAGACTCTCATGTGAGGGAGAACTCTGGGAACTCTAGCATAAGGGATGCTCTGGGAACCCTGATTAAGGGGGAACACTGAGAACTCTGATGCACAGAGGACTCTGATGTAAGGGGGAACACTGTGGCCTCTGGTGTAATGGGGAACTCTGATGTAAGGGGTGCTCTGAGAACCCTGATTTACCTTAGTGTACTCACTTTGAGGCAGGAGAGAGAACTGGGGAGACTTCAGTCAAAGACAGGGATGGATGGTGAGCTCACTCACCCCTTGGCAGTCAGCACCTCTCATCCAGATGTATCTGAGGCTGCTGGACTTCTAATTTCCAGCCCCCACTTTTCTTTACTGAGTCGCAGCCCTGGGGATTGGAGAGTGGGTAGACACAGAGAGGTAGGGGCGGGAGGAAGAGGTGCAGATCGAGCCCTCTCTCCTCTCCCATCTGTGTGTGTGTTTGAGGGAGGAGGATCGTTAGTGCTGGCTTTGGGCAGTGTGAAAGAGAGTGTAACAGACACTCTCATCTTAGACAACTGCAGTCAGCAACCCTGCTGGAAACCCATAGTCCAGTCTGAATAATGTGTCTCAAACCCGGACGCATGATTCCAAACCCGAACTGTCCGGGTGAATCCTGGACAGATGGCAACCCTAACCTCACAACTTTTTGAGATGGGAATGAGGGACACCTATTAGCAAAAGTATGTAGGCATAGGACACACCCCCTGTTTTTTTTTTTACCACTACTTTTCCTTTATACCGGCTGCAGTGCAGCAATTTAGAAATTAGATGAAAGGTTTGCACTGGGAAACACTTTTTGAAAGATAAAAAGTGAATTTTATATACAACTATATAGATCACACCAAAATGAGGGACTAATGAGGAGGAAAGAGGGACAGCGGGACTTTGTTCCAAATCAGGGACAGTCCCGCCAAATCAGGGACAGTTGGGAGCCATGTACTTGGGCATGTAACAGTGTGGCAGTTCAGGACAGCAATCGGTAGCCTATTGTCACTTGATACCAGGAAGTGCCTTCACAAGACCCTTCATGGCAGGATCACCAGGGATTATTGCAATGAAAAAAAAAAAATCAAAATGTAAAAATAACTTTAAAAATGACATTGTCGTGCTAAAAATCTTAATGAGGTTTTGGTGATTAGGTTAGGTCTATTTTATCTCTGGGAAGAGTCTGGTTGCCGTTGACCATACCTCAGCATTTCTTTGCTTAGGCTTTTAAACTTTGTACTCTCTGCATCCGGTTTGCATTTTGAAGAATCATATAAGAATTTTCCTGCTTCTCTGTTATTAGCAGCGTGGGATCCTTTTATATGAATAATTTACGGCAAGTGCAGGACATCATCTGACTAATTTGTCCATTAAAGAAACTACGGGGTGTAACGATTATTAACGAGGCCATTAATTAAGATATTGTTCCCAAGAAGAAGATATGCTTCCCACTGTATTTATTTGTGTGCTTTTATAGTCATTATTACTAATTAAATGCTTAGGGAAAGATTTTGAATGATAAAAAAAGAAACATATTTATAACCATTTTTTTTTTTTTGTTCTAGTCACCTTTGTAGATGGATGTACATACAGATGTAATAGATCTAATGTGATTTGCAGTGCTGCAAATCACTTGTGATTTATACAAGTTTGAGCTAAACGATAATATTTGAAAGCATATTTAAACCCAGAATAATAAGTATATTCAGCATCTACCAGTATTGGAAAGATATTGCAGCTTACCAATTCTTAGAAGTGGTGGCTTCTTTGGTTTTCTTTTTCAGACTTTTTTCCTTTATTTTACCTGGTCATCCTGCCAGTAACACGTTTCTTGTCATAGGTGACAATGCTCACTTACTGAACTGTATCTATGGATTGTGCTAGGGGGGTTGTGCTAGGACGGGGGCTTTGGAGTGGGGGTGGGGATTTGTGCTCCGAGGGGAAATTTTAGAGGTAGAGGATTTGTGCTAGGAGGGGTGATTTGTTTTTTTTGGGGGGGGCACATTTTTTTTCTTTCTGACACATGATGCTCATACATCCTGGTGGGGGCACAGTTTGGCATGTTTGCCCTGGGCTCTAAATGACCCTGTCCTGGCACTGCTCTCTTGCCTGGTACTGCATTTTTTTTAGCACAGCTAATGGTTAAAGTGGAACTAAACTCTTCTTTTCTTTACAGCCAAGAAAGCTGCCATGTTAGCTTCTGATTTGCAGTTGGCATAGTGCTGCACATGTGATCATCTACGATGCCAGCCATTTAATGGCTTGATAGATCAGGTGACAGAACAAACACCTGTGACAGTTATAATTTTGGGAAACAAAAAGTTAAGTTCCGCTTTAATGCCCCTTTTACACAGGGCGGATCTGTCCAAGTGGAATCCACCTGCTCAGTGGGGGATCTCTCCGCTGATCCCCGCTGAACAGCCGGATGACATGGCCCACTTTCCTCTATGGGGGCGGTCACATAGAAAAAGACTGCATGTCCATTTCCATCCGATAGTCATCTGATCCGCTGGACAGATGGCGAACGTATCGCCATACGTATGTTTTCAGCGGATTTTGCCGCACGCGGGGACAGGGGCGCTTTCCTTTTTTTTATTGTTAATTTTACTTTTATTTTTCTAGTTTGATGCTTTCTTTTTACATTATTTTTTTTGATCACTTTTATTCCTATTACAAGGAATGTAAACATCCCTTGTAATAGGAATAGTGTGTGATATGGGGTCAATAAGTCCCTAGATCTCACCTCTAGGCTGGGAAGCCCGAAAAAAAAAAAAAAAAAAGATCTTGGCTTCCCAGCTGAGGCGGCAGCATTTTTTTAAATGCGAAGGCCAGGTGTGACGTCATAACATTGTGCCTGGCTTCCGAACGATCATAGAGACTCCGGGGACCATCTGGCCCGCCGGAAATCTCTATGGTCAACATCCGCTGCCGGTCGGTTTCTTCTCTGGTTCGCCAATGGCAGGGGCGAGCCGGGAGAAGCACCGGACAGCCTCTATGATTGTTCTTATGGTACAGGGAATCGCTGGCTGAAAAACAAGATATCTGAATGATGCCTGTAACCAGGGCTGGTCAATGCTGTATCCTGGCCTAGGGCAGCACTTTGCAGGGTGGCAGCACAGAAAGAGTCCCTGCCGGCTTGCGCTACACTGTTAGTGGAATGCAAGCTGCTTCTAATTTTGACTGTTCTATCATCCTGGACCACAAACCTTCCTCACTGTGCTATATGTTTTCTGCTGCACCATTGGCATGGTTATATCTTCTTCGTCCTCTCCATAATATTATCAGAAATTTTTGCTTAAAGTAGAACTATAGGCAACACTTTTGTTTTTCATTTTGGATAGATTAAGGGAGGGATATAGCCCCTGCCAGTTTATTTTTTACCATCCCTGTCCCATTGCAGAGATTTCCCTTCACTTCCTGCCCTATAGCCAAACAGGAAGTGAGAGGAAATCTATGCAAATTAAGGGAATCCATTGCCCCCGCCCCCCACGCCCTAAGAACTAGTGTCCCCACTCAAAAGTTTCAGGGCGGGTCTTAAACAGAAAGGGGTGTGGCCTTGACAGGAAGAGTGAGTCATATTTTAATTAGGGGGTGCACGAGTTTAGTCAGGCCTAGGGCAGCACAAAACCTAAATACACTACTGGGGCTGGATTTTTGGCACCCTGGGCGAAACCTCATTTTGCCGCCCCCTTGCTCCACCCCTGAGTCCACCCCCTTTGCCCTGCCCATGTATACCCCACCTTTTTAAATGAAGTGCCCATCAAATGCAGCCTCACCAATGCCCATCAATGCAGCTTCACCAGCGCCCATCAAATGCAGCCTACCATCTCCCATCAATGCAGCCTCACCAGCGCCCATCAAATGCAGCCTACCAGTGCCCACCAATGAATGTTTGCTTGCTTTCTTTCATTCGGGAGTCGGGACACAGACAGTCCTCCGCTGTGCCTGTGACACTATGTGTGAACGGAGCGGCAGCTGCCTGCTGATGCTGAGACTTAGTTGCTGGCTGCAGAAAAAAGAGAGTAGGAACACCAGTGGCTGGGCAACCTAGCAGTGCGCCCCAGACGGCTGCCTAGTTTGCCTAGTGGTAGCAGCGGCCCTGCCTGTAACTGCAGGCATCTATCAGAGATCACCGCTGAAAGCCGACGACGTTATATGACGTTGGGTGGGCGGAAAGCGGTTAAGTGAAAAAAAGTGCGTAAACTTTTTGAAGACCCCATTAATATGTATTACATGAACTGTTTTACCTGCCAACAAAATTCGTATTTCTCTCCATTCAATTCTGGGATTTACACAGCTCTGCTACACAGCATAATTAGAGGCCGCAATGCTGGAACGGAGATAGGAAACATGGGTCACTCACTGGGTAGGTGAGTTTACTATCTCTTCTATTACAAGGAGCTGCCATTTAAAATTTGTGGGTGATTGATAGAGCCTCTTTAAACTTTATAAATCATTATCACCCTAACCCTTCAGCTTCTACCAAAATTGAAAATATATGTTTTGGATGGACTAGGCCTTAAATGTATTCCTGTCTAAAGGAACAGTGTTAATATCAGATTGTAAGATCCTTCTTTAGCTGGCAACATTGTTTTTTTGCAGAATATGTTGATGGTGTATAAATATGGGAAGCATAATAATTTTCCTAGCTGTTTATGTCCTCTATATTTGGAGAAAAAAAATCAGTGAAGCAGGATAGCACATTATATTTCAGGTGCGAACGATACTAATTTATCCACTGTAAAAAGCACAGAGAAGGTATTTTTCAGCCCCTGTCTGCCATGGTAATGGAAGCAATTTTGTTAATGGGTCACTTTTCCGACACAAGCGTTTCAGTGCTCCGTCATGGCCATCCTGTAATGCAGCCATGGTGTGCTGGCATTTACAAATAAATGGAGCACCAGCCATTCCAGAGCCATTCGATATATTCCCTGTGTTGTATCATCGCCGCTCTTGTCTTCTCTGCCCACCTGAGGGACAAGCCGTCTGCTTATCAACCGCAGCACATTTGTGTGTTTTGACACCCCAGAGCGTCTTGTGTCCCAGACCTGGTTCATTACTTGTCTGGCAGAATGAGCCGATGAGACTGATCAGCTGTGACTCTTGTCTGTCCTCTTGTTTGGCGTGAGATGGTGTGATTATAAATGGCGCAAAGAGGGAGAGGCGATCGTCATCCCCTTTGACATTGTCAAATAAGATCAGCGACAAAATAATCATTAATATTGTCTAAGTCAGTTATGATTTGCTCTTGTTACTGTTTTTTTTTTCAGTTGTACAATTTGTGAATTATTGTAAAAAATTTTAAGGAAAATCTGTAGTTTTTTGTTTTTTTTTAGGAAGTACATATTTTTAGTCATTATCGTCTAGGTTAGCATAAAGTGGAACTTGAAGCCATTTTTTAAATAAAAAATATATAAAACAAAAGTGCCGTTGTAGAATACATTTTTTAACATATTTAGCGTTCTGCAATATATGACCAACTGTTCCACCTTGTGTCTTTCACCTCATTCCACTTCACTCTCACTGCTGGCTTTCTGTGTCTTTAATCACTGCCCCTGTCCACCTCTCAATACTACCTCTCTGTCCTTCTACTCCACCTCCCATTGCTACCTCTCTGTCCTTCTACTCCACCTCCCATTGCTACCTCTCTGTCCTTCTACTCCACCTCTCAATACTACCTCTCTGTCCTTCTACTCCACCTCTCAATACTACCTCTCTGTCCTTCTACTCCACCTCCCATTGCTGCCTCTCTGTCCTTCTACTCCACCTCTCAATACTACCTCTCTGTCCTTCTACTCCACCTCTCAATACTACCTCTCTGTCCTTCTACTCCACCTCCCATTGCTACCTCTCTGTCCTTCTACTCCACCTCTCAATACTACCTCTCTGTCCTTCTACTCCACCTCTCAATACTACCTCTCTGTCCTTCTACTCCACCTCCCATTGCTGCCTCTCTGTCCTTCTACTCCACCTCTCATTGCTGCCTGTCTACTCCACCTCTCATTGCTGCCTCTCTGTCCTACTCCACCTCTCATTGCTGCCTGTCTCGACTCCACCTCTCATTGCTGCCTCTCTGTCCATCTACTCCACCTCTCATTGCTGCCTGTCTACTCCACCTCTCATTGCTGCCTCTCTGTCCTACTCCACCTCTCATTGCTGCCTGTCTCGACTCCACCTGTCATTGCTGCCTCTCTGTCCTTCTACTCCACCTCCCATTGCTGCCTCTCTGTCCTTCTACTCCACCTCTCATTGCTGCCTGTCTACTCCACCTCTCATTGCTGCCTCTCTGTCCTACTCCACCTCTCATTGCTGCCTGTCTCGACTCCACCTCTCATTGCTGCCTCTCTGTCCTTCTACTCCACCTCTCATTGCTGCCTGTCTACTCCACCTCTCATTGCTGCTTCTCTGTCCTACTCCACCTCTCATTGCTGCCTGTCTTTACTCCACCTCTCATTGCTGCCTCTCTGTCCTTCTACTCCACCTCTCATTGCTGCCTGTCTACTCCACCTCTCATTGCTGCCTCTCTGTCCTTCTACTCCACCTCTCATTGCTGCCTGTCTCTCCACCTCTCATTGCTGCCTCTCTGTCCTTCTACTCCACCTCTCATTGCTGTTTGTCTCTACTCCACCTCTCATTGCTGCCTCTCTGTCCTTCTACTCCACCTCTCATTGCTGCCTCTGTCCTTCTACTCCACCTCTCATTGCTGCCTCTGTCCTTCTACTCCACCTCTCATTGCTGCCTCTATCCTTCTACTCCACCTCTCATTGCTGCCTCTGTCCTTCTACTCCACCTCTCATTGCTGCCTGTCTCTACTCCACCTCTCATTGCTGCCGCTCTGTCCTTCTACTCCACCTCTCATTGCTGCCTGTCTCTACTCCACCTCTCATTGCTGCCTGTCTGTTCTACTCCACCTCTCATTTCTGCCTCTCTGTCCTACTCCAACTGTCATTGCTGCCTGTCTCTACTCCACCTCTCATTGCTGCCTGTCTGTTCTACTCCATCTCTAATTGCTGCCTCTCTGTCCTACTCCACCTCTCATTACTACCTCTCTGTCCTACTCCACCTCTCATTGTTGCCTCTCTGTTCTACGCCACCTCTCATTGCTGCCTCTCTGTCCTACTCCACCTCTCATTGATGCCTCTCTGTCCTACTCCACCTCTCATTACTACTTCTCTGTCCTACTCCACCTCTCATTGCTGCCTGTCTGTTCTATGCCACCTCTCATTGCTGCCTCTCTGTCCTACTCCACCTCTCATTGCTGCCTGTCTGTTCTACACCACCTCTCATTGCTGCCTCTCTTTCCTACTCAACCTCTCATTACTACCTCTCTGTCCTACTCCACCTCTCATTGCTGCCTGTCTGTTCTACTCCACCTCTTATTAATACCTCTCTGTCCTTCTATTTCACCTCTCATTGCTGCCTCTCTGTCCTACTCCACCTCTCATTAATACCTCTCTGTCCCACTCCACCTCATATTATTGCCTCTCTGTCCCACTGGACCTCTCATTACAGCCTCTATGTCGCATTTGACCTCTCATTATTACCTCTCTGTCATGCTCCACCTTTTATTACTGCCTCTCTGTCCTGTTCCTTCTCTCATTACTGCTTCTGTGTTCCTCTCAACCTCTTATTACTGTCCCTCTGCCTTGCTCCACCTTGAATTACTGCCTTTCTGTCCCGCATCACCTGAATTACTTGCCTCTCTGTCCCATTCCACCTCTGATTACTGCCTGTCTGTCCCACATGATAGGAAGGTTCTTCCTTTCTGTGTCTTTCTTTACCACCCCACTTCACCTGTCATTACTGCATCTCTGCCCACTCCACTTTTTATTACTGCCTCTCTGCCCCACTCCACCACTCATTACTGCTTCCCTCTCCACTCTTTCTCTTATTACTGTATCTCTGTGCCTTTAACTCTAGCCCACTTAGCCTCTCATTACAACCTCTGTTTTTCCGTCATCACAGCCACACTCCACCACTTATTACTGTCTTTCTGCCCCACTCTACCTCTCATTTCTGCCTTTCTGGCCCACTCCATCTTTCATTACTACCTCTTGAATCTCTGGCACAACTCTGCCCGCTATTTCAAAGCGCCAATTGGTAAATGACAAATCACGGGACTCACATTTGAGATGCCATTCATTTGAATGATACCTAAAATTTCGGTGTGGGTCTGCCGCGATTGTTGTGCGTTAAATTGCGCTGCAAGCACAACAACCTGCATAGCGGGAAGCATGTCGCTCAAAAAAAGTTCAGGAGCTACTTTGGTGCGACATGCTTCCCGCGATGTGGGTTGCCGCGATTGCAGCACAATTTATCAGGCGACAATAGCGGCAGATCCGCACCACGATTTTAGGTATCATTCAAATGAATGGCATCTCAAATACGAGTCCAGCGATTTGTCATTCACACATCAGCGCTTTCAAATCACAGGCAGAATCGCTGCAAATCTGCACGCGATTCAAAACGTTGCAGTGTGAATGGAGCCTTAGTGCTGCCTATCTCTCATCATCACTCCGTTCTATCTCGACTCTCATTATTGTCTCTGTGTCCTTTATTCTTTTCGACTTCTCAATACTGCCTCTGTCTTTTTTTTGTCACCACCCCACTCCACCTCTCATTACTTTGTCTCTTTGTCTTTCATCTACACCCCACTCTGCCTCTCTTTTCATAGTTGCCCCACATCACCTTTTATTATGCCTTCTTTGCCCCACTGCATTTCACAATATTGCCCCTCTGTGTCTTTCATCTTCACCCCACTCCCTCTTCCATTACTGCCTCCCTGTGCCTTTCCTCTTTGTCTCACTCCACCTCTCACTACTGCTTCTCTGTGTCTTTCACCATTGCCCACACCACCTCTCATTATTGCCTCTCTCGGTCCTTGGTTGCTGTCCAAGGAATCCTTGAGTGATGTCACTTGATGTGCAGACCAAGATAACCAGCTCATTGACAGTTCCTGTAGTCCTGGGGTTCTTCTTTAAAGATAATAAGACTTGATATGATAGGCAGTTGGTTAATAATAAAATAAGAGAACATTTATCAAGGTAGTTTACAACCCAAGACCAGTCGCTGAAATGCAAGGTCACTTAACAGTGATGGCAGCGACCCTGGCAACAGGTATTGTGGTTAAATGTCCAGGCAAACCGAAAAGAATGACAGTTGACAGCAGTTTTTGGAATAAGCATCCAGGAAAGTAACTTTATTACAAAGGTTCCTTAGACGATTGAGAAAGAGGTGGTCCTGTAACCACACTCTGTAGGTGAAGAGCTAATAGGCCCACCAATAAAGTTGGCAAGTGTGCTCTTTAATGCCTACCATTAATAAAGTCCTTCATCTGTGTGGGCAGTGAGATGGCAGACATGTCTAATCTGCCTTACAGAATAATTATCTTAGTGTAAGTGAATTATATTTAGTTTTGATTAATCTAGACAAGTGAAAATGTTAACTACAAAGCTGGGGGAAATGATCATGTCTTCTGTATCGGTGTTCATTAAGCGCGTTCAATTAAATGTAAATTAATTCCCACTTCATTTTGTATTCTTGTTTGTTTTGATTGACGCTACCCCGTGAAGAGACAGACGCTCTCCCCGCCAACATATAATGCTAAAAATGAAAAATGTTTGTTTCTTTTAATGAGTCAAGGGAGAGGACTCAGGATGCATGTTACAGTGTGATGATGTTCTCCAAGAGTCCAAAACTTGCCCACCTCTTTATGCCTTTTATGCCATTTTAGGGATGGGGGGATCACAAGGGTATATGTATTACATCAAAGAACGGTAGAGGGTGTTGTCACAAGTATTGATGATTACAATTTTTGTACTTCCTTTGAAATTGTACTGTATCTGTAATGTCTGCCTTTATTTTGTAAAGTACTGCACAAACAGTTGATGCTATATATATCCAGTATTATAATAGTAATAATAATTATGACAGTCTAGCTTCAAGCCTTCATAAATAAATTCTTGATATGTCACAACATACAGCAACAGCATCATATTTAAAGGCTCCACTTTTTATCATTGAAATTCATCTTTGAGCTCCAAAATAACTCCCAACTGTCCCTGATTTCGAGGGACTGTCCCTGATTTGGAGCAATGTCCCTCTGTCCCTCATCCCTCCTAATTTGTCCCTCATTTTGGTCGGATCGATATAGTTGTATATAAAATGCACTTTTTAGCTATCAAAAAGTGTTTCCCAGCGCTAAACATTTCATCTGATTTCTAAATTGCTGCATTTGTAAATTCCAAAAGCCAATATAAAGGAATAGTAGTGGTAAAAAAAAGCACTTGTGGGTTTAACCAATCTTTTTTTTTGTGCAATTCTCCTTTAAGGGGGCGTGGCACGGGGTGTGTCCTATGCCTGCATACTTTTGCTGATAGGAGTCCCCCATTCCCATCTCAAAAAGTTGGGAGGTATGGCTCCAGTGCAGTGACTTTGCCAAGGCAGAGATTATGTCATCAGTCTGCTGTAGATAGAAGGAAGCATTTTCTCAGTCTTCTCTCCTCCAATGATTAGAGCTGTATAAATCTCAAGAGGCAGAATTACAAATCCTTTGGCAGTTAAAAAAATATTATTTTATGTATTTAGCTCATTGTCTATAGTTCAGCATTAAGTTTTAGACTTTATTTGGTGCTTAACTTTTAGGGATAATGTTTGTAACAAAAAGTACTGACAAAGGAAGAGAGTGGGGTAGGGTAGACTGCACTTATATTTTTCTGCTTGATACAAATCTTCTCAGCTATAATACACTGAGATTGTTAGGCCAAACTCAAGTTTCTGAGCCTGACCTTGCATTGGAAAAAAATTACAGAAAGACTTGCTGTAATTAAAAATTTGCTCTGATGCCGCGTACACACGATCGATTTTTTCAACGGTGAAAACACCGTCGAGAAAATCGACGTGAAAAACGAGGAACAGCTTGTTCCCCCCACACACGCCCGTTTTAAATGACATTTTTTTTTTGGTCGAAAAAAACGACCGTGTGTGGGAAAACTGCCGCGGAAAAAAACGACGGGAATCACGACGAGAAAAATTAGAGCATGTTCTATTTTTCTCGTCGTGATTAATGCCGTTTTTCCCGTCGAGAAAAACGACAAAAAGCCCACAGACGATCGTTTTTCTCGTCCAAAGGAAAAAATTTCATTTTTCTCGACGGGAAAAATGATCGTGTGTACGCGGCATAAGGCCTGTTTTGATAGGCTTTTGTTATCTTCAAACAGCAAGAAAAGGAAATCAACTGCAGGTCAAATGCATCTGCCAATTACTTCTTTTTTTTTTTAATCCAGAAAAAAAGTTTTTCTTGTTCATACATCACGGGACACAGAGCAGCATAGTCATTACTATGTGGGTTATATAGAATTACCTTCAGGTGCTGGCACTGGCAACTTCCAAAACAGGAAGTACCCTCCCCTATATAAGCCCCTCCCATCCGGGAGTACCTCAGTTTTTTGCCAGTGTCTAAGGTGTTGGCCAAGGTTAACATGTATTCATCTGGGCTTGTGTACAGGTTCTCTGGGCCTTAGCAAGCTATTCCGGATCCGACCAAAAAAGCTTCATAGCTAAACGGTCGGTACCCGGGCCTTGCAGAGAAGAGCAGGGTTTTGCCTGTAATGCCTCTCTTAGGAGGGCTGGACCCTGGGATCCAGAGCTCTGGTCATACCCAAAACCAAGAGGCTATCTGTGCAGGGTGCTATACAGGTCCAGGGGAGTGGAATCCTTGGGAACCCGGTCCCTGAAGGTCTAGTACAATGCCTGCCGTGAGAGGTGAAGTTTGGGCTTCTGTGGACCAAACAAAGTCCTGCGGCGGGGAAAAGGTAAGTGGGGGCCCCTCAGGAACTTGGTTCTATTAAGGGGACCCCCAAGCCTAATATGTCTTTCTGCCTGTTACCTAAAGGGTATTCCCGCTAATAGCTGTATATGCCTAAGAAATCCTAGAAATGTTTTTTCATAAGGGAAGTTTAAAAAAAACTGTAAACCTGGAAATGTTTTTTCATAAAGGAGGTTTTAAAAAAAAAAAAAAAAAAGACAAAGGTGCGGTACCTGTGTTTGTCCACTAGAGGCCGCTGTGGAACGTCTTTTTTCTTGGGACTATTCCTTCCATGGTGAAAGTCCAGGCAGATGAGTGAGCTCTCTATCAGGGAAGCTGCATTCCTCTGTCATGCTGCCAAGTAGTTTCCTTCCATCCCCGAGTCCTGGTGAAACAGGGACCCTGGCTCCTCTCCCTACATGGCGCCAAGAGCGCACACGTGCACGCGTGCGCGCGCACACATGCTTTCCTTTTATAAGGTTTAGCTTCAAAAAAGGGGGCGGAGCCTGGCGGATGACGCGCTCTGTGCGCCCAGCGCTTCTGCGCATGTGCGGGCGTCCCACCAAGATAAAAGGACTCAGTCCACGCTGCTTGCTATGGACACAGAGCATGAAAAGGAGCTGGTAGCATGGTATAGGGGCTTACAGCGGGCGGTTGATACAGGCATCCCCAGAAAGACGCATTAGTAGACACCCACTGATGTACATAGCAGCAAATTGCATTAGACTATTTCAGTAAGGGGTGTATTGCGGCTGGAATACCTCAGCTTTGAACTAAGGAATATGCCACCTAAAAAACTCCGAGATATACCTCTCAGGAAGTGTAGGGGGTTTCCATCGGGCTCTGAGGATCTGGAGCAGTCATCTGCACCCTCCTCCCCTGAGAAATCAGAGGTTAATACCCATAAGGAACCCCCGGGAGTGCCAGGTACTGCGGCTGTCCTCAGTCCACCTGCTCCTGCATATATAACAGAGGAGGTTTTTTCCTCAACTCTGGAGGGATTGGAGCAGAGATTGGCTGCATTGATCGCTTCTTCTCTATAGGAAAGAAAGCGCGCCAGATCTCCATCACCTCCATTAGAGTGCCTGTTGGCAGAGCAACAGTCCCAGGAAGGGACCGACCTACCTGAAGGGGATCAGGAGGAGGTTAGCTCTGTTTTTGAGGAATCGACAGTAGATGAACCATTTTCAGCATCACAGACTGAAAGATTGTGGGTCCAGACCCTAACTGACATGGTTCGATCTGCATTTAAAATGCCTCTTGTTGAACCATCAACTACTGCTGTCTCCTCATTGGGGTCGCTAAAAGCTCCCCAGGTTAATTGCTCCTTTCCAATACATCCATTATTGGAAGGACTTATATACCAGGACTGGGAACATCCTGATAAACTATTTGTTCCACCTAAAAGGTTTCCGGTGATCTATCCCATGGAGGAAAAGTTCACCCAGAGATGGAATGTTCCTACGGTGGATGCAGCCATCTCTTCTGTGAACAAATCACTGACATGTCCAGTAGATAATGTTCAAATGTTCAAAGATCCAGTGGATAAAAAATTGGAATCTTTATTAAAATCTGCTTTTTCCACAGCAGGGGCTGTTACACAGCCAGCAGTGGCAGCTATTGGGGTCTGCCAAGCTTTAAAGGATCAAATGAAAATGGTCCTGAGGGATTTGCCAGACCAGCAGGCCCAGGCTCTGGCTGATCTGCCTAGAGCATTACGCTTTGCGGTTGACGCCATCAAGGATTCTATCCATCAGGCCTCCCGCCTCACGCTGTCTTTGGTACATATGCGTAGGCTTCTGTGGCTCAAAAACTGGTCTGCTGAAGCTCCCTGTAAGAAGCTCTTAGTTAGCTTCCCATTTCATGGGGAACGCCTTTTTGGCGAAGACCTGGATAAGTATATCCAGAAGATTTCCAGTGGTAAAAGTACTCTCTTACCGAGTAAAAAGAGGTCTAGGGGTCCATCTTTTAAGAGGACTACCTCTCCTATCCCTGTGACGTCTGCTACTAAGCAGTTCCGACGGCCTCCTCGGTCAAACTCAGGAGGTAAAAATCAGGGACAGCCACAGGGTAATAAAAAGCCCTGGATCCGAAGAGGTACTAAACCAGCCTCCAAGTCAAGCCTATGAAGGGCTGCCCCCACTCAAACGGGTAGGGGGAAGACTTCAGTTGTTCGCAGAGACCTGGCGGGAGACGATCAAAGACAGATGGGTGCTCTCCGCAGTAACTCTGGGATACAAGTTGGAGTTAAAAGAGTCTCCTCCGTCCCATTTTATGTGGTCAGGCATGCCAAGAGACCCTCTGAAAAGAGGGTCTCTCCTATTGGCGTTAGAACAACTATTGCTCCAAGGAGTAATTATGGAGGTTCCTATGGAAGAGTGGGGGTTGGGTTTCTACTCAAACCTTTTCACAGTCCCGAAGCCAAACGGGGACATAAGACCCATATTGGACCTAAAGAGTCTAAACAAATTTCTAAACGTCCGGTCTTTCCGGATGGGGTCGATCCGATCGGTCACCGCTGCCCTACAAGGGGAGGAATGGTTAGCCTCGATCGACATCAAAGATGCTTACTTGCATGTTCCCATCTTTCCAGGTCATCAAAAATTCCTACGCTTTGCAGTAGAAGGGCGCCATTTTCAGTTCAGAGCCTTACCATTCGGTCTGGCCACAGCACCACGAGTGTTCACAAAAATTCTGGCCCCACTGTTGGCCGATCTAAGAACACGGGGTGTAACGATAATGGCATACCTAGACGACCTGTTGTTGATGGACCACTCAGTTGCCAAGCTAGAAGTGGTAATTGTCGATACAATCAAGTATCTAGAGTCTCACGGTTGGGTCATCAACCTGGACAAGTCAGCCCTACAGCCAGTGAAAAACCTGGTATATCTAGGGCTACGGCTGGATTCAGACCAGAGGAAGATTTTCTTACCTCTAGACAAGGTATCCTCTTTGAGGGGCTTGGTCCGTCTGCTTTGTGCAAAAAGACAGCCGTCCATACGCCTGTGCATGAGGCTGCTAGGAAAGATGGTAGCATCATTCGAAGCTGTGCCATATGCCCAATTCCACTCAAGGAATTTACAAAGGGCCATATTGTCAGCCTGGAACGGAAAAGTTCAGGCTCTAGACTTCCCGATGGCTTTGTCCCCTTCCGTTCGGAAGAGTCTCTGCTGGTGGTTGATCCCCCAGAATCTCCAGAAGGGAAAACCCTTCAGCCCGATATCTTGGAAGGTGGTCACTACAGATGCCAGCCTTATAGGCTGGGGGGCAGTACTGGAGCAATGGTCTCTCCAGGGCAGATGGTCAAATGTAGTAAAAACCCTGCCCATCAATCTCTCAGAGATACGAGCAGCCCGGTACGCCCTAGTAGCCTGGACATCCAGACTCCAAGGGTCCCCTGTCAGAATTCAATCAGACAATGCCACAGCAGTGGCATATATCAATCATCAGGGAGGCACCAGGAGTCGTGCAGCCCAGAGGGAAGTAAGTCACATCCTGGAATGGGCAGAAAAGCATGTCCCATGTATATCAGCTGTCTTCATTCCAGGGGTGGAGAATTGGAAGGCGGACTTTCTGAGTCGCCAACAGTTATGCCCAGGGGAATGGTCCCTTCATCCCGAGGTCTTCCGAGCAATATGTCAGCGGTGGGGAACACCGGATGTAGATCTGCTAGCATCCAGATTCAACGCAAAGGTGGACAGATTTGTCTCCCGGACAAGGGATCCCCTCGCTTGCGGCTCGGATGCTCTGGTGTTCCCTTGGGATCAGTTCAGACTGATATATGCATTCCCTCCGCTACAATTGTTGCCTCGACTCCTTCGCAGAGTCAGGTTGGAGAAGAAGCCGGTGATCCTGGTGGCTCCAGCGTGGCCCCGAAGGGCCTGGTACGCGGAGATCATCAAAATGTCTGTGGGGAGTCCTTGGACCCTTCCACGTCGTCCGGACCTGCTTTCGCAAGGACCGATATACCACCCTTCCTTACTAACTCTAAGTTTAACGGCCTGGCTATTGAATCCCACATCCTAAAGAAGAGAGGTCTCTCTAACTCTGTGGTATCAACTATAATCAATGCCAGGAAGCCTGTATCCAGGCAGATCTACTATAGAGTTTGGAAGGCGTACATCACTTGGTGCGAGGCCAGAAAATGGCATCCACGTAAGTACGTTATAGGCAGAATTCTGGACTTCCTGCAGTGGGCTGTAGACAGGAAGTTTGCCTTAAGTACTATCAAGGGCCAGGTTTCGGCCTTGTCAATACTATTTCAAAGGCCCCTGGCTATGCATTCACTTGTCAAATCCTTTATGCAAGGTGTGACTCGTATTATTCCACCGATTAAGGCTCCCATATGCCCATGGGATCTAAATTTGGTTCTGTCGGTTCTGCAGAAGCAGCCATTTGAACCTTTGCGGCACATTTCCTTGGTTCTACTCACCAGGAAATTGATATTTTTAGTAGCCATATGCTCGGCTAGAAGAGTGTCGGAATTAGCCGCCATGTCCTGTAAAGAGCCATATCTGGTTATCCATAAGGACAGAGTAGTATTACGTCCTCACCCAGCCTTTCTTTCTAAGGTGGTATCGAGGTTTCACTTGAACCAGGATGTGGTTCTTCCTTCTTTTTTCCCCAAACCAAGCTCGGTAGAGGAAAAGTTATTGCATTCTTTGGATGTAGTAAGAGCAGTTAAAGCTTATCTAAAAGCCACTGCTCAGATTCGTAGAACGGATTCTTTGTTTGTTCTGCCGGAAGGCCCCAGAAAGGGTCAGGCAGCATCAAAATCTACTTTAGCCAAGTGGATTCGACAGGTCATAATACAAGCCTATGGCTTGAGAAGTAGACCGCCTCCGTTCAAAGTTAGGGCGCACTCCACGAGAGCAGTTGGAACTTCATGGGCAGTGCATCACCAGGCCTCCCTGGCGCAAATTTGTAAGGCCGCAACGTGGTCTTCAGTACACACGTTTACTAGGTTCTACCAGGTGGACGTTAGAAGTCAGGAGGATGTCGCCTTTGGGCGCAGTGTGTTGCAGGCCGCAAAAGATCCTCATGCCTGATGGCGCCCAGCTTATGTATGGTGTATCCCCCCCCTCATGTGGCATTGCTTTGGGACGTCCCACATAGTAATGACTATGCTGCTCTGTGTCCCGTGATGTATGAACAAGAAAGTAGGATTTTTAAAACAGCTTACCTGTAAAATCCTTTTCTTGGAGTACATCACGGGACACAGAGCTCCCACCCCTCTTTTGGGGACACGTATTGCTTTGCTACAAAACTGAGGTACTCCCGGATGGGAGGGGCTTATATAGGGGAGGGTACTTCCTGTTTTGGAAGTTGCCAGTGCCAGCACCTGAAGGTAATTCTATATAACCCACATAGTAATGACTATGCTGCTCTGTGTCCCGTGATGTACTCCAAGAAAAGGATTTTACAGGTAAGCTGTTTTAAAAATCCTACTATTAAAGAACATAGAAAAGACAAACATCAAGGTTACATAAACAATCCGGTACATTACAGGCAATATAAATCACGTCTGCATAGTCTACATGCTTATTCTATACAATTCTTGTCCATTTGAGAATGGCTCCCCCCCAGCGCCGCGTTGAGCAGCCAGTTCCTTCGAAGAAGGCCCGTCCATCTAGAATAAACCCTGTCAGGTACCCATGCACAGCAGTCTTCACGTGACCAGGTCCACCGGGGCAAGGCCCGGTACATCCAGCCACGGTCCCCACAACTTCTCAAATTTCTGCAGGCTACCTCTATGCTGGTATATTATTTTTTCCTTCCGGAGCATATCACCCATTACAGCAATCCATTCCCTAAGAGTAGGGGGGTCCTCCGATATCCAATGGGTCATTACAAGCTTACGTGCCATAAACAGAGATCTAATAACAGCCACCCTAGTACATCACTCCCATTCCAGCTCCTCCAGTATATGGAGTAGGCAGTGTTTTGGGTCTGTGGGCAGCGAGACCCGGAATACCCTGTCTATAGTGTCCACCACCCCCTTCCAGTATGGGTGAAGTTTTGGGCATCTCCACAATAGGTGGATCAAGTCTCCATGGTCCCTCTTGCATCTGATGCATAATGGAGTGGGCCGTAAGCCCATGGCAAACAACCTGTGGGGGGTATAGTACACTCTCAGCAATAAGTACAGTTGCGACACTCTATGGGATACATTCAAGGAGCAAGTGGGTACCGCCTGTAGGGCTTCTTCCTACTGATCTCCATCAATCGGTCCCACCTCCCCCTCCCATTTGGCCAGCATTCGCAAAGGGTGTTTAGTCAGAAACTTTTGTAATAGCATATTATAACATTGCGATATAAACCCCTTAGTATTATCCGCTCTAGCGATCAGGTTAAACAACGGGGTTGGGGAAGGGATCCAATCCGAGGAATTGGCCTGGGCAGTTAAAGCATGGTGTGATTGCATATAGTAAAACTTCATAGAGTGCGGCAAACCAAAAAGACACTGTAGTGCTTCAAATGAGTGCAATTTCCCATTGCAAAAAATCTGGCTAAGGTATACCACCCCATATCTCCTCCAAAGTGCACCATGCTGCAGTTTAGCCAATTCAGGGTATGAATCATTTGACCATATAGGGCTATAGTCCATGTATCCTACCACTACTTGTAATACCTAGTTTTGTTCCAGATTTTTTGGATAAGGTTATAGGTCGGGAATTGTTTATTTGGTTTCCCGAACGCCAGCGACTCCAGGGCTGTCGGTATCAAAGCTTTCTGTACAGTGTGTAACATCACTAGTTCGGAGGAGCCACCACTCCCTCCCTCTCTGTCCACACTTGTGCGTATTGTACCTATCAATTGCTGCAATTGCGCAGCAATGTAGTACAACCAAGGATTAGGGAGGGCAAGCCCCCTCTCATGCTTCGGGCGTTGGAGGTGTTTAAGTTTAATTCTGGGTGTGCGGTTCTTCCATATAAGCGTACGGAACAGGGAATTTACAATTCTAAATACTTTTAAGGTCACTACCGTTGGAGCATTATGGTGCACATACAGCAATTGGGGCATGAGGATCATTTTGATCAGATTCACCCTACCCGCTACAGACAGGCAGAGTGAATTCCACGTCTTGATCCGGTCACAAAATTTTTGTAGCAGCGGGGACACATTCAATTTACCATAGTCACAGATCTTGGGCGTCACCTGGATACCCAAGTATTTCAATGAGCCAGTAAGAGCCCATTCACACAGGGGCGTCTTTGGATCCGACTCCAAATCGCCCCAGGTCGCCCCTAGTCGCCTCAGGTCGCGCTGGCTGAAGAAATCAATGTAAGTTAATGGAGCCGTCCTTATGCACACTACTGCAGTCGCTCCGACTTCAAAAAAGGTCCCTGTACTACTTCAATCTGACTCCTAGGCGACCTGTACCCATTCATTTCAATGGGAGTCGCCTCTCACTGTCTTAATAGGAGCGACTCTCCAGGAAGATAACATACATTTATCAGGCAAAACTCTCTCTCCCCCCTCCCTCCCACAGAGCTGATTCTTGTTTGATTGGCCACTGGAATGTCTCTTGTCCTGCAGGCAACTTGGAGTTGCCTTGTAAATAGCTCCAGGTCGCGCTGAGTTGCCTCATAAAATCGCGCTGGAAGTCGTGTTGCCCCTGTGTGAATGGGCTCTAAGGGGCACCGTAGAAGAGGTTGGGGGAGTCCCCCCCTCGTCAATAAGCATCAAGGAGGATTTAGTCCAGTTAATTCGGAGCCCAGAAAATCTCCCAAATTCCCCTATGGTGGCCATAGCTTCTGTAAGGGAGCCCTCTACGTCCCCAAGCAACACCATAGTGTCATCAGCGTAAAGCATTATTTTCTCCTGCTTCTCCCCGTACTTAAATCCCACAATCTTCGGGCTGGCTCTTACCTTAATCGCTAGGGGTTCTATGGCCAGTGCAAAAAGCAGGGGTGATAAGGGGCACCCCTGTTGCGTCCCTCTCCCCAGGTTGAAAGTGTGTGACATAGCCCCAGAAGATCTAATGGCCGCCCTCGGACTATGGTATAGCAGACGAACCCAGGAAATATACGAGTCCCCGAAGTCGAATCGCCTAAGAATTTCCCACAAATACTCCCACTCAACGCTATCAAAGGCCTTCATAGTGTCCAATGAGAGCAAGGCCCTCTGCCCTATATTATCTGCCGGGGATTGCATGTTGAGATATAGCCTCCGTAAATTGACAGCCGTCGATTTGTTAGGCATGAAGCCAGCTTGATCAGGGTGAATAATGCTAGTAATGGCGCCATTCAGCCTAATCGCCAGCATTTTGGCCAGTAGCTTAATGTCGCTCTGTAACAGAGATATTGGTCTGTAGGAGCCTGGGTCTTTAGGGTCTTTTCCGGGTTTCAATATTAGAACAATATTGGCCGTGGCCATGGAAGAGGGCAGAACCTGTTGTTCCCTGGCCACGTTAAACACCATCAATAGTTTTGGCAAAAGGATACCTGCATATTGCCTGTACACCTCCACAGGTAGTCCGTCCACCCCTGGGGCCTTACAGTTGGGGAATGCAGCTAACGCCATCTGCAGCTCCTCCAAGGTAAAGGGGGCATCCAAGGCCCTCCTCTGTTCATTCGTGAGTTGTGAGAAGTCAATGCCCTGTAAGTAGGTCAGAAGTTCCTGCTGGGTGAATTGCTCCATCGGGAGATAGAGGGTCTCATAAACTCTGGCCAGTTCTGCCAAGATTAGGTCAGGGGAGTTCACTATCTTACCCTCTGGCGTGTTAACAGCCCCAATAGTGGGGGCACGTTGTTGAGAGTTAGCTATCTTAGCCAATAGGTGCCCTGTGCTCTCTCCCTCCATAAAGAAAGCCAACTTAGAAAAAAAAAATGTTTTTCCTGCCGTGGAGGACAACAGCCGCTCATAGGCTGATTGAGCCGACTGCCATGCCTCCCTGGCAGAATCCGTGGGGGTTTGAACAAAAGCCTCCTCTAGGGCCGTTACCTGTTTTTCAAGGTCCTCTCTGAGCCAAGAGGAGTTCTTTTTTACCTTATTAATTTTGGAGATAAGCAACCCCCTCAGATATGTTTTAAAGGCATCCCACTGTGTCACCGGAGAGTCAGCAAACCCCCTGTCATCAAGAAATTCCCCCATGCTCCGCTCCACCTCCTCGTGAGTCAAAAATAGTTTGAGCCAAAAGGCATTACATTTCCACGGGGCCCTCGGAAGGGTGGAAGGTGGGGAGATAATCAAAGTGATCACTAAATGTGAGGGATCCGACACACTGCGGGGCTTATGCATTACGCCAGAGACAGATGGGAGCATGGCAGGGTTACCAACAGGTAGGTCAATTCTGGACAGCGTCCCATGTGTTTTGGAGAAGCAGGAAAACTGTTTATCCAAAGGGTGTCTGTACCTCAATATATCCTCCCAATCCACCTTATTGAGCAGTCTCAGCAATGGAGACTCCCTCGATGCGGCAGAGACCCTAGTGCTGGGGTGTCTTTCCATAGAGGTACTCAACCAGCAATTAAAGTCACCCACGATCAGTAGCGGGAGATCCGGCCGGCCCGCCAAATAGGCCAGCAGTCTATGGAGCACCGCCACCGTAAACGGCGGGGGTATATACACACAAGCCAATATACAGTACACCTTACCCACCCGACAATGTAAAAATATAAATCGACCCTCAGCATCAAAACACACATCAATTTCCTGGAAATCTACAGAGGCATGTATCATAACACTCACACCCCTAGAGTACGAGGCGTACGTGGAATAATAGGCTTTACCCACCCATGCACATTTAAGACAGCATTGTGTTTCAGTGGTTAGATGCGTTTCTTGCATACATAAAATCATAGGGTGATATTTCTTTAGACAGGAGGATACCATCATGCGTTTAAGTGGGGAGCCTAAGCCCCTCACGTTCCAAGAAACAATCGGTAATTCAGCCATTGGGGCAGAACAACCATATTCCTAATGGGGGGTGGGACACCATCACAGTGTCTAAAAAGGAGTGCAAGAGATCTGGGGGACTGCAGGTAGGCAGACTCAAGGGCCTCCCTCCGCAGAAGTGCACAAGACATAATAGTAGCAGGGGCAGACCCCTCTCAAGGGGTGTAAGGCCAAGGCAGACAGTAAAAGTTCCGGTAAAGTTCAGGTTTGCAGAATTACAGTTCCAGAATGTAGCAGTAAGTAGCCATAGTTCTCGGTACATGAATAGTAAATGCAGAAAAAAAACAGAGAACCAGACCGTCAACAAGACGATCCCTTGTATGTAATCTGGAAACAAAACCCAGCACACTAGTCTTGAAATAACATAGGTCCGGGCCGCCAACAGGGCAGGCCCCATATCTCCAACAAGGAGCAGAAACCAATAAGGCACTTTTGTTCTACGGCTTGCGTAGAGAAATCGCATTTTTCTTGCAACTTTACAAGATAGCTCAAGGTTCACATACAAAAATATCGTCTCCCAGCAGAACAAAATAAAGAAGGACGGTAAAAAATTAACACACAGTGAGCTTCCCATAAAAGAACGTACAGGCGGTGCAATAGAAATACAGCGCAGCGTCTTGTATCAACTGCCATTAAATTAGTCACCTTCCTCCTCTCTGTCATGGTGCCTCAGGGCCTGTTCATTATGATCCAGCCATAGTGCAGCATCTTGAGCTGATTCAAAAAAATGGGTTTGCCGGTTGGCGGTAACTCTCAGTTTAGCGGGGTACAACATAGCGTAGGGTAGTTGTATTGCACGTAGGCGCCTCTTAACATCTAGTCGCCTCAGGTCGCGCTGGCTGAAGAAATCAATGTAAGTTAATGGAGCCGTCCTTATGCACACTACTGCAGTCGCTCCGACTTCAAAAAAGGTCCCTGTACTACTTCAATCCGACTCCTAGGCGACCTGTACCCATTCATTTCAATGGGAGTCGCCTCTCACTGTCTTAATAGGAGCGACTCTCCAGGAAGATAACATACATTTATCAGGCAAAACTCTCTCTCCCCCCTCCCTCCCACAGAGCTGATTCTTGTTTGATTGGCCACTGGAATGTCTCTTGTCCTGCAGGCAACTTGGAGTTGCCTTGTAAATAGCTCCAGGTCGCGCTGAGTTGCCTCATAAAATCGCGCTGGAAGTCGTGTTGCCCCTGTGTGAATGGGCTCTAAGGGGCACCGTAGAAGAGGTTGGGGGAGTCCCCCCCTCGTCAATAAGCATCAAGGAGGATTTAGTCCAGTTAATTCGGAGCCCAGAAAATCTCCCAAATTCCCCTATGGTGGCCATAGCTTCTGTAAGGGAGCCCTCTACGTCCCCAAGCAACACCATAGTGTCATCAGCGTAAAGCATTATTTTCTCCTGCTTCTCCCCGTACTTAAATCCCACAATCTTCGGGCTGGCTCTTACCTTAATCGCTAGGGGTTCTATGGCCAGTGCAAAAAGCAGGGGTGATAAGGGGCACCCCTGTTGCGTCCCTCTCCCCAGGTTGAAAGTGTGTGACATAGCCCCAGAAGATCTAATGGCCGCCCTCGGACTATGGTATAGCAGACGAACCCAGGAAATATACGAGTCCCCGAAGTCGAATCGCCTAAGAATTTCCCACAAATACTCCCACTCAACGCTATCAAAGGCCTTCATAGTGTCCAATGAGAGCAAGGCCCTCTGCCCTATATTATCTGCCGGGGATTGCATGTTGAGATATAGCCTCCGTAAATTGACAGCCGTCGATTTGTTAGGCATGAAGCCAGCTTGATCAGGGTGAATAATGCTAGTAATGGCGCCATTCAGCCTAATCGCCAGCATTTTGGCCAGTAGCTTAATGTCGCTCTGTAACAGAGATATTGGTCTGTAGGAGCCTGGGTCTTTAGGGTATTTTCCGGGTTTCAATATTAGAACAATATTGGCCGTGGCCATGGAAGAGGGCAGAACCTGTTGTTCCCTGGCCACGTTAAACACCATCAATAGTTTTGGCAAAAGGATACCTGCATATTGCCTGTACACCTCCACAGGTAGTCCGTCCGCCCCTGGGGCCTTACAGTTGGGGAATGCAGCTAACGCCATCTGCAGCTCCTCCAAGGTAAAGGGGGCATCCAAGGCCCTCCTCTGTTCATTCGTGAGTTGTGAGAAGTCAATGCCCTGTAAGTAGGTCAGAAGTTCCTGCTGGGTGAATTGCTCCATCGGGAGATAGAGGGTCTCATAAACTCTGGCCAGTTCTGCCAAGATTAGGTCAGGGGAGTTCACTATCTTACCCTCTGGCGTGTTAACAGCCCCAATAGTGGGGGCACGTTGTTGAGAGTTAGCTATCTTAGCCAATAGGTGCCCTGTGCTCTCTCCCTCCATAAAGAAAGCCAACTTAGAAAAAAAAAATGTTTTTCCTGCCGTGGAGGACAACAGCCGCTCATAGGCTGATTGAGCCGACTGCCATGCCTCCCTGGCAGAATCCGTGGGGGTTTGAACAAAAGCCTCCTCTAGGGCCGTTACCTGTTTTTCAAGGTCCTCTCTGAGCCCAGAGGAGTTCTTTTTTACCTTATTAATTTTGGAGATAAGCAACCCCCTCAGATATGTTTTAAAGGCATCCCACTGTGTCACCGGAGAGTCAGCAAACCCCCTGTCATCAAGAAATTCCCCCATGCTCCGCTCCACCTCCTCGTGAGTCAAAAATAGTTTGAGCCAAAAGGCATTACATTTCCACGGGGCCCTCGGAAGGGTGGAAGGTGGGGAGATAATCAAAGTGATCACTAAATGTGAGGGATCCGACACACTGCGGGGCTTATGCATTACGCCAGAGACAGATGGGAGCATGGCAGGGTTACCAACAGGTAGGTCAATTCTGGACAGCGTCCCATGTGTTTTGGAGAAGCAGGAAAACTGTTTATCCAAAGGGTGTCTGTACCTCAATATATCCTCCCAATCCACCTTATTGAGCAGTCTCAGCAATGGAGACTCCCTCGATGCGGCAGAGACCCTAGTGCTGGGGTGTCTTTCCATAGAGGTACTCAACCAGCAATTAAAGTCACCCACGATCAGTAGCGGGAGATCCGGCCGGCCCGCCAAATAGGCCAGCAGTCTATGGAGCACCGCCACCGTAAACGGCGGGGGTATATACACACAAGCCAATATACAGTACACCTTACCCACCCGACAATGTAAAAATATAAATCGACCCTCAGCATCAAAACACACATCAATTTCCTGGAAATCTACAGAGGCATGTATCATAACACTCACACCCCTAGAGTACGAGGTGTACGTGGAATAATAGGCTTTACCCACCCATGCACATTTAAGACAGCATTGTGTTTCAGTGGTTAGATGCGTTTCTTGCATACATAAAATCATAGGGTGATATTTCTTTAGACAGGAGGATACCATCATGCGTTTAAGTGGGGAGCCTAAGCCCCTCACGTTCCAAGAAACAATCGGTAATTCAGCCATTGGGGCAGAACAACCATATTCCTAATGGGGGGTGGGACACCATCACAGTGTCTAAAAAGGAGTGCAAGAGATCTGGGGGACTGCAGGTAGGCAGACTCAAGGGCCTCCCTCCGCAGAAGTGCACAAGACATAATAGTAGCAGGGGCAGACCCCTCTCAAGGGGTGTAAGGCCAAGGCAGACAGTAAAAGTTCCGGTAAAGTTCAGGTTTGCAGAATTACAGTTCCAGAATGTAGCAGTAAGTAGCCATAGTTCTCGGTACATGAATAGTAAATGCAGAAAAAAAACAGAGAACCAGACCGTCAACAAGACGATCCCTTGTATGTAATCTGGAAACAAAACCCAGCACACTAGTCTTGAAATAACATAGGTCCGGGCCGCCAACAGGGCAGGCCCCATATCTCCAACAAGGAGCAGAAACCAATAAGGCACTTTTGTTCTACGGCTTGCGTAGAGAAATCGCATTTTTCTTGCAACTTTACAAGATAGCTCAAGGTTCACATACAAAAATATCGTCTCCCAGCAGAACAAAATAAAGAAGGACGGTAAAAAATTAACACACAGTGAGCTTCCCATAAAAGAACGTACAGGCGGTGCAATAGAAATACAGCGCAGCGTCTTGTATCACCTGCCTCTAAATTAGTCACCTTCCTCCTCTCTGTCATGGTGCCTCAGGGCCTGTTCATTATGATCCAGCCATAGTGCAGCATCTTGAGCTGATTCAAAAAAATGGGTTTGCCGGTTGGCGGTAACTCTCAGTTTAGCGGGGTACAACATAGCGTAGGGTAGTTGTATTGCACGTAGGCGCCTCTTAACATCAGAGAACTTGGCTCGGCATCGCTGCACCTCCGCAGAGAAGTCCGGGTAGAAGGACACCCGGTCTCCATTCACCTGGACATTGGCTTTCTCCCTGGCATGTCGCAGCACCGCCTCTCTGTCCCTATAATGCAGGAGACGAGCAAGGATGGGCCTAGGGGGGGCTCCGGGCTGAGGTGGGCGGCCTGGTGTGCGGTGAGCTCTCTCTACTGTAAAGAATGGGGAAAATGCTTCCTTCACGAAAACTTCCATCAGCCACCCCTCACTAAAGGTGGTAGGGTCCGGGCCCTCAGTTTTCTCAGGGTGCCCCACTATGCGCACGTTGTTCCTCCTCAAACGGTTCTCCATATCATCAGCTCTATTATTAACGTCTCTGGCCAGCTGATGTGCAACATGGGCCTCTCGAGCAACTGGGGGCAGCCTATCTTCAATCTCACTCATCCGGCTTTCCACCACTGTTGTGCGTTCACGGATCTTTTGTAAATCCTGTCTCAGCAGGGATACATCCTCTCTCACTGAGGCAGTGCAAACATGCACCGCCCTGAGTATCTCAGCCAGGGTCGGTTTCTCAGTGTCCTCTGTCTCTGTGTCAGTGTGCAGGGTGACAGACTGCTCCACTGTACTGGCCTGATCTCCATGGCTCCCCGCCCCTCCCGCAGGCTGCTCCTGTGAGGCCTGTGCTATCGTATGGGGGTGCTCTGCGGTCCCCCCTCAGTCTGATCTTGGGGACCCCCAAGCTTTTGGATGTAGTATGTCATGTCCCTCGGGTAGTCCTTACCCTGAGCCTTCAATGCCTTCTTGCTGGTCCCCTCCTTGGATTTCTCCACGCCGCGCAGCATGCGCTGAGTTAGGGCCGCGGCGGCGCCATCTTGGATTTCGGCCCCCGGGAAATCATCTATTTTCTTAGCCATACCGCGTGTGCAGAGAGCCGGCGGTTGGACCAGGAAGGTGAGCGGGTTGGTAGCCAGCGGGATAGCCGTTTGGAGCCGTCGGATCGCTGCTGGGAGAGGATCAATAGACTGTGCTGTGGAGGAGCTGTGAGACACACGTCTTCTCACATGCCGGTCTTGGCCACGCCCCCTCATCTGCCAATTACTTCTAAATGATTGTTTAAGTGTCTCAGACTGATGTCAAACTAATGCAATTGGCACAAGCCCAAAGTTTCTTGACACAGGCTCTTAGGGCTACATTAGGGTCTGTGTCAATGAGCTTTGGGCTTGGCCAACGGCATCAGTTTGACATCGATTTGAGAAGCCTTTGCATTTGACCTGCAGTTGACCTCCTTTTGACCTGCTTCCATTAGACTTTCATGGCTACGCAAAACCTATTTGAAGCTAATGATATTCCATCATCACAGGCCCTTATGTTTTTTCAAAGGGCAGTGAGTTATAATAACTTAGACCTGACTAATTGTAGCCTGAAACATGGTGATGGAAGCAGGGTACGCATGGCTCAATTATTCTGATGAAGGACTCTGGCAAACCCCCTGCCTTTTCCCATATCTCAGTTGGCCCATGACTATGCTGGACAACCTCACTTGTCAATAGAAAGGCTTTGGAGGCATGGACCCAAGCTCTCAACTTATTATATTTATAATAGTGCTTCCTAAGTAGGGTGCTTTGCCAGGTATGTGACAATACAAGCAGGTACCTCAAGGTATTGATTTTATTTTGCTACCTGTACAGCATAGCTATCCATGTACAGGTATCTCCATTCTGTCCCAAAGCTACAGCCTTGCCGGTTCTTCTCTCTAGGATCTAGTGTGCTCTTCCCCTTCATCACAAGCTGCATATCTTATGTAGCAGTCCATATTTTTCCTGCTGTGACTTACAGCAACTATTGATTAGTGTCACATCAAGCAGCAGGTGGAAACGGTAGCTCCTGGAGAAAGCACTGATGTGTCCCCAAGCCACAGAGCCCCCCCGCAGTTTTCGACAATGAAATGCAAACACTGTTTACTGTTGAACCATCCTCGGCTTTTGAAATAATCCTAGACAGAGCGGCACGTCGTCTGTGATATGCCAAGCTTCTGCACCGTGGCATCCTCAAGTCCCAAGTGCCTGCTATGCCAGGCGAAGCTGTTCAAGCGTATTGATCTAATGTGACAAGAACTGAGTCATCAGGAGGCAGGCAGCGTGAGGTCCCGTCTCCTCTGTGGCTTTTTTGTCTGTTTCCCTTCTTCAATTTACCTTTTGCATATTTCACAGTTGCATATGTCTCCAGTTCCTGGACCCTGTAGAATAAAATACACATCACAGAAACAGCTGCTTCTCCCTTCCAGCCTCAAGGAAAATCTTTCATCGTCTTCCCTTTGGGGACTTTCAACATGCCTATGGAGGATGGTACGAAGAGAGAGGCTGTAGCTCCAGGTGAAATGCTGTTCAGTGGTATGGGTGGTATATTCCAATGCAGCGCTAGTATAATTTGGCTAAATTAACTGAATCAAAAAGGTTTAGGGCCTGTGTAAGTGGGTTTGTGTCTTTGCTTCAGAAATGTACTGGAAGTGCAAAAGCATCTTAATGCAACTTAGAAGGTGTCAACTTCAGGTCAGAGGCACATGTGAAGGCTCTTTTTTTTTTTTACTTTCAAAAAAGGTTTTATTCGGAAATACGTACATACAAGTGAAATATGCATATCATAGCATTGATACAGAAAAACAGATACAAATAAAATAGTGAACACATATCAGGTCAGATACAGGAATACATTTGTTACATTTGATTGTGCCATAGGGGGACACTGAGTAGGGCCTGTGTGCTCCCTCCAGGTGCTCTAAGCTCCATTAAGCATAAGTGGTTGATGTATTCAGCCAGCGATCCCATATTTTATTGTACTTGGTAGGGCATCCTCTATTAATATAAAGGAATTTCTTGTATGGGAGACTACCATTAACTTCAGTTTTCCATTCGGCCAAGGTGGGAGGAGTCGATCTCATCCATTTCCTCGCCAATACTTTCCTGGCTAGAAATAATGTTTCTTGTAAAAATATGGTCGTAAATTTGTGTAACTCGGAATCGGGGTATACCCCTAATAAACATGGTTTTGGGTTCAAAGTGAGGGGCGAGCCCATGTCGTCATGGATGAAGTCAACGACTTGCTTCCAGAAATTCTGGATCCTGGGACAGGACCAAATTAGGTGGAAAAATGTGCCCACATCTTGTAGACACATCGGACAAGAGTTAGGATGATCCCTCTTAAACCTAGAGACTCAAAGTGGTGTGAGGTACAACCTGTGTAGGATGTATATTTGCGTAAGTCTGTCAGAGAGTTTAGGGGATACCGCCGTACAGGTGTCCCGGGCCTCGCTCCATTCCTCATCCTCCATTTCTCCCACCTCCCTCTCCCAGCATGGTTTAATGGCATAGGCTATTTTTGTGGATGTGGGTGTAAGAAGCATGTTAAAAAGAGGATATACGTTTTTGGGGGTCTGTACTTTCAACTATGGCTATGATGGAGTTAGGAGAGGGCTGTGGGGTTGCCCCTGGAAATTGTGTTGTTAAAGCATGATGAACCTGGATGTACCTGAAGAGCATGGTACATGGGAGTGCGAATTCATCCTGAAGGGCGTGGAAGGTCTTAAGCTCTCCATCCGAAATGAGATGGTGTCGATAATATATCCCTCAAATGCTCCATAACTCTGAATTAGGAATCTGGGATAATTCAGGTAAGTGTTTATTGTGCCACAGTGGGGTGTAATCATTGATAGGCGTTATCTCTAGTTTAGCCAAGGTACTTCATAACACTCACTCTGAGAAGAGGGAGTTGTGACTGCTCTTTGGAGGGCAAGAAGTGATCGATCGGAAGAACTTGGGACTTACCCCAATTAACATGTGAAGGCTCTTAGGCAGATCATAGATGATGCAAATTTCTTTCCTGCAACCTCAAGTTGCAGGAAAGAAATTTGCACGATTCTCCCATCAACACAGACAATGCTGACAGGGGAATCCCTCCTGCCAAGCAATTGTCTGGGGGGGATGGGGGTCGACGGAAGCTCCCCCCACCGGGAGAATCAACTTGGTACATTCAGCCTGCTTACACAGGCTTCAGACCTCGGCCGGTTCCTGGTGAACCAGCTGAGATTCAAACCATCTATGGCTGGCCTAAGATGGAACTCAAAAGATTTCAAACTTATCTTAAATGTATCTTATAAGTTAAAGTAATTGTAAACCCTTAACTTTTTTCAAAATAACAAACATATTATACTTACCCGCTCTGTGCAATGGTTTTGCACAGAGCTGCCCCAATCATCCTCTTCTTGGGTCCCCTGCCAGCACTCCTGGCTCCTCTCCCCCCCCCTGAGTGCCCACCATTGCGAGCTATGGGGGTACCCGTGTGGGTTTAGTCCCACCCCCACTCCCTTTTTGCTGGCTGTAAATTACATCAGTGGGAGCCAAGACTGGTTTCCAGACTGTAAGGTATAGGGGGCTTCAAACGTGGGTCTTGATATCACTAAAGAGTCATACAAAATATTCAGTATTGGTAATATCAGAAAAGACTGCCAGAGACTACAGATATGCTACAGGTTTGGTTGGAGACTGGAGACATACTTCAGAAGACAGAGAGATCTGAAACATATTAAGTGAGGCTAGTAGAAATCATAGCTAACACCACTTTACAAATCAATGCTTTCACTCAGACTACAGACTACTGCAAAATAAATCCCAAAGGGCCCTCAGGCTGCAAATTTAGCACCAGGATCTTACACTGTTGCAGTCAGTTCCAAGTAACAAGGTGAACCTTTTGGAGAACTTCAAGTACTATTCAGCAAGTCATGAAGTTCACAGTTTATAATACCTAAATCCTAACGGAATGTAGGGTATATTCATCATTGGCTATGCCTGATATTCTCCCTGAATTTTCCTACAATTGTTTGGTGAAAATTCAGTCTATAAATTAAGGCAAATTAGTGGAAATTTTAGTAATACGTAATTACGTTCCCTGGCATTGGGCAAAGTCTTCTTCACTAGAAAGTTTACTATCACATTTACTCAATGTAAGAAAAGTAGAGTGAAAGAGAGATGAGCCCCATTACTCCTCTGCACCCCCTTTCACTGTTTGGCCACAGGGAGGAGACCTGTAAAATGAAAGGGAAACTGCAGGAGAGATCAAGACTCCTCCCATACTGAACAAAGTTTTACTGTTGGGCTGATGTGTAATTCTCAGCACTGGATTGACAGAAATAAAAAGCGTTTGACAGGTAAAACAGCTCTAATCTGTGTATTAGATCTTTGTGTTTAGCTGTTTGCCTGGAGTCCAGTTTTCAATAAAAATTTTGACTAAATTAAATAAATCTTTGAAGTAGAACTTCAGCTGTTCAAACATGTACATATTCTTAACAAGCAGTAAATAAGTTTTAAAATAAGATTTTACTGACCTCTGTAGTTACAGGCACTGTGGAGTAAGCAACTCATCATCAAAGTATACAATAAAAACCGTGAAGTCATTCAGGCCAGGTGTTAGTACTGGCAAAATTGATTTCTTTCCAACTTTATTGTGAAACTGGAATACTGTATGCCTTTAGGACAGCAAACTTCATATACGGACATGTAGAGATAGTAAACCAGCTATCAAGGACTGATAGAGTTGTGTCACTGATTAATGTTCAGGGAAAAGCCGTTAAAAAAATGATCCACTATAAGGGTCCCCCAAATCGCACCCCCCATGTGAACGAGTAATGGATACCCCTACTCATTCAACAACAAAAATAACAAGTGTAAATAAAAACACAAAGACAGTTTTTGACAAGTTGTTTTAAAAAAAAAAAACGTGCAAATCTCATAAACCCATAATGTAATCACAATAGAAAACAAAACATATCAAATGCTTAAACTGAGAAAATATACTATTTTAGGATAAAAATAAGGTCATTTTGAAATTGATAGCAGCAAAATGTCTCAAAAAAAAAATTGGGGCAGGGCCATGTGTACCTTCTTCTTTTAACAATCTCTGGGAACTGAGGAGACCAGTTGCTGGAGTTTTGGGAGAGGAATGCTCAACAGTCCTGGGTCTTCTTTGTCGTATTTTTCGTTTTAACCACTTAAGCCCCGGACCATTTCGGGCCATTAGGACCAAGCCTGTTTTTGGGATTCGGCACTGCGCTGCTTTAACTGTAAATTGTGCGGACATGCAATGTTGTACCCAAATGAAATTTGCGTCCTTTTCTTCCCACAAATAGAGCTTTCTTTTAATGGTATTTGATTGCCTCTGCGATTTTTATTTTTTGCGATATAAATGGAAAAAGAACGAAAATTTTGAAAAAAAAAGATATTTTCTACTTTTTGTTATAAGAAAAATCGAATAAACTCAATTTTAGTCATACATTTAGGCCAAAATGTATTCAGCCACATGTCTTTAGTAAAAAAAATGTCAATAAGCGTATATTTATTGGTTTGCGCAAAAGTTATAGCGTTTACAAACTAGGGTACATTTTCTGAAATTTACACAGCTTTAAATTTATGACTGCCTATCTCATTTCTTGAGGTGCTAAAATGGCAGGGCAGTACAAAACCCCCCCAAATGACCCCATTTTGGAAAGTAGACACCCCAGGGAAATTGCTGAGAGGCATGTTGAGCCCATTGAATATTTATTTTTTTTGTCCCAAGTGATTGAATAATGACAAAAAAAAAAAAAAAAAATTACAAAAAGTTGTCACTAAATGATATATTGCTCACACATGCCATGGTTATATGTGGAATTGCACCCCAAAATACATTCTGCTGCTTCTTCTGAGTACGGGGATACCACATGTGTGGGACTTTTTAGGAGCCTAGCCACGTACGGGACCCCGGAAACCAAGCACCGCCTTCAGGATTTCTAAGGGCATAAATTTTTGATTTCACTCCTCACTACCTATCACAGTTTCGAAGGCCATAAAATGCCAAAATAGCACAAAACCCCCCCAAATGACCCCATTTTGGAAAGTAGACACCCCAAGCTATTTACTGAGAGGCATGTTCAGTCCATGGAATATTTTATATTTTGCCACAAGTTGCGGGAATATGACAAACTTTTTTTTTTTTGCACAAAGTTGTCACTAAATGATATATTGCTCACACATGCCATGGGCATATGTGAAATTACACCCCAAAATACATTCTGCTGCCTCTCCTGAGTACGGGGATACCACATGTGTGGGACTTATTGGGAGCCTAGCCGCGTACGGGACCCCAAAAACCAAGCACCGCCTTCAAGGTTTCTAAGGGCATAAATTTTTGATTTCACTCCTCACTACCTATCACAGTTTTGAAGGCCATAAAATGCCAAGATGGCACAAAACCCCCCCAAATGACCCCATTTTGGAAAGTAGACACCCCAAGCTATTTGCTGAGAGGCATGTTGACCCCATTGAATATTTTTTTTTTTTGTCCCAAATGATTGAATAATGACAAAAAGAAAAAAAAAAAATGTACAAAAAGTTGTCACTAAATGATATATTGCTCACACATGCCATGGTTATATGTGGAATTGCACCCCAAAATACATTCTGCTGCTTTTCCTGAGTACGGGGATACCACATGTGTGGGACTTTTTGGGAGCCTAGCCGCGTACAGGGCCCCAAAAACCAAGCACTGCGAACGCTGCAGTTATGTGTGTTGTGTTTGGTAAGTGACAGTGATCGATCGATACTGCACTTGGGTGGGCTGGGCTGGGCTGGGCTGGGCGGAGGGGCTAAACGCAGGCGCTAGCAGGTATCTGGGCTGATCCCGCTAACACTGCGTTTTTGGGAACCCTAAACCGCTGGGGATGCTAGTATAGATCTGATCAGATCTGATCAGATACTATACCACTAAGGGGGGTGTATGCTTTGCGCGTGGGTGTTAGCGTTACTGTCACTAACCTAACACTGCCTGGGGCGACGCAGACCCTCTCTGGCGCTAAAACCTAATTGATCTCACCCGCCGGGCGATCAGGGGGGTTAAACCTTTATTGGGTTATATACGGCGGGTGCCCTGATGCTATAAAAAGCAAACTAATCAACCAGCGTCACCCGTAACCTTTATATGGTGATCACTGGTGAAAGGGTTAACTAGGGGCAATCAGGGGGTTAAAATCTTTATTAGGTTAAATATGGGGGTACCTGACACTATATAAAAACCTGACGGGTAACCTAAATAATTAAATAACTTACTGGCTAACCAGTGACACCAGTGACGCTTATACGGCGATCACTGGTGAAAGGGTTAACTCTAGGGGCAATCAGGGGGTTAAAATAATATATGGGGGTACCTGACACTAATAAAAACCTGCGGCGAACCTAAAAAAAAATAACTGCCTATCTAAAACACCAGCGACACGAATACAGCGATCGGAAAAACAATCGCTTAGTGACGCTGAAGTTAGGGGGTGAAAGGGTTACCTGGGGGGTGATCAAGGGGTTAAACCTTTATTAGGGGGGGTTAGGGGGCTACCCTGGACCTAAAGGGGCCTAATCCTAACTGCCCTGCAACTTTTTACAATCACAGATGACACTAAATGCAGTGATCAGTAAAATAAATGATCACTGCAATCAGTGACACTGTGATTGGGGGCTTTGGGGTGACCTGGGGGGTGATCTTGGGGTGACTGGGGGGTGATTTGTGTGCCTATGTGTACCTACGTGTCAGTGGACTGTTAGTGCACTAACCTGCTTCCTCTCTGCTCGGCGCCGGGAACGGAAAGACCGCGGCGAGGGAGATGACATCACTTCCTCCAGCCTTGTTTACATCACATGGCGGAGGAAGCATTTTCATTGGCCGGGAGCGATCGCGAGGGGGGGGCGGAATCGAGCGCCCCCCCCCCTCATGCCTGATCGCTCCCGAACACTTAACGGCCGCTCACTGCAGTGAAGGGGGGTCCGGATGGACCCCCCAACTGCACAAAGGCGATCACGTAGATCTACGTGATTCTGCCTGTCCGTGCCATTCTGCCGACGTAAATCGGCGGTGGGCGGTCGTTAAGTGGTTAAGCTGCACCAATATTTTCAGTTGCTGAAAGGTCTGGACTGCAGGCAGGTTAGTTAAGCACCTGGACTCTTTTACTACGAAGCCATGCTGCAGTCATATTTACATCATTCAGTTTAGTACTGTCTTGCTGAAATATGCAAGGCCTTCCCTGAAAAAGACATTGTCTGCTCTAAAGCCTGGATATATCTTTCAGCATTGATGGTGCCTTTCCAGATGTGCAAGTTGCCCATTCCATACACACTAATGCACCCCCATACCATCAGAGATGCAGGCTTTTGAATTGGGAACTGATAACCAGCCAGAAGTTCACTCTCCTCTTTATCCTTGAGGACGTGGCTCCCATGATTTCCAAAAATCATGTTGAATTTTGATTTGTCTAACCACAGAACAGTTTTCCACTTTGCAACAGAACATTTTAAATGAGATTCAGCCCTGAGAAGATGGGAACATTTCTTGATCATGTTCAGATATGGCTTCCCCTTTGCATATTACAGCTTTACCATTTTTATATGGCACAGAGAACTGTGTTCACAGACAGTGATTTTTGGAAGTATTTCTGAGCCCATGCAGTGATGTCCATCTCAGAATAATGCCTGTTTTTAATGCAGTGCCGTCAAAAATTACAGGCATCAAATATTGTATTTTGGCCTTGTCCCTTGCACACAGAGATTTCTCAAGATTCTCAAAATCTTTTGATCTGAAATTTTAAAAGCATCTTTTTAAAGATCTTTATGTCTGAGACACTCTGACAATTTAAGATGCTCTTTTTATACCCAATAATGTTACTGACCTGTTGACAATAAACCCCAACTTTTTGCAAAAAAGTTCTTCCAGCTATTCTTTATTAGCACCACTTACTTTGCCAGTTTGTGTTACTCTGTCCCAACTTTTTTGAGATGTGTTGCTGCCATCAATTTCAAAATTACCTTATTTTTTTTTAAATGGTCTATATTGTGAATAAAATATGGGTTTATGAGATTTGCAAATCATTGCATTCTGTTTTTATGTAGATTTTACACAGCGTCCTAACTGTTTTGGAATTGAGGATGTACATTTCCCCTGCTCCTCTTGTTGTACATCCATCGTCAATCACATTGTCCAGCAATATAGGTACACATCAATCACGATGAATGATGATCATCAACTCAAACTTAAAAAAATGCCTTCTGAAGCTCGGCTTCTCTTGACACTTTTCCGGCACTAAATGACATTGCTAGTTCTCCCTGCCACTTAAAAAAACAAACAAAGAGGCAAGTTGCCTAGCCCATGTTTAGGGCATGTGGCCTGGTATGGTTCAGATGAAGAGGTCTGCATTCTCGTTCCCCCCATGCTTTCCTGGCCTGCCAGGCTGCATGCTCAGAAATGGGTCTGGTAGGGATTTTGGGAGAACCCCAAGCCATTTTTTATTGTTATTTTGGCATAGGGTGCCCCTTAAATTCTGTACCAGACCAGAAGGGCTTTGTTTACATCCATCTGTCAGTCAGGAATCCTCTGCGAACAGCTGGAATAAGTCATTGATTGTAAGGATCCCGGCTCTTTAACTAATGACTCATTCCTGGTGCTGACAGCAGGGATGAGTCACTGTTTGTTAGGAAGCAAGCGGGTGTCCGTTCTTTAACAACCAGCATTTTATCTCTTTCCCCTGCCAAAAAACGCAGTAGTATCAAAAACAATTCAAAACACCACCAAATCGTACTAAATAATCACACTGAAAATCGGATCAAATCGCAGCTGCACTAGTGTGAACCTAGCCTTACTTCACAATGCCTGCAGCTGCGGAGGTCAATAAAAAGCCTTAAAGCGGTTCTTCACCCTAAAAATAAAGAATTTAAATAGTCAGCAGCTACAAATACTGTAACTGCTGACTTTTAATAATAGGACACTTACCTGTCCAGGGATCCAGCTATCAGCTCTGTCCTCACCAAGCATGCTCTTTGGGCATCTACTGTCCCTGGCACCAGTATGTTTACTTTGGGAAGCCGGCTGTGACTGCTTGCAGTATTATAGCCAGCTTCCCAGTGTGCATGTGCGAGCCACGCCGCACTCTGCAAATGGTCCCGCAGCTTTCTGGGACCTCCGACATGTCCCAAAAGTTTGCAAGGGGGAAGGAGGGGGTGAACTTACACTTTGATCGCCGCAGTGATTTAACAGGAAGTGGAAGCGAATACCCAGGGGTCAAGTCCTGGGTAGAAAAGTGTGGGAACTCCCACCCAAGATCCACTCCCCCACCAAAAAAAAAAAAAACCTACACTGGCGGTAGTGACCTATATACACCGACACACCTACACTGACGGTAGTGACCTATATACACTGACCTACCTACACTGACCTACCTACACTGACGGTAGTGACCTATATACACTGACACACCTACACTGACGGTAGTGACCTATATACACTGACACACCTACATTAATGGTAGTGACCTATATACACTGACACACCTACACTGGTGGTAGTGACCTACATACACTGACACACCTACACTGACGGTAGTGACCTATATACACTGACCTACACTGACCTACCTACACTGACCTATATACACTGACATTTACATACACATTACACTGTCTGACCTACCTCAGCTCAGCGGTGTCACAGCAGGCACTACTGCAGTCAGTCATTCCGTCAGAGGAGGAGCCTGGAGGGGAGGAGAGCTGAGGAGTCTGGAGGAGAGCCGGAGAGGAGAGAAGAGCCGACCGCCAGAGCGCCGAGCGGGGATGTGGCGCGGCACCCAATTTGTAATTCCCGCCTTCTGGAGTCTGCAGCGCCTATGATGACCGTCACACGTCCCGCTGTCGCGGCATTGGACCAGTGGGACGTCCATCATAGGCGTTGCGCAGGCTCCAGAAGGCGGGACCTGCTGTTATGGCACTCAGCGAGTCGGCAGGACTCGGCCGCACTCGGCCACATTCGGCGGCACTGGAGATCAGATCGGTCCCGGCGCTCGCCACTCGGGGGCTGCAAAGGGAACGGTGTTCCTGTTGTGAAAAAAGTGCAGGGACGCCGTTCCCACGCGTTCCCGCAGGACTCGAGCCCTGCGGATACCTGCCAAAACCTTTTGGTTGAAGTTCTGCTTTAAAGTTTGTTTACTGTTTGTTAAGTATATGTAACTAATTGAGTGCCCATAGCTTGGCCACAGTTTTAAGAGCCCATTCACACAGGGGCAACACGACTTCCAGCGCGATTTAATGAGGCAACTCAGACACGACTTGAGTATGAATCACAGCGCGACCTGGAGCTACTTACAAGGCAACTTCAAGTTGCCTGCAGGACAGGAGACATTCCAGTGGCCAATCAAACAAGAATCAGCTCTGTGGGAGGGAGGAGGGAGGGAGAGGTTTGCCTGAGAAATGTATTTTCTCTTCCTGGAGAGTTGTTCCTATTAAGACAGTGATCCGACTTCAGCGGCAAGTCCCATTGAAATCAATGGGTACAGGTCGCCTAGAAGTCGGATTGAAGTAGTACAGGAACCTTTTTTGAAGTCGGAGCGACTGCAGTAGTGTGCATTAACTTACATTGATTTCCTCAGCCAGCGCGACTTGAGGCAACTAGGGGCGACCTGGGGCGATTTGAAGTTGGATCCAAAGTTGCCCCTGTGTGAAGTGGGTGAAGGTAAAAAGAATGTGTTGAATGATGATGCATTTAACACAGAGGACCAATAGCCAGAATCCTAACATAAACTCATTTTGAATAGTGGCCTGCAGCCATCTTTTTTTTTCTTTGAATGCTTTTGCATATGTTACATTTCTGGGCACAGTGTAAAATCTAATTTAACTTCAATATTGTGTTATAACATCAAATAGCAGCTGAGTTTGCCACCAGCTTTTTCTTCCTTGTACCACTTCCTCTTTACTATATGCAATCTTATATAGTTTTTAAGGCAAATATTTCTTATTATTCTGTCATATTGCCTAGTAAATCATGCTTATTTGTGGTGCCCAATATGCCTTAATAACATTGCAGTAGTGGCCTGAAGACCGAGATATGAATCATCTTGTCAGCTGTGACATCAATCAGTGCAATGTACTTTCTCTTGGGAGAGTCCAGACTTTATAATGGGGGAAAACGCGACTGGCACCGAGATACATTGTAACAAGATTTGACCTGTTATCTGCCAGATGATCACTTTACAGAGCGAGTAATTCACAATGGGTACATATTCAGTGTAGAACGGTTAACGTGACCCTGTCAGGTAAGAGAAAAATCTAGAGGAAAGTGTCCAGCAAAAGAAGAATATCCAGTGGCCCATGTCTCTTGCCTCTCCTCCGTTCCAGCCTCCATCGGACTCCTCAGCATTCAACACTTCGGGGAGTGATGGATCCATGCCATTTGCCAGTCCACACTCTGACCTCTACCCCAATACAACTGTGAGTATCAGAGCTCTTCTTTAGCAGGACACTTTCATATTTATTTATTTAAAAAAAAATTGTGACCTGACAGAGTTGCTTTAAAGCAAAGTCCATGCAAGTAAACAGCATCAGAAAAGTAATAATCATTCTTATCTCTTTTTTTGTTCCAAGTCAGAGATTCGGAAATAATTGAAGCCAAATCATGATGTCTGGGGAACTAGCATTCTCAAAGGAGAGGTCAGCAGTAGCATACTTTTATCATTGTCTCTTTTAAAGAGAAGTATGACCAAAGCCATACTTCTCTTATGGGTCACAGGAATTCACTTGCTTGTCACAGAGCCGCTCCAATTTCTAGATGTATCCCAACAATGTCGAGATCTATGCCTGATCAGTAGCTGGTTTATTTATTTATTTCAGGTACAGTACTTATAAAGCGCCGTCAATTTACGCAACGCTTTACATATACTGTACATTGTGCATTCACATCAGTCCATCTCCTCAAGGAGCTTACACTCTAGGGTCCCTAACTCACAATCATACATACTAGGGCCAAATACTAGGGCCTACCGAGCATGTCTTTGGAGTATGGGAGGAAACCGGTTCAGTCTTTTGGTGCACCGCTCAGGGTCTGAGCCAGCCGATCCCACCCATCTTCTGCCCGACACTCCAGTGAGCGCTGGAGTAAGGCCCCATTTATACCTGAGCATTTTGTAGCTTAAAGCCTGAAGCTACAAAACGCTGGAGGGGAAAAAATCTATTATTCTCTATGGAGATGGTTCACATCTCCACTCCAAAACACCTGAAGCCAGAAACTCCAAAACGCCTGAAGCTCAAACAAGTTCTGGAACCTTTTTTTTAAGCAGATTATAGGCGGTTTTTATGCTTTTTACATTGGTGACCTTTTGACCTGCACAAAATCGCGGCAAAAACGCATCAGGAAATCGCATGACTTTCTGCCTAAAAACGCTACGCTCGGGTGTGAATGGGGTTACAGAGCACAGAGCGGTGACTGACAGTCACCGCTCTGTGCTCATAACGCACCTGAGAACTAAGCGATCAGCAGATCACTCGGTTCACAGACTTAGAGTCGGGGGGATCAGACTGATGCAGCCATATAGGTGAGCATGTGTGTTTGTTTTTTTCTGTATCTCATACTTCTCCTTTAATCTAGCACTAGGAAGCTGGTGCAGTATAACTAAAGGGAAACTTTTGGTTTTGGATAGAGTGGAGAGGGAATTTAAACATCTGTCAGGTTTTTTTTTTTGCTGTCTTCTGTTCTACTTTAATGTGTAACTACATTTAGAAACAAGGCTGGGGGGTAATTTTTAAGGGTTACGTTGAGTGTAAAGCTTGATTTTTTTTTTTAACAACAAACATGTCATACCTGCTCTGTGCAATGGTTTTGCGCAGAGCAGCCTGCATCCTCCTCTTCTCGGGTGCCCCCCCCCCACCCACCACTTTTGGCTCCTCCCCCCCACAAGTGCCCCAGTAGGAAGCTGCTTACTAAGGGGGCGCTCGTGCAGGCCTAATCCTGAGCTGGGCTGTTTGCGTCTACTCAGACACACAGCCCAGCTCGGCCCTGCTCCCTGCTCTCTGCTCACAGGTTTTGATTGACAGCAGCTGGAGCCAGTGTCTCCAGCTGCTCTCAGCCAAGCCTGTGAGAGTCGGGAGAGGAGAGAAGAGCAGATGCAGATGTGCACAGCGCTGGACCAAGATCAGGTTCAAGTGAGTATTTAGGGGGGCTGGGGGGGAGCCACTGTTAAAAGGTTATTTTACCTTAATGCAGAGAATGCATTAGGATAAAAAAAACTTTTACCATTGAAACAAATGTAAGTTTTATTGTATTTATTCTCGTTTAAATATATATTTTTAATGTTTTTATTATATGTATTCAATCTTTACAAATATACTTTTAATACCCAACAAAGAATTCCCAGAGTTCTGTGGGTTAGCTAAAAGACGGAAGAAGCAGCCTGCTCAGTGGCTGGCTTTGTCTGATTAAAACCTCAGATTTAGCCATCTCATATGGGAGTCTCTCTTCTTTGGCACCTCTTGGTACCCTGCAATTACAGCATCATTTATTCCAGAAGACTGAGGACATCTTGTGTCAGAAAAGTAGTAATGCAGGGGACTGCTCTGAATTACAGGTGAGTACTGTATCCAAAGCTTTTTTTTTTCTTTTAAACTGGCTGGGGACTATATGGATAAAAACATTTACCCCGGACTAAGGCTTTAAGGTGGAACATGAAATTCTAGATAGCACTTAGATACTTTTATGAGTGGCCTAGCTCTCTGTAATTAAAGCACTGTCCTCCTACAGTTACTTCTTTTTTTCACATGCCTATCTAGAGCCGCCATGCCTATTCTTCCTCTAACAATATCTCGGGAGACTGCCACTTTTCTCTTCAAACCAATCCAATTACTTGATAGATGGATAGGACTTGGTGCTCGTATTTTTATTTGTCCCCGTTGACATGGAGGGTTTATGGCCGAAAGCTTCTATAATAGCCTATTTAGTGTTTAGTACTCCTGTGTATCATCTGTGATCATAAAATGCCACATTTGGTCATTGCGGCGATACGGTTGGTTTTTATCACCTCTTGTTTGCTTTGCTTTGACCTCTGCTGTCACCTTCAATTATACAGAAAGCTGTAAATGAGGCTCGAGCAGATTCTCAGTCATGCCGCATTTGTTATGTAACGTCGGGGCAGATTCAGTTTTTCTCCTGTCTATTTTATCTATCTTTGATGTGCTTTCTCTGTTGCCTGGTCCAGTCTTCTTAGACTCTTCAGAGGTTGACCCCCATCACCTTGGAATGCTATTATGACGGGAGCACACATGAAAACAATGCATTGATTGCCTTCTTCTCCCGGTCGAGGCTGTAGGGCCTGTTTTTAGATCCTTCTTTGCTAGATTTAAAAAGATGTGCTGCTGCATAGGTTCTGTGGGATATAAGAAATTGGTGTGCAATTATTTTCAAAGTATAGGAATCAACCGAAAAGAATTAGGCTTCACTTAGATCAGAAGATCTGCAACACATTTGTTGACTTGTTTTGCACACCTGTTACAGGCTTGGTAACACAAATCCTATAATCAGGAGGAACAGTTCAGAGTGAAGGTAGATAGCTCTTACCTTGAGCCCCTGGTCACACTATGTAGCGCAGGGGTCTCAAGCTGGCAGCCCTCCAGCGGTTGTGAAACTATACGTCCCATCATGCCTCTGCCTGTGGGAGTCATGCTTGTAACTGTCATCTTTGCAATGCCTCATGGGACTTGTAGTTTCGCAACAGCTGGAGGGCCGCCAGTTTGAGACCCCTGATGTAGTGTGTCGTGCAAATGGAGATTCTGGATTGTACCTGAACAAAGATGGCTCCATCCTTCTGGGGAAAACCACAAATGAAGGTATTGTCAGGGGGAGTACTGAGATCTCTGTGAGGAGTAATAGATACTGGGAAGTGTTACAATGACACGTTACTTAGCATGTGTATCTGATGCTAGGCCCCTGCCAGTCTTTAGAATTGTGCAGGCATTGGTAAATTTGCACATAGGTTGCACTGCAGTTGCATAGCAGTTGCTCAGCACCAAATCTGACTCTGCATGATGCCTGAACAAGGATGGCGCCACCCTTCTGGATTGAAAAGTAGATGAAGGCATTGTCAAGGGGGAGTACAGTGATCTCTGTGAGAGGTAATTAATAGAGATGCACCGAAATTTCAGCGGCCGAAACATATCAGGGTTTTCGGCATTTTGTTGAAAGAAAAAAAAGGTGGGTCATGCTGGGGTGGGGGCGCAGCTGTGCAGTGAAGTTACCTGTGTTGCGCATGCCCAGTGGCAGTGCCATCGGGTGTCGTCACTCACTGTGCAGCTGGCATGCACGTTCTCCGCGGTTGGGACTCGGAAGTCGGGAGCATACAGGGGGCTTCATGGGAGAGCGGGCTCCATCTGTCCTGGATGGATTGGGCTACTATATTCATTCTAAAGGTCAGAATTGCAATTGGATATCTTTACAACTGCTCTTTTTGGGAAGTTAAAGTGGTTGTAAACCCTTACAGACCACTTTTACCTACAGATAAGCCTAGATCAGGGCTCTTCAAACTACGGCCCTCCAGGTGTTTAGGAACTACAATTCCCATCATGCCTAGTCATGTCTGTGAATGTCAGAGTTTTGCAATGCCTCATGGGATTTGTAGTTCTGCAACAGCTGGAGGGCCGTAGTTTGAGGATCCCTGGCCTAGATTAAGGCTTACCTGTAGGTACAAGAAATATCTCCTAAACCTACACGATTTAGGAGATATTTGCAGAAAAGACTGCACCGATGTCTACGGCGCAGGCGCACTGAGCGTGCCGTTAGTGAAGGCGATTGTGCCGTCACTGACGGCTCCCGCGTGCATGCGCTGGAGTGACGTCATCGCGGCTCCAGCCAATCACAGCGCCGGAGCCGCGATACCCGGAAGTCACTCCGGGAGTAATGGCGGCAACAGAGGAGGCAAACGAGGGCCGCTGCGGGGGCTTCGATCTCAGATAAGTACCTCATAATGAGCTAGTATGCTATGCATACTAGCTCATTATGCCTTTGTCTTGCAGGGTTTATTTTTTTATTTTTTATTTTTTCAGGAGGCTTTACTTCCTCTTTAACTGTACAGGATTGACATCCAAACTGAAACTACTAGAAATATAAAATACAATATAACATCGATTGATTGCATGATATTTAGAAAGAGATAGTATAGTAGTAGTAATCACATACTACTGAAAGCTAACAACAGGGTAGTGAATGTTTTAAAATGCACTACCCTGTTGTTAGCATTCAGTAGTATGTTATACTATACTATCTCTTTCTAAATATCATGCAATCAATCAATGTTGTATTTTTTTAATTATTATTATTATTATATAAAAATATATATTTATTTCGGCACCAAAATATTAATTTCAGTGCACCAATAGTAATTAATACCTGGATGTGTTACACTGGCATATTTAAACCATTGAATATTTGTACAGTTGCTTTAAGCTGTTATGTGCACACCAAAAGACTTGCTCATCCAGACGTGATTTTGTTTGTCAGATAGTGGCACCATAATTAGGTTAAAAGAAATAACAGGAAAAAGCATAATTAGCACTTGACATTCAGATGAGACCAGAAGAAAATGCCGAACGTTGAATGAAAAGAGAAAAAAGTTTTAGAGGGAGGAAAAGAGATCACAGCCGTGCCAACCATCTCTGGTGTGAAATGATAGATTATTTAATACCAGCAGAAGTCACAATGTTTTGCTGCGCTTTGATCACACCGCTGAGCGCTCGCAGATTGGGGCCGCCACACAAAAGTTGGAGAAGAATGTTGACGAAGATGTACTTCGGCTGTGTATCGTAGAAATATGCACCGTTTTAAAAAACCTTTGGCTTACAAAACATAAAGGACCCAGAATTTTTCATCTGCTCCCAGTGGATTATAGTAAGAAAAAAAAGGGAAGATAAAATCTGCACCATGTTGTATTTTTAAAGCTGCACTTCGGGCAGACAACTACATACATTTGTGGAAACTGTTTTACCTGCCAAAAGATTTGTTATTCTGTTCAGCCACCTTTGTGATTCCCGTTTCCCTTTCAGCTAGGACCGGTAGGTTAATAAACTTATAGCTGCTGCACTTAAAGTGGACCTTAAAGTGGATCTTACATAGGGCAAAGTAACTTAAAGTAGCTCTCATTGCAATCTATACATTTTCATATAAGCCTTAAAGATGAATTCCAGGTATAGATATTTTATACATAGTTACTGTATGTTGGACTGGCTTGGACCAATGTAACTACGTATATACCATACCCGACTGATCTCCCTGGAAGCTGGAAATCACTCAGGTAGACACCGCTATTCCTGCACCGAGCAACTGCCCTGTTGCATTTTGAACACAGGATGATGACTGCTCGGCTCAGGCGGCATTCAAAGAATGTAAACAAATGGCAACCACCTCAACCTATAACTGGCCTTTGCAGTAACGAGCACATGAAAGGGCGACGCATGGCAAAAAACAACAAACAAAAATTCCCAGCTCACTTACCAGCCAGCCTGCAACTAATGTAATCGACCTTGTCTAAAGCCTCATACACACGGTCGGACTTCCATCTGACTTTTCCGTGTTTTTTTGTCCGAACGGAGTTGGTCGGGCACACCCATAGCATACACACCAGAGGACTTTTCTGCAAACTTTCCCAAAACTTCTTCCAACATCGCGTGGTTTTTCTGCTCTTTTCTGCTCTTTACCGCCACCCTTTGGTCAACCTCTGCTATTGTTGGTTGATTTTAACATTAGTTGTTTAGTCCATCGGACAAAAGTCCGATGGTTTCCTGTACACACGGTTGGACTTTGCTCCATCGGACTTTTGTTGGGCAAAAGTTTGTCCGTTTGCAGACCCAACTTTTGTCCGATGAAATCCAAAACCAAACGAAAAGAGTTTGTCCGATGAAGCGTACACACGGTCGGATTGTTGGTCCAACTTGCTCAAAATGAAGTTTGTTGGCCAAAAGTCCGACCGTGTGTACGGGGATTAACAGTTCACGTTAATACCAAGGGGTTTCGTTTGCACACATTAGCAAATACATACGTAAGCTGCAGGGGCCACGTCGCGGCACCCTAGTGTACTGAAGTCCTAACTCTATACATTATGAATGTCTCCTAAGTTGGAGCACATATATAATAATGGTTGGATTGAGGGCAGGTATGCCTAGAGGGAGCCCAGTCCTCCCTAAAGGTACAGGGATGCACAGGGTAGCAATAGCACAATGGCAGCGAAAGTATCCAGTGCGCCCCCTCACCAATTAACCAACAGTACAAACAAATGGCAACCACCGAAAACTACAACTGGCCTTTGCAACAAGGAGCACATTGAAGGGCAATCCATTATTATGTACAGTATGTGCTCCAACTCAGGAGACTCTCAAAATTATAGTTAGGACTGCAGTACACTGGGGTGCCATGACATAGCCACTGCAACTTATGCATATATTTAGAGATGTGTTCAAACGAAACCCCTTGGTTTTAACGTGAACTGTTATGCCGTGTACACACGATCGGAAATTCCGACAAGAAAAGTTCGATGTGAGCATTTGGTCGGAAATTCCGACCGTGTGTAGGCTCCCTCTGACTTTTTCTGTTGGAATTTCCGACAGCAAAAATTTGAGAGCTGGTTCTCAATTTTTCCGACAAGAAAAGTTCTTGTCGGAAATTCTGATCGTCTGTATGCAATTCCGACCTGCAAAAAAAACACGCATGCTCGGAATCAATTCAACGCATGCTCGGAATCATTGAACTTCATTTTTCTCGGCTCGTTGTAGTGTTGTACGTCACCGCGTTCTTAACGGCCGGAATTTTGTGTGACCGTGTGTATGCAACACAAGTTTGAGCCAACATTCTGTCGGAAAAAATACACGGTTTTCTTGTCGGAATTTCCGATTGTGTGTACGCGGCATAAGACAGGACAATTCAGTTTGTAGAAGCCTGGCTGGTAGGTGATCTGGGAATTTTTGTTTGTTGTTTTTGTGACAGGCATTCAGAGAATGGTTTGCATTTTCAGAATGGATCAAAGCATTCTCTGATTGGATGAAGTGGAGAACCTGACCTTACCACCCCACCTCTCAACCTTGGGGTGGTTCAGGAGGGGGGGGCGCTTGCTCGTCCCCACCCCCTTTCCTGACCGGCCGGGCTGTGTGCTCGGATAAGGGTCTGGTATGGGTTTTGGTGGGACCCCCACTGCGTTTTTTTCGGCGTAGGGGTTACCCTTAAAATCCATACCAGACCTAAGGGCCTGGTATGCTCCTGAAGGGGAACCCATGACGTTTTTTTATTTAAAATTTGGCGTGGAGTTCCCCGTCATGATTCATACCAAACACAGTGCCTGGTATTGGCGGGAATCCAAGTCGGATCCCCGTTCATTGAAAGTCGGACGTATGACGGCTTCAACACATTTTTCCTTTCCCGGCGAGCCAGCTCGGTGCTGGCTCCCGCGACAAGGCTCGTAGGTGGTCAATCTCGCCGATAAAAGCAGCGAGATTGACACAATATCGCGGTCACCTACTGTACCTTAAAACAAAGCCCTCCAGCGGTGCGCTGTCACCACTGACAGGGCTTCCATCTTCACCAGATCGTCCTTCAGTGTTGGCGGGCTCCCGTTCCTTTTATTGGACGAGCTGCAATGACGTGACTCCCGCAAAGGAGCCGCTGGACAGGGCTCTGAAGGAACGACACGGTATGCTGTTCCTTCAGAGCGCATTCACCGGTGACATTGCACGTTTAGGAGATATTTACTGTACCTATAGGTAAGCCTCACTATGGGCTTACCTGTAGGTAAAAATGATCCATGGGATTTACTGCCACTTTAATGCCATTTGAAATGTTGCTTTCAATCTTTTATAACCGACAGCTTTCATTAAATTAAGACCTGGCCATCTTGCCATAAAGGTCCTCATTCAGGAACTTCTTATTATGGTATGACAACTGTCTTTCCATTCTGCTACTCTGTTGTCACCCTATGATATGCACCTCTGGTGGAAACTACAAGCAACCACACAATAAATACATATATTGTGCAGGCATGATCCACCATTGTCATTATCAGGAAGCCGATCCAGAGCAATTATGTGCAGCCGACACTGGGGAGAGTGCATGAAGACAGGAAGTAGCTCAGAAAGGCTGCAGGAGATTAGCATCACCATGATATAACAATGGGTGAAATAAGGTCAAAACTGTCTTTTATTTAAGAAAAAAAATGGCAATAATTTATGACACACAGTGCTTTAGTGTTGGGTGGAGGAACACTTGTAAAAACAATTAGTATCCCCTACCAAGGAGTTTGGTTCCATTATTCAATAGAGCCAGGTTATCTTCAAAAAGGTTGGTTTATTCTTCCAAAGACAAGTAAAAGACAATGCTTACATAATGACAGCTGGTAACACATGGTAAGGTGGTTGGCTTCAAAAGTAGGATTGAGGAATCACATGGTATGATGGTATATCTTCGAGCAGGGTCGCCTGACCTTCCAGTATCTTCCTTCAGGCCCCATCGCCCGACATTCCTTCCCTCATGTTCAAAACCCTTGGGTAGATATACTGTTTACTAATGTTATGTCAGCATTATTTACATTTAGCATCGCTCCAAGGAAGGTATCATTAACTGTCCTACAGAAGTAACACCCACTTGTGTATATTTAGTAACATAACTCCACCCATTGTCCTGACATAGTTCCTTAGAATAGCTATTACATACACAGCAAATGTCCTTTTGTCTGTCCTCAGCAATCTTCAAATTTAACATGTTTCAATAAAGAGTACAGAAACTTTTATCACTTAAAATAGTAATAAATTCAATATCTAACATTTAGCAAACTAAATGTCCAGTGTAAGAATACATATACTTTAATTTCTGGTTACCTCACAGCTGCTTACTCTTGCCTTTGCTATTCATCTGCCGCAGAAATTAAAGAGAAAAAGCCCAGTGTAAATTTCAGGATCTGTGCAGAGCTTATATAGGGCTAAGGACCCTATCACTGCCCCCAGGTGACAGTGCCTCCACATCCATTGCTGCACCACTGGAGGAAGAGGAGAGGGTTGCATCCTCCTAATAATTAGAAGTACCAAGTATACTTCTCCTTAGTGGGAAGCAAAATAAATAAAAAAATAAGTGAAAGACTACAAGTCTGCATTCACATACTGTTACAGCAGTGGTCTCCAAACTGCAGCCCAGGGGCCAGATGCGGCCTTTTGCTTTCTTTTATCTGGCCCTTGGGGCACTATTCCATCAACTGATAAGAACAATAGGGCATAATGAAGGGGCACAATTCCTCCCAATGGTACCAACAATGGGATACTACTGTATTCCTCCCATTGATACCACTGATGGGGAACAATTTCTCCCAATGACACCGGTAATGGGACACAATTCCTTCCACAGACACCAACAGTGAGGCCCACTGAAACCAATGATGGGGCACAATCCCCCCCATGACAACAGTTCCTCCTCATGACACCAATTATGGGGCACAACCCCCCCCCCAATGATGGGACACAGTTCCTCCCCATGACACCAATGATGTGGCACAATTTCTCAAAATTACACCAACAATGGGGCTCAAAGATGGATAACAATTCCTCCCAATGATACCAATAATGGAACACAAAACCTCCCAATGACACCAATGATGAGGCACAATTTCACCAAATGACACCAACAATGGGACCCAATGACACCAATGATGGGACACAATTGCTCCCACTCACACCAATGATGGGGCACAATTCCTCCCACCGACACCAAAGATATGGCATTGTTTTTTCCCACTAACTTTGGGACCTATTCTACTTCCAAAGGCCACAGACCGGCCCCACTAAAGTCTGGAGTAAAGTTTGGAGACCCCTGCTTTACAGTGATGCTCCAAGGTGCTATAGCTGAGCCTGTCACAGCTAGCACTAGCCAATGCCATGTAACTGTGCTTGCTTGTCAGGTTTGTAGTAGTGTAGATTTGCCTGATTGGCTTACATTGCAGGTCGTCCTTCTCTCAGTCCGAGTTCTACTATGTAGTGTAATACAGGAAGCCAAAGTGAATATACTGTAGATATTTATACTAACTGCTCAGTACCTTTACTAACAGTACTTGAACTAACTGCAACTAATAATGCATTTATTGATTTTTTAAAGAAATAATTGGTTTTAAAATATTTTATTATATATATTTATGGCTGTAATCTATCTGTAGCTACCCCTCGACATACATTCCTATTTCAGATTTACAGTAAGCATGCTGGTTCTTGGCTCCAGCTGCTGGTTTGTCTGCAGTTTTCTTATTCCGATGACAGCCTGAATATGGTGGGTGGTTTTGCCTGGCTGGCGTGACTTCCCAGCTGGCTGGCATGCCGGCTACATCTCTTTCCACTTGCTTAGTAATTAGAAACAAGAGATTTGCAGTAGTGGTTTTGTTGGCAGCTGCATCGATCTCTGCCTGTTCTCTGCTGAGGTGAACTTTCCATAACTCATGCCGTGTTTAAAGAGGCCAGAAATTCCTCCAGGTTCTTTAAGTCAGACTTAAGATTCTATTTACTTTTTTGCGGACACAGCGAGATAGGTACTGTTCAGCTATCCTTGGATGCTCTTGGAAACCCTTTGAGCGCCTCTGCTTGGCCAAGCCAGCTAATTGAATTTATTGGGCTTGGAAGGTTCTTCCGATCGGCATCGGATAGATAAATGGCTTTCTGCTTTATATAAGGCAAAGCAATGATTATATTTTTTTGATCAAAATAATTGGACTAGTCTTCACTGTTATAACTTTACAGCGTCCAATGCAGTGGCAATCTACAGTTTTGCACAGATGATCAGTATTTGCTTAGACAGTGCATGACCTGTACATATGTTTAATTTTAAATGAATAAGGAATACTCAACAGTATCATGTACTGTAACCACTTAAAGTGGAGGTCTACCCTAAAAAAAAAAAAAAAAAAATACACCAAAATCCTGCCAAAAAATTGAAAAAAATAAGTTTATTTTTACTCACCAGAAATGGCGGTTGCTATGCGGATCTTCCCAATCTGCCTCTTCCTATATATTCCTCATCCTCCTCGCGGTGTCTTCTGGGGAATGGGGCGCGCTGCATTCTGGGAACTGTGTGTATCCCAGAAAGCAGCCGCCCATTCACAAAGCGCAGCGAGACTCGCGCATGCGCAGTAGGAAACGGGCAGTGAAGCTGCAAGGCTCCACTGCCTGTTTCCCTTAGTGAGGATGGAGGCGGCGGGAGCTGCCAGGATCGAGGGATCGCCCTCGGGGGGGGGCGACATCGCGGGCGCCTAGGACAGGTAAGTGTCCTTATTAAAAGTCAGCAGCTACAGTGTTTGTAGCTGCTGACTTAAAAAAAAAAAATTGCGGGTGGAACCCCGCATTAACTTTCAAAATGAATTACAATTTATATAAAAATTGACTTTGTATTCCGATGTCATGTGTTTAGCTCAGCAACTCCAGTCTTTAGATTAAAACCCATGTAGAAAACATATACCGTATACTGTACATTCTGAAGTTGGTTTATACTCACCTAAGTCTGCCATCGATGCTCCTGTCCAACACCTCCTCATGTAAAGACCAATGATCTTATCTTGCAGACTGTGCTAACTGGTCCCCCCTTCATAATGTTATCATGCCATGCAATCTTCTTTAGCCTGAGAAGACCCCACTGCTGGATAGCCAATGGGAAGTGACCATATAACCAAAGCTGAGACATGGACCACCAAAGGACACTCCTCCTCTGCGAAGAACACAGAAGGCTCAGGATCTGGTGCGTCACATGACCACGAATTTAGGTAAGTTATCAGAATTTAGGTGGTTCTAAAGGTAGGACATTTTTTACCTTAATGCATTCCCTGCATTAAAAGAGAAGCATAGTAGTTTTTTTTTTGCCCATTTATACTTACCTAGGTGGATGCAACAATCGCTCCGATGCTGCATCTGTCCCCCGGCTACTCTACACTGAGAACCGAGCGATTGAACACCGCTGATGGCTCGGTTATCACAGATCCCCAAGCGGAGAGCTGCTGACTGTCAATCAGCAGCTTTCTGCTCTGCCCCCCGTGCTCACTGGAGCGCAGAGCTGTGGAGGGGCGGGGAGCGGCCGTCTCAGGCTCTCAGCGGCTCGTGAGAGGCTGAGATGGGCATCAGTCTATGCAGCTAGCGGACCCAGACTTTGTCATAACGCGGTGCCTGGACTTATTCCAGTGACGTCAGCAAAGAGCGGACTTCAGTCCACTCTCTGCTGAACACAGGTCACAGGAGTGCAAAACGAATTGCGCTCCTGTGACCCATAGGAGAAGCCCAGCCAAACAAGCTCAGGCTGGACTTCCCATTTAAGGTAAAAAAATTCACATTGGTTAAATCGCCACCTCCCTAAATACTTACCTGAATACTATCTCAATCCAGCGTTGTGCCCGGGTACAATGATCCTGCTGTCACAGGACTCAGTTGAGCTATTGGCGAGGCAGGCCAAGCCATGCTGTGTGTGTCAATAGACGCACACAGCCTGGCTCAAGAGCAAGCCCGCAGGTGCGCCCTCATAAGAAAGGGACATTCATTTGGTGGTGCTAGGAAAAAAAGGAGGAGCCTAGAGTGCTGGTGGGGGACCCAAGAATAGAACGATTGGGGCCACTTTGTGCAATACTATTGCAAAAAGCAGGCAAGTATAACAATGTTGTTTTTTTGAGAAGCAAGTACCTATTTTGTTGGTGCTCGAACCCACTCCTTAGTTCCTCAGCATAGCCCTCGCTCACCTACAGCCTCCTGGGATATCATGTTTGGCATCTCAGGTGGCTTCAAGATAGTCTCCCTGCAGTCTGCCATTCTCGAGCTTGCTCAGTGGTGCTCAGCAGTCCAATGCTGTCTTCCTTTCACCCAGTGTTCACAGGGTTTATTTTCGTACACTCCACCATTTTGGATCCAGGAGCCGGCTGTGAAATATCAACAAATGGCAGCCGGCTCCTGGATCCAAAATGGTGGAGTGTACGAAAATAAACCCTGTGAACACTTTGGGTGAAAAGAAGACAGATCTGGACTTCATGGGCTGGTAAGTATGTTGTTTTAATATCCTACATGAACAGTAATTGTAGCTGCTGACTTTTTGGATAGCCAGGTAAAGGTCTCCAACATTGCAATTTAATTTTGGGGGTGGGGGGTGGTAGAATTAATGCATTCAGAGAATATCAGATATTTTAAGGCAGCTTTGTTTCAGAGAAGATTCTGGTCTACTAGTCTTGTATTTTCTGATGTCAGCAAGCTGTATCTGGATCCTCTGCCCATGGTAACACCCATTGACATCCTCCTTACTTACTTACTTACTTACTACAAGTTTAACAAAAGTCAGGATGGAATTTAAGCATTTTTTACTATTTGTTTCTTTTGTTTTTTGCTTTCAGCTAGTGTTTGGGGTTGTTGGTTGTCATCCAAGCATTTTAATGCAAGATCCGTTTTAAGTGAAATGTACTGTCACTTGCTTGGCACCCCTGCTAGACTTTAGGATTACGCAGAGTACAATTAAATTGGGCAGATATATTGCACTGCGGTTGCATAGCAGTTTCCCACCACTGAATGTGTGACGAATAGGGCAACGGTATTAAACTCCAGTAATAAGGAGCTATGAAAATGATCCCATGTGTTGTAATAATTTTCCTTTTATGAAGACTTTGCCGAATGATCGTGTTGTGCTCTGTATAAAGCAATGCTGCTAATGTCCTTTTTACAGAGAATGTTCTTAAAAGAACAGTCCATGTTCTTACAAAATGTATTTATTTTCTCTGTAGAGTAATTTGAACTTGCTGGGCATAAATACGCCGATGACTTGTGGCTAAAATTAAACTGGTTTTATATCAAGTTGCTTGTACTTTCAACTCAGCAAGAAATAATAGCCCCTATTTTTCCTTACATACAATAAGTGTGGATTGCCGAAAGGAAGATGGCTCAGATCTTGGCCATATAGTGGATGATTATAGATTTATGAAATATTTTTTGGGTATTACCGGTCTCCAGTGGTCTCTTAGAAAGGCTTGTTTCGCACATAGCAACTGCTTTTCCTTTTGTTCATCAGCCCTTCTCTGATGTTCTAAAGTAAACCTGTCACTTTATTAAAGTAGTAAAAAAAAACATGTTTTTTTTTTTTTGTAGTATTACATTTGTATGGAGCAGTTAAGCAGAATAAAATAAATATTTGCATAAAAGAAAGTTCAGAAACACTTACATTGTATTTACACATGTAGTCAGAGGTGTGCACCCGGGGTGTGCCAGGTGTACCTTGGCACACCCTAATCACCTTGTGTGGCACAGATTTCCCCTGCTGAGTGGGTTTGTCTGTGTGTGAATGTATATACACACACGCATGTATGTGTGTTTAAGCTTTGGGGTGGACAACCTAATGCAATAGGCTGCATACACCTATGCCTGTAGCCTATGGCTTCCTGTGCAGTGCTTATTAAAACTTCCACTCAGAGAGCATGCACTGATCACTTTGTAGAGAGTCACCCTCCTCATTCACCTCCTCAGGACTATATGACCCATAATTCCAAGCTCCACTGCTTATGCCCTGTAAGTCCTGACTGCTTGTGCATGTTGGTGCAGGCAACATTATAGTGCTGTCTTGGATTCTCTCTTCAGGGAGCACAATGTAAAGTCCATAGGACCCTAAAAGGCAACAGATCCAATCAAACACTAGGAACCTCAGGAGAACTTTTAAAGAAAAAAGGATAGATTTGAAAAAAAAAATTAAGGGTTTAAAGTGGATGTAAAGGCTCATTTTTTTTTTTTATAACAAACATGTTATACTTACCTGCTCTGTCCAATGGTATTGTACAGAGCGACCCAAACCTCCTCTTCTGGGGTGATCTTGGCTGCCTACCTGTTCAATCCCAAACGGGCTGTGTGCTTCTATCGCCTCAGACGACGCCAATGACAAAACGCGCAAGTGGGAGCTGCGCACACACGTCTCTTCCGGTATTACGAGAGCCAGGCTGGTGGAACGCACGCCGCCAGCATCAGCCAGGGAACTCGTGTGTTTAGCTTTTTAGCGCTGTTCGGGCTGATTATTGCCCTAGAATGTGCTTTTGATTCTGTGTTTGTTTTTGTTTTTAAAAATACGTTTTAAATAAAAGCTTTATCTCTCGGATTTATGCTATGGAAGCCCATTTTTTGTTTTAAATGAGGAGCTGATACTGATAATATACTGGAAGATAACCCTGATTGCCCACAACCCAGCAAAGAGTGTAATTTTGAAAATCTTGGAGGTCTGGAGGACAAGCCGAAGGAATGTCCGAGCTGCATGCCTGAGATATATACCTTGATGCGATGTACCCCTCCAGGGGAAGTAGGAGCTGGTGACTGGGGACCCACAAGGGGGAGCACGAGACTCACCTTATTTCTGCTGTTATCATATCAAGCACAAGTCACCTTGAAGATTTTCCTCATATTGCCTACAGGAATGGTCGTGTGATATACAATTGGACTGCAAATATGCACTTTTGAACTTTATTCACTTTATTATACTTTTCTCACATGGACGTTATATTTAAATACCTAAATTAATTAATTACCTTTTTTTGTGTACTCATTTTTCTCCATTATTGGGGGTCATATATTTTATGTTATACACATTTGGTTTGCTTGCACATTGATTTATTACATGTTTGTATATTAACCCTGTGTGGTTAAATTAGGATAATATTAGGTGTCCTGGAATGCCTTTTTATAGGGGCTAGAGCAGGGGTCTACAAACTGCGGCCTGAGGGCCGGATGTGGCCCTTTGCTAGCCTTCATCCGGCCCTTGGGGCAGTATTGCTCCCAACGATATGAGGCATTATTCCTCCCAATGGCACCAACAATGGGGCACTATTTCTTAGACTAATAGCAATGATGGAACACTATTCCTCCTCTTACTGCCCACCAACACTGGGGCCATGTTTATTCTCACTGATGCTCGGCCCTGGGGCATTTTCTACCCCGACTGGTCAGAATCCGGCCCCCCTGAAGTCTGAAAGACCGTAATCTGGCCCTTTGCTTGAAAAGTATGGAGACCCCTGGGCTAGAGGACCCCCATTTGGTTTTTGGCCACTTTATACTTGTTTAGGAGCACCGTTTCTTTAATTATTTATGTAATGCTTAGTCATTTTATTCATTAATTACTGCTGAGTGTGATACATACATGCAAGTGGCTTATTGGTGCCAGATTACGGGGTCACCTCACAATTCAAGGTCACCCTCTGGGGACAATAAATAGAGTGTCCTCATTTGATTAGAGTGACCGGATAGGCTACTCCTCGCTCATAGGTAGCGCCACATCCCCCATTCTTTATTACGGTTTTACAAATATTAGATCTCCACTTGTGGAGGTTCCTAGGGGAGGCTGCAACCAAACCTACACCTAAGCGCGGGATTCCCAACATCGATACTGCTTATATTGACACAGGCAGTGCAGCTCAGCCCTGCCCCTGCTGTCTGTTTGAAGGATTTGATTAACAGCAGTAGGAGGTAATGGCTCCCGCTGCTGCCTCTGTGAGTAGATAGAGAGGAGAGAGCCACTGCAGACAGGCATTGCATTGGATCTAGATAGGGCTAAGATACGTTTTTAGGGGGGTGACGGGGGCGATACTACTACTGGGACATTTTTTACCTTAATGCCGGGAATGCATTAAGGTAAGAAATGTCTAGCCTTTACAACCACTTTAATAACACTTTAACTGGTGCAAGCATGCATTCCTTTAACGTGAACCTGTGCTGGGCAAAGTAACAGGTTTACATAAAGTAGATCTACTGTATACCTAACCGTATGATGTTTAATTTGCTAAAACATTTTACATCGTAAACAACTGCTATGGTAGCAACTTTGGGCCCCAAATCACCATGTCAGGTTGAAAGCATATTTTGAAATCAAGAACATATACTTGAAAGCCACTTAATTGCTTGCTGGAGTGTCCTGGAGCCCTAAAAATGTGGGGTGTTTGGTTATGCAAATTCCTACTTCACTATAGATCTTCAGCTTGACTAACACCTTAATCCACTAACTAGAGGCAGTGTATATCTGGGCATTCGAACAGATAAGATGTATAACAAAGGTTGTGTCCACATGCAAGAATCACATTTTAATTATCTTAACTTAGACTAACAATACACAGCCCCCCAATACCTGGGACTGACAATACACAGCCTACCATTACCTGGGACGGACAATACACAGCCTATCATTACCTGGGACTGACAATACACAGCCCCCCAATACCTGGGACTGACAATACACAGCCTACCATCACCTGGGACGGACAATACACAGCCTATCATTACCTGGGACTGACAATACACAGCCCACCAATACCTGGGACGGACAATACACAGCCTATCATTACCTGGGACGGACAATACACAGCCTATCATTACCTGGGACGGACAATACACAGCCTATCATTACCTGGGACTGAAAATACGCATCTCATCATTACCTGGGACTGACAATACACAGCCTATCATTACCTGGGACGGACAATACACAGCCTATCATTACCTGGGACTAACAATACACAGCCTATCATTACCTGGGACGGACAATACACAGCCTATCATTACCTGGGACGGACAATACACAGCCTATCATTACCTGGGACTGAAAATACGCATCTCATCATTACCTGGGACTGACAATACACAGCCTATCATTACCTGGGACTGAAAATACGCATCTTATCATTACCTGGGACTGACAATACACAGCCCACCAATACCTGGGACGGACAATACACAGCCCACCAATACCTGGGACGGACAATACACAGCCTATCATTACCTGGGACTGACAATACACAGCCTACCATTACCTGGGACTGACAATACACAGCCTACCATTACCTGGGACTGAAAATACGCATCTCATCATTACCTGGGACTGACAATACACAGCCTACCAATACCTGGGACTGACAATACACAGCCTATCATTACCTGGGACTGACAATACACAGCCTACCAATACCTGGGACTGACAATACACAGCCTTTCATTACCTGGGACTGACAATACACAGCCTATCATTACCTGGGACTGACAATACACAGCCTATCATTACCTGGGACTGACAATACACAGCCTATCATTACCTGGGACTGACAATACACAGCCTATCATTACCTGGGACTGACAATACACAGCCTATCATTACCTGGGACTGACAATACACAGCCTACCAATACCTGGGACTGACAATACACAGCCTATCATTACCTGGGACTGACAATACACAGCCTATCATTACCTGGGACTGACAATACACAGCCTGACAATACCTGGGACTGACAATACACAGCCTATCATTACCTGAGACTGACAATACACAGCCTATCATTACCTGGGAGTGGACTGACAATACACAGCCTACCAATACCCGGGACTGACAATACACAGTCTGTCATTACCTGGGACTGACAATACACAGTCTGTCATTACCTGGGACTGACAATACACAGCCTACCATTACCTGGGACTGAAAATACGCATCCCATCATTACCTGGGACTGACAACACACAGCCCACCAATACCTGGGACTGACAGTACACAGCCTATCATTACCTGGGACTGACAGTACACAGCCTATCATTACCTGGGACTGATAATACGCATCCCATCATTACCTGGGACTGACAACACACAGCCCACCATTACCTGGGACAGACAGTACACAGCCTATCATTACCTGGGACTGACAATACACAGCCTATCATTACCTGGGACTGACAATACACAGCCTACCATTATCTGGGACTGACAAGACACAGCCTACCATTACCTGGGACTGACAATACACAGCCTACCATTACCTGGGACTGACAATACACAGCCCACCAATACCTGGGACTGACAATACACAGCCCACCAATACCTGGGACTGAAAATACGCATCCCATCATTACCTGGGATTGACAATTCACAGCTCACCAATACCAGGGACTAATAATACACATTTCATCTTTCATCGATACCCGGGACTGACAGTGCACAGCCTGACTTTACCCGGGATGGGCAATACACATCTAACCGATACCTGGGACAGATAGAATATACATTATTGATACCTGGGACTGGCAACATAGAGCATGCCAATACCTAGGACTGACAATATATAGCCCAATGGTACCTGCGACTAACAATACACAACCCACAAATACCTGGGACAGACAATATTCAGCCTACCTGGGTCTAACAATACTTAGACCAACAGTACTAGGGACTGACACTATACATCCTATTGATACCTGGGACTGACAATACATAGCCAACCAGTTCCAAGAACTGACAATACATAGCCAACCAGTTACAAGGACTGACAATATACAGCCTACCAGTACCAGGACAGACAATACACAACCTACTGGTGCCTGGGACTGACAATACACAGGTCACCGGTACGTAGGACTGACAATACACTGCTCACCGATACCAGGGACTAATTAATATACACAGCCCATTGGTACCCGGGATTGACAATACACATGCTACCAGCACCTGTCTGAAGTGTGCAAGAGGCAGGGCTTCTATATAGTGGGATTGGAAGGGCTTTTAAAAGAGCATCAATGTGCATTATAATGGGTTTTGTCTTTCAGTACAAATTGCATTGTAATGCACATCAAAAATTGTAATTGATGGGTAAGCACCAGTCACCTGGGAGTAAGGGGAGTGAATTACATACTTCCCATTCCCTCCATACTCCATACCATGATGTACCAGGTGCTCCTGGCATTAAATGGAATGGCCGGGAATCGGAGAAAAAAGGTGCAGATTTGGAGGATTGCCTTGTCATTGGCAGGTTTACTATTAATATCTTCACACACATTCCAGAAATACGAGACTCACTCATATGCAAAGACTCCTGGTGCAGATGAGCGCTGGCCCATCCTTTGCTATCTCCTCTACCTACCTATTAGCCCATGGGTGACCTAACTGACTAGTAGGGATGTGCAGCCTAAAAAGGTGATCTTGGAATAAGCACACTAGTGCTTGTTGGTTGGAGGGTAGACAGTGGAGGAGACCTTGCGTGGAGAGTGAAGAAGTTTCTGCTTTTGACTGCTGGGTTGCATTTTTGGTTATTTTTGGCTCTTTTTCCTTGCAGCTTTTTAACACCTTTTTTCTGGCACATTTTAAACAGCCTTTTTTTTCTCTTTTTTTCCTTCAGCCTACTAATTAAAGGGAGTGGTTAATTGGTCACAGGTGCTTGAGGCCTATATACATTTCTGTAGAGCACATGTGAAATTGCCAGTCTTGTTGGTTGGAGGGATAGACAGTGGAGGAGACCTTGCGTGGAGAGTGAAGAAGTTTCTGCTTTTGACTGCTGGGTTGCATTTTTGGTTATTTTTGGCTCTTTTTCCTTGCAGCTTTTTAACACCTTTTTCTGGCACATTTTAAACAGCCTTTTTTTTCTCTTTTTTTTCCTTCAGCCTACTAATTAAGGGGAGTGGTTAATTGGTCACAGGTGCTTGAGGCCTATATAAACTTCTGTAGAGCTCATTTAGAGCCTGCTCATTTTGAGTTGCTGGAACTCTGTCCAAGTGGAACTGGACTAAGTGGTGAGTTAAAATCAAGAGTTAGTGGAACTGGACTAAGTGGTGAGTTAAAATCAAGAGTTAGTGGAACTGGACTAAGTGGTGAGTTAAAATCAAGAGTTAGTGGAACTGGACTAAGTGGTGAGTTAAAATCAAGAGTTAGTGGAACTGGACTAAGTGGTGAGTTAAAATCAAGAGTTAGTGGAACTGGACTAAGTGGTGAGTTAAAATCAAGAGTTAGTGGAACTGGACTAAGTGGTGAGTTAAAATCAAGAGTTAGTGGAACTGGACTAAGTGGTGAGTTAAAATCAAGAGTTAGTGGAACTGGACTAAGTGGTGAGTTAAAATCAAGAGTTTAAAACGGAGGTTAAAACAGGGGTCATAGTAGATGTGTAGTGTGAGTACCTGGGTGTTGTCTGAGTAGTGTGTGTGGATCGTTAGTACTTGTGTATTGTAGGTGCACGCTGGTCTGCGAGTGCAGCGGGTCCATTGGTCTGCGAGTGCACGCTGGTCCGTTGGTCTGCGGGTGCACGTAGGTCTGCGAGTGCACGCTGGTCTGCGAGTGCACGCGGGTCCGTTGGTCTGCGAGTGCACGCTGGTCCGTTGGTCTGCGGGTGCACGTAGGTCTGCGAGTGCACGCGGGTCCGTTGGTCTGCGAGTGCAAGCTGGTCTGCGAGTGCACGCGGGTCCGTTGGTCTGCGAGTGCACGCTGGTCTGCGAGTGCACGCGGGTCCGTTTGGTCTGCGAGTGCACGCTGGTCTGCGAGTGCACGCTGGTCTGCGAGTGCACGCGGGTCCGTTGGTCTGCGAGTGCACGCTGGTCTGCGAGTGCACGCGGGTCCGTTGGTCTGCGAGTGCACGCTGGTCTGCGAGTGCACGCGGGTCCGTTGGTCTGCGAGTGCACGCTGGTCTGCGAGTGCACGCGGGTCCGTTGGTCTGCGGGTGCACGTAGGTCTGCGTGGTACCTGTGTATTGTCTTGTTGAGTACCTGTGTATTGTCTTGTTGAGTACCTGTGTATTGTCTTGTTGAATAGTTAGGTCAGGAAGCTAGTGTTAGGTAATTTGGACAGGGTATAATCTCGAATCCTCATTAAATTAATAGGTACGATGCCCAGCGGGTGTGGCGAGGCGACTCGGTGTACATCTTGCAGCATGTATGCGTTCCTTGATCATCTGATCGAGGGCGATTACTGCTGTGCAAAATGTAAGCACATTGTTTCCCTGGAAGCCCAGGTTCTGAATCTAGGGAAGCAACTGTCAGCACTGGGAAGTCCCTCCACACTAAAGGAGAGCTGGATACGTACCCGGCAGGTGATGGCAGGGGCCAGCACAGAGGTGGGTGGAGACAAAGAGGTGCAGGCACTAGAAAATAGTAGATGGGTGACAGTCAGGAAGGGTAGAGGGCGAAGTGCCAGGGAGGCCGATCCAGGGCTGGAGCATCCCAATAAGTATGCTCCATTGAGTAACATTGGTGAAACCAGTCCGGGACCAGCACTGCTGGAGCTGAGGGACTCTCCTAGCTGCCAGGGGAAGAACTCCTCCAGTGAGAGTGGGGGGGAAGCTAAGGGAAAGGAAAGACAGATTCTGGTGGTAGGGGACTCAATTCTTAGAAGGACAGAGAGGGCAATCTGTAACAAAGACCTGAAGCGCCGAACTGTATGTTGTCTACCGGGCGCTCGGGTTCGGCACATCACGGATCTGGTGGACAGATTACTGGGAGGGGCTGGGGAAGACCCAGCTGTCATGGTGCACGTTGGCACCAATGACAAAGTCAGAGGCAGATGGAGTGTCCTAAAGAACGATTTTAGGGACTTGGGAGCTAAATTGAGGAAAAGGACCTCCAAGGTAGTATTCTCGAGAATACTACCGGTACATCGAGCCACACCAGAAAGGCAGAGGGAGATTAGGGAAGTGAACAAGTGGCTGAAGAGCTGGTGTAGTAAGGAGGGGTTTGGGTTCCTGGAGGACTGGGCCGACTTCTCAGTCGATAACCAGTACTATAGAAGGGACGGACTGCACCTAAATGAGGGTGCAGATCAGCTGGGAATAAGGATGGCCAAAAAGTTAGAGGGGTTTTTAAACTAGGTGACAAGGGGGAGGGTCCAGAGATAGTGAGAGTCAGCGGGGAACATATTCTAAAGGGTAGTATTAGGGGCATTAGTGGTAGGGTAACCAAAGAACATAAACCCAAGGTAAGTATAGTAGCAAGTCCTAGTTGCAATCTGGGAACACCCAAGAGGATAGTATGTGACCGGTCAAATAATATTAATGCATTAAAGTGTCTGTTCACCAACGCCAGAAGTCTGCCAAGCAAAATAGGTGAGTTGGAAGCTCTGGTGCATGAGGAGAGCTATGATGTAATCGGTATTGCTGAAACTTGGCTTCATTCCTCACATGACTGGGCTATTAATATTCCTGGCTATGGACTCTTTCGGAAAGACAGGGTAAAAAGGAAGGGTGGAGGGGTCTGTCTCTATGTGAGAAGTGATCTCAAAGCGAGTGTGAAAGAGGACCTGGTGGATGGAGAGTGTGATGAGTCTGAAGCATTATGGGTGGAACTGCATACAGATGTGCGAAGTTCAAAGCTAATCATTGGAGTTTGTTATAGACCACCCAATGTTAATGAGGAGTTAGAGACTCAGCTCCTTGCACAGATGGAAAGGGCTGCAAGGGCTGGGACGGTGATAATAATGGGGGATTTTAACTACCCAGAAATTGACTGGAGTAATGGAACTGCTGGGACAGTTAAAGGGCAAAAATTTATAAACCTATTGTAGGACAATTTTATGGTCCAGTTTATTGAGGCCCCAACTAGGAATGATGCTCTGTTGGACCTGGTAATCTCAAACCATGCAGAGCGTATTACTAATGTTCAGATAAAGGAACACCTGGGTAGCAGTGACCATAACATGATTTCATTTGATGTTAGTTGTAAGCAAAAATCACATACAGGAACGATAAAAACACTTAATTTCAAGAGAGCAAATTTTCCAAGGATGAGCGCTGCTCTCCAGGACTTAGACTGGGAAGGAATATTGGCATCAATGGGCACAGAACAGAAATGGGAATTCTTCAAAAAGACGGTTTGTGAACTCACTGCAAAGTATATTCCCATGGGCAATAAGTTTAAAAGGCTAAAAATAAAACCTATGTGGCTCACTGCCAAAGTTAAAAAAGCTATAAACTATAAGAAAAGAGCTTTTAAAAAATATAAAAATGAGGGAACACTAGTGTCATTTAAATGTTACAAAGAATATAACAGGATATGTAAAAAGGAAATCAAGGATGCAAAAATTCAAAATGAACGACAGATTGCAAAAGATAGTAGGACAAACCCCAAAAAATTCTTCAAATATATTAATAGTAAAAAGGTCAAGTCTGAGCATGTAGGCCCTTTACAAAATAATCTAGAGTGGGTGACTGGGGACAAAGAGAAGGCTAATTTATTAAATACTTTCTTCAGTTCTGTGTATACAAAGGAGCATGGGGGAGCTCATTTCCAAAATGGGGGTGGTAGTGACACAGCCCCAAATCCACAATGGCTCAAAAGTGATATGGTCCAGAAATATTTAGATGGAATAAAGGTGGATAAAGCACCTGGACCAGATGGCATACACCCACTGATCCTAAAAGAATTGAGCTCTGTAATTTCAAAGCCATTGTATTTAATTTTTAGGGACTCATTAATGACAGGAATAGTACCACTGGATTGGCGCAGGGCCAATGTGGTGCCTATATTTAAAAAGGGAATTAAGTCTTTACCAAGTAACTATAGACCTGTTAGTTTAACTTCTATAGTTGGGAAAATACTGGAGAGATTAATAAAAGACCACATAGATGAGTTATTGCTGGAAAAAAACTATTTAAGCAACAGACAGCATGGATTCATGAAAGACAGAAGTTGTCAAACAAACCTGATTTCTTTTTATGAAGAGGTAAGTAAGACCTTGGACAGAGGGGTGGCAGTGGACGTGGTATACTTGGATTTTGCAAAAGCGTTCGATACTGTTCCCCACACACGGCTCATGTGTAAGGTAAAGTCTACAGGATTGGAAATATCAGTTTGTAAATGGATAGAAAACTGGCTAAAAGACAGAATTCAGAGAGTAGTGGTTAATGATTCTTACTCTGAATGGTCCAAGGTTATCAGTGGTGTACCCCAAGGTTCAGTGCTGGGACCCTTACTTTTTAATATGTTTATAAATGATATTGGGTCTGAGATCAAAAGTAACATTTCTGTCTTTGCAGATGACACCAAGCTATGCAGTGGAATAACGTCCTTACAGGATGTCGCCAATTTACAAGCCGACCTCAATGCTCTGTCTAATTGGGCGACTATGTGGCAGATGAGGTTTAATGTTGATAAATGTAAAGTTATGCACTTGGGGGCTAATAATATGAATGCATCATACATACTAGGGGAATACAACTGGGGGGATCCGTAGTGGAGAAGGATCTGGGGGTTTTGGTAGATCATAAGCTCAATAATGGCATGCAATGCCAAGCTGCGGTTTCCAAAGCGAGCAAAGTCCTTTCTTGTATTAAGAGAGGTATGGTCTCCAGAGAGAGAGATATCATTTTGCCCCTGTACAAATCATTAGTAAGACCTCATCTGGAATATGCAGTTCAGTTTTGGGCCCCAGTTCTCAAAAAGGATATTGGGGAACTGGAGAAAGTGCAGAGAAGGGCAACCAAACTGATAAGAGGCATGGAGGAGCTCAGCTATGAGGAGAGATTAGAGGAACTGAATTTATTCTCTCTTGAGAAGAGGAGATTAAGGGGGGATATGATCAACATGTACAAATATATAAGGGGTCCATATAGTGAACTTGGTGTTCAGTTATTCACTTTACGGTCAACACAAAGGACAAGGGGGCACTCTTTGCGTCTAGAGGAAAAGAGATTTCACCTCCAAATACGGAAAGGTTTTTTCACAGTAAGAGCTGTGAAAATGTGGAATAGACTCCCTGCAGAGGTGGTTCTGGCCAGCTCAGTAGATTGCTTTAAGAAGGGCCTGGATTCTTTCTTAAATGTACATAATATAACTGGGTACTGACATTTATAGGTAAAGTTGATCCAGGGAATATCCGATTGCCTCTCGGGGGATCAGGAAGGAATTTTTTCCCCTGCTGTAGCAAATTGGATCATGCTCTTCTGGTTTTTTTTTTTGCCTTCCTCTGGATCAACTGTGGGTATAGAATTGGGTATATGGGATTGTACGATATATGTTTATTTTTATTTATTTTTTATTTTTTTACGGTTGAACTGGATGGACTTGTGTCTTTTTTCAACCTGACTAACTATGTAACTATGTAACTATGTAACACTAGATTTCAGGTTCAGGAAAGATAAAAAAAAGGATCAGAAGACGTTTTCTCACCACTTGTTCCATGTTAGTGACTCGAAGAATTAACATCTGTTTGTGCGATAAAGATAATCTTGCGTTAAAATTCCTACACATAAATGGTTTGGTTCCAGACTTCACTGGTAACTGGTAAAAAAGATACAGGTAATGCGTTTGAGGGGGATCGGGCTCCCCCCATCTTTAGGGCTAGTAGATATAGGCAAAAACACATATTGCTGGGAGTTAGATAAAATCATTAAAATATGTGTTTAATGCAATTATGAAATTTATCAAGAGCTGCTGTATACACTAATGTTTTTTTCAACGGATTAACATGCCAGGAAAGCAACCAACAATTACAGATGCAGGGGTCAACAATTACAGACTACTTGCTTCTCTAATGAAAGGTTTGCAATGAAAAACTGATTGGTAAGAAGGTGGTATTGCTTCTGTTGCTTTCTTCTTCCTTTGCAGTGTATGTTTTGAAATATAATGAGTGCTCTAGGGTTATGCACCCTGCTGGGTCCCATGAGTTTGCCTGCAACACATGTAACATGGTCACCTCTGTCAGTACATCTCCTCTGTGAAGAAGACATGTATGGTTCCTCTAATGTAACCCAAAGGAAGCAAGTTTGTGTGTTGACCTGGCAGTGCTCTGTTACCGTCCCCTTGGCTCTCACGCTGTGCTGTGTCCTCAGAACTGCTGGTTTAGCAGAGACAGAACGAAGCAAATGTTTGGCTGCGTTGTTAATGACTGAGCGGAGGTGACTCAGCCTGTGAGCGAGAGATTTATCTGCTGGCCACCATGGCCCACCTACAGCTGTCCTGCCAACTTTTCTATTCTAGAAGGGTTATGGAAGGCAAGACTTCTTACAGGAACACAGCATTGTCATTCCTGTTCAGTTCATGTTCTTTTAACAATTCCATGTGGTTTCCAAAATAATTGTACCTCCCCTGGGGTAGCTGGATGAAGAATTTGTTAGCACAAATGGCATCCACAAGATTTTTTTTTACAGAAAGATATTTATAAGTATAGCCTATTTGTTCTGTTAGGGAAAATGTCTCTATACCAGTGTGTGCGACGTGCGTGTGCCAAAATACCATAGTTTCATTTAATAATGGTATTTTTCTCTATTGTTTACCCTTTTTTTTTTTGAGCATACTGTATGTCAAGACAAAATTTTAAGAAAATACTTACTGCGTATATCTCTGCAATACATGCAAATTTCACCATGTTTTATCCCTTTAGACAGGCTGCAAGTACAGATATATTTTTTGGCTCTGTATGTAAGCCCTGAATATACACCTTGGTCAGGGCTTGCATACAGAGACAAAACAATAATCACATATTGGTGCTACATAAACATGGTTTACATAAGGCTGTAATGCTCAGTACACCTTTAAAGTGTAACTCCACTTTTGTTGAGAAAAAAACACCCCCCCCCCCCCCTGGGTAATTTATGTGCATTACAAGGGTTTTAGCAAACTTTGTTGCAGATTCCTACCTTTTGTTATTCTGAAGAAATCCCTGTGTTTGTCTGTGTCCATGTGGGAAAGTGAATCTAATGGGAGTGGTTTCACAATTATCAATCAGCTGCTGCACCTGCAGGCTCTAATGAGGAAAGCTGCTGGGTCTGAATCACATTAGAAGTGATTTCCTATTGGAAGTATCTCACTAAAAATGAAATTTTCTTTGCAGGGGATGCCGGAAGTCGGACTTGTATCATAGTGCAGACTTCTGGGAAAATCAATGAGCCAACACACACAAGCAAGAAATTATGTTTCTGGGGGGCGTTCTGTACACATTCTGTGCACAGAACACCTCCAGTTAGCCATATTGCATTGCATTTTACAGAAAATTACAGCACTGCAGATTGAAAAGGAAAGATAATTTATTTTAATTTTTTTATAATTTTTAATAACATTCAATAACAATATGACTTGAATTGCAATTGTATATGCTATACTATAATTTATTTTTTATTAACATTCAATAACAATATGACTTGAATTGCAATTGTATATGCTATATTATAATTTATTTTTTATTTGCTATTTTTTTTCCCCACGAAAGTGGAGTTACCCTTTAAGAAAAAAATAATAAATTCACATATTTTTGCAGGATTTATTTTTTACAATTATTATTATTTTTTCCATGAGCCTGCAAATCATTGTACCCGCAATCAGTGAATTGTGTGTGCTATGTCAGGCTCCTACAAACTCCTCTTCCCGCTCTCTGCCCATAGTGCTTTACAGGCTTTCAGTTGGAGAGCTGGAGGAAGTGTCAATAGTCTATGAGTGTACTGATTACCACACTCATGTTCCATTGAGAAGTACAAGTCTGTCTGCTCTGGTGGCAGAGGGGACTTGTAGCTTAATCATTTACAAATCTCTGCCCTGCGCAATCGCATGGATTTTAAAAGGGACAGCGGCTGTGGGGGAGAGGAACCCCTAAACGCTGTTACAGGAGAGTTGGGGGTACTTACTAACATGGTACACCCTAAATATGGGTGCAACATGTAGAGATGCTAAAGGTGGAGTTAGCCTTTCGATCCTCAACTGTCCTCAACAGTACCTATTCTTCGCCACAAGATGTCCTAAGTCTTTCAAGTTGAGTGACACCCACCTTGAGTGACACCCAGCAAGGTGTCACAGACTCGCCCCTTGAGGAATTATTACTGCAGCTCCCTTCATTTACTGTGTAATGAAGCAGAACGTGATGCTGATGCTCTCACATGAATAGTCTATAGATTTTAGTAAAATGTAAGTATAAAAACAAAAGCATTACATACATGCTCTAGAGCAGTGATTCTCAAACTGTGTTCCGTGAGATTTGCAGGTGTGCCGTGGAAGTTTTGAAAAATATAAAAAATTGCTAGCGTTTTGAAACCTTAAACTTATCGAAAAATTAAATGGTAAATCAATGTCACAAAAGTTAAAAAAGTAACATATAAAAAAAAACGCAATCTCTGCCAGTCTGTCATTCATTGGTTCCTTTTGTAATGCAAGACTTGTGGCAGATTTCGGGAGAACTCGATCGCTCTAATTATAATAATAGAGACCGTTCCATTTGTTTGTTCCGTTTGTCAACTTTGGAGCCTCGCTTCAATCTGATTTTCTCTCGAAGGCAGGCAAATCCTTCACATTAAATCTAAAATGAAATATATATGTATAAATAAATAAGTTCTTCACCACAAAAATTGTTAAATCTTTTCAGGTGTGCCGTGAATTTTTTTAGATCTTTTTTGGTGCGCCGCAAGACAAAAATGTTTGAGAAACACTGCTCCAGGTGAAAGGAGGACGGTGAAGAGGTTTGGGGGGGTTCCAATGGGGAGGGGGCCTGGAGGTCAACTGAAAATAGGCTAAGTGTTAAGCCTAGTACACACGGCCGAGATTCTCGTCAGGAAAAAACCCGTCGTTTTTCCCGACGAGATTCTTGACAAGAAACTTCTGCCGGCCGAGTGTACACACACACTCCATTCCAAAGAACCACCGTTCTTTTGAGTGGAACGAACGCGGTGACATCATCGACTACGACGAGCATGCGCTCGTCACATTCGATGCTGTCGCCGCCATCTTGCTACACCCTACCTATGCCTAGGAAGCTACCGCGCATGCGTCAAAGTCATTTTGAGCATGTACGGGCTTACCGGAGGACAGGTAAGCTTGTTGCCGCATACACACACAGTTTTCTCGTCGGGAAACAGGCCGACGAGAAAATAGAGAGCAGCCCTGTACACACGGCCGAGAATCTCATCGTAAAAAAAACTTTCTTTTTCTCGATGAGATTCTTGTCAAGCTTGACGGGATTCTTGTCAAGCTTTCCTTGCATACACACTGTCAATTAAAAATCTTGTCGTTGTAAAGCGCGGTGATGTACAACACGTACGACGGCAGTATAAAGGGGTAGTTCGATTCCAATGGCGCCACCCCTTGGGCTGCTTTTGCTGATCTCGTGTTACCGCGTGTTAGTAAAAGTTTGGGGAGAGACGATTCGCGCTTTTCAGTCTTCGTGCTTTCAATTCGTTACAGTGTGACGAATGTGCTATCTCCATTATGAACGCTAGTTTTACCAGAAGGAGCGCTCCCATCTCATACTTGATTCTGAGAATGCGCGGTTTTTTTTAAGACTGGGAAAAGCATACACACGACCGGTTTTCTCGTCGGGAAACAGGCCGATGAGAAAAACGAGAATCCTGATGAGAAAATAGAGAGCAGGTTCTCTATTTTTCTCATCGAGATTCCCGGCAGTTTTCTCGACAACAAACCATACACACAAACGGTTTTCACTGCAAGAAAGCTCTCCCAGCAGTTTTCTTGTCGTTTCTTGCTGAGAAAACCAGTCGTGTGTACGAGGCCTAAGGGATGAGGGTCTGTGTTGTCCTAGATTACATTTTAGACAACATGAAAATACATTAACCAGTTACATGAATTTTTGCATTTACTGTTGGCCTGGCCGTGAATAAAATAACCATCATCCTGACAGATGGGCCCTTTAAATAAAGAAAAATATGTTTTATTTTTAAGTTACATAATACATGAAATGTTTTCTTTTCTCTATTGCCTCATTAACAGACACAGGAACAGCTAAAAATAAGCCTTTCATGTGAAAACACCCCTCCTGGGACAGATAACGTTAATATAATTACTTGAAGGTGCCTTATTACATTGAACTTTATCAAATAAATTGAAATCACATTTTCGTTTCCTGTCTCTGTAATGGCTCTTGATATGTAAATGCAGTTTAAATGTAAAATATAGCGTTCATTAGATGTTCATTTTTAATAAGCTTCAGTTTGTGTATGTTAAACCTAATGCTAATTGGGTCTTTAATTTTAGAATGTAACCAGATACAGGAATGGAGATGATGAGCCAACTCGAAGTCACTTGTACATCTGTAGTTGTTCAGCAAGCGACTGTGATGAATGTTTTTTTAAATTGTTAAATGGATACAGCGTTCCAATAGCGAGGCTTGATTTTCATTATATAAGTTTTAAAGAGAGAGATGATGCACTTGGAGTTCCAGTCTCACCTGCAAATCCTCCTCCTTGTGATGCATTTCACTACGAAGAGTTTACCCTCTCCACACCTAATGCCGCGTACAAATGGCCGGACTTGCCACCTGAAAAACCTCTGTCTGAATTTCCGACGGAAAAATAGAGAACCTGCTCTCTATCTAAGTCCATCGGAACCTCCGACGGAAAAAGTCCGATGGGGCATACACACGGTTGGAATATCCGACCCAAAGCTCCCATCGGACTTTTTCCATCGGAAATTCCGACCGTGTGTATGCGGCATTAGCGTAAAACAAACCTAAGTGCCGGAGCACAATTTTGCAATTTTGACGTGTTAGTAAATCCGTACATATCATTACAACTACTTTGTGCATCCAGGTGGATTATTATACCTTGTTTTTTTTTTAGGACAAATTGGGCTTTCATTTGGTAGTAAATAGTTGTGGATATCTCCTGATTTTTATTATTTTTTTTATTATTATTATCAAAGGTAAACTGGCCCAAAATAGTAAAAGAAAAACATCTTTTTTTTTTAATTTAGCTGTATATTTCTTGTTACTACCAACACCTACCACCAAAGAACAGATCAAAATAAATTCACCTGCTCCTGACAATCGCAACGATACCACATATGTAAATGTTATTTGTTGTTTGTACCGTAGTACAGCGCAGAAGCAAATAACACACCGACACTAACTGACACTGATACTAATAAGAAAAAAAAAATCCAAAATATATTGATAGCAGCAAACAAATACTCTTGCGCACAAGTTTGTTCATCAGGTGATCTAAAGTTCAGGGGGGCGTGACCGGATGCAGCTGTGAGAGGAGAGCAGTCCGCTCGCTCCTCACTCCTCGTACCTCGCTCCATATTACAAGCCGCAATGAGTAACTAACTAGCGGCAGAGAAGGGAGAGAGGAAGCCGGCACCAGGGAAGGAAGAAAGACTGCAAGGTAGCAAGTCGCGCTGGGATATCGCTGGGGTACCGAGCATAGACAAGGCATCCCGCACGCTCTCAGCTGATCCGGCCAGTTGACCCGATCTGCGGGAAGGAACAAGCGCTGACCTGCCGGAGGAATAAGACGAAGCCACCTATCCCGGACCTGGTGAAACTGTGCCGCCCGCTTGCCTGTCAGCTGTTTGTCTGAAGCCACATGAGGTATGGTCCTGCCTCGCTCGCACTAGAACCGGCCACTTCGAAGAGGAGAGACGCTGCAGGGGTTTTCTGTTTCCCTCCATCATACCCTGAAGACGGAGGCGGGCCGGAGGTGAGCAGAGGGAAAAAAAAAAAACATATATATAGAGTTTAAATCAGCCTATGTTAAGTGTAACTCGCTGTGTCTGAACCTGCCATAAATTTGAAAGGAAGAGGCTGGGGCAAGTGGGTGTGAGGAGGACTTTCCTTTTTTTTACCCTCTCTTTCAATCAGTAGCTAGAGTTGGCTTGGGGTTAAACTGTGGGTTAAACTGTGGAACTGTGGAACTGTGGAGGATCGTAGCAGGGGAAGCTGGAATACTGGGAAGCTGGAATACCACAGGCAAAAGGACATTAATTTATACAGAACTGTACATAGAATAACTACAAAGGCATACAAAGGCGTATTTATAAGGGAAGAGGAGGAGGAAGGAAGAAAAGGAAAATGCCAGGTACACTGTCAGTGATGACCAGAAACGCACAGTTACAGTCACAGTCCCATCCCCAGCTGCCCCAACTCCAAATTAACCCCCAGCTCCATTCCCAGCCCCAGCCCCAGTCTCAGACGTCACGGGGAACAAGAACTGGACAGTCAGCAGCGGCAGCTAAACTGGAAAAATATACATACATTCCGGGAAGTCTGGGAAGCACAACAAGCCACACACCACCAAGGGGCCCAACAAGTGAGCGCCCAACGGAGAAGTTTGGGCCCAAACACAGAGATGGCTGGAAAGGCAACGGGCGAGCGTGGGACTAAAGCAAAGGCACAGGAAAAAGTGACAGACTCAAATATGGGAGCAGGGATGGAGGATGAGCCCTCTATGAGAGAGATTTTATTTGCTATAAACAACTGCAAGTCCTCCCTAACGGAAATATTTGATCAGTTGAGAGGGATAAAGGACGAAATGTCAATATTAAAACATGAAGTACAGGGGGTTGGGGAGCGTACCTCTGTTTTAGAGGAAAGACTCAGCCAGCTGGAAGACGATGTTAACCCTATGATAATGGACATGAAAACAATGAAAGAACAGTTAAACCTGTGCGTTAACAAAATTGATGACATGGAAAACAGGTTAAGAAGGAAAAACATTAGGGTACTGGGTCTCCCCGAAAAGTGCGAGGGTAACCGCCCCACTGAATTCATGGAAAATTGGCTTTTGGGGGTATTTGGACAGGATTGTCTATCAAAGCATTTTTCTATTGAGCGGGCCCATAGAGTACCTTTCAGAGCCCCGGCCGAGGGAGGGCGCCCCAGACCTATGCTTATTAAACTTTTGCACTTTCCAGATAAAGTTACAATCCTCCAAAAAGCAAGAGAGATGAAAGAGGTCCTGGTTAATGGTACCAAAATCTCATTTTACCCAGACTTTTCCCCAGAGTTGCAGAGGCAAAGGGCCACATTTTTGGAATGGAAACAAAGACTGCAAGAAAAGGGGATTAAATACGCAATGTTCTACCCGGCACGTCTGGGCCAAATTTTTGGAAGGGAAACAAAGACTGCAAGAAAAGGGGATTAAATACGCAATGTTCTACCCGGCACGTTATAACTATAAATGGGGCAAATACATTTTTTAACACACCTGCGGAATTGACGTCTTGGATGAACACTAAAGAAGGGGAAACATAGGAAATTGGAAATAGTCACAGATTTGGTCACTGATTTATTGTGCAGAACTCAGACTCTTATTCCCTATTATTTTTTTTACCCCTTTTTTCGTCTCCCTGGGTTTTTTGGGTTTTCTCTTATTTCTTTTTTGTCGTGGTTTTGATATAGGAGCGGGGGGGGGGAGCAGGAGGGAGGAAGGGGCTGTTGGAAATGGTTTGGTTTTCGTGGAGAGTGGCACAGAGGTGGAGAAAAAACACTAGATGTCAAGCAAAACGGAAGAGAAACACTAGAGAAAGGAACATACGAAAAACACCAAAGGAAGTGCCAAGAGGGGGGAGGGGGAGGCGGAAAGGTCACATAGCAAAAGGAGAATCCGGTCACTGTAGAGGCCCTCCACAAGGGCCCCAAATAGGGCGGGGGAGGGGGGGTTGGAGGGGGGGGGTGTGGGGTAGGGAGTCAATGTGAAAGGCACATAATGATGAATGAACTCACTAAAATATGTTTTTGGTTTATGGGGGTAGGGGGTGGGGGAGGGGATAAGGGAGGAATGGGGGAAGTGAGAAGAAAGGTATGGTTGCATAGGGCACAAGAAAGAGTAGATCCACAAAAAACACGTTTTTGTAACCCGATATTATTAAGGCATACATGGTTAAGGCGGGTAAGGTGGGAGGTATTCTAAAAAGGGAAGAAATAGTAGGGGAGGATGCCGAAGTATAATAGTGAGAACAGTTTTCCTAATCAGGGAATAGGCATCAAGGTACGCTCATGGAATGTCTGAGGGGTAAAAGACCCAATAAAGAGACAGGTAATTTTCGCAGACGCCAATAGCAATAACATCAAAATACTGTGTCTGCAGGAAACACACCTGGATAAGGGAACCGTCAATTTGTTAAAACATAGGAAATATCAGATACAATTCCATTCCACACACACCTCCTATTCGAGGGGGGTGAGTGTGTTGATAGACTCAGGGATGGTGTTTTCCTGCAGCCACTGTAAGACTGACACTGAGGGACGCTATGTGTTTCTTCATTGCTGGATAGAAACAAGGGAATATGTGGTGGCAAGTATATATATTCCCCCTCCGTTCGGGATAGAAATACTGTGGGATTTGATGGAGTTTGTCGTGGACAGACCGGGAGTACCGGTAATAGTGGCGGGGGATTTTAATATGACCATGAATAAAAACATAGATAAATTCCCGGTGGGTGCCCCCCCTGCACAGGCTGATAGCCCCCTTTCTCAATTTTGTGGGGAGATGGGCCTGATAGATGTGTGGAGGAGGAGGCACCCAGTGGGAAAACAATTCTCCTGCCACTCAAGGACACATTCGACTCTGTCCAGGATAGACCTCGTACTCTGCAATGAAGAGGCAATGGGGGTGTTGGGAGAGGTGGTATATGAACCCAGAAGTATATCGGACCACTCCTCAATAACCTTTGAAATAAAGATGAATAGAGGATATAATAAAAGGGACTGAAAGTTAAATCCATTCTGGTTAGAGATTATCAAAGAGCCGGAGGGAATAAATGGCAGTCTGAAAGAATTTATAGAAGTAAATATCGGCTCTGCCTCGATGGGAATAATTTGGGATACTCTGAAAGCATTCCTGCGGGGAATCCTGATCCAAAAAATATCGCTTATTAAAAAACAGACGCGTGCCATAGAACTTGCGGCGAGTGAAAAGGTAAGGAGTTCAGAGATCTGTTATATAAATAACCCAAGCCTGGAGGAACATAAGAAATGGCTAGGAGCGCAGGAGGAATATAAAGAAAGAAGAAGAAGAAAGGCGGAAAACAAAAAACTATTTCAGAAACAGAGCTTTTTTGGTGAGGGTGAGAGAGTGGGGAGGATCCTCGCCTTGGCCGTGAGGGCCGACAATTCCCCTTCCACTATACCGGCGATTCATGATGAGAACGGGGAGATTAAGAGAGACACACCAGAAATAATGCAAGTGTTCAAAAGGTATTACCAGAATCTGTATAGCAGTAATTGGCATAACAACAGAGAAGGGGAAATGGTCACTTTCTTTGCTGGCCTGAAAATACATCGGCTGACAGAGCAAGATAGGGAAGAGCTGGAGGCACCACTGACACTGGGAGAGATACAACTGGCAACCAAAGAAATGGCGGGTCAAAAGTCACCGGGCCCTGACGGTCTCCCAATAGAAATATATAAAACCTACAGTGAGGTGCTGCTTCCAAAATTGCTGGAGGTATTCAACTAGGCGGCTGAGGCAGGGAAAATGCCTGGGTCCATGGAAGAGGCAACTATAATAACACTATTGAAGGAAGGGAAAGATCAACTAGAGGCAAATTCCTATAGACCGATATCACTCCTGTGCGCTGACACCAAAATCCTGGCTAAAACACTGGCAACAAGGCTAAATAGGATAGTTACAAAACTGGTACATCCTGATCAAACAGGATTTATACCAGGAAGGTCTACTAGCTCCAACATCAGAAGAGCATTCCTAAATATCCAGTTGCCAGTAGTAGAAAGAGAGGCAAGAGCAATCTTGTCCCTGGATGCCACAAAGGCAATCGATAGCCTTGAGTGGCAATACCTGTGGAAGGTGTTAGAAGAATACAGATTTGGCCCTAAGTTTACTCAATGGGTTAGGTTACTATATGGGAATCCCAGGGCAAAGATAAGGGTTAATGGTGAGTGCTCAGACTGGTTTAGACTGGCCAGGGGGACAAGACAGGGATGCCCGCTGTCGCCCCTGCTTTTTGCCCTGGCCATGGAACCACTAGCCACTGCAATAAGGGCATCTCCGGGGATAAAAGGATTCAAAAGGAAGCTAGGAGAGGAGAAAGTCGCATTATATGCGGATGACATCCTACTCTTTCTGGGGGATACACAGGCCTCACTGGCAACAGCAATGAATATTATAGGGGAATTTGGGAGATTTTCCGGTCTAACAATAAACTGGGAGAAATCCGCCCTCCTGCCGCTAGAGCCCTTGAGAGGGCAGATAGACCAAGTGAAGGTAGTGCACCAGATAAGATACCTAGGAATAAACATGACAAAGGACCCTGGGCACTATATAGGGGGAAATCTAGTGCCATTACTGACAAAGATGAAACAAAAATGCAGGTTCTGGAACCGGCTTCTCCTATCTGTAGTAGGAAGGAGTAACCTGATAAAAATGGTGTGGATGCCGCAAATCTTATATATTCTACATAATTCCCCGGTATGGATTTCAAAACGGTGGTTTAGGAAGATAGAAGGGGTTTTCAGGGAATTGATCTGGAAGGGGGGGGAACAGCGAGAATCTCACTTCGAGCCCTACAATATCCAAGAGAGAAGGGGGGTCTCGCTCTCCCGAACCCCAGATTTTATTTCTTAGCGGCTCAGTTGCAGCATATGAGGAATAGTAATCAGAGAGGATCCAGTGTAGTCCTGAATGACACAAGCCATGACACGGAAGTTGAGACAGTAGAGGCAGATTCATTTCATTCTAAATGCCCCACAGTCCAATTAATGGTAAAATGTTGGAAAGAGGGGAAGAAGATTCTAGGATACACAGGTTTCTCTGAATTCTCCCCTATCTGGGATAATAGCAACCTACAAGAACTCAAAATCATGGGAAAGGTTGATGAGTGGGACAGACTAGGGATACATCTATTGGAACAACTATTTGCTGTCGGCAGAATAAAAACATTTCAAGAAATAAGAGAGGAGTTCTCGGTCCCAAATAGATCTTTCTATAGATATTTACAAATTAGACATGCGTTAAATGCACAATTTGGAAATAGGATACCGGAATGGAATAACATGGCCATCCTCCGAAACGTAGTAAACACTGAGGACGCAAGAGGAGTAATTTCAACCATCTATGACTCCCTAGAAAGGGCGGATCGAAGTGAGATCATGGCTAACAAAATTAGGGAGAAATGGGAGAAGGATGTAGGTACAATTTCACAAGATCAATGGGAACAAATACTGGGTATAGGCCCCGAATTGTCAATGTCCCCCTCCCAGTATATGTCTCAGCTATATCTGATATATAGGGCATACTACACGCCCCAAAGAATGTTCCAAATTGGCAGGAGACCAGACCCAGGATGTCAGAGATGTGGACAGGATAAAGGAGACCTAATACATATGGTCTGGAGATGCCCCAAGCTGTACCAATATTGGAAGCAAATAGTCGAAAAGATGAATAGAACATTTGGAACATCACTACAGCCGGAGGTGAGGCTATGTGTGCTGGGCTTGGTGGAAGAGAGGGTACCCTCAAAGGGCGAGCATATAGCGATTAGGAGATGCCTGTTTCAGGGAAGGAAACTTATTGCACAGAAATGGCAAGCGGTAAGCTCTCCTACAGTAACAGAATGGGAGGAGGTAATAAATGACACCATAAGAAAAGAAGAATTTATATACACTAAAAGAGGTAACAAAAATAAATTTAATAATATATGGAACAAATGGATTGAAGGGGGGGCACGGGGGATGAGGGGGGGGGGGGCTGGGAAATGGGAATGAGTAGGAGAATGCATAATATAAGTTAAGGCATATTTGTATTGTAACACAGGATTGAAATGGATGTATGTATAAATGTTGTGATAAAGAAATAAAAAGCATTTGATAAAAAAAAAAAAAAAAAAGTTCAGGGTGAATAATGTCTCAGGCCTTGCTGCCCTCCAGGATAGGGGTATCCTAGCAATCAGAAAAGGAATAAAGAAAAGAGGGCACCCCAGCCTTGTGCATTATCCTTTGATATATTTATTAAGGCCCCTTTCACACTGGGGCGGGCATGTGCGGTGGCGGTATAGCGGCGCGATTTTTAGTGCCACTTTACCGTCGTATGTACCGCGATATTCGGCCAATAGCGGTGCGGTTTTAACCCCTGCTAGCGGGCAAAAAAGGGTTAATACCGCCCGCAAACCACGGCTACAGCCGCGGTTTGCTGGCGGTATTACCGCGGTGTCCCATTGATTTCAATGGGAAGGAGCGGTAAAGGAGCGGTATACACACCGCTCGAAAGATGCAGCTTGCAGGAGATTTTTCTTTCTCCTGCCAGCGCATCGCCTCAGTGTGAAAGCCCTCTGACTTTCACATTGAGAATGTTGGGGCAGAAGTATATCATGCGTTATTTATGCGCTATTTTTTGCGCTAAAATGTCTGAAATACGCCTCAGTGTAAAAGGGGCCTAAAAGAATGAATAAAAAACGACTCGCAAGCATGTGATAGAAACCGCAATATAAAAGCCTTAAACTTGTGGCAATGCGTCCAATAATAGCAGTCTCCAGATGATGAAAGAGAGGACGTGAGAGCCACTGCTTGCTGACGCGTTTCAAGGCTCTGAGGAAAAAGGTATCCCTTCGAAACGCTTCAGTCAGCAATGGTTCTCATGTCCTCTCTCTCATCATCTGGAGACTGCTATTATTTGATGGATTGCCACAAGTTTAAGGCTTTTATATTGCGGTTTCTATCACATGCTTGTGAGTAGTTTTTTATTAATTAATAAATATATCAAAGGATAATGCACAAGGCTGGGGCGCCCTCTTTTCTTTATTCCTTTTCCAAAATATACTGACCCTGACCTTTGACCCAAAACACTAACCCTGTCACTGACCTAGATCAAACCTTTATCTAGGTATTTTTCTTTATTTTTTCTTTTATTTTTTAATATTTATTTATTTTTCATTTTTTTAAAAACACTTTTTTTTTCTTTTTGCAAAGAACAAGAAAGATACATAGGGGGAGATTTACTAAAACTGGTGCACTCAGAATCTGGTGCAGTTGTGCATGGTAGCCAATCAGCTTCTAACTTCACCTAGTTAAAATTAAGCGTTGGCAATAAAACCCGGAAGTTGGTTGGTTTCATTGCAGAGCTGCACCAGATTTTGCATGGTCCAGCTTTAGGCTGGATTCACACCTATGCATTTTTTGTGCTTTTTGCATTTTGCAGATTTGCATTACAGTCCATTTAACATGGTTTCTTATGGAACACGTTCTGTAGTGCAAATCTGCTAAATGCAAAAAGCACAAAAAATGCAAAGGTCTTTTTCCATCGGAAATTCCTACCGTGTGTGTGCCCCATCGGAGAAATTCCCGATGAATTCCATCAGAGTTTAAATATAGAACATGTTCTATTTTTCTCCGATGGAATGAGTTTGGTCGGACAAAGGTCCGATCGTGTGTACGGGACATAAGTAAATAGCCCCCACAGTATCCCTTTTCTCCATTCAAAGAAAGAAAAAAACACAGGGACAAGCTTCACAGTGACTGATCACTGTGGTAACCAATCAGAGGCTACCACAGCGATCAGGTGACCCGGAATAGCAAGATCCGGGTTCCGATCGTTAGGACAGGGCTCGGGGCTCTTGGAGAGCACAAAGGGAGAAACATATATGCAGCCTCACGTAAAAAAGGCCAGTGCAGTGAGGCCACATATGTTTGTTATGTTGGCTTGAAGGGGTTAATCTTAGAGCACGAGTAAGATCTTTGGAGTGAAATGCGTCATAGCTAGCTGCTGCTATAACCCTACGATGTGTGATGTAATACGTTGGTCACCTGCATATTAAACAGACAGACTCCCCTGCTATAGGGAAGAGGAATGTAAATGAGGCTGTTCAATCACTTAAGCGCCAAATAAATAAATAAATAAATATCTATTAAAAATATAAGAAATATTTTTTTCAAATATATAATTTTTAATTACAGACCGGTTAGTTTAACTTCTATAGTCAGTAAGATACCAGAGAGTTTAAAGGCTTTTTTTCTACATTGTGTATAAAAAAAATAATAATTAATTGCACATCTTTTTGCAGGCAAAAAATGTGCATTTATTTATTTTTTCCTCTGCAGCCTGTAAAGAATTGCACCCGTGATCAGCAGATTGTGGGTGCAATGCCAGGATCCTGCATACTCTCAGTCAGCTGTCTTTTTGTACAGCCAGACATTTGCTGAAGTCAAGGAAGAATCAATGAACTACGAGAGCGCTCACCAGCATGATTGCAGTTAATTGAGAACTACAAGCTGTCTGCCACGTGAAAGATGGTACTTGTAGTTCATCTACTCATAGAAAACTGTGAATGAATGATGCAGCCATGTGGGAGGAGCCCTGCACGACCACACTGTTTTTGGATTGTGACACTGACACCAATGATGAGACACTATGCCTCCCACTGGCACCAATGGTGAGACACTATGCCTCCCACTGACACCAATGGTGAGACACTATGCCTCCCACTGACACCAATGGTGAGACACTATGCCTCCCACTGACACCAATGATCGGGCACACTTCTTTCCACTGTTGCCAATAGTGGGGCAGTACTTCTCCCTCTGACACCAATAATGGGACACTATTCCTCCCACTGGCACCAATGATGGTTCACTATTCCTCCCACTGATACCAACAATGGGGCACTATCCCTCCCTCTGACACCAATGATGGGAAACTTTTCCTCCCACTGATACCAACAATGGGGCACTATTCCTTCCGCTGACACCAGTGATGGGGCACTATTGCTTCCACTGACACCAATGATGGGGCACTATTCCTTCCACTGACACCAATGATGGGGCACTATTCCTCCCACTGATACCAATGATGGGGCACTATTCCTTCCACTGACACCAATGATGGGGCACTATTTCTCCCATTGACACCAATGATGGGGCTCTATTCCTCCCACTGACACCAATTATGGGGCACTCTTTCATCTGATACCAATGGTGGGGCAGTACTTCTCCCTCTGACACCAATGATGGGACACTATTCCTCCCACTGATACCAACAATGGGGCACTATCCCTCCCTCTGACACCAATGAAAGGGGCACTATTCCTCCCATTGATACCAATGACAGGGCACTATTCCTTCCACTGCCCCCAGTGATGGGGCACTATTTCTCCCACTGACACCAACGATGGGATACTATTCCTCCCACTAAAATCAATGATGGGGCACTATTCCTTCCACTGACACCAATGACGGGGGAATATTCCTCCCACTAACACCAATGATGGGGCACTATTCCTTCCACTGACACCAATGATGGGGCACTAGTCCTTCCACTGATACCAATGATGGGGCACTAGTCCTTCCACCTACACCAATGATGGGGCACTATAAAAAGATATACTGTACCTTAAAGATACTTTAAAATAATATGATGGTCGTGAGATGATTGTTCTACTTGTGGCATGCACAGGCATACATAAGTTGTAAAATATACATGGCTCCTGACTTTGGGCATTTGTATGTGTATTTTTTTTTTTTTTTGGAGGGTGGCAGGCATTTAAGCCTTTAAACCTGTCTAGTTGATTGTTTCCTTTGGGGTGTCTAGGAAGAAGAGATGGTGGCAAAGATAGTAAACTGTTGCCCAATTTGGAAGGGCTGTCAAGTTGGATAGGATAGGAAAAAACATTTGAAATCTTTGCAGGACTTAAATGATGCACGATATGAAATGTAGTTCTTCCATAGTTCAGACAAGCTCTTAGGCCGGGTGCACACGTATGCAAATTGAATGCGCGTTTTCCCGCATTCAATTCGCATAGCAGGAGAATGTGACTGGCTCTCTAGGGAGCCATTCACATATCTCCGCAGCGGGTCCGGTGCGGTGTGCCGGAAAAACGCGTGCCTTTTTTGGTGCGTTATAGGTTCGATTTCAGCCCAAAATTCGCGCTGAAATCGGACCTGAACCGGAGAACCAGCACGCACCGGACCCCTGCTGTGAGCTGCATGCGGCGGCGGTGTGAACCCGGCCTTAAACTTTTTGGGTCCAACCTACGCTCTGGAGGGGCCTACGCTTGCATCCAATTATGTGAGCTTCAGGAAAAAATGAGGAGGAAAGGAAGGAGATTCTTTTTCTAGCATTCAAAGTCCCTTTGTTCTCCTCGCCTTTCTACCTATTCCAGAAAACCTGCTTGACTTTTGTGATTTCACAAGTCAGAAGAGCTGTCGTGCAATTGTGTGAGAACAATGAGCTGTCTCATTGCAGAGTTTTGCTGTTGGGTCCTATGGGAGGCTGACAGAAGAGAGGCTACAATGGTGGTGCCATGTAGGCAACATAGGTTTTGTGAAGAATAAGTGGGCTACGCAGAAGTTACCTTACAGTTCTAAGTTATCTACAACAGTGTTTCTCTACTTTACTGAAGTATATTCCTTTTTATAAAACCCTTGATGTGAATCGGTTTACGTGCCTCCTCTCAAATAATCATTAGCATTCATACACATACTGTATATTCCCAATAGCCTCTGTGAAATCATAGGAACATTTATTGTTACACCCGCTAAAGCCCATTTCTAAGGTAAATATAGTCCCTAATGCCCTGTACAGATGATCGGTTTTACCGATGAAAACAGTCTGATGGACTTTTTTCATCAGACAAACTGATCGTGTATGGGCCCCATCGGTCTTTTTTCCATCGGTGAGGAAAAATAGAACATGTTTTAAATTTATCCGATGGAAAAAAACGATAGCAAATTACGATCGTCTGTGTGGAACTCCATCGGAGAAAAAAATCAGAATCAAGTCGATGCATGCTCAGAAGCATTGAACTTCATTTTTCTCGGCTTGTCGGAGTGTTTTACAACACAGCGTTTGGGACGGTCGGATTTTTGACTGATGGTGTGTAGGCAAGCCTGATGGAAGTCAGCTTCATTGGAATTTCGATGGAAAAATCCATCGGATTTGAATCCATAGGAAATCCGATCGTGTGTACAGGGCTTTAAGGGCCGGTTCACACTGCTGCGATGCGAGAACCCGTGCGAATCCATGGGAATCCTATGCAAACCACTGCAGGTGTCAACAGAAACTTAATGACAACCCCAGATCGAATCGTATTTCGCAGTGCAAACTGTCAATTCGGACAGGAATCGGATCGCATGGGTGTGAACACCCATGCGGTCCGATTCTGGTGCAGACCAAAAAAAGGGTCCTGCATGATTTTGGTCCGAATGCGATGCAAATTCAGCCATACAATCTGTATGGCTGAATTTGCATCGCACAGACATTACATGTGATTTGCAAAGCAGTGCGGTGTGACTCACATGGTAGCAGTGTGAACCGGCCCTCAAGGCCAATAAAAGCCTTCCTTGAGCTCCAGAGCAGTAACTTTGCCTGGCCTCAGATGATATCATCAGTCTGCTGTAGGCAGAAGGAAGCATTTCCTCATGCCGTGTACACACGACCATTTTTAAAGTGGTTGTAAACCCACTTTTGCAACTTGCACCTACAGGTAAGCCTAGATTAAGGCTTACCTGTAGGTGCAAGAAATATCTCCTAAACCTACACGGTTTAGGAGATATTTACTAAAATCACAGGCGCCGCTGTCTACGGCGCATGTGCGCCGTAGATAACGGCGCATTCATGGGGTTAATCCCATTCACAAATTCGGCTAAGTCCCAGCAACGCTTGGGCTTAGCCAAATTTGACGGCTCCCGTGCGCATGCGCGGAGTCACGTCTTCGCTGCTCCGGCCAATCACAGCGCCGGAGCGGTGCTGTGATTGGCTGGAGCGGCGATACCCGGAAGTAACAATCCGGCTATCGCCGCAGCGATGGCTGCGGCTGGAGAGAGGGACACGGACGGCTTCGGGGGCCCCGATTTAAGGTAAGTGGTACATAATGAGCTAGTATACTAGCTCATTATAGCTTTGTCTTGCAGGTTGGCTTAAAAGATTTTTTTTTTTCTTTTTATGGGTTTACAACCACTTTAATGTCATTGAAAAAACGTTGTTTTTCTCGACGTGATTCTTCTCAAGCCTGCCTTGCCTACACACTATCGTGAAAAAAAATGCTCGAGCAAAGTGTGGTGACGTACAACACGTACGACGGCACTATAAAGGGGAAGTTTCATTCGGATGGCGCCACCCTTCATGTTAGTAAAGTTTGTTGAGAGACGATTCGCGCTTTTCAGCCTCGTGCTTTTCAGTCCGTTACAGCGTGACGAATGCTCCATTACGAATGCTAGTTTTACCAGAACGAGCGCTCCCGTCTCATACTTGATTCTGAGCATGCGCATTTTTTTTCACGTCGTTAAAGCCTACACACGGCCGTTTTTCATGACGAGAAAAACGACGATGTAAAAAACAACGTGAAAAATTAGAGCATGTTCCAATTTTTTCATGCCCGTTTTTCACGTCGTGAACAATGCTCTGAAGCCCACACACGATCATTTTTAATGACCATTTTAAAAAATTAAATTTTTCTCGTCATTAAAAACAGTCGTGTGTACACGGCATCAGTCTCTTCGCCCCCAGTGATCAGCCTTTAACACGGTAACTTTGTAGCAAGTCACAAGGTGCAAGGCTGCAAAAGGGCAAATCCGGTAGGTTCTCTTTAATTGCTTAAGTAAGTTTCCAAGCCCTTGCTATGCACAGGACCTTGGCTTCTCTCCAGGTTTGCACTAATGCCGCGTTCACACGATTGGAAATTCCAACAAGAAAAGTCCGATGTGACCTTTTGGTTGGAAATTCCGACCGTGTGTAGGTTCCATTGGACTTTTTTTGGCGGAATTTCCGCCAACAAAAGATTGAGAGCAGGTTCTCTATTCTTCCGACGGAAAAAGTTCCTATCGGAAATTCCGATCGTCTGACATGCAAAAAAAACACGCATGCTCAGAATCAAGCAGAAGAGCCGAACTGCCTATTGAACTTCATTGATCACGGCTCGTCGAACGTCTTGTACGTCACCGCGTTCTTGACCTTCGGAATTTCCGACAAGATTTTGTGTGACCGTGTGTATGCACAAGTTTGAGCCGAAATTCCGTCGGAAAAAAATCCACGGTTTTCTTGTCAGAATTTCCGATCATGTGTACGCGGCATAAGGCTGTATTCACACCTGAGCGTTTTTATTTGAGCGTTTTTAGAAGAGTATTTCAAGCATTTTAGAAGCGTATTACAAGCGTTTTACAGCTTCAGGCATTTTTGTTTAGCCAATAGAAAGCACTATGGGGAGGAGAGGGAGAGGAAATGACCGTAGATGTAGAAAACGTACGACAAAACGCGCTCAAGTCAGGCATTTCTATTGAAGTCTATGGGGCCAAAATGGCTTGTAATCTGCCAAAAAGAAGCTCATGTACTTTTGAGCAAAAGGCGTTTTGCTTCAGGTGACAGAACACTCAGATGTAAACAGGGGCCATTGAAATGAATAGGATTTGGCTTGTTGAGCTTTTTAGAGCTCCAAGCTTCAAGTAGAAAATCGCTCAGGTGTGAACGGGGCCTAAATTTCACCCCCACCCTGTCTAATCTCACCCCCTGTCATTTAACTGGCTAGGAGAGGCTACTTGCACTTGAGCAGTATCATTTGATGCTTTCTATAAGCCATGACAGGTCCTCATTAAAAAAAACAAGTTGGTAGTGCCATATTAGAAAGTAATATATTATAATAAGGGCCGCAAGAGCCGGGCTGTGTCGACAGAAGACAAATCATTCAAGATTTGACTCCCAAACATTAACACAACTGTATTTATACACACAAACAGAGTCTGTGCTGCGGGCAGCCTTTAATTGGAAAGGTATGTTTACAAATCTGCGCAGACAGGCGCCCTAAGGACCGCATTCGGATGAAAAAGGGGAGCCGACGTTGCTTGTCCCCTGGGAACTGAGGCTGTATGTTCAATAAAATAATTACACACAAATATGACATTGGTAAAGAAGAGCCTGGGATCGCCGTTACCATTGCCGTAGGGTAATGTAGCATTATGATTACTGGAAAACACTGATTTATTTACCCAACCAAGGAGACGGAGTAGTTGTGAGTAAACTGCTAATATGCCGTAAATAAACTCAATTAATTACTGCTAGCTCAGCTATGTTGGCGCTTGCTGCACCGCGTGGTGTCTGTGAGTATCAAGGGCTCTTGATTGGCTGTGTGTTTTCTTGTGGAATTGTCAACATATGTTTAAAAAAAAAAGGTTTGTCACTTCGCAGGCCGCTGACGCGCTGGTGATCACGTCACCAACAAAAATTTGATAACCACAGAATCCTGAGAGAGGGCAAGGAACAAGCTCACCTGTTTATAGTAGCTTGCTAGACCAGTGGGATGTTTGATGGAAATTCTGCAATGATATGTACAGAAAAGGAGAGGTGCCTCTCTAATCTGGCCAGCAAGGGTTTGATGCCTAAAGCCCCACACGGTCGGACTTTTGCCCAACAAACTTCGTTTTGAGCAAGTTGGACCAACAATCCGACCGTGTGTACGCTCCATCGGACAAACTTGTTTCGGATTTTTTTGGTTTTCATCGGACAAAAGTTGGGTCTGCAAACGGACAAACTTTTGCCCAACAAAAGTCAGATGGAGCAAAGTCCTACCGTGTGTACAGAAAACCATAGGACTTTGTCCGATGGACAAAACAACTAATGTTAAAATCAACCAACAATAGCAGAAGTTGACCAAAGGGTGGCGGTAAAGAGCAGAAATGAGCAGAAAAAACATGTGATGTTGCAAAAAGTTTTGAGAAAGTTTGCAGAAAAGTCCGAGCATGTGTATGCTATGGGTAAAAGTCTGATGGAAGTCCGACCGTGTGTACGGGGCTTTAGAAACAGGTGAGTGTTTTTTCAACAATTTGTTGCGATTCTGTTGCTGGTAAGTTGTCACTAGTTTGGTATAGGGTATAGCCAGGCAATAAATGGCTCAATAAATGGCTCAATGATGGCAAACATCACTCTCAAGGGGTAACGAGTGCCCTGGAGGGATAATGACCAACTTGTTGAACAATCCCCTTACACTAGGGTGACCAGACGTCCCCGGTTTCCGGGGACAGTCCCCAGAATGAGGACACTGTCCCCAGACCAAGTCTGTCCCTGGTTTTGTCACCGGATTGGATTTGAACAGGGGCCCAAGCAATTTCAAAGACAGTCGGTGCAGAATAAAAAAAAAAAAATTACAAACCCCCGCTCCGCCGCTCCTACTGGCTTAGGGGGGTGTATTTTTTCCATTATCTGTGCCCCTTTCTGATGATCATGTGTTGGTCAGAGCGGAGATACTATTGCTTCAGTTTTGGGCGTATGACCATTCTGCTCCCGCTCGCATGTTCTTCTGCCTTGGCTCAAGTCCCGACCAGCCGCCTGCCTACCTATCTCCTTGCCTTCCCTGGTGGAGTGATCTTCCTCTATTCAGCTCCGCTCCCCACCCAGTAGTAGCCAGGGCCCGGAGAATGAGACTTAAGAGGCTGTGAGGCAGGCAGGGGGCGGCATCAGGCAGAGAGCTGAGCTCAGCTGACAGTGTCCAGCAGCAGGAACAGAGGGGAAGCGGATCCGATTGTGGGGCTGCCAGTGCCTTCAAGGCTTCAACACAGGTGTGCTTTGGGGGTGTCTGTGAATAGACTACATTGCACTGTCTGTCTCTCTGGCATCATGGATGGTATCATAATACACAGGAACTCTATCATGGCTCTGGCTGGCAGTGCACTGTCACAGTGTGTCACATAACATGGCTACTGGGTGCTGATTTTGTTACCTTATTGGTCATATGTATCAGCACCCAGCAGCCATGTCATGTGACACACTGTGACAGAGCCAGCCAGAGCCATGATAGAGTGCCTGCTGCCTGTGAGTTTATATAATGCTGATGATCTTAACCAGTTGCCGACCACCCCATAGCAGATTTACTGCTTCAGGGAGGTCGCTCTGCGCAGGATCATGTGTATATATACGTGATCTTGCATTTCTGGGTATCGGAGCTAATCAGTGGGTCCGGCGGACTTTATGTCCACTGGTGCCCACCGATCATTCTGTACACAGGCAGAAGGGCAGTTTGCCTATGTAAACAAGGCAGATTGCCGTTCTGTCCGTATGCAAGACATTGATCCTGTGTGTCTGCAAAGCAATGACAGGGATCTATGCCTGCCCCTAGTAAAAGCACCTCCCTCACAGTGAGAAAACACTTGTTATGCCCTGTACACACGATCGGAAATTCCGACAACAAAAGTCCGATGTAAGCTTTTGGTCGGAAATTCCGACCGTGTGTAGGCTCCATCGGACTTTTGGTGTCGGAATTTATGCCAACAAAAGTTTGAGAGCAGTTTGTCGGAAATTCCGATCGTCTGTATGCAATTCCGACCCGCAAAAAAACACGCATGCTCAGAATCAAGCAGAAGAGCCGAACTGCCTATTGGACTTCATTGATCTCGGTACGTCTTGTACGTCACCGCGTTCTTGACGTTCGGAATTTCCGACAAGATTTGTGTGACCGTGTGTATGCAACACAAGTTTGAGCCAACATTCTGTCTGAAAAAAATGCACGGTTTTGTTGTCGGAAAATCCTATCGTGTGTACGCGGCATTAGGCACAAGTTTAACCTTTTGGTTGCCCTAGATGTTAACCCTTCCCCAGCCAGTGTCATTAGTACAGTGAGTGCATATTTTTAGCACTGATCACTGGTTCCCACAAAGTGTCAAAAGTGTCACTTGGTGTCCGGTTTGTCCCCCACAATAGCGCAGTCCCGCTATAAGTCGCTGATTGCGGCCATTACTAGTAAAAATATGTCCCCGGATTTAATTTTAAAAATCTGGTCACCTTACCTTACACGCAGCCCTCATCTAATGTAGACTACTTTAGATTTCTTACATATTCCCATTCACATAACATTACTTAAAAATAATATATATTTAAAATGCTGCTCACTTTTTTATACACTGATCAATCATATAAAAATCCTACCTAGCTTTACCCTTCTATGTAATATTAGGTAAAACAAAAAAATTAAAGGCAAAACATTTGTATATATGTAGCGCTTGGTTGCTACTAGTAACAAACATCCACCAAATCACCCTGCTGCCAGACCCCCATATATCACTTCTGAGACAATGAGCAGTCATTTGCGTTGTTTTGTTTTTATTTGGGGATATAACTTGGTTGGGGTAAAGGGGGATATGGGATGCCCATAGAACTTGTTGAATTGCCATCACATTTAGAGAACATTGATTAGTAGATTTGGCCCTGAAGAACTGATGTACTTCTAACATTCACAGTCTCTCTCCCTGCATATCTCCATGCAGACTATTGCTCCTCCTCCTCTGCACTAGCTCCTGCAGAATATCACTCCCAGGACTTCTCTCCTCCTGCACAAATCTTCCTCTGTAAAACTGTTATGCCGTGTACACATGGTCGGAATTTCCGACAGAAAAAGTCCGATGGGAGCTTTTGGTTGGATATTCCGACCGTGTGTATGCCCCATTGGACTTTTTCTGTCGGAATTTCCGACGGACTTAGATAGAGAGCAGGTTCTTTATTTTTCCGTTGGAAATTCCGACTGAGGTTTTCCTGTTGGCAAGTCCGACCGTGTGTACGCGGCATGAGGCTCCTGTCTCATCACCTTCAGTATGACAAAAGAGGATCACTCTGAATAACCCCAGCTTGCTGGCTGTACTTGGTTACTGTTGTAGTATTACTTGAGCGATGTTACTTGAGTGCAGTTATTAGGCCAGAGGTCTGCAGTACCTCTCCCCAGCGGCCTAGCAGTTTAATAGCACGTGGTAACAGAGGGACTACTGCTCCCAGCTAGTCCAACCTGCAAATCCTGTGCCCTCAGGCCACAGAAACTTGACACTACACCCCACAGTCTCTCCTCTGTTCCGGGACTCCTCACCAATGACCGTGTAAAGATAAGGACTTCATCCATGACCGTGTAAAGATGAGGACTTCATCCATGACCGTGTAAGGATGAAGTTCCCTCCCAGACTCCCTGGCATGCCTCCGCACCCAGCACTCCACTGTGGTATACACACGGACCTTCTCCTGCCCCAAGTCAAGAAGCAGCATTACAGTACACTGATCTTCCAGTGAAAGGCTGTGCAGTGGGGGCATGTCAGCTCAGGACAAGTATGATCATTGGAGGAGAGCAGCCTAAGCTCCCAGCATAGCTTGAGAACTGACCACAGTGTGTTCTCCTGCTTAGTGTGGTCAGTTTTTAATAGGAAAGCAGAGGGCCTGGCAGGAACACCAGGGATTTCACACAAAGGAAGCAATACAAAGAAAACAGGAGACTTTCTCATACAAAATTTTTCAAAATTGTCGCTTTATTTTTGTTTATAGTGCAAAAAATAAAAACCGCAGAGGTGATCAAATACCACCAAAAGAAATCTATATTTGTGGGAAAAAAAGGACATCAATTTTGTTTGGGAGCCACGTCGCACGACCGCGCAATTGTCAGCTAAAGCGACACAGTGCCGAATCGCAAAAAGTGGCCTGGTCTTTAACCAGCCAAAATGGTTCGGGGCTGAAGCGGTTACGCTGCAGCAATACTGTACCCTCCCCAGCTGTGGACCAGAAGATGGAAAAAGTAGGTTTTAGCAGAAAATGGGCTGAAATGTTCTAGCTTCTGGCAGCTGCAGAACCATTGAGCACTGCAAACAGGGGGTTGTCACAGATTGTGGCCATACTCAGTGCAGAGATGTTACTTCCAGCAGAGTAGCCAAGCTACCATTCGGGGGGGGGGGGGGGGGTCCAAAGGCAAGCAGTCCCTTTTCCCTTGAGCTCCTGCATCCATCCCTTCAGGGGGAGAAGAGACTCTCCAGGGTTCCAGACTATTTAACTAATTGTCACCATCTGGGCACACCTCCCCAGGGATTGGCTGCTAGGCCCTACTAAATATTCATGCCAGGAATTTGAATCCTCTGGCCCTAAGGTCCAGAAGCTTCTTCCAGAAACAGGGGGAGGTAATCAAACTCCCAGCCTGTGAAACCCCAAACAGGCTGTGCTAAACAATTTCTGTTTCTGTATCTACAGCAGAAGCTTTCATACTCAGCCTGGGTTTACACTATTGCGAACGCAGACATCCCATGTGATTCGCACCGCATTGCTGTGCAGATCACATGTGATGTCTGTGCAATGCGAATTCAGCTACACAGTTGTATGGCTGAACTCGCATTGGATTTGAACAAAAAAGGTGCAGGAACCTTTCCCCCCCCCCCCCCCACTGGAATCGGATCGCATGGGTGTTCTCAACCATGCGATCCGATTCCTGTCCGAATGCACAGCTCGCACTGCGATCTGCGAACTGATCTGGGGCTGTCATTAACTTTGTATTGACTCCCGCAGTGGTTCGCAGAGGGCAGTGTGAACTGCCTGCGAGGGAGATGCGATGCGGGAACCGGCGCTGGAATCGAGCTGGTTCCCGCATCGCATATCTGCCGGTTCACACTGATGCGGTGCCGAATTTGCAGTGAATTCTGTGCGTTTTCCACACCGCATCAAAATCGCACCCCGCTCATTCAAACTGCTGCGGGTGTGTATGCCAAGTTGACAACACCTCTAAATCAGTTCGCAAAACCCTGTAGGATTTGCAGAATTGGGTCCAATTGGGATCCAATTCTGGTGCGGCCAAAAAAAAAGAGTCCTGTGTAATTTTGGTGCGGATGATGGCTCAATGCAGAATGATGGCTCAAATCGCACTGCTGAGGAATCGCATGTGATTTGAACAGGAATGCAGTGTGGTTCCTGTTCGAAATCTGATGCGGTTCCCGCACCGCACAAGTGTGAACCGGCACTGAAGCTGACTTCCAGACAGAAACATTTTAATTTGAATCTATTTCCTCAGGAGCCACAAAGGCACCAAATGCCACTGCTCAGATCTGGAAGAAATACACAAAGCACATTGAGATTCAAGGGGGAATACGCATGCCTTTTGTATTTAGACAATATTTGCTTTTCATGGAGTTCACCTTTAAATAAAGGCCCTTATCACTTTTATGCTTTTAATTCCACATTTGCCGCCCCCACATTTATTACACATACTGTATCTCCCCCATTCCTAAAGCCCTAACAGCAAAGGGATAAGATCAATACATCAAGCCCGCAGCCTCTTTTGTGACGTGTAATAACGCCATTTAATAACCGTTATCTGGACTATCCTGCGTTCTCTCTAGAGTTGCACCCCAGTTATCTCTTCAGCTGTCAGTCCCCGCCGCCAGGCTCGGAATACCAAACACCCTCCTTTGCGCACGCACTGACCCTTCTCGCCCCAATCCAAGCCTAGATGGCAGGAAATTAAATTCCGATTTAAAACCGTGCCGGAACACTACAGAGCAATAAACAAGAACCTGCATTTGCCGAAGTGCACAGTCGTCCGTCCTTGTGTTCAGCAATGAGAAATCGACTCAATGAAATCTTCTTGGACTTTGCGTGTTGAAACGCGGAGGTATCCTTAAAAAAAAAAAACTCAATAAAAAGGGAAAGAAAAATGTATTTTTAATTTATTTCAGTGCCTAGCCCGAAACCTTTTATTTCTGCAGTTCTTTTGGCCTTTCCCAGTAAAAACTTTTAATTCATGAAATATACAGTATCTCACGACAAAACTTTTTATTTAAATTTGAGTAGAGTTATGAATGGTTGACACCCAAACGTTTTTCTTTTTAAATCATTGTCTCATTATGAATTCCCTTCACTTCTAGTCCCTGACACAACAGGAAGTGAGGGAAATTCCTTCTTAGAAAGTTGTACACAAATCAACAACCAGAAGGGCGCATCTAAGTGTAGTATAAAGATGCTTTAACCACTTTAAGTGATTGTAAGGCCTCATGCCCACGGGCGTTTTTTCAGCCGCGTTTTTGAGCGTTTTTTACAGCTTAAAAACGCCTGTCCATGTTAGTCTATAGCTTCATGCCCACCTAGGCGTTTTTGAGCTGTAAAGAGCATAGGCGTTTGTAAGCTGTAAAAAAAACCCAGGGCCAGTGCGTTCCTCAGCGTCAGAATTAGGCAGGAAAAACGCGAGCGTCAAAAAACGCGTTTTTAGCTCCGACGTTTTTTTTTTTTTTTTTTTTTTCAAAAAAAAAATAATATTTACAATAACATGGACAGGCGTTTTTAAGCTGCAAAAAACGCAGCTGTAAAAACGCCAGTGGGCATGAGGCCTTAGGCTTTGTTTTTTGTTTTTAAAGAGGAGTTCCACCCAAAAGTGGAACTTCCGCTTTAAGCACTCCTCGCCCCCTTACATGCCACATTTGGCATGTAATTTTTTTTGGGTGGGGAGTGGGGGCTTCGTTAGGAGTGGGACTTCCTCTCCCACTTCCTACTTCCACCTACGGGCCGCCTAGGTGACTCCTCCTCTGCCCCTAGGCGGCCCCTCCCTCTAGGCCAGTGGTTCTCAACTCCTGTCCTCAGGACCCACTAACAGGCCAGGTTTTCAAGATAACTGAAATACATCACAGGTGATATAATTTGCTGCTCAGTGATTGCAGTATTCTAGTCTGCATCTCCCTAAGGTAATACTTAAAATCTGGTCTGTTAGTGGGTCCTGAGGACAGGAGTTGAGAACCACTGCTCTAGGCGATCTCCTGGGACACGTGACAGGTCACAAAAGATCGCCTGTCCACTCCGGGAGCGCATGCGCAGTGCGTGCCTGGCCGTGAAGCCGAAAGCTGTCACGGCTGGGTGCCCAGAGTGGCAATGAAGGCGCCGGCGGAGAGGAGGGGGTGAGGAGCGATGCTCCTCTCAACCGAATTGCTGGACCGTGGAAGAGGTAAGTGTCTGTTCATTAAAAGTCAGCTGCTGTGCCGTGACCAGCAGCTCCTGCGCGCATGGAGTGGCGTCATCGTGGCTCCGGCCAATCACAGCGCCGAAGCCTGCGACCCCGGAAGTAACATTCCGGAGATATGTTGCCTGTCACAGTGGTGTACAGGGACCCCTGCAACAGCTTCGTTCTAAGGTAAGTATTTCATAATAAGCTAGTATGCGATGCATACTAGCTCATTATGCCATTGTCTTGCAGGTTGTGTTTTTTTATTTTATTTTTTTTAAAGTTTACAACCACTTTAAGGACTGGAAGATTTTTTGCGGTACGGCACTGCGTCGTTTTAACAAAAAAATTGCACGGTCGTGTGACGTTGTGCCCAAACAAAATGTACTTATTTTTTTCCCACAAATAGAGCTTTCTTTTGGTGGTATTTGATCACCTCTGCGGTTTTAATTTTTTGCACTATAAACAAAAAAAGGGCGACAATTTTGAAAAAAAAAAAAAAAAAAACTATATTTTTTACTTTTTGCTATAATAAATATCCCAAAAAATTAAATAAATATTATAATTACATACTAAATATGAATTAATATTTATCCCATTATTTTTTAGATTTTTTTATATTCATATTTACCCCTAGTTATAAGGATGAAGAATATGCTGGGTAATTTATATTCAAGATATAGCTCTTAGTTTACCCTTATCCGTATATTTTCCCTGTTGATACAGCAATTCATATATATATATAATTTAAATTTAATTAACACTATATTTTTATTTATTGTATTCTTCTAATATGATTGCTTATTTTGATTATCTGTAATGCACTTGTACTTGTAGCTTATCCTTATGTTTCAATAAACTTTTGTGGAAAAAAAAAAAATGTCATCAGTTTAGGCTAATATGTATTCTTCTACATATTTTTGGTAAAAAAAAAAAAAAAATCACGATAAGCGTGTGATTGGTTTGCGCAAAAGTTATAGCATCTACAAAATAGGGGATATATTTATGGCATTTTTATTATTATTATTTCTTGTACTAGTAATGGCAGTGATCGGCGATTTTTAGTCAGACTGCGACATTGCGGCGGACAGATCGGACACATTTGACACTTTTTTGGGACCATTGACATTTATACAGCGATCAGAAATACATCAAAATGTAAGATCTACTGGGGCCCCTTGACTGCAAAAGCTATTTTCTGGGAAATGTGAACTTGGCCTTTAATCACAGGAATTGCCTTTGACAATGTTGCAATAACATTAATTAGAAGAATACTTATAACAAAAGATCTATGAGACCTATCGAATATCCTTTCACAGTATGCCTGGGATAAAAACTCTGATTTATTATTAATGAAATTAGGAAGGATGTGTAGGAACCAGGCCTAAGTAATTGACATTTGCGGGTCCAAGCTAACAACCTATTAGGCCAGGTTTATTTCCCCTTTGTAATATGGTGTAGCCTGCAGACAACAGTCTACATATTCCTGTCTGAATATCTTTCCCTGTGGAGTAAAAAAACTGAAATGTGTTTCATAACTCCTGAGATGATTACATTACATCAATAATAAGAACATATTCACGTGTATCAATTAATTACCAACATTGTAGGACCAGGCACATCTATATTAGGAGGTACCTGAGGCATCTGAAGCCTCCTACACACGATCAGATTTTCCGCAGACAAAGTATCGGACTTTTGTCCAAAGGGCGTATGCCTGGATTTTGTCTTGCATATAAACGGCACACAATTGTCGGCCAATAAACATGAACGTAGTGACGTACTAAGTAGTTTTTCAGCTCTTTAGCGCCACCCTTTGGGCACCTTCTGCTAATGTTGTGCTTGGTGAGCATTGCTTTTGAGGGTATGGACTGATGTAAATGTACAATATATGTAAAGTTTTATGCAAAATGACAGCGCTATATAAGTACCTGTGATTAATAATAAATACATGCAAACAGTGACGCCTCCTCCCAGCCTGTCATTACTTTGTACAGGCTGAGCAGCCGCCGCTATTAGTAAACACCTGTCATCTTAGCCACAAGAATTTTTGCTGCTGGAATCCTAATCGCCTGCATGAAGGAGGCCTAACATTTTACTAATGATATTAAAACAAGTAATTATGACACTGGAGTGCGACAGTGCTTGGGTGGTATTATCATACAGAATGCTGTGTGATGTACAGTACACTCCTAATTGTTTAACAGGATGCCACCAAATACATGACTATATACAGTGCCTTGCAAAAGTATTCACCCCCCCCCTTGGCATTTTTCGTGTTTTGTTGCCTCACAACCTGGAACTAACATGGATTGTTTGAGGATTCGCATAATTTAATTTACAGAACATGCCCACAACTTTGAAGATGGTTTTTTTTTTTTTATTATTGTGAAGCAAACAACAAATAGGACAAAATAATAGAAAAAGTCAATGTGCGTAACTATTCACCCCCCTAAAGTCAATACTTTGTAGAGCCACCTTTTGCGGCTATCACAGCTCAAAAGTCGCTTTGGATAAGTCTCTATGAGCTTGCCACATCTTACCGCTGGGATTTTTGCCCATTCCTCCTTTCAAAACTGCTCCAGCTCCTACAAGTTGGATGGCTTGCGCTTGTAAACAGCAATTTTTAAGTCTGACCACAGATTTTCTATTGGATTGAGGTCTGGGCTTTGACTAGGCCATTCCAACACATTTACATGTTTCCCCTTAAACCACTCAAGTGTTGCTTTAGCAGTGTGTTTGGGGTCATTGTCCTGCTGGAAGGTGAACCTCCATTCTAGCCTCAAATCACACACAGAGTGGTACAGGTTTTGCTCAAGAATATCCCTGTATTTAGCTCCATACATCTTTCCCTCAACTCTGACCAGTTTCCCAGTCCCGACTGCTGAAAAACATCCCCACCGCCTGATGCTGCCACCACCATGTTTCACTGTGTGTTCTTTGGGTGATGTGATGTGTTGGGTTTGCGCCAGACATAACGTTTTCTTTGATGGCCAAAAAGTTCAATTTTAGTCTCATCAGATCAGAGCACCTTCCTCCATACATTTTGGGAGTCTCCCACATGCCTTTTCGCAAGCTCAAAACGTGCCATTTTGTTTTTTGATGAAAGTAATGGCTTTCTTCTGGCCAGTCTGCAATAAAGCCCAACTTTATGGAGTGTACGGCTTATTGTCGTCCTATGTACAGATACTCCAGTCTCTGCTGTGGAACTCTGCAGCTCCTCCAGGGTTACCTTAGGTCTCTGTGCTGCCTCCCTGATTAATGCCCTCCTTGCCCGGACCGTGAGTTTTGGTGTACGGCCGTCTCTTGGCAGGTTTGCTGTTGTGCCATGTTCTTTCCATTTGGTTATGATAGATTTGATGGTGCTCCTAGGGATCATCAAAGATTTGGATATTTTTTTATAACCTAACCCTGACTTGTACTTCTCAACAACATTGTCCCTTACATGTTTGGAGAGTTCCTTGGTCTTCATGGCAGTGTTTGGTTAGTGGTGCCTCTTGCTTAGGTGTTGTAGCCTCTAGGGCCTTTCAAAAAGGTGTGTATATGTAATGATCATGTGACACTTAGATTGCACACAGGTGGACATCATTTCGCTAATTATGTGACTTCTGAAGGTAATTGGTTGCACCAGAGCTTTTTATGGGCTTCATAACAAAGGGGGTGAATACATACGCACATGCCAATTATCAGTTTTTTATTTCTGAAAAATTATTTTATGTATATATTTTTCCAATTTTACTTCACCAACTTAGACTATTGTGTTCTGATCCATCACATATAATTCAGATTAAAAAACATTGAACTAAAGGCTGTAATGTAACAAAATAGGTAAAAATCTAAGGGGGGTGAATACATTTGCAAGGCACTGTATCAGGAACATGAAATGTTGGGGTAACATATTCTTTACCGGAGTGGATCACATGACTGGCTGAACAGAATTACAAATCTTTTATCCAGGTAAAACATCAAATATATATTTTTTCACCTTTCTGATTTGTAAATGGTCTGGAGCTCAGTTAAAAAGAAAAGAGGAAATAGAAGAGAAAGCACTGGCTGGCCTGCGGATTAGAACCTGCTGGATTGGATCAGGGGAATGGATTGGGCAAATAGCCCGTGACATGGATTTCTAGCTGTGCACTCATCTCTCTATCCAGCGTCTAGATTTCTGCCTCTAATGTCAGAGAATACGAATCCTCTATCTGTAGGATTTAAAATAATGAAACAGGGTATTAGTCCATGGGCTTGCTAAATATTTTTTTCTCCGGATTTGCGTGGCAGCTCGTCTTTTTAGACATGGAAGCCGTGGATTTAGAAATAAATACCTAGGCTTCTGGTCGCCATGGCAACTGTCAGGCCCGAGCCCGGGGTCAGCGCTGGTCAGAGTGAATTTTAAGCACCATCTCTCCTTGGTCCGAAAGCAGCGACTCCCTGTCTGGCAGACACACAAAGCAGGCAGCCACGGTGGATGGAGAGAGGAGGACAAAATGGGGGCATTGTGGGTTAAATGACGCCATGCGGGAGGCTTAGCGTTGCGTGGATGTGCTGTGAATGTGCAGGCAACCATAACGAAAGAGCAAATATGACATAGGCATAGATGGATTAAACCATCAGGTTGCTATCTTTATTGATTGGTTTATTTATGTTTGCTGTTGCTGCATCAAGAAGTTTATCTGGTTATACTGAATTTGTATAACCACATTGGTGGCACATTGAAATTATTTTCCAAAAAGGATTCTGGTCTCATTTGGATCTTTGTGTGTGCATAAAGGTGTGTTGTCATGTTCCAATGTGCTATTCCTTCCTAAGACTCTGTAGTGAATAGAGTTAAAGTGAAACTAAACCCTCCTAACCTTTACAGCCAAGGAGGCTGCCATCTTAGCCTCTGTTTGATTTGCAGTTGCCATGCTGCTGCACGTGATCAGTTATGGTGACACACATTTGATGGCTTCACAGTTTGGTTAGGAGCTAACATAAGCACACTAGTAACTGCAACAGTAAGGCCCCTTTCACACTGAGGCGCTTTGCAGGCGCTATTGCGCGAAAAATAGCACCTGCAATGCGCCCCAAAAAATCCGCTCAATTGTATCCAATGTGAAAGCCCGAGGGCTTTCACACTGGAGCGTTGCGCTTGCAGGAGGGTAAAAACACTCCTGCAAGCCGCATCTTTGAGGCGCGATAGGAGCGGTAAAAATAGCGCCTGCAATGCGCCCCAAAAAATCCGCTCAATTGTATCCAATGTGAAAGCCTGAGGGCTTTCACACTGGAGAGTTGCGCTTGCAGGAGGGTAAAAAAACTCCTGCAAGCCGCATCTTTGAGGCGCGATAGGAGCGGTAAAAATACCGCTCCTATAGTGCCCCTGCCCATTGAAATTAATGGGGTAGCACCTCCAAAACGCCGCAAAGAGGCGTTATTGCGGGCGGTTTTAACCCATTTTCGGCCGCTATAGGGGGTTAAAATCCCCCCGCTAGCGCCCGCAAATCGCAGCAAAAAATACGGTATAGCGGCGCTAAAAATAGCGCGCTATACCGCCAGCGCATCCAGCGCCTCAGTGTGAAAGTAGCCTTATCATTACAAGCATGCTTTGAATGTAACTGTTTTGGGAAACAGTTAAATTGGTGGGTTTAGTTCCACTTTAACAGTCACCTGTATGTGATTGTTTTTCTTCAGCTCCGGGGCACACGCACGTGCGCTGCCGGAGCCACGCTCCTGCTGTGATTGGACTCAGCGGGACGATGTCCGCCGGCCACCCGTGATCATTCTGAGGAGAGGCAGAATGGCGGTCTGCCTATGTGAACAAGGCAGATTGCCGTTCTGCCAGAGGGGAAAATGGAGATCTTGTGTTTCTGCTAAGCAGAAACACGGATCTCCGTTTTCCTTTAGTGAAAACACATCCCCCACAGTTGGAAAGCACTCATAGAGAAAACGTTTAAGCCTTTGATCACCCCTGGGATTAACCCCTTCCCTGCCAGTGTCATTAGTACAGTAGCATTTTTTTTAGCACTGATCACTGTATTAGCCCAGGTTCACACTGGGCTACGGGAGTGAAGCCGTGCGAGTTCAGCTGAACTCGCACAATTTCACAACCGCATGTCAGTCCTGATTTCGGCTGTGATTTCAGAGACATCTGTGCAGGTTTTTGCACAGATGTCAATGTAAATCGCAGCCCGAAATCGCAAATAGTAGTACAGAAACTACTTTTTGAAATCAGTGCAGCGCCACAGATGCGGCGTCACACCGTGCCATTGATGGCAATTGCCGCCGATTTGACATGCGATTTGACATGTCAAATTGCATGTCAAAACGCTCCAGTGTGAACCAGGGCTTAGTGTCACTGGTCCCCAAAAAGTGTCAGTTAAGTGTCTGATTTGTCCGCCGCAATGTTGCAGTCCCGCTAAAAATTGTTGATCACCTCCATTACTAGTAAAAAAAAAAAAATATTCTATAAAAATATCACATATTTTGTAGACGTGATAACGTTTGCGCAAACCAATCAATATACGCCTATTGGGATTTTTATACCAAAAATATGTAGCAGAATACATATTGACCTAAATTGATGAAGAAATTATATATTTTTTATTTTTTTATTGGGTATTTTTTATAGCAGAAAGTAAAAAATATATATATTTTTTTCAAAAGTATCGGTCTCTTTTTGTTTATAGCGCAAAAAATAAAAACCGCAGAGGTGATCAAATAGCACCAAAAGAAAGCTCTAGTTGTGGGGAAAAAAAAGGACATTAATTTATTTGGGTACAGCATCGCACAATTGCGCAATTGTCAGTTAAATCAACGCATTGCCGTATGGCAAAAAATGGCCCGGTCAGGAACGGGATAAAGCCTTCCGGAGCTGAAGTGGTTAATGTTGTGGGTTTAGTAATACTTTAAGGTGCTCTGCATGCACATTCATCCACCCATCAATGCATATTGATATTTGCATAACTTCTTCCAAGGATGAGCCCTATGCTTGCATCAGGGTTGCGAGTTTTTGAGAGGAGTACTGAGTCAGAGTGCTGTGATGTTTTCAGGACCTTACAGCACCATGCTGGCCCCTTCCATTCGCCATGATCATCCCTTCTATTCGCCATGATCAGCCTGCATTGCATAGAGAAGCACACAGACCCTGTGATATTATTAGGTCTGTAATGAAAACTGTTTTTATTTCAAAGTTTTATTGTTACATGTTGATGAGAGGAGAAAGGAAGAACCAGGGAAAGCAAAATATAAGCAGATTAAACTTCAGCTTTAAAGACATTAACAAGCATTGATAAGATTATTTAAACGTATTACATTTAGACTCTAAATCCCCTTTAAAGTCATTTGAAGCTTAGGCACACCCTGGTATAACTCCTCTCAGCATGAAGAGATATAGAATATATTTTTTCTACAATGAGCAGTGCTTGTGCATAATGCCCCTCCAAAGGCAGCTATTAATACTAGTATTTACAATGCAGTACCAGCGAGTCCTATTTGTGTTTATGGCATTATTAGGCATTAAACAGAGGTTTCCCAGGGTTATACCTTTGATTAATCCCATGTGTACAGTGCGGCACGTTTATTTACTGACAAACGCACACAGTGGTGACCTATATACATTCATAGAAATTAGCTAAGTGTGCTTTATCTGAGGCTTATGAAAACTACAAGTGTCACAATGAATCCCGATGGTAAGCTGGAGAGCTGCACACTGTGTTTCTATACATATCACTGTGTAGGAGTCTGTCATGGTATAGATCGCAGCTAAAGACATAAAAGGGGATGCCGACCTTTGCAAATCTCTCCTTTGTTTCTATGAAAGCTCCAAGTCCCTGTGAACCAATTCTATAGATTAAATTTTTATGCTCATTTAAAGAACACTAATCATCAGGCTTGGATTTACAATTAGCCACAGTAGGCCTCTGCCTATAGGCCCCTTTCCCCTGCAGAGCTTTGCATAGACACCAATTTTTTTGCAGTTAGTAGAATATGCCAGTGGCGTAACTAGAACCTTCAGGGCCCTGGTGCAAGAAACCATGAAAGGCTCCCCTGACCCCCCCGCCGGGGCCCTTCCCCCCCCCAAGCTTGGTGGCGGAACGCAGGATCCGGTCGCAAGTGTGACCTTTGTGACCCTGGTAGTTCTGCCACAGGTGTCAGTAGCTTTTTATTTTTGCTATTTTTTTTTTTTTACCATTTTTTTTTTATGTTGTATTTACAATATTCTTTTTTTTATATATTTGAATTTTTTTTTTTTTTTTTTAGGAGCCCCATTGGGGGTCTTTGATGAGATATCAGGGGTCTAAACAGAGCTCAGATGTTTCTCCTTTGGGACAGAGAAAGGAGATTGAGGACACAGCCCTCAATCTCCTTCTCTGCAGCCTCTGCTGCACTGAATGAATGGACAGGAATAGCTCTGTACAGGGCTTCTTGTTCATTCACAAACTCAACCATAGTGTTGCAGTTATGAATAGACAGAGTCAGTGATCGGTATGGATCACCGACTCTCCATTTAGAAAAGGAAGGGGGCTAGTAAATTACATATTTACCGACCCCTTCCCCGCTCTCCATCCTGACGGATCCCCAGCAGCAACCAGTAGAGCTAAGGGGTTCAGGGGGGGGGGGGGGAGAGCACAGGGGCTGGGATAGAGCACACAAGGGTTCAGCAGAAAGAAGCACTAGACTATAGTGCGAAACGCGTCAGTTGTTTGTCCCCTTTTGCTGTGATTTGTAGTGCATTTATCCTTTTTACTAATAAAGGCAACCGTCAAGTTTTTTTTGGAGTGCGGCTGTCCATATCATAATTTTCTTCTATTTGCTGGGATAGAGCACACAAGGGTTCAGTAGAAAGAAGCTGGATAACAGGAGCGACAGGGGCAGCTGCTTATAGAGGAACCGACCTCTCCATTTTCCTCCTGCAGCTGCTGATGCCGGCTTCTCCACCTCTCTCTCCCTCCCACAGGCATTCAGCGGCTGCAGGAATAAAATGGAAAGATTGGTTCCTCTATATGCAGCCTCCCCAACCACTCCTCCTATCTAGGCATACAGGGGGACGCACGGGCCCTCTGCAGCATGAGGATGGGTCACATTTGCAACCCCTGCAACCCGTGTAGGTACGCCCTTGGAATATGCTTATTTTACACTGTAAGCTTCTAACATGTTAGAAAGAGCACTTTCGCTATGCAAAGTTTACATTCACAAAAGAGCTACAGGCCCTCCTTTTTAGGACTTGTTCACACAGGGTGTGCATAACCATATGATCGGGGAGGGCCATGTTTACCCATACGGGGATACCCAGATGTTCTGTGCATCCCCATGCAGGCAGCCCCATTGCTGTCATTCGGGACTTAGCAGCTGAATGAACACAGCCACTGCTCCCATGTGGATGTACATCCAGTACATGCACAGGGCAATGCACCCACCTCGCACAGATGCAGCCATTAGACATGTGCGGTTCGTTTTGTTCCGAATAAAAATTCGGACAAATTTTCGTTTTTTGGAAATTCGGATGTATCCGAATTACAATAGTACCGAATTAAAACAAATCCGAAATAACGGAAAAAAAAATCAGACGAAATTCAAATCGTTTTTGAATAGTTTTTAAATACTTTTCGAATTTGAAAAGTTTTCGAATTCGAATAGTTGTCCGATTTCCAAAGTGAATAAAATAGAAAATAAAGGAATAGAATAGAAAAAAATATAATAGACTACAAAAGTATATAATAGAAATAAAAAGAATAGAATAGAGTAAAACAGGACAGAATAGAATAGAAAATAAAAGAACCGAATAGACTAGAATATAATAGAAACAAATAGAATAGAATAACATAGAAAGAATATAACCATCTTCTGAAATTCGAATTTCAAATAGAATAAATTTGAATTTGAATACATACGAAAAGAATAGAATAGAAACTAATAGAGTAGAATAGACTATAATAGAATAGAAAATAATAGAATTAAAAAAACAATAGAATAGAATAAAAATAATATAACCATTTCCCAAAATTAAAATAAAATCAATTCGAATTTGAATACAATAGAAAATAACAGATTAGAATAGAAAAGAAAATAACAGAATAGTGTAGAAAAAAACAGAATAGAATCGAAAGAGTATGACCATCTTACGAAATTCGAATTTCAAATAGAATAGACTTGAATTTGAATAGAAAAGAATAGAATAGAACAGAATAGAAAATAATAGAAAAGAATAGAATAAACAAATAAAAAAAGAATAATTAAAAAAAAACAATAGAATATATAGAATAGAATCAATTTGAATAGAATAGAAAATAGATTAGAATAGGAAGATGGTTATATTCATTCTATTCTATTTTGTTGGTTTTTTTCTATACTATTCTTTTCTATTCTATTCAAAATCGAATTGATTCTATTTGAATTTTGGAAAATGGTTATATTATTTATTGTTTTTCTAATTCTATTCTTTTCTATTCTATTCGAAAATGCGGAAGATGGTTATAATCTTTTTATTTTATTCTATTTTTTTAATTCTATTCTATTCCTTTCTATTCTATTCCATTCTATTTTGTTCTTTTATTTTCTATCCTATTTTGTTCTGTTTTACTCTATGTAAATAACAAATCAAAACAAAACAAGACAATTTTTTTTGCTTTGCACATGTCTAGCAGCCACTACATCCCAAATTACAGCAATGGGACTGTGGGCATGGGGATGCACAGAAAACACGGTCCTCCACGGGTGTATTGTTATGTACGCCCTGTGTGAACGAGGCTTTAAAGACACAGAGAGCTGCATGCCATAGTCACATGGTAGAGAATTGAATTTTGTCTTTTTCCTGCAATAAGTCATGTTTACTGCAGAAAAGCTGGCTAGTGTGGATGAGCCCCAGCTGCCGGCTTGTAATATGTTTTTCTCCACATCCGGTGACCATGTGTCAATGGGGCACAGTGAGTAACATTACTAACCATCTGTCAATGTTCTTTTGCCCATGGAGAGTGATAACAATAGTTTGTGTTTGCACCTCGCTGGAAAGTCTATTACCCAGTTCACTCTAACATCTATACTTGCTGCAAATAGGGGTTAAGAGCTGCTGGCCTGAACAGTAGACCCGGGGCGCCGGGGGCTGGAGATACTATGATATCACTGGAACAAAATGGAAACATTGATTTTTACACAGAAAATGCTGAAATTACTATTTAACCTGAGGCTGGCTGGAAGGTTACACTACACTTTGCCCTTCTTCACTTTACTGTGGCTGGCAGCGGGAATATATCTTTTAGATTTTTTATTGACACAATATCTCTTTTTTTAAATCAAAATGTATACATTTTGAAAATGAATAAAGTGGATTTATATATAAAATGTCAAATGATGAGCCGCACATTGCTGTCGGTCTCCTCCATGCAAATACATCAAGCATCGACCACAGAACTATAATCCAAATAATTGCGACGTGGCACCTGTCTGAATGTAACCTCTTTTATTTTTAACCTTTAGCAAACTCGTTGCAAAATGTCAAACTCAAGCACCTTGTAAAAGAAGTTTAACCGCTTTTTGAAGCTTAGAAGCCCAGACTAAAGCTGGGTGTACAAACATAGATTATTTTCTAATTTAACAGATCTCCCTCACTGCAGCTATTGTATTCTGAGAGTCGCAGCCACCACCTGACAGAATACCAGAACAGCGGCTGCATCTCATTGCATGTAGCCGCTGTTCTGCCAAAACAGTGATTTTTCAGTACATAGAGCAAACTGCTGTAGGTGTACGTCGGCCGCTTTAAGCGGTATAGGAAGTGCACGTGCACTGACGGAGCCGATGCGCGTGGCCGGTGGCTGTGTTGTCCGCCAGCCACCTGCGATCTGCTCTACAGAGAGCCAGAACGGGGATCTGTGTATGTAAACAAACAGATTCCCGTTCTGACAGGGGAGTAGAGAGAGATCTGCTGTTCCTAGCTGTTCCTAGTGATTAGGAACATCGGTCTCTCTCCTCCTAAGGTCACTGCACTCCCCCCACAGTTAGAAACACCTCCCTAGGACACACCTAACACCTTGATCGTCCCCTCCTGTTAACCCCTTCCCTGCCACTGACATTTATATACAGTAATAATTTTAGCTCTGATCGCTGTATAAATGTCACTGGTCCCAAAAATGTGTCAAAAGTGTCCGATCTGTCCGCCGTAATGTCGCAGTCCCGCTAAAAAACGCTGATCACCACCATTACTAGTAAAAAAAAAAATAATAATAATAATAGAAATGCCATAAATATATCCACTATTTTATAGACGCTATAACTTTTGCGCAAACCAATCTATATACGCTTATTAATGACCGACTTATGTACATATAGGGCAGCCCCTTAAGTGCACAATCACGTACCTGTAAATGATTTTTTTATTCGGCTTTGGGGCCCGCTCACACGCCAATGGATCCTCCCTTTCACTGTGACTGGACACAGCAGTAGTCAATCGGAGGGAGAGGCAGAATGGCAGTCTACCTATGTAAACAAGGCAGATTGCCATTCTGCTAGTAAGGAAGACAGAGATCTTGTGTTTCTGCTAAGCAGGGGCAGTCTTCCTACAGTTAAACCATCCCTTACACAGTAAGAAAGCACTCCTAGGGAACACATTTAACCCTTTGATTGCCCCTGATGTATGTTAACCCCTTCCCTGCCAGTGTCATTAGTACAACGACAGTGCATTTTTTTTATCACTGATCACTCTATTGGTGTCACTGGTCCCTAAAAAGTGTCAAAGGTGTCAGTTAGGTGTCCGATTTGTCCGCCGCAATGTCGCAGTCCCACTAAAAATCGCCGATCGCCACCATTACTAGCAAAAAAATTAATAAAAGTCCATAAATCTATCCCATAGTTTGTTGACGCAATAACTTTTGCGCAAACCAATCAATATACGCTTATTGGAATTTTTTTACCAAAAACATGTAGCAGAATACATATTGGCCTAAATTGATGAAGAAAACCTCAGAGGTGATCAAATACCACTAAAAGAAAACTCTATTTGTAGTAAAAAAAGGACATCAATTTTATTTGGGTACAGCATCGCACGACCACGCAATTGTCAGTTAAAGCAACGCAGTGCAGAATCGCAAAAAATGGCCCGGTCAGGAAGGGGGGGGGGGTGAACCTTTCGGAGATGAAGTGGTTAATATATATATGATTTGGTCTCGGTTTCTAAGCACAGCCACGCAGATCTGCTGCTGATTCCTGATAGACAGGTTAACAAGCTTCTAGGCAGCCCCCTAAACACTGCACATATTTAAAACCCGGGCCTCCGTATTCTCAGGCGTGTTTCTCATTTTTGGTTATGTACCCAGGGCCTTCTTCCTAGCAGCTGAATCACTGAGCTATTATTAAGAAAGAGGCACAGAGTCGCGCCTGCTCTTCGAGGCAGCAAAGAGATACACCCCACAACGTGGCGGCTTTTTAAACATTCAGTTACGAGCTCTCACACTCCAGTCTAGTCAGGCTCCAGTCGTGACGGGGAATCGCCTTGCAATGAGAGATAAGAAAACCAAATTTTTTTCCTCTATTTTCTTTCTCTGGCTCTCCTGACTGGAAATTGCCAGGCAGCCGTTCAGGAGATAAAGTGGCAGTAGCAGGAGAGAAGATGGATGTAGATAGGACACCTTTGGGATGGAGAGTTAACCAGGACTCGGCGCTTGAAAGTCCAATTAGTTTAGTCTGTTATAGACTTCCAGAGAGGCCGGCAAAGCGAGATTAGCTGACAACCTGAAGGAGTCATTAGCACAAAATGGCTGCTGTTAATGGAGGCTGTTTTCCCCGTGTTGAATGCACAATAGCGTGTGTGAGGCTTGGATTTAGAATAATAGACCGTTAAGTGACGGTGTTCTCTTCATGTAATTCTGTGTTTTCCCTGTACGGTGGTGCAGTGATTACAGGTATTGCCTTGCAGTGATGAGGTACTAGGTTTCCAGGAGTAGACCTTATGTGAATGACACCACAGACTTTAATGTGGAACTCCAGCCTGTCTTACACAATTGTATTGGCTTCTCACATGTACTGAAAATGCTTATTCACAATGTGCATTAGAAGCTGCAACAACTCCTTTCCTTTCCTGCCTCATTTCATAGCTAGAGGACGTCAGCATCATCTACTCCACATGTGTCAAACACAAGGCTTGTGGGCGAAATCTGGCCCCGCAGACCATTTCATGTGGCCCTCTCATGCAGCTGCATTGCCCTCTCCTCTCCACCCCCACCTTGTCTCAGCAGTCAGCAGCAGAGAGGAGGACAGAACTCCACCAGATCCTGTGCTTCTCTGTGCAGCTGTGGAGAGGCTCGTCTCTGCCACCCTCCCGTCCCACAAGTTGGCAGCATAGAGGAGGACAACACCTCATACAGATCCTGCGCCTCTCTGTGCAGCTGCAGCACCCTCTGGTCTCAGCATTCAACATACTCCGGCAGCTGACTCCAGCCCTGCTCTAGTCCACCTCCAGACCCTGCACTTTGTACTTTTCCAGCTGCTTCCAGCAGCACCACATGGTAAGGGGAGTGCACTGTGATGTAATGGAGGGTGGGGGGCTCTTGACTTCTGATGGTAGGAGGCTCTTGACCTCTGATGTATAGGAGAGTGGGGTGCTCTGGACATCTAGTATAGATACAACTGGCCCTTTGACAGTGACCATAATGAAGGCCTCTTGACCCCCCCCCCAGGGAAAGAGAGCCTTGACTGATGGGGGCATGGCCAGGTGCAGGACAAGGCGTTGGTCACCCAAGGATTGGTCAATGTGGGGGATGGGTTGGGTCTGAGCTCGGGTAAAGGACTGCCCCAGGGAATTCTGGGGTCCTTTCGGAAGACGTGCTGGGAAGAGCTGCCCACCCTCCCGCCCCTTCTTTCGGTGGTGTGTCACAGCTTGCTGCGGTTTCTCTTGACCTTGCCAGCATACAATGGCGGTAAAGGGCCATGCCCTTGATGGATATCGGAAGTAGGTGGCCTGTCCAGCACTTATGGTAAGGACAGGCCCCTCCCACCCCCCTTTGGTATTGAGTGCTCACAGTACAACTGTGACTGGCACTTGTTGAATGTTGTTCAAATGTTATGTTTGGAATCAATAAAGCTGTGGCCTTGCCCTTTCCAACCTAATGGTTGTAAGCATTTTATTTAATAGGGTGAGGGGGCAAGGGGGGGAAGGTTTATAATACATATATTTTACGGTTAATGGTACCTGGGCTCATTGCGCCTCAGCAGTCATGCATTGCTGATACGGAAATTACGTTTGACACCCCGGCCTGACTGTCCCTGGCCCACCTCTTTCATTTATTGCATTTCAGTTTTTTTCAATTGTGGGGGCTCAACATCACATATGGGTAAATACAGCCCACCCCCTAGACCAGTGATGGTGAACCTTGGCACCCCAGATGTTTTGGAACTACATTTCCCATGATGCTCAACTACACTGCAGAGTGCCTGAGCATCATGGGAAATGTAGTTCCAAAACATCTGGGGTGCCAACGGTCGCCATCACTGCCCTAGACTGATATTTTCCCTTTTAGGGCCAGTTCACACCAGACGCAGTTCCATTCAGTTCCTTGTGCTTTTTTCTGCACAAAATGAATGCACAGTGTTTTCCATGTATTCCAATGGCCCTTGTTGGCTCTAGTTCACACCATGCAGTCAGTTTCCGGTCAGTTTGTGCACCGGAAACTGACTGCATGGTGTGAACTAGAGCCAACAGGAGCCATTGGAATACATGGAAAACACTGTGCATGCATTTTTAGTGCAGAAAAAATGCACACAAAACTGTACGGAACTGCGTCTGGTGTCAACTGGCCCTAAAGCATTTTAATACTTCCATTATTCCTCTCAAGAAACAGCCCACTGCTTGCATCAAGACTGAGGGCTTTTAAGAGGAGTACTGGTTGTTTTGATGATTTTAGGAAGCTATGTACAGCATCTTTCTGGCCCCATCCACCAACCAAAGACTGCGTGAACTGCATAGAGAAGCACAGAGACCCACCGAGGACATCACTAGGTCTAAAATAAGGTGTGTAATTAAAACGGAAAGGTTTTCTATAAAAGTGTCATTGCAGGTTAATGAAGGGGGAAAGGAAGAACCGGTAAACGAAAAATCGAAGTAGATTACATTTCAGCTACAATTGAAAATGAAATCGTAAAGTAGATATAAACCCTGAATGACATTTAGTTTGCTCTGTGTGGACGAGGGCATCAAGACATTCTCTTTCCAGGTCAGATCACTAGGCAGTAGAGGCAGGATCAGGATGGCAGCCGCAGAGCCTATACCCTTAAACTTAGTGGCAGCGTCTAGATTTCTGCCAGGACAGAATCGCTTTAAAATTCCAGCCCTACATTTTACACATTCTTATGGAGCCGAGTTATTTTCTGACTGGCCAAACACTAATTTATGTCCTCATTTTCTTCTGTATTGATTGCCGGAATGTATTATCATCCATCCTCTATGTGGGACACCTCTATCCTGCTCAATCTATTCCGAGCTTTTCAGCTAGAACCGCTCACTCAAATCCATTTATCTGCCTCTGATCTCCTCAAATCCGTCTTCTGCCTTTCTATTAATCTCCATATAAATGACAATATGTTCCTCTTTTTTTGTCGACTGGAACTGCCCATCTTTTATTTTATGTGCTTTATTTATCTATTGGCAGAATCTCGCTCCTTCGCTAAACTCAGCTGGTGTTCTCTCATTGTTGATCCTGGCTGCCTGGTGAAGCCCCCTTGCCATAAAATTAAGGTGCAGACCTCTGTGAAAGCCAAGCCACCTCCCCACCATAAACTGATATTTCTGTATTGTGTGTTCGCTGCTGAGGTTTATCACATGCCGCCTTATGTAGTTGGCAACTTGCACACTAGTGGTTTAGTTTGTGTGTGTTCAATCCCAGTGTTTTAGTGCTCCTGGGAAGCACAGGTCAAAGTCTATGACAATGTGAAATTTGTGACTGGACAGGGCTGAACGCTGTACCAAGTGGTACTCACATTTAGTGCCATATGTGTTCAGGGATGTATGTTTCCTTTTATTTTCCTTTCCTATTTTCATTCCTTTCTTTCTTTTTCTCTTTTCCCTTTCCTCGTTCCTCTTTCCTTTTTCCTTTCCTCCCTTCTCCTCTTTCCTTTCCTTTCCACTCCTCTCCTTTCCTCTCTTCTCCTCTCTTTTCCTCCCTTCTCCTCTTTCCTTTCCTCTCCTCTCCTCCCCTCTCTTCTCCTCTTTCCTTTCCTCTCCTCCCCTCTCTTCTCCTCTTTCCTTTCCTCTCTTCCCCTCTCTTCTCCTCTTTCCTTTCCTCTCTTCTCCACTTTACTTTCCTCTCCTCCCCTCTCTTCTCCTCTTTCCTTTCCTCTCCTCCCCTCTCTTCTCCTCTTTCCTTTCCTCTCCTCCCCTCTCTTCTCCTCTTTCCTTTCCTCTCCTCCCCTCTCTTCTCCTCTTTCCTTTCCTCTCTTCCCCTCTCTTCTCCTCTTTCCTTTCCTCTCTTCTCCACTTTACTTTCCTCTCCTCCCCTCTCTTCTCCTCTTTCCTTTCCTCTCCTCCCCTCTCTTCTCCTCTTTCCTTTCCTCTCTTCCCCTCTCTTCTCCTCTTTCCTTTCCTCTCTTCTCCACTTTACTTTCCTCTCCTCCCCTCTCTTCTCCTCTTTCCTTTCCTCTCCTCCCCTCTCTTCTCCTCTTTCCTTTCCTCTCTTCCCCTCTCTTCTCCTCTTTCCTTTCCTCTCTTCTCCACTTTACTTTCCTCTCCTCCCCTCTCTTCTCCTCTTTCCTGTCCTCTCCTCCCCTCTCTTCTCCTCTTTCCTTTCCTCTCTTCCCCTCTCTTCTCCTCTTTCCTTTCCTCTCTTCCCCTCTCTTCTCCTCTTTCCTTTCCTCTCTTCCCCCCTCTTCTCCTCTTTCCTTTCCTCTCTTTCCTTTCCTCTCCTCCCCTCTCTTCTCCTCTTTCCTTTCCTCTTCTCCCCTCTCTTCTCCTCTTTCCTTTCCTCTCCTCCTCTCTCTTCTCCTCTTTCCTTTCCTCTCCTCCCCTCTCTTCTCCTCTTTTCTTTCCTCTCTTCTCCTCTTTTCTTTCCTGTCCTTCCCTCTCCTCTCCTCTCTTCTCCTCTTTCTTTTCCTTTCCACTCAACTCCTTTCCTCTCTTCTCCTCTTCTTTCCTCTCTTCTCATCTTTCTTTCCTCTCCTCTCTTCTCATCTTTCTTTCCACTCCTCTCATTTCCTCTCTTCTCCTCTCCTTTCCTCCCTTCTCCTCTTTCCTTTATTCTCCTCCCCTCTCTTCACCTCTTTCCTTTCCTTTCCTCTCTTCTACTCCTCTCTTCTCCTCTTTCCTTTCCTCTGATCTCCTCTCTTTTCTTTCCTCTCATCTCCTCTCTTTTCTTTCCTCTCATCTCCTCTTTCCTTTCCTCTCCTACCCTCTCTTCACCTCTTTCCTTTCCTCTCTTCTCCTCTCTTCTCCTCTTTCCTTTCCTCTCATCTCCTCTCTTTTCTGTCCTCTCATCTCCTCTTTCCTTTCCTTCCATTCATCCCTTTATTTCTTCTTCCCATCCTCTCCTCCTTCCTTCCTTCCTTCCTTCCTTCATTCCTTCCGTCTTTTCTTTTGTCCTTCTCCTCCCCGTGTATGAACCCCCCCCCCCCATATTCCTGATCTCACTGACTATCCCGAAGTTGTGATGGATTTATTCTACATGCAGACAAGAAATAGATGCTGTAAGAGATATATGGCTTGGCTGGAAATGACATTAGATACAAGATCTCTAAACTGCCTGATATTGTCTCATTCTCTTTATCACCACTTCTTAATATTTCAGTGACTCCTATCTTCCAGGCTGTTCATCACTCCGCGTTGACATTTTTTATGTAAGACACTTTGTGGAAGTACATTGGATTTCAGGTGAAACATATTTTTTCTGAGCGCCAGAGCTGGTTTATAAAATGTGTTGGATAAGAAGATGACTATGAAGCTTATATCGACCAATTAGATTCCAGCTGTCCGTTTTAGGAGCTGTTTGAGAGCATACTCCTTTGGATTGGCTGGGGGCTGCCATGAGTACAGGCCAGCTATATAGGGTTTCAAAGGGACGAGCAACACACATGACCAGTAGGAGTTGGACAAGGCTGTGTGATACTGGTCATGACGGAACAGTAAAGAACGAGGGAGCAGGGCCTAAGGTAAGTCTTTTGGTAGGTGTCAGTCACATGTTGGGGGTACATTTAAGAGACAACTTCACTAAAAGCAAAGTTTTTCTTTAGGCCAAACTAAAGCTACTGCTAAGCCCCCTTTGTTGAAGGCCAATACCCTTTGTCTTGTCATTTTTGTAGTACAGATGCACTTTTAAGTGAAGCGTTCATTAGATTACAGAACTGAGACAACTGTTTGGGAGGAGCTACCACAATTAGTATCCCTCTTCTCCTCTGTTGCTTTCTTTAGTCCTTAGTCCCCAATTACCAGCCATTCAGGATTATCCTGGGAACAAGACGAAAGACTAGTTATTCTTTAATGGCAAGAGCGATGTCATCATATTTCTCCCCTTGGCTACAACAGATAGCATGTGGCAGGTGACAGATGAGATCTAAATCATCTCCAAGCTAGGACGCTGCCAATTGACCTGTTTCACTTGCTGCCTTGGGCAAACGCCTGCATGGTCTACCCGCAACCTACGCCTGAATGTCGCCCTTTTAAAAATATCTGCTGTCGATCTTAAAAAGCTTCAGGGCACAAGTGAATTACTAAAATCTGTAAGAGATGCTTCACCATGGCTTTAAATTCAAAATGAAAGAAGGCCGGAATGATGTAGTCATTAAACTTAAAGGAAAACTCCACAGTTTGTTTTTTATTTTTGTATTTTGGATTATCTGCCCCTTTGTCACAATGGGGTTGATTTACTGAAAGTGGAGATTGCAAAATCTGGGGCAGCTATACACAGAAACCAATCAGCTTCCAGGTTTTATTGTCAAAGCTTAACTGAACAAGCTGAAGTTAGAAGCAGATTGGCTACCATACAGAGGTGCACCAGATTTTTGCACTCTCCTGTTTCAGTAAATCAACCCCAATATGTCAAAACTGAGTTATAGCTAACCCAGTGAGGGTTTGTAATGACTAAATTTATAGCATCAATATTTCATTAAAAAAAAAAAGCGAAAAATATATATTTTGATTATTTTATAAAAAGGGCCCATTAGAGTTAAAGTAGATGTAAACTCAGTCACTAAAATCTCATATAAGCTTTAAAAGAGAAGCATGTTTTTCTTTTTTTGCAGAATTATACCTATGTGGCTGCAGCATCGGTCCCCCGCCGGCTCTAACACTGAGAACCGAGCGATCAAACACCACAGATCGCTCAGTTCTCAGGTCTTACCGAGCAGAGAGCTGGTGACTGTCACTCACTAGCTCTCTGCTCTGTCCCCTGCGCTCACTGGAGCGCTGATATATGCAAGGGGCAGGAGCGGCCGATGTTCCGTCAGAATTGGTGACCCGGCAGATTAGGTAACAGAAGGGATGTTCCGTCAGCTGCGCATGCGTCCACTGCTACCAGGTTTGCTAATCTGACAGAACACCTGCAGTCAGAAGAAGGCAGTGGACATCTTACTACACCCAGCTACGTCTTGAATTTAACAGTAATTTTAGCAATAAATTAAGTGGATATTAATAAATATAGTTCGATATTTTTGATGCTGTTTGCATGTTTAAAGCCTAAAGGTTTAGCGCTGAGCAGTGCAGGGTGTACCAACATGGCCTCCGCCACCTTCCTACTGCAGGCGTCCTGCTTCTTTCAAAATGTAACATGAAAACAGCATCAGAGATGTCAATATACTATATTTATTTATATACATTTACTAAAATTACTCAAGTTGTAGCTGGGTGTAGTAAGATGTCCACTGCCGCTTCTTCTGACTGCAGGTGTTCTGTCAGATTAGCAAACCTGGTAGCGCAGCTGACGCAACGTCACTTCCATTACCTAATCTGACGGGTCGTCAATTCTGGACCGGAACACTGGCTCAGGCTCTCAGCAGCTTGTGTGTGTGGGCAGATCCCGACTTCATTGTCGCAATCTTGCCCGAGTCTGGACTGGTTCTGTGACATCAACTGACAGCGAGCTTCAGCCTGCTGTCTGCTGAAAACGGGTCACAGGAATGCAGAACAAACTGCACTCCTGTGATCCAAAGGAGAAGTACAGCCAAACAAACTTTAACAGGTTAATGTAATTTCAAAAGTAGATTTCAGTCTTTTAAAATCTGCAGCTTTTACTAAAAAGAATACTTGGTTGTCCTATCATGAAGGTACTCCTTCAGTCATTTGCTGTCGTAGGGTGACAGCTGTCTTACAGTTGTGCTTTGGCATTGTCACCCTGTCACATTCGCCACTGCTGAAGACTACAAGCAGTTGTGCCAAAACACATTGTGCAGACATGGTCCATTGTTGCCATGATTTGTTCGGGTCAGAGCAACGATGTTCGGCTAATGCTGAAACGAGTGAAGACAAGAAGCATCTGTAAATAGCATAGAGGTGATCAGCAGCACAGAGATGCAAACAAGCATCGAATAAAATGAAAACAATGATTTATAGCGAAAAAATGGCAATTGTTTAGAACACACAGTGCACAGATTTCACTAAATGTGATCTAGTTTAAAGTAGAACTATGGCCTCCCATTGGAAAACATGTGCCACAGCAGTTATTTGTGAGTAAATCTGCACTTACAGCTTTCTTTTAGTCCCCTTGCAAAGTTCCACAAATACCTGCTGATCCTGCCAGTGAATTCCATCTAATGCAGCTTCCTGTGATGGTGTGTCAACAACGCTGCACTGCTCCTGAATTCAGAGCACAGTTGTCACTCTCACGTAGGCTGTCTGTTTCCACTACAGTGGGATGAAAAGATGTGGCAGTGGCCGTGGCTGTCAGCATTGTTACTGTTTGTTGCCACACCTAGTCCTGCCCATTGCTTACTGGATTGACAGCCCTGCCTCTGTTGCTGAAACCCTCCCACTGTGAGCTGCAGTGCCTGGGAGGGTGAGTGTGTGAGACACTAATGAAGGAGGATTTGGCATAGTCAGGGAAAGTAAAGGGAGTTTTTGTTTACTTTAAAGCTTGTGCTACACATAGTAACTGGATTTGATACTTGTTTAGACTGTCATACAGAAGCCTTTAGATTTACTTTAACATCCCATTGTCATAAGCTCACAATACAGCCATGGCAACTGATGTCCTGAGGTGCTCTTCCTCCAACTCTTTTGCGTGCTGCTTCTTCAAAAGGCACAACGTATCTCCTTCTTTAACTGATAGTATAATGAGGAAATTGAACAAAAGAGGGCACAATTGAATTTAATTGTTCCCCAGGGAATATCGTTAAAGAAAAAGATAAATGGTTGATGCACTAATAATTTGGTATGACAGGATGTCGAAGGAACCGGGTATGTTCCGGCATCATCTAACACCATTTTATCATGAAAATTCAAGGTGTGCAACTCCACGTCACAAGAGATGAGAGTTGGGAGGGATAATTAGAGATGACATTTGATCTACTCCGTAAGTGTATCATCTCATAGAACGAAAATGTAAAACCTTCTATAGCTTAGCACAGCAGTGGTTTCCTTGTAGAGTTATATGATGTTGAATTAGCGGAGAAGGCAGCTTACCTTCAAGGCAAAGTTCCCAAAATTCAGTATCTCCATCACTGGCTGTTCATTTCTAATCATCATCTTGTCAGCTCCTCTACTTCCTGCTCATTTGCCGTACTTCCTACCAAGCTGCCCTTTTCCTGCCCAGCTTCGCCACTTCCTGCTCAGATTCCTGCTTTCAAACCTAGCAACCTTCTTGACGCATAAAAACTATTTTATCATTACATTGTTTTGTGAATTTTCAACTTCTTTAAAAAGTAAGTTCACCTGTTCACAAAAAAATGAAAAGGTTTACAAACTCCAAATATCCTGGTCACCCCTCCAGACCCCTCTGGATATAGCTGCCACGATGCTCCTTGCTGCCATTGTAGAAGTTCGTACGTGTACCGCAATACACAACCATGGACCTGAGAATTCACCATAATGCTTGCAATTAGAAGTGAATTTGAGGATTCTCCTTCCAGTAAGGTGTCTCAGAAAAAAAAGTGCTTCTTGTTGGTAAGGGTGGTCACATAGTTGTGCTGAACAATGAGCGCTTGCCATTGCTAGAATTATGATGGACACTCAGAGTGTGTGTTTTGGTGTACAGACTGCTACGCCAGCAGCATAGGGCTTAATGGGTAGCGGGGTTCAGAGAGGTCGCCAGGATATTTGGAGTTCAAATTCCTTTGAGTTCGAATAGAGTGGCTATGACTATACTAAAAACATGTAATTTCAAGAAAAAGATGAGTTCACCAAAATCTTCTGGGTCATAGGAGGTGCACTTACTTTTGCTCTCCTGTGTCCCAGAGTCAGCTTATAGTGGGCTAAAACCTACTGTTACAAAGCCGCTCCAGGCTCTGGAAAGATCCCAACCATATTGTCGGGATACACCCAGCTACCTGATTGACAGCTGGATCAGCCTCTCAGTGCACGGCTTAGTGCCAAAGCCAGCTGCGCCAACCCCTCTCTAGCCTGGCTGTCCACTGAGTGCTGGAGAGGCAGAGCAGAGAGCATTGACTGACAGTCGCTGGTCTCCGCTCTGAGCTGACTAAGAACTGAGCGATCAGCGATCATGTGATTGCTCAGACAATTAGTGAATTAGTGGAGGCAGCAGCTAAGTATCCTTCTTCGAGTAGTCTTATGCCCCATACACACGATCGTTTTTCATGCCGTTAAAAATGCCATTTTAAAAAATGGCCATTAAAAATGATCGTGTGTAGGCTCCAGAGCATTTTTAACAACGTGAAAAACGGCCATTAAAAATTCCGGACATGCTCTCTTTTTTCACGTCGTTTTTCATGTCGTTTTTTTTAACGACGTGAAAAACGATAGTGTGTATGCTTTCACGACGTGAAAAATACGCGCATGCTCAGAATCAAGTATGAGACGGGAGCGCTCGTTCTGGTAAAACTAGCGTTCGTAATGGAGATAGCACATTCATTACACAGTAACGGACTGAAAAGTGCGAATCGTCGCTCAACAAACTTTACTAACATGAAGGGTGGCGCCATTCGAACGGAACTTCCCCTTTATAGTGCCGTCGTACGTGTTGAACGTCACTGCGCTTTGCTTGATCGTTTTTTTTAATGATAGTGTGTACGCAAGGCAGGCTTGAGAGGAAACATGAAAAAAAACGAGGAGAAAAACGTCGGTTTAAAAAATGACATTAAAAACGATCGTGTGTACGGGGCATAAGTCTCCGTTCACACCAATGCATTTTTTCATGCTTTTTGCAGCAACGCAAGACATTATTTTTAACATGGGTTCCTATGGAACACGTTCACATCAATGCATTTTTGTGCCTTTGCGTTTTTGGAAAGTGTCAGGGACTTTTTTAAACGCAAAGCACAGCTTTTTGGTTCAGTAGACTTCAATGGAGACGCTGCAGAAAAGCATGTAGTGCGTTTTTAGCACGTTTTTTGATGCATTTTTGACATGTTTTGCATTATGTCATCTGCCCAACAACAAATTGGGCAGATAAAAATAAAAAAGCATCAAAAAATGCGTCTGAAAATGCGAAAAAAACAACAAAAAACGCTCAAAAGCAACATGCATAGGTGTGAATGGAGCCTTATGCCTCGTACACACGACCGGTTTTCCCGTCGGGAAAACTGCCATGACAGCTTTTGGCTGGGAAAACCGGCCGTATATATGCTCCATCGCAGTTTTCCCGACAGGAAAACTGCGGGGGAAAAAAAAGAGAACCAGCTCTCTTTTTTCCCCATCAGGAAAAAATCCTGCCGAGAAAACCGGTCGTCTGTATGCTTTCCCGAGGGGAAAAAAAACGCGCATGCTCGTAAACAATTCGACGTATGCGCGGAAGCATAGAATGTCATTTTGTCGGCTTGTCGTAGTCTTTGACGTCACCGCGTTCTTGGCATTCAAAAGTTCAGCGGTCTTTTGTGTAACAGTGTGTATGCAAGGCAGGCTTGAGAGGAATCCCGTCGGGAAAAGCGTTGTTTTTTTTCCTGCCGGGAAAACCGGTCGTGTGTACGAGGCATTAGAGCTGACATGGTACAGCTGCAGTATCAGACCGATAGACCAACTATAGATTATTTTTTTCTTTTTTTTTTAATACCACAAACATCTCCTTTCGAAGAGGTTGTAAACAAAAAAAAAATGAAAAAAAAAAAAAAAAACCCTGTAAGACAAAGGCATAATGAGCTAGTATGCATCCCATACTAGCTCATTATGAAATACTTACCTTAGAAGAAGCCTTCCAGCGGCGCCCACACACCGCTGAGACAGCTACATCTTTACCCAGAGTTACTTCCAGGTTCGCGGGTTCCGGCGCGTGTGCGCACGCGGGAGCTGCTGTTCACGGACAGGGTTCGGAAGGAATGGCACCCATGGCTGTTCCTTCAGAGCGCATGCGCCAGTGATGTCACTGGCTGCATGTAATGAAAATATCTCCTAAACAGTACACGTTTAGGAGACATTTACACTACCCATAGGTAAGCCTTATTATAGGCTTACCTATAGGTAAATGTCAGCAGAACAAGTTTATTTCCTCTTTAATGCGCAAACCCTGAATTTAGTTTCATTGAATTAACTGTGTGCTAACCAAGCTGCTGCTAACAAAGCAAACAGAATATTGGCATGCATTAAAAAGGGGATTAACTCCAGAGATAAAACGATAATTCTCCAGCACTATAAGACTCTGGTCCGGCCGCACCTAGAGTATGCTGTCCAGTTCTGGGCACCAGTCCTCAAGGAGGATGTACTGGAAACGGAGAGAGTACAAAGAGAGGCAACAAAGCTAATAAAGGGTCTGGAGGATATTAGTTATGAGGAAAGGTTGCGAGCACTGAACTTATTCTCTCTGGAGAAGTAACGCTTGAGAGGGGATATGATTTCAATTTACAAATACCTTACTGGTGACCCCACAATAGGGAAAAAACTTTTTTGCGGAAGGGAGTTTAACAAGACACGTGGCCACTCATTAAAATTAGAAGAAAAGAGGTTTAACCTTAAACTATGTGGAGGGTTCTTTACTGTAAGAGCGGCAAGGATGTGGAATTCCCTTCCACAGCGGGGAGCATCAATAGTTTCAAGAAACTATTAGATAAGCACCTGAATGACCGCAACATACAGGGATATACAAGGTAATACTGACATATAATCACACACATAGGTTGGACTTGTGTCTTTTTTCAACCTCACCTACTATGTAACTATGTACTATGTAACTATGTGTGCAACATTATAACTTTGTGGCAAATCAGAAGTTGAGATCTGTGTCAAGCATTTGTGAACACAGCAAATAACTCTACAGGCACCAAGATTTATATAGTTGTGTTATCTCTAAGCCTGAAGTACAGTGCCTTGAAAAAGTATATTCATACCCCTTGAAACTTTCCACATTTTGTCATGTTACAACCAAAAACGTAAATGCATTTTATTGGGATTTTATGCAATAGACCAACACAAAGTGGCACATAATTGTGAAGTGGAAGGAAAATAATAATTGGTTTTCAACTTTTTTTTACAAATAAATATCTGAAAACTGTGGAGTGCATTTGTATTCAGGCCCCTTTACTCTGATGCCCCTAACTAAAATCTAGTGAAACCAATTGCCTTCAGAAGTCACCTGATTAGTAAATAGAGTCCACCTGTGTGTAATTTAATCTCAGTATAAATACAGCTGTTCTGTAAAGCCCTCAGAGGTTTGTTAGAGAACCTTAGTGAACAAAAAGCATCACAAAGACCAAGGAACACACCAGACAGGTCAGGGATAGGATATAAAAAATATATTCCAAGTATGGAACATCTTACAGAGCACTGTTCAATCCATCATCCAAAAATAGAAATAGTATGGCATAACTGCAAACCTACCAAGACATGGCCGTCCACCTAAATTGACAGGCCGGGCAAGAAGAAGCAGCCAAGAGGCCCATGGTAACTCTGGAGGAGCTGCAGAGATCCACAGCTCAAGTGGGAGTATCTGTCCACAGGACAACTATTAGTCGTACACTCCACAGATCTGACCTTTATGGAAGAGTGGCAAGAAGAAAGCCATTATTGAAAGAAAACCATAAGAAGTCCTGTTTACAGTTTGAGAGAAGCCATGTGGGGGACACAGCAAACTTGCGGAAGAAGGTGCTCTGGTCAGATGAGACCAAAATCAAACTTTTTTGCCTAAAAGCAAAACATGTGTAAGTGTGGCGGAAATCTTACACTGCCCATCACCCTGAACACACCATCCCCACTGTGAAACATGGTGGTGGCAGCATCATGTTGTGGGGATGCTTTTCTTCAACAGGGACAGGGAAGCTGGTCAGAGTTGATGGGAAGATGGATGGAGCCAATTACAGGGCAATCTTAGAAGAAAACCTGTTAGAGTCTGCAAAAGACTTGAGACTGGGGCAGAGGTTTACCTTCCAGCAGGAATGTGGCCCTAAACATACAGCCAGAGCTACAATGGAATGGTTTAGATCAAGGCTCTTCATGTGTTAGAATGGCCCAGTCAAAGTCCAGACCTAAATCTAATTGAGGATCTGTGGCAAGACTTGAACATTGCTGTTCACAGACGCTCTCCATCCAATCTGACAGAGTTTGAGCTATTTTGCAAATAAGAATGGGCAAAAATGTCCCTCTCTAGATGTGCAAAGCTGGTAGGGTATCCCCAAAAAGACTTGCAGCTGTAATTGCAGTGAAAGGAAGTTCTACAAAGTATTGACTCAGGGGGGCTGAATACAAATGCACACCACACAAGTGGGGAATCCTGACTTCACAAGTTCCAATTTGTCTCAAGTCATTAACTTGGAAAGTATTAAACCTTAGGATCTACGTGACAGCTAGACACCTAGCATTTTCAGGAAACCAAACATAGTAGCCTATGTATTTTATAGTGCAGGGTCAAACATCAGCTTCAAGACTACCTGGGACTTGCATTACAGCCAGGGAGGTGCAATATCTCTCCTTCCCCTCCTTGTGCTGAGACTTGAGAAGGCACCCTGTGTTTTTTAATTTATCTTGACAGCTGTAAAGACTGAAAGCGTGCACTGCTGTGGCAACTGTCAGTGCATGTTTGTAGTAAATAACAGCATCATTTTTGCTCATTATATCCCCGGCTCTACAATGCTTGCAGTTTATTTGCATCCAGACAGCGGTGAGCGGGGGCCGGGGCGAGGTGTGAATAACTGAGAGCCTTCTGTCCTTTTGATCCGCTGACTCCTGTGCGCTTGGCATTATGTGTGAAGTGTCCCGGCCAGTTACCTGCAGAGGTCTCATTGCTAATCAGTCACTGTGCCTATTCATAGATCACTAGCTGTGTTTAAAAAGATCTGAGCAGGGATTCCACGCCGAGTGGTTACCGGACACCAAAAATAGCGCAAATGACAAGCTGGTTTTTGGCACGTGATTTACGATTAATGACTGGGTGACGTATAACCTCTGCGGCTCCAATGTTCCCAACATACAGAATACATGTACTGCCTGGGATACATTGTGGCTGCATACTGCACTGGTAAGAACCTTTCTATCTGTACTGTATGTGATGTAGGTGAATCATAGTGGGGCATGTCATAGCCAAGCCTTTGCACGTTGGGGTACGTTGTGCAGGGGCAGTTCAATGTCTTTTTTTTTTTTACTTTAAAGTGGAAGAAAAGTCTAACTATAATTATTCTTAAAAGGTTTCCACCCCCATACCCAACCTGTATAGAAAAGATCTGTGTACATACCTATTTTTAATCTGCTGTGGTCATGTGATTTCGCAGCTGCAGATTTCCTGTGAATGTGAGAGGCTGCTGCAGGGGAGAGAAGGGAACGCTGACAACGGCTGGGCCATGGAAGCCTATGGGTGACTTCACAGCTTCCAGAATTCACAGCCATTGTCAAGCGCTTCCTTACACAGTGCTACAGGATCACCTGACTGGACCGAATTGGATTGAAAATAGCTAAGTGCACAGATCTTTTTATACGGGTTAGGCAGCTTAGGTAGGAGGAGGGGGGGGGGGGGGAGAAGTTCCATGGTGGGGCCCCAGAAGAAGTCCTGTGATAGATACAGTGCTACAGGATCACCTGACTGGACCGAATTGGATTGAAAATAGCTAAGTGCACAGATCTTTTTATACGGGTTAGGCAGCTTAGGTAGGAGGGGGGGGGGGAGAAGTTCCATGGTGGGGCCCCAGAAGAAGTCCTGTGATACAGTGCTACAGGATCACCTGACTGGACCGAATCAGATTGAAAATAGCTAAGTACACAGATCTTTTTTTTACAGGTTAGGCAGCTTAGGTAGGAGGAGGGGGGGGGAAGAAGTTCCATGGTGGGGCCCCAGAAGAAGTCCTGTGGTGACGAAACGTGTAGGATGGAGTAGCCTGTCTTCGTTGTGTGTATCCTGTGTGGGAGTATCGGAAGTCCATCCTGGAGCCACCACTTATTTTTTAGCGCTGATCACTGTATTAGTGTCACTGGTTCCCAAAAAGTGTCAATAAGGTGTCCGATTTGTCCGCCGCAATATGACAGTCCCCCTATAAGTCGCTAACTTATAAATAGTAAAAAGAATAAATAAATAAAAATTCCAAAAATATATCCCTAAAGCCTCGTACACACGATCCGACTTCTATCTGACTTTTCCGTGGATTTTTGTTCAAAGGGCGTTGTTCGTGAACTTGTTCTGCATACACACGGCAGAACATTTTCAGCCAACATACACCAAATCACGTGGCTTTTCAGCTCTTTACCGCCACCCTTTGGGCAACTTCTGCTATTGCTGTCTGATGTTTAGCATTGGTTCGGAGCATGCGTGTTTGTACTTTGGATTTTAGTCTGACGGATTTTTGTACACACGATCGGATGATCCAACGGAACACAGTTGTTGTCGGACAGTTTGAGAGCATGCACAGCCAACATTTGTTGTCGGAAATTCCGACAACAATTGTCCGATGGAGCATACAGACGGTCGGATTGTCCGACAAAACACGTCCGTCGGACAATTGTTGTCGGAAAGTCTGATCGTGTGTACGGCCCTTTAGTTTATAGATGCTATAACTTTTGCGCAAACCAATTAATATACACTTATTGGGATTTTTTTACCAAAAATATGTAGCAGAAAACATATTTGCCTAAATTTTTTAAGAAATTCGATTTTTTTACATTTTTTTGTTGGATATGTTTTGTAGCAGAAAGTAAAATTATTGTGTTTTTAGCGAAAAAAATAAAACGCACAGGTGATCAAATGCCACCAAAAAGCTCTATTTGTGGGGAAAAAAAGGACATACATTTTATTTGGGTACAGCGTCGCACGACAGCGCAATTGTCCAGTTAAAATAACGCAGTGCTGTATCGCAAAATGGCGTGGTTATGAAATGGGATAAACCGTCTGGAGCTGAAGTGGTTAAACTGTTGGAATACTGCACTTAGAAGCGACTACTTGTTGTTTATTTTGTACCAAGGCCATTCTATGCCTGCACTGCTTCCGCTGCCTTCATATTGTTGATGTTTACATCTCCTCCTGGTCTTGAATAAGTGCGGGGGCAAAATGACTCCAGGGTCAAGGAGCACACGTGTTTACATGCATATCACATAACATATCGTAAAAAATTGGACTGAAGATGCAAAAATGTTCTACTTTAGTTATACACAGCTAGATGCTATGGGTGAATTATAGTCAAAATGCAGCTGCGTAAATGGGTCCTATTGCATACAATACTGATGCGTTAAGATACATATATAACTGTATGCAGTACAAATATGAACACATTTTTACACCATGTGCATGAGCCCTAAATCTTGGTGCCTTTGCAGTTTTTAGTTGTGTTGACAAATGTCTGACACAGATCAGTCCCTGATGAAACCTCTCATTTTGTGACTTGCTACATGGGGGTTTATTTACTAAAGGCAAATAGACTGCAGTTGCTCCAGGACTCAGTAAATGAGGAAAGCTTCACTTTGAAAAGAATACCCAATCACGTGCAAGAAAAAAAAAAAAAAAAAACATGATTGGATGATGGAAGTCAGCAGAGCTTCTGCTCATTTACTAAGCTCTGGAGCAACTGCTCTTCCAGAGTACAACTGCACTTTGCAAAGTGCACAGTCTATTTGCCTTTAGTAAATCAACCCCAAAGTTACATTGTTTCATCCTGAATAATGAGAGGAAGGAGACTTAAGCCCTGTACACGCAATCAGGTTTCCGATGGAATAAAATCCAATGGATTTTTCCATCAGATTTCCGATGAAGCTGACTTCCATCATTCTTGCCTACACAGCATCAGTCAAAAATCCGACCGTCCCAAACACTGTGGCGTAAAACACTCCGACGAGCCGAGAAAAATGAAATTCAATGCTTCTGAGCATGCGTCGACTTGATTCTGAGCATGCGTGGGTTTTTCTCCGATGGAGTTCCACAGACGATCGGAATTTGCTATCGTTTTTTTTTCCATCGGATAAATTTAAAACATGTTCTATTTTTAATCACCGATGTAAAAAAGACCGATGGGGCCCACACACGATCGGTTTGTCCGATGAAAAAAGTCCATCGGAATGTTTTCATCTGTAAAACCGATCGTGTGTACAGGGCTTAAGAAAATGCAGAATGATGACATCATTGCAACCTAGGTCACCCAGCAAAGTCACATGACCAAGCTAAAGGATAGCTTTTTAACCACTTAACGACCGCTCACTTTACATATACGTCGGCACAATGGCACCGACAGGCACAATCACGTACAGTGTACGTGATTGCCTTTGTACAGTTGGGGGGCCCAATCGGACCCCCCTTCTGTACAGTGAGCGGTCAGAATTCGTCTGGGAGCGATCCGAGATGGGGGGGCGGCCGTTCGATTCTGGCCACCCCCCCCGCGATCGCTCTCGGCGAATGAGAATGCCCCCTCTGCCTGTGTAATGTAAACACAGGCAGAGGAAGCAGGAGGAAGTGATGTCATCTCTTATGCGGCACTCACATATACCGAGCGCCGTACAAGAGAAGACATCAAGGTTAGTGCACAAACACTACACTAACACCAGCACACATAGGCACATAAATCGCCCCCCAGGCCCCCCCAGATCACCCCCCAGCCCCCAGTCACAGTGTCACTGATTGCAGTGACCATTTATTTACTGATCACTGCAATCAGTGACACTTGTGACTGTAAAAGTGTCACTACAGTTTAGTTTTAGGTCCAGTGTAGCCCCCTAACCCCCCCTAATAAAGGTTTCACCCCCCAGATAACCCTTTCACCCCCTAGCACCGCCGTCGCTAAGCGATCATTTTTCTGATCGCTGTCTTAGCGTCGGTGATGCAGATCGGTAGCCAGTAATTTTTTTTAGGTTCGCCGCATGTTTTTATAGCGTCAGGTACCCCCATATATTATCTAATAAAGGTTTAACCCCCTTGATCGCCCCCCAGGTAACCCTTTCACCCCCTATCACCACTGTCGCTAAGCGATAATTTTTCTGATCGCTGTCTTAGCGTCGGTGATGCAGATCGGTAGCCAGTAATTTTTTTTAGGTTCGCCGCAGGTTTTTATAGCGTCAGGTACCCCCATATATTATCTAATAAAGGTTTTAACCCCCTAATTGCCCCTAGTTAACCCTTTCACCAGTGATCATCATATAAGTGTTACGGGTGACGCTGGTTAGTTAGTTTGCTTTTTATAGTGTCAGGGCACCCGCCGTATATAACCCAATAAAGGTTTAACCCCCTGATCGCCCGGCGGGTGATATCAATTAGGTTTTAGCGTCAGAGAGGGTCTGCGTCACACCCCAGGCAGCGTCAGGTTAGTGCCAGTAACGCTAACACCCACGCGTGAAGCATACACCCCCCTTAGTGGTATAGTATCTGAACAGATCAATATCTGATCAGATCTATACTAGCGTCCCCAGCAGTTTAGGGTTCCCAAAAACGCAGTGTTAGCGGGATCAGCCCAGATACCTGCTAGCACCTGCGTTTTGCCCCTCCGTCCAGCCCAGGCCACCCAAGTGCAGTATCGATCGATCACTGTCACTTGCAAAACACAACACACATACGGTAACTGCAGCGTTCGCAGAGACAGGCCTGATCCCTGCGACTCCAGTGCTGTAGGAGGTGATTTCACCACCACAGTTAAAAAAAAAAGCAAATATGCCGAAGCATTGGGGCAGCCGGAGCGGAGGAGCGATTTTGCTCCTAATGCCGCGTACATACGGTCGAAATTCCGACGGAGGCTTGCCCGTGGAAAAGTCCGACCATGTGTGTGCGGCATAACTTTTTTGCGGGAGGATGCCCCCATGCTTCGGCATATATAAATGGTGCATGTATGCCCATCATTAGAAGTGGGTGGATGAAGGGCGGTATTCTAATGGTGGGCATACCCACCCGATCAATCTCTTTTTTCATTCAGCCAACTGGCTGCATGAAAAAAAAAGATTACAATACATGTCCAACAAGGACCAGCAACGTACTGGTATGTTGCTGGACTTTGAATGTTTATACCAGAATGATGCCTGTGGGTTTGGGTATCATCTTGGTATCATTCTTTTCAGCCAGCGGCCGGCTTTCATGTAAAAGCAATCCTAGTGGCTAATTAGCCTCTGGACTGCTTTTACAAGCAGTGGGAGGGAATGTCCCTCCCCCGGATATAAAAAGCGCCATTAGGAAATTGGGAAAACATTTTATCACACCGATCTTGGTGTGGTCAGATGCTTTGAGGGCAGAGGAAAGATCTAGGGTCTAGACCCCAGTTTTTTCAAAAAAAGAGTACCTGTCACTACCTATTGCTATCATAGGGGATATTTACATTCCCTGAGATAACAATAAAAATGATAAAAAAAAAAAAAAAATATGGAAGGAACAATTTAAAAAATAAAATAAAAAAGCAAAATTAATAATAATAAAAAATAAAAAAAAAGCACCCCTGTCCTGCCCTGCTCTTGCCCAATGGCGAACGCAAGCGTCGGTCTGGCGTCATATGTAAACAGCAATTGCACCATGCATGTGAGGTATCACCGCGAAGGTCAGATCGAGGGCAGTAATTTTAGCAGTAGACCTCCTCTGTAAATCTAACGGCGTAACCTGTAAAGGCTTTTAAAGGCTTTTAAAGGCTTTTAAAAATGTATGTAGTTTGTCGCCAATGCGCGTTTGTGCGAAATTTTAAAGCATGTCGTGTTTGGTATCTATGTACTCGGCCTAAGATCATCTTTTTTATTTCATCAAACATTTGGGCAATATAGTGTGTTTTAGTGCATTAAAATTAAAAAAAGTGCATTTTTTCCCCAAAAAATGCGTTTAAAAAATCGCTGCGCAAATACTGTGTAGAAAAAAAAAATGCAACACCCACCATTTTATTCTGTAGGGCCTTTGCTTTAAAAATATATATAATGTTTGGGGTTTCAACATAATTTTCTTGCAAAAAAAAAAATGTTTTCATGTAAACAAAGTGTCAAAAAGGGCTTTGTCTTCAAGTGGTTAGAAGAGTGGATGTAAGCTTCCTAATGTTGTGTATAAAATGCCAGGACAGTTCAAAACCCCCCCAAATGACCCCATTTTGGAAAGTAGACACCCCAAGCTATATACTGAGAGGCATGTCGAGTCCATGGAATATTTTATATGTTGACACAAGTTGCGGAAAAAAGACAATTTTTTTTTTTTTGCACAAAGTTGTCACTAAATGATATATTGCTCAAACATGCCATGGGCATATGTGGAATTACACCCCAAAATACATTCTGCTGCTTCTCCTGAGTACGGGGATACCACATGTGTGAGACTTTTTGGGAGCCTAGCCGCGTACGGGACCCCAAAAACCAAGCACCGCCTTCAGGCTTTCTAAGGGTGTAAATATTTGATTTCACTTCTCACTGCCTATCACAGTTTCGGAGGCCATGGAATGCCCAGATGGCACAAAACCCCCCCAAATGACCCCATTTTGGAAAGTAGACACCCCAAGCTATTTGCTGAGAGGTATTGTGAGTTTTTTGCAGATCTCGCTTTTTGTCACAAAGTTTTGAAAATTGAAAAAAATAAAAAAACATTTGCTTTCTTCATTTTCAAAAACAAATGAGAGCTGTAAAATACTCACCATGCCTCTCAGCAAACAGCTTGGGGTGTCTACTTTCCAAAATGGGGTCATTGGGGGGGTTTTGTGCTATTTTGGCATTTTATGGCCTTCGAAACTGTGATAGGTAGTGAGGAGTCAAATCAAAAATTTGTGCCTAGAAATCCTGAAGGCGGTGCTTGGTTTTCGGGGTCCCGTACGCGTCTAGGCTCCTAAAAAGTCCCACACATGTGGTATCCCCGTACTCAGGAGAAGCAGCAGAATGTATTTTGGGGTGCAATTCCACATATAACGATGGCATGTGTGAGCAATATATCATTTAGTGACAACTTTTTGTAATTTTTAATTTTTTTTGTCATTATTCAATCACTTGGGACAAAAAAAAAATATTCAATGGGCTCAACAGGCCTCTCAGCAATTTCCTTGGGGTGTCTACGTTCTAAAATGGGGTCATTTGGGGGGGGGGTTTTGTGCTATTTTGGCATTTTATGGCCTTCAAAACTGTGATAGGTAGTGAGGAGTGAAATCAAAAATTTGCGCCCTTAGAAATCCTGAAGGCGGTGCTTGGTTTCCGGGGTCCCGTACGCGGCTAGGCTCCTAAAAAGTCCCACATATGTGGTATCCCCGTACTCAGGAGAAGCAGCAGAATGTATTTTGGGGTGCAATTCCACATATAACCATGGCATGTGTGAGCAATATATCATTTAGTGACAACTTTTTTTTATTTTTTTTGTCATTATTCAATCACTTGGGACAAAAAAAAAATATTCAATGGGCTAAACATGCCTCTCAGCAATTTCCTTGGGGTGTCTACTTTCCAAAATGGGGTCATTTGGGGGGGGGTTTGTACTGCCCTGCCATTTTAGCACCTCAAGAAATGAGATAGGCAGTCATAAATTTAAAGCTGTGTAAATTCCAGAAAATGTACCCTAGTTTGTAAACGCTATAACTTTTGCGCAAACCAATAAATATACGCTTATTGACATTTTTTTTACTAAAGACATGTGGCTGAATACATTTTGGCCTAAATGTATGACTAAAATTGAGTTTATTCGATTTTTCTTATAACAAAAAGTAGAAAATATCATTTTTTTTCAAAATTTTCGATCTTTTTCTGTTTATATCGCAAAAAATAAAAATCGCAGAGGCAATCAAATACCATTAAAAGAAAGCTCTATTTGTGGGAAGAAAAGGACGCAAATTTCGTTTGGGTACAACATTGCATGTCCGCACAATTTACAGTTAAAGCAGCACAGTGCAAAATTCTGAAATCACCTTTGGTCCTTTAGCTACCAAATGGTCCGGGGCTTAAGTGGTTAAAGCGTTTGTTACCATAAAAAAGGATCCTGTTCCTTTATAGTATGAATAACAGCACAGTGCTTGTGCTGTGTAATTTGGCCCCCTGTATCACCTGAAATACCTGGTTGATCCTGACAGTTTCTGCCCCCCCCCCGTAAACTGACCATGGTTAATCATGACTGCTGAGCCCTGACACCGTGGTCAGTCTATGTGCCTCCCTCATCCGCAGCCCTGCTCTCTGTCTCCTGTTTCCTCCTCCATCTCCCTGCCTGTCAGCTAGTCTGTGTGTAAGCTGCTCCTCTCCTCCCCTTGTAGCACCGTTCCGAGCAGTGCACACATTACTGCACACAAGCACTGCCAGCCCCTTTGCTAGTATAACTTGTACGGTAGTATATACTGCATGCCTTTTTATAAAATTCTTCTTCTAAATACCTTATTTTTTCTCCCGCATCAGCGGTCACGTGACCGCTCGTCGCTCTCTTCCTCCAATGTATACACTACAGAGGGAGGTCACGTGACCGCCCAGCAGACGTCAGAGGAAGAGAGCGACGGGCGGTCACGTGACCTCCCTCTGTAGTGTATACATCGGAGGAAAAGGGTGACAGGCGGTCACGTGACCTCCCTCTGTAGTATATACATGGGAGGAAGAGAGCGACGGGCGGTCATGTGACCGCTGATCGGGGAGAAAGAATAAGGTATTTAGAAGAAGAATTTTACAAAAAAAGGCATACAGTATATACTACAGGTTATAGTAGCAGTGGGGCTGGCAGTGCTTATGTGCACTGCCTTAACAACCCCTTTAATGATAAAAGGTCAAGCTTTTGTGAAAGATGATACTGTAACTATCTATTGTGATATCAGGAATGTATTCATGCAGACTTGTAGTTACTAAAAGATCCACTTTAGGTAAGTCGGCAAAGTCATAGCATTTTGCTTGAATATTTCATTTCTCACATAAGCTCATTTGTTGGAGAGAGTTACTGCTCAGATGTGACTGGTGACTCATTCACAAGATCCAGAGCCGTGGGTGCAGGCAATGCATATAACAATGCAAAAAATCTGAGGAAAACGCTTGGACAGCCGCACTCCAAAAAAGGTTCTTTTATTTAAAATAAAAGCACAAACAGCATGCCACAGCAAAAAAACAGCAAGTATGAACTGACGTTTCGCACTGTGATTCAGTGCTTAATCATAGCTGACATACACATCTAATGCACCTCTTATATATACTCACATAAACTCATGATAAGAACCATGAGTTCTTATCACTTATCAACTTATTAACTTATCATGAGTTTATGTGAGTATATATAAGAGGTGCATTAGATGTGTATGTCAGCTATGATTAAGCACTGAATCGCAGTGCGAAACGTCAGCTCATACTTGCTGTTTTTTTGCTGTGGCATGCTGTTTGTGCTTTTATTTTAAATAAAAGAACCTTTTTTGGAGTGCGGCTGTCCAAGCGTTTTCCTCAGATTTTAAGCTCATTTGTTACTGATATGCTTATAGCTTTCTAGTACACAAGGAAATTGAGCCCTCCAGTGAAGCTTATATTATTTGCAATTCTCCTGATGATCCCTGTCCTGTTGGGCCCAGGGCAAATGCCCTTTGATGCCCTTTTATTACAACAGCTCTGCCTTGATGGTCACTGCCTGCAATAGCAATATGAAGATGACCAGAGGTCCCTGCATTTGGCATGGTGTCTGGAGGTGACCTAATTTGTTTTACTGGTGACGGCATGAAATTATATATATCCCTCTTGTGTTTATTACTGCTTAAAGTGGCTTAATAGTCGCAAGTAGAAATTAAATAGGTTATTAACCACTTAACGACCGCCCACCGCCGATTTACGTCGGCAGAATGGCACGGACAGGCAGAATCACGTAGACCTACGTGATCGCCTTTGTGCAGTTGGGGGGTCCATCCGGACCCCCCTTCACTGCAGTGAGCGGCCGTTAAGTGTTCGGGAGCGATCAGGCATGAGGGGGCGGCCGCTCGATTCCGCCCCCCCCCCCCTCGTGATCGCTCCCGGCCAATGAAAATGCTTCCTCCGCCATGTGATGTAAACACAGGCTGGAGGAAGTGATGTCATCTCCCTCGCCGCGGTCTTTTCGTTCCCGGCGCCGAGGAGAGAAGACAGAGGTTAGTGCTCCAACAGTCCACTGACACGTAGGTACACATAGGCACACAAATCACCCCCCAGTCACCCCCAGATCACCCCCCAGGTCACCCCAAAGCCCCCAATCACAGTGTCACTGATTGCAGTGATCATTTATTTTACTGATCACTGCATTTAGTGTCATCTGTGATTGTAAAAAGTTGCAGGGCAGTTAGGATTAGGCCCCTTTAAGTCCAGGGTAGCCCCCTAACCCCCCCCCCTAATAAAGGTTTAACCCCTTGATCACCCCCCAGGTAACCCTTTCACCCCCTAACTTCAGCGTCACTAAGCGATTGTTTTTCCGATCGCTGTATTCGTGTCGCTGGTGTTTTAGATAGGCAGTTATTTTTTTTTAGGTTCGCCGCAGGTTTTTATTAATGTCAGGTACCCCCATATATTATTTTAACCCCCTGATTGCCCCTAGAGTTAACCCTTTCACCAGTGATCGCCGTATAAGCGTCACTGGTGTCACTGGTTAGCCAGTAAGTTATCTAGTTATTTAGGTAACCCGTCAGGTTTTTATATAGCGTCGGGTACCCCCATATTTAACCTAATAAAGGTTTTAACCCCCTGATTGCCCCTAGTTAACCCTTTCACCAGTGATCACCATATAAAGGTTACAGGTGACGCTGGTTGATTAGTTTGCTTTTTATAGCATCAGGGCACCCGCCGTATATAACCCAATAAAGGTTTAACCCCCCTGATCACCCGGCGGGTGAGATCAATTAGGTTTTAGCGCCAGAGAGGGTCTGCGTCGCCCCAGGCAGTGTTAGGTTAGTGCCAGTAACGCTAACACCCACGCGCAAAGCATACACCCCCCTTAGTGGTATAGTATCTGATCAGATCTATACTAGCATCCCCAGCGGTTTAGGGTTCCCAAAAACGCAGTGTTAGCGGGATCAGCCCAGATACCTGCTAGCGCCTGCGTTTAGCCCCTCCGCCCAGCCCAGCCCAGCCCACCCAAGTGCAGTATCGATCGATCACTGTCACTTACCAAACACAACACACATAACTGCAGCGTTCGCAGAGACAGGCCTGATCCCTGCGATCGCTAACAGTTTTTTTGTAGCGTTTGATATATTTGCTGACGACAGTCAGGTGCTTTTTTTCCTGTGAATCTTACTAGTGTACCCCTAAATTTAGAGCCCAAAATGGCAAGACGAAGGTACACTAGTAAAGAGGCCTACGAGATTCTGAGCATGACAGATAGTGAAGAGGAGGTCACGTATCTGTCAGATTCAGGCTCAGAATATCTTCCCGTAGAAGACAGTGACGTCAGCGGCCCCACGTCAGATAGCTCTGACGACGAAGTTGAGGTCCCTGCTAAGGTCAGGTGTACCCGATCCCGATCTTCTGAGGTTGTTGAGGAGCAAGAACCACAGGTCTCTCGTATCATGGAGCAGAGTAGTACTAGCGCCGCTATTCCTTCTGGTGAACTGGCAAGCACCAGCGGCCTCGTACAGCCTGGACGTACATCCAGCACTGCAGTAACACTTGGTGACGTGGCGAGTCCCATAAGTGCAGTTCAAGCTGGCGAGGTGGCAAGCACAAGTAGTGTCCCGCTGCCACCAAGAAGACAAAGGCAGGCCCGTCGTGCCCATACTGCCCTTCCTGCAGAATTCGCCTATCCTGATTGGGTCCCCACCACTTCTGCAGAACCCGTACTTCCCCCATTCACTGCCCAACCCGGTATTCAGGTGGAAACAGCTGATTTTATTCCAATTGATTTTTATTCGCTGTTTTTCACGGAAGATCTCTATAGATCTATTGTGGACCAGAGTAATTTATATGCTGGTCAATTTATCGCCGCTAACCCCCAGTTGCCTAAAATTGCCAGAAATTGGAAACCAATTACGGTTTCCGAATTTAAGACCTTTCTGGGCCTTTCCCTCAACATGGGCACACATAAATTTCCGTCATTGCGTGCTTATTGGTCCACGCACCCAATTGACCACATGCCCGTGTTCTCTGCCTCCATGTCCAGGGCACGATACGAGCAGATTTTGCAGTTCATGCACTTCAACGACAATGAACTTTGTCGTCCACGTGGGGACCCTGAATACGACCGGCTCTATAAAATTCGGCCCCTCATAAACCACTTCAACGAACGTTTTGCAGCCTTGTTTACTCCCGATCAAGTTGTCTGCGTTGATGAGTCCCTGATTAAATTTTCTGGCCGCTTGTCTTTCAAGCAGTACCTTCCCAGCAAGCGTGCCAGATAGGGGGTCAAGCTCTACAAGTTCTGTGACAGGGCAACAGGCTATGTAGTGAACTTTACGGTTTATGAGGGAAAAGACAGTCAGATTGAGTCGGTCAACTGCCCGGATTACATAGGGAGCGCTGGCAAGATAGTGTGGAACTTGGTGTCACCCTTATTCGGAAAGGGGTACCACTTGTATGTGGACAATTATTACACGAGCGTGCCACTGTTTAGTCACTTGTTTGTTCATCAGATTGGAGCATGTGGCACCGTGCGACCTAATCGCCGGGGCTTTCCCCAGCGGCTTGTAGATGCCCGTCTTAGGCTGGGGGAGAGAGCCTGCTTGAAGTGTAATAACTTGCTCGCTATGAAGTGGAGGGACAATAAGAATGTTTTCCTTCTTACCTCCCTTCATGCAGACACGACAGTCCAAATTCGTACGGCGACTGGTGTTGTGGAGAAACCCCTCTGTGTCCACGAATATAACCAAAATATGGGAGGGGTGGACCTCAACGACCAGTTGATGGCGCCGTATCTAATTGACCGTAAGGCGAGACGCTGGTACAAAAAAGTGTCTCTATCATTATTCCAATTGGCTTTGCTGAACGCTCATGTGCTATACAGAGCTTCAGGCGGGACGTTATCTCTTCTAAAATTCCAGAATGAGATAGTCACAGAACTCCTGTATCCAGGCGGTTCTGCACCTCACCATCCCCAACCAAATGCAGTAAGCCGGCTGCATGAGAGGCATTATTCGTATGTCCTCCCGAGTACCCCTACCCAAAGCCACCCCCAAAAAAGATGTCGTGTCTGTAGCAAGCGCGGATTTAGGCGTGACACCCGTAGTTTTTGTCCACTCTGTCCTGACAAGCCTGGTCTTTGCCAAGGTGAATGTTTTGAACGCTACCACTCAAAAGTGAAGTTTTAGCGTAGGGTACAGCATTTCACAGACTAGGACACACTTACACAGGGTCTCCCAAGATGCCATTACATTTTGAGAGACCCGAACCATTACAGTTGTAAAGTTACAAAAAAAAGTGTAAAAAAGAAAAAAAAAAACGTAAAAAACAAAACACAAAAAAAAATATAAAATAAAAAAACCAAAAATAGTTGTCGTTTTATTGTTCTCTCTCTCTCTATTTTCTCTCTATTGTTCTGCTCTTTTTTACTGTATTCTATTCTGCAATGTTTTATCATGCTTGCTTTTCAGGTATGTAATTTTTTGTTTTCAGGTGCGCCATTCAACTGCAGCGCGGAATTATTTATCTTGACAGCAACAGCGTTTGCTCCCACGATACATAAAGCCGTGACTCCAGTGCTGTAGGAGGTGATTTCACCACCACAGTTAAAAAAAAGAGCATATATGCCGAAGCATGGGGGCAGCAGGGGCGGAGGAGCGATTTTGCTCCTAATGCCGCGTACATACGGTCGAAATTCCGACGGAGGCCTGCCCGTGGAAAATTCCGACCGTGTGTACGCGGCATAACTTTTTTGCGGGAGGATGCCCCCATGCTTCGGCATATATATATTTTAGGCACAGGTTGCGTTAAAACATTTTTTTATTTTTTACTAGGTTTTGTTTTGGTATTTGCTTTGCAGGTATGGCATGGTAAGGTCTTACTGTTGTACTGTAATGTTACTTTGTTTTAATGTTAACCACCATTTGCTTACCAGGTACGCCATTCAGTTGCAGCGCGGATCTATTTATCTTGACAGCAACAGCTTTTGCTCCCACGATACATAAAGCCGTGACTCCAACGCTGTAGGAGGTGATTTCACCACCACAGTTAAAAAAAAGAGCATATATGCCGAAGCATGGGGGCAGCAGGGGCGGAGGAGCGATTTTGCTCCTAATGCCGCGTATATACGGTCGAAATTCCAACGGAGGCTTGCCCGTGGAAAAGTCCGACCGTGTGTACGCGGCATAACCTTTTATGCCGCGTACATACGGTCGAAATTCCGACGAAGGCTTGACCGTGTGTACGCGGCATAACTTTTTTGCGGGAGGATGCCCCCATGCTTCGGCATATATGCCCATCATTAGAAGTGGGTGGATGAAGGGAGGTATTCTAATGGTGGGCATACCCACCAATCAATCTCTTTTTTTCATTCAGCCAATAGGCTGTATGAAAAAAAAGATTACAATACATGTCCAACAAGGACCAGCAACGTACTGGTATGTTGCTGGACTTTGAATGTTTATACCAGAATGATGCCTGCGGGTTTAGGTATCATCTTGGTATCATTCTTTTCAGCCAGCAGCCGGCTTTCATGTAAAAGCAATTCTAGCAGATAATTAGCCTCTAGACTGCTTTTACAAGCAGTGGGAGGGAATGTCCCCCCCCCCCCCCGGATATAAAAAGCGCCATTGGGAAATTGGGAAAGCATTTTATCACACCGATCTTGGTGTGGTCAGATGCTTTGAGGGCAGAGGAAAGATCTAGGGTCTAACCCCCCAATTTTTTTCAAAAAAAGAGTACCTGTCACTACTTATTGCTATCATAGGGGATATTTACATTCCCTGAGATAACGATAAAAATGGTAAAAAAATAAAATATGGAAGGCACAGTTTAAAAATAAAATAAAAAAGCCAAATAAATAAAAAAAAAAAAAAAAAAAAGCACCGCTGCCCCCCCCTGCTCTTGCGCAAAGGCGAACGCAAGCGTCGGTCTAGCGTCATATGTAAACAGCAATTGCATCATGCATGTGAGGTATCACCGCGAAGGTCAGATCGAGGGCAGTCATTTTAGCAGTAGACCTCCTCTGTAAATCTAACGTGGTAACCTGTAAAGGCTTTTAAATGCTTTTAAAAATGAATGTAGTTTGTCGCCGCTGCGCGTTTGTGCGCAATTTTAAAGCATGTCGTGTTTGGTATCCATGTACTTGGCCTATGATCATCTTTTTTATTTCATCAAACATTTGGGCAATATAGTGTTTTTTAGTGCATTAAAAATAAAAAAAGTGTGTTTTTCCCCCAAAAAATGCGTTTGAAAAATCGCTGCGCAAATACTGTGTGGAAAAAAAAAATGCAACACCCACTATTTTAATCTGTAGGGCCTTTGCTTTAAAAAAATATATAATGTTTGGGGGTTCAACATAATTTTCTTGCAAAAAAAAATTTTTTTTCATGTAAACAAAAAGTGTCAGAAAGGGCTTTGTCTTCAAGTGGTTAGAAGAGTGGATGATGTGTGACATAAGCTTCCTAATGTTGTGCATAAAATGCCAGGACAGTTCAAAACCCCCCCAAATGACCCCATTTTGTAAAGTAGACACCTCAAGCTATTTGCTGAGAGGCATGTTGAGCCCATTGAATATTTTTTTTTTTTGTCCCAAGTGATTGAATAATGACCAAAAAAAAAAAAAATGTACAAAAAGTTGTCACTAAATTATATATTGCTCAAACATGCCATGGGCATATGTGGAATTACACCCCAAAATACATTCTGTTGCTTCTCCTGAGTACGGGGATACCACATGTGTGGGACTTTTTGGGAGCCTAGTCGCGTACGGGACCCCAAAAACCAAGCACCGCCTTCAGGATTTCTATGGGTGTAAATTTTTGATTTCACTCCTCACTGCCTATCACAGTTTCAGAGGCCATGGAATGCCCAGATGGCACAAACCCCCCCAAATGACCCCATTTTGGAAAGTAGACACCCCAAGCTATTTGCTGAGAGGTATGTTGAGTATTTTGCAGATCTCGCTTTTTGTCACAAAGTTTTGAAAATGTAAAAAAAGAAAAAAAAAAAAGAAAGAAAAATGACTTTCTTAATTTTCAAAAACAAATGAGAGCTGTAAAATACTCACCATGCCTCTCAGCAAATAGCTTGGGGTGTCTACTTTCCAAAATGGGGTCATTTGTGGGGGTTTTGGGCTATTTTGACATTTTATGGCCATCAAAACTGTGATAGGTAGTGAGGAGTGAAATCAAAAATTTATGCCCTTAGAAACCTTGAAGGCGGTGCTTGGTTTTTGGGGTCCCGTACGCGGCTAGGCTCCCAAAAAGTCCCACACATGTGGTATCCCCGTACTCAGGAGAAGCAGCAGAATGTATTTTGGGGTGTAATTTCACATATAACCATGGCATGTGTGAGCAATATATCATTTAGTGACAACTTTTTGTACATTTTTTTTTTTTTTTTTCTTTTTGTCATTATTCAATCATTTGGGACAAAAAAAAAAAATATTCAATGGGCTCAACATGCCTCTCAGCAAATAGCTTGGGGTGTCTACTTTCCAAAATGGGGTCATTTGGGGGGGTTTTGTGCCATCTTGGCATTTTATGGCCTTCAAAACTGTGATAGGTAGTGAGGAGTGAAATCAAAAATTTATGCCCTTAGAAACCTTGAAGGCGGTGCTTGGTTTTTGGGGTCCCGTACGCGGCTAGGCTCCCAAAAAGTCCCACACATGTGGTATCCCCATACTCAGGAGAAGCAGCAGAATGTATTTTGGGGTGTAATTTCACATATGCCCATGGCATGTGTGAGCAATATATCATTTAGTGACAACTTTGTGCAAAAAAAAAAAAGTTTGTCATATTCCCGCAACCTGTGGCAAAATATAAAATATTCCATGGACTCAACATGCCTCTCAGCAAATAGCTTGGGTTGTCTACTTTCCAAAATGGGGTAATTTGGGGGGGTTTTGTGCTATTTTGGCATTTTATGGCCTTCGAAACTGTGATAGGTAGTGAGGAGTGAAATCAAAAATTTACGCCCTTAGAAATCCTGAAGGCGGTGCTTGGTTTTTGGGGCCCTGTACGCGTCTAGGCTCCCAAAAAGTCCCACACATGTGGTATCCCCGTACTCAGGAAAAGCAGCAGAATGTATTTTGGGGTGCAATTCCACATATAACCATGGCATGTGTGAGCAATATATCATTTAGTGACAACTTTTTGTACATTTTTTTTTCTTTCTTTTTGTCATTATTCAATCATTTGGGACAAAAAAAAAATATTCAATGGGGTCAACATGCCTCTCAGCAAATAGCTTGGGGTGTCTACTTTCCAAAATGGGGTCATTTGGGGGGGTTTTGTGCCATCTTGGCATTTTATGGCCTTCAAAACTGTGATAGGTAGTGAGGAGTGAAATCAAAAATTTATGCCCTTAGAAACCTTGAAGGCGGTGCTTGGTTTTTGGGGTCCCGTACGCGGCTAGGCTCCCAAAAAGTCCCACACATGTGGTATCCCCGTACTCAGGAGAAGCAGCAGAATGTATTTTGGGGTGTAATTTCACATATGCCCATGGCATGTGTGAGCAATATATCATTTAGTGACAACTTTGTGCAAAAAAAAAAAAGTTTGTCATATTCCCGCAACTTGTGGCAAAATATAAAATATTCCATGGACTGAACATGCCTCTCAGTAAATAGCTTGGGGTGTCTACTTTCCAAAATGGGGTCATTTGGGGGGGTTTTGTGCTATTTTGGCATTTTATGGCCTTCGAAACTGTGATAGGTAGTGAGGAGTGAAATCAAAAATTTGCGCCCTTAGAAATCCTGAAGGCGGTGCTTGGTTTCCGGGGTCCCGTACGTGGCTAGGCTCCTAAAAAGTCCCACACATGTGGTATCCCCGTACTCAGGAGAAGCAGCAGAATGTATTTTGGGGTGCAATTCCACATATAACCATGGCATGTGTGAGCAATATATCATTTAGTGACAACTTTTTGTAATTTTTATTTTTTTTTTGTCATTATTCAATCACTTGGGACAAAAAAAAAAAATATTCAATGGGCTCAACAGGCCTCTCAGCAATTTCCTTGGGGTGTCTACTTTCCAAAATGGGGTCATTTGGGGGGGTTTTGTACTGCCCTGCCATTTTAGCACCTCAAGAAATGAGATAGGCAGTCATAAATTTAAAGCTGTGTAAATTTCAGAAAATGTACCCTAGTTTGTAAACGCTATAACTTTTGCGCAAACCAATAAATATACGCTTATTGACATTTTTTTTACTAAAGACATGTGGCTGAATACATTTTGGCCTAAATGTATGACTAAAATTGAGTTTATTCGATTTTTCTTATAACAAAAAGTAGAAAATATCATTTTTTTTCTAAATTTTCGGTCTTTTTCTGTTTATATCGCAAAAAATAAAAATCGCAGAGGCAATCAAATACCATTAAAAGAAAGCTCTATTTGTGGGAAGAAAAGGACGCAAATTTCATTTGGGTACAACATTGCATGTCCGCACAATTTACAGTTAAAGCAGCGCAGTGCCGAATCCCAAAAACAGGCCTGGTCCTAATGGCCCGAAATGGTCCGGGGCTTAAGTGGTTAAAGTCACGAAAATTCTCGTACAACAGAAAAAAAAAATCGGAAGTGATGTCATGTGTTGTAATGTATTTGTATTGTATTTTCGGACGACAACTGTACTGACTAAAAAAAATCGTACAATCTGGTATCGTACGAGGAAAATTTTCGTGCTTGTCCGACTAAATAATATTGGATGAACTGTCATGATCGGCTCTCGAAGCTCTGTACTAACGATCCGATTATCGTGCGATTCTTCCTCGGACGACATTTTTCATACGATATTCGGATCGTGTGTACGGGCCGTTACATCACAGTGCACCTCACTTACCTCATGCTGCTGCCAGGAAGAAGCTGGGGCAGAGCTGGTTGTGAAAGGGGGGGGCGTAAATCTTCTGGAGGTCAAGTGGTTTTAAGGGTAAGTTTGCTCAGTCGATTGCCAGTAGCAGCTGAAGGCACACAATTGAAGACTGATGATCTTGGCTTAAAGGCACACCACTAGCCTGTGAGAAGGGCTATAGAAGTCCTCTTGAGCGGGGAGAATAATATTTTTGGATATCCTCTATTCATCCTATCTCCCCTTGGCAAAAGAAAAAAACTGCAAAAAGAATGGATGCAGGGTTGGTGCGAGAATTTTTGACACCCTAGGCTAAACCTAATTTTGCCGCCCCCATTGGCTCCACCCCTGACTTCACCCCCTTTTCCCTACCCATGTGACAGGAGGCAGCGCTATACAGGAAGCATTGGCTCTGCTTCCTCTAGCGCTGACTCCAGTGCTGCGTTGCGCCTTTAATTACACTACCGCTCGGACGGAGCAGCTGCCTGGGACTGCGTTTGTTACAGGCTGCAGCCCTACAGAGCATGCAGACGCGGAGGGAAACCAGCGACCGGGCGCCCCTATGCAGCAGTGCGCCTTAGGCGGCTGCCTAGTTTGCCTAGTGGTAGCACCGGCCCTGAGTGGGTGTCAATTACTCAGTCACAGCTGGTGGGACAGTGAGTGTTTTGTGGCAGCAGTGGGTCAGCGCACCAAAGGTTAAACTATCCATACACGATATATATATATATATATTTTTTTTTGGTTTAGCTGGTGGGGCCTATGCAGCTAAGACAAATCTCCTCTTGCGGCTAATGTATTTTCACAGCTCCCTGCAGTCTCTTTTCTGCTGACAAATTTTCATCCAGCTCCTTCAATAGACAAGAAATTGGCCAGTTTAGGGGTAGACAGGACCAAATATTTCTGTGGCTCCTTAAGGGGTAAGCACTACACTTCCATATCAGGGTAGTGAAGTTTTTTTTGGCAAATAAGGTGTATTAGAATTTTAGAACTTGGATCAAGCTGATTAATGAAATAGTAGTAAATAGTTAGTAAAGCATTCCTCATTTTTGTAATGTAACAGTGGCCTTTATTATTTTTTCTGTAAACTTTACTTTTTGATAAATTTTAAAAAATCCTTTTGCAAGTAAAACATCTCCCATATACACTTACTTGCCACTTTATTATGTACACCTTGCTAGTACCGGATTTTCCCCCCTTTTGCCTTCAGAACTGCATTAAAGAGGAAGTAAACCCCCAAAAAATTTCCTGTAAAAAAAAAACCCTGCAAGAAAAAGGCATAATGAGCTAGTATGCATAGCATACTAGCTCATTATGTGGCACTTACCTGAGATCGAAGTCCCCGAAGCACTCCTTGTTCCCCGCTGCCGCAATGTCCCCTCGGGGCGTCTTCTTTGTATCGCCGCTCCGGCGCTTTGACTGGCCTGAGCAGCGATGACGTCACTCCCGCGCATGCGCGCGGTTTTGGCATTATCCATTGATAAAACCGGCACGCTCAGTGTGCCTGCGCCCTAGACATCGGTGCAGTGTTTTCTGCAAATATCTCCTTAACCGTGTAGGTTTAGGAGATATTTCTTGCACCTACAGGTAAGCCTTAATCTAGGCTTACCTGTAGGTGCAAGTTATCTGGTTGGGTTTACTATTCTTGGTGGCATAGATTCAACAAGGTGTTGGAAACATTCCTCAGAGATTTTAGTCCATATTGACATGATAGCATCACACAGTTGCTGCAGATTTGTCGGCTGCACATCCATGATGCGCAGTACAGTACAGTGACCTCATTGTCATGTTCAAGAAACCAGTGGTGAGATGATTGGAGCTTTGTGACATGGTGCATTACCCTGCTGGAAGGAGCCATCAGAAGATGGGTACACTGTAGTCATAAAGGGATGGACATGATCAGCAACAATACTCAGGTACAGAGGCGGCTCTAGGCTTTGTGAGGCCCTAGGCAAAACTTAGACATGAGGCCCCACTCACGCCCATAATAGGAAAAATAATTCAAGCAAGAAAAATGGCTTCAGAAAATGCACGGATCTGGCACACAGGTGATCAGCAGCACTTCCAGGGCACCCTCCTCACCCATCAGACATATTCAGCCAATGCAAGAGGGGTGGGGAGAGAGGGGGAGGTGATAAAGAGAGAGGGGTGATAGAGAAATCCGATGGCGCCAACATTAGTATTTATCACAGGCAAATTAGGCGGCCGCGAGGCCCCTGTGAATGCGAGGCCTTAGGCGACCACCTAATTTGCCTAATTAGAGAGCCGCCTCTGCTCAGGTAGGCCGTGGTGTTTAAACGATGCTCAATTGGTACTAAGGGGCCCAAAGTATGCCAAGTGTGAATTGTAGCCTCGGTTTTCTGTTCATAGCTGACAGGAGTGGCACCCAGTGTGGTCTTCTGCTGCCGTAGCCCATCTACTTCAAGGTTCAATGTGTTGTGTGTTCAGAGATGGTATTCTGCATACCTTGGTTCTAATGAGTGCTTATTTGAGTTACTGTTGCCTTTCTATCATCTCGAACCAGTCTTCCCATTCTCCTCTGACATCAACAAGGCATTTTCCTCCACACAACTGCCACTCACTGGATATTTTCTTTTTTCGGACCATTCTCTGTAAACCCTAGAGATGGTTGTGCATGAAAATCGCAGTACCATGCCACGTTCAAAGTCACCTAAATCTCCTTTCTTCCCCATTCTGATGCTCGGTTTGAACTTCAAGTCATCTTCACCACGTCTAGGTGCCTAAATGCATTGAGTGGCTGCCAAGTGATAGTGTGATTAGCAATTTGTGTTACCGAGCAATTAAACAGGTGTACCTAATAAAGTGTCTGGTAAGTGTATGTATTTTTTTCTGTGTATTTAGCAGCCTACCCAGAGTTCAGCTTTAAAAACCTTTGTTGATGTTTTGCCTTCACAGTGATCTAGCGCCATGATGCTGACATCTGGGCCCGGTTTGTGCCATCTCTCCCTTTTGGCCGGCTCGGCTTGGCCAGAACAGAGAACCCTATGAAACGTGTCACTTTTCAGCCGTTGCTATCTTTCAGCTGCCTGCTGGCTTGGGAGTAAATAGGCAAATTGCTGCAGCTTTCATACCCGGCCTGCTTGTGCCTCGCCGTCTGCCATTTTATTAGGTTTGACAGCAGACGTGTGCGTGGCGCGTTGCGAGAGGGGGTGTCATAAATAATTGGGGTGACCTCTCTTCTCAAGGCATGCTAATAAACTCGGCAAATTGGGATCTTATCTGGTGTGTGAACTGATGAGGTGTGACAGGCAGCTTAAAAGCATTCACAAATCAGGACAAATTGGTGGGAATTTAGCTTCGTGTGATCAGGACGAATGTGATTTTCTCTGACTTGACAGCTAATGGTGTTTGCTGTACAGTCACTTCTTGGCACCACGATCATGTGCCCAATGGAGCTTCAGAATACCAACCCATCGTGCTGCCAGCCTGGTCCCTGTAACTGTATAACTGCTGGCAAAGAATTATATGCATATCGCAGCTGCTTTGAAAGTCTGCATTAACTGCAGTGTAACCACATAGAGATTGTTGGATTGGTTATAAGATATGACACCAGGATCGGGGCTGGTGTAAGGATTTTTGACACCATAGGCGAAACCTAATTTTGCCGCCCCCATTGGCTTCACCCCTGACTCCACCCCTTTGCCCTGCCCATGTGACAGGAGGCGGCGCTATACAGGAAGCATCGGCTCTGCTTCCTCTAGTGCTGGCTCCAGTGCTGCACTGCGCCTCTAATTACACTACCGTTCAGATGAAGCAGCTGCCTGAGACTGAGTTAGTTACATGCTGCAGCCTGCAAAGCATGCAGACGCGGAGGGAAACCCATGGCCGGGCGCCCCTAGGCAGCAGTGCACCCTAGGCGGCTGCCTAATTTGCCTAGTGGTAGCACCGGCCCTGACCAGGCTTGTGTAAGATTGTGTAAGATGGTTGTAGCTGTACTAGTTAAGGTGACCATATTTTTAAAATGAAATCCGGGGACATATTTTTTTTTTACTAGTATTGGCGGCAATCAGCAACTCTCTGTCCGTTGACGCCCGCCTCACAGCCTGTCAAGTCTTACTCTCCGGGCCCCGGCTACTACTGGGTGGGGAGCGGAGGAAGATCACTCCGCCAGGGAAGGCAAGGAGATAAACAGGCAGGTGGATGGCCGGGACTTGAGCCAATGCAGAAGAACATGCGAGCGGAGCTAAATTGGTATGCACCCGAAACTGAAGAAATATTCCCTCCGCTCCGACCAGCACATAATCATCACAAAGGGGCACAGATAATGTAAAAAAAAACACCCCCCTAACCTAGTAGGAGCGGCAGAGCGGGGTGTGTAATTCAGATATTTTTTTTTTATTCTGCACTGACTATCTTTGAAATTGCCCCAGCCCCTGTTCAAATCCAATCCGGGGACAAAACTGGGGACAGACTAGGTCTGGGCACAGTGTCCTCAATCCGGGGACTGTCCCCGGAAACCGGGGATGTCTGGTCACCCTAGTACTAGTGCACTTGTAGCAAAACAGTTGCATACTTGACGGCAGCTTTCTGAGATAACATAGAGGGACACCTTTTAGCTCAAAGTATGTAAGCACAGTGGATTAATGGCTAGCACTTATGTCTTGCAGCACTGGGACTATTGATCTAACTTTGGGCCTTGACACTATCTCTATGGAGTTTGCACGCATTACCACATTATACACGCCGGTCATAAGCCTGTGCAAATAGGAAGAGATGATGAAAGACCGAACGACCTACCTTGTAAAAAAAAAACTCACCAAAACAATGCTATGGAAAAGGCTCTCAAGCATACCAGACTTGGTGCCAAGAGATCTGGCCCATAGAATTGCTGATAGTTGGGTGTGATCGAACAGATATCACACACATAAAGGCTAAGGAAAGAACCGATATGCAAAAATGATTGGTGAAAATGTTTAGCTTGCACAATGCCTCTGAGGAAGTCAGTCAGTGAAATGCATTAGTAGCGCTGGAGCTAGCATTTTATTTTATTTTTACTTTGTTTTAAAGCCACAGTTTTTTTTTTGTTTTGTTTTTAAAGAGAAGTATATATTTTTTTTTTTTCCCAGAATCTTACTTAGAGTCGGTTCACACAGGGGCGACTCGTCAGGCGACTCAGCCGCCTGACAAGTCGCGCTCCGCTCTGTTCAATGGCTCCGACTTAGAAAAAGGTTCCTGTACTACTTTGGGGGCAACTCTGGGCAACTTCCATTGACTTCAATACAGAAGTCATTTTGCAAGTCACCTCTGAAGTCGTCTTGAGATCGCCTTGCCCAGTCGCCCCCAAAGTTGTGTCGCCCCTGTGTGAACCGGGTCTTACCGTACTTAGATGGATGCAGCCTCAGTCCGAAGCCGCATTTATCCCGCTGCCCGCTGAGAGGCTGAACCAGGTGCTGGTGTAGGCATGTGGGTGGATCCTGACATCATTGTCGCCATCTTGCCCGAACCTGGACCAGCTCTGTTGCTTCAGCCTGCTGTTTACTGAAAACAGGTCACAGGAGTGCAGAACAAACTGCACTCCTGTGATTCTCAGGAGAAGTATAGCCAAACAAGCTTTGGCTTTATTTGTCCTTTAAATCTTGCAAGGCAATGACATAATGTGCTAGTATGCATCACATACTAGCACATTACGTGAAACATTACATGAAATGTGAAACTTACCTTAAAATGAAGCCCTCCAGCTGTCACTGCTGAGGGCGCTTCCATCTTCACCCGGTCTTCCTTCCAGGTTCGCGGACTCCGGCTGTGGTGAGTGGCCGGAGCTGCGATGATGTCACTCCTTGCATGTGTGCTGCCGTTCACGGCACAGGACTCTGAGGCCTGGTTCACATATATGCAAATTGGATGAGGGTTTCTCCGCATACAATTCACATACCAGGAGAGTGTGACCGGCTCTCAATAGAGCCAGTTCACACAGCTCTGGGGCGGCCATGATCTGCATTGAAGAAGGGACCTGTGTGTCTTCTGGTCCGTTTCAGGTGTGAATTCAGGCAAAATTTTGGACCTGATTCGCACCTGTATTGGTGAACAGGGACACACCAGACCTCCTCCTGTGAGCCACGGCCGCAGCATATGTGAACGGAGCCTGAAGGAATGCCACGGTATGCCATCCCTTCAGATCGCATTCACCGGTGATGTCATCGGCTGCATCAAAAGTAAACATCTCGCGACCCGGTCCTGAGCTCCGTGACCGTGCTCGCGCACCCGATCGCCGCTGGTGTCCCGCGATCGGGTCACAGAGCAGAAGAACAGGGAGAGGTGAGTGTAAACAAACCTTTCCCCGTTCTTCTCCGTGGCACGTCAGTGATCGTCTGTTCCCTGTCATCGGAACAGACGATCAGTGACTTGTAACATGTATCCACGCCCCCCTACATTAAGAATCACTTCTTAGGGTACACTTAGCCCCTACAGCGCCACCTAGTGGTTAACCCCCTTCACTGCCAGTGTCATTTTCACAGTAACCAGTGCATTTTTATAGCACTGTTCGCTGTGAAAATGACAATGGTCCCAAAAATGTGTCAAAAGAGTCCGATGTGTGCGCAATAATGTCGCAGTCACGAAAAAAAATGCTGATCGCCGTCCATAACTAGTAAAAAAAAAAAAAAAAAAATTAATAAAAATGCCATAAAACTACCCCCTATTTTGTAAACGCTATAACTTTTGCGCAAACCAATCAATAAAACGGCGATTGCGATTTTTTTTTTACTAAAAATATGTAGAAGAATACGTATCGGCCTAAACTGAGGAAAAAAAATGTTTTTTTATATATTTTTGGGGGACATTTATTATAGCAAAAAGTAAAAAATATTGCTTTTTTTTCAAAATTGTCGCTCTATTTTTGTTTATATCACAAAAAATAAAAACCGCAGAGGTGATCAAATACCACCAAAAGAAAGCTCTATTTGTGGGGAAAAAAGGACGCCCATTTTGTTTGGAAACCACGTCGCATGACCGCGCAATTTTCAGTTAAATCGACGCAGTGCCGAATCGCAAAAAGGGGCCTGGCCCTTTAGCTGCACATTGGTCCGGGGCTTAAGTGGTTAAACAAACCATAGTTATGCAATGCTGATTTTATTTTTGTTGTAAACTCCACGATTGTGTATCAAGTTCTTGTCTGATATACTGGAGGAGAGGTGGAAAGTCCCAGGGGAATGAAGCCGTAATCCTGCCTGTGCTGGTGTGGAGCTCAGGGGTGGTCAAAGAACTTGGAGGAGGAAAAACAGTTGCTGCTGCTACTGGTAATGACCTGGAGAACCTTTGATCTGTTTTACAGACCTTCAGAAATGCATGTCTGATGTTTCTGGGGACTGCTGGATTTGGTGGGTATACGTTGTATGTTTGTAATTGAAAGTGTGGCTGTTGGAATACTATGACTGTTAGTTAGCCCAGGAGTGGGTGGATGTGCTGCAGCTGGACGTCAATATATATGAGCACAGTATTGATATTTGTGTACTGATCTGCTATAAACCCACAAGTGCTTTTTTCCAACACTTCTTTTCTTTTACACAATTCAAAATAACAAATGCATTATTTCAAGGTTAAACAAAAGGTTCAGTGTAGTATAGCACTTTCGGTAGTTGAAAAGTACTTTTTATTTTTATATATATATATATATATATATATATATATATATATATATACACACAATATATGTATACATCAGCCACAGAAGGACACGAAGGGAAAAAAAGGTTCCATAAAATAATTCCCTCTACATCGGAGACAGTTGAGAGTTAAGCAGCTGAGTACTGTGCCTGGTATGCTTTTTGTATGCAATAACAGTGATATTCTTTAGCAGATGATTTCCAGAGATGCACTCTTCATCAGGTCAAGGCAGTATTCGCTACTTTGACCTGATGAAGTGACTGAATCTCTCAAACGCTTCTCTTGAAAATTAAAGCTTTATAGAGAAATAATATAAAGACAAATTTCCTGTATTTGTGCTTTTAAAATTATACTATTATGTCAATTATTTTATAACTGAACTAAAGGATTTTATTTGCCTGGCAATCATCTTTTAGCATTTGTATATTTTACCAAAAGGAACTAATCATTTAGGCCCCTTCACATGGGGCAGTCCAGCTGTAATGCATCCCTCTCTGTATCTTCGTGTACCCAAAGGAACAGGTTTAGCATCCAGCCCCACTGCTGGCAGCCTGTCAAAGTCTATGGCAGACCGTGGCAGGACAGGATTGAACACTGTACCAACTGGTACTGGTATTTAGTGCCCTGTGCATTGAGGGATGCACAGAAGCTGGTTGATAGATATGTGTGATACGAAATTCTGACAACATTTTCGTTATTCAGAAAGTCTGATGTATCCAAATCACAATAGTAACAAATTTTAACAATTTTAAAAATAAGTTATAACCAGACAAATTATCCGAATTTGAAAATGAATTCAAATTCAGAAATAAATTTAAACTCAAAATTGAATTTGAAAATTATTTGGAATTTGAAAATGAATTTGAATTTGAAATGGAAACATATTGCAATAAATACAGTAAGGTAAAAAAAGTGATGTAGCAATGGCTCCGACCCCTAAAGTCCTAATGATGACCTCCAGAGTCAGGGAAAGCTGACATCCTTCCTTGTAGAGTGGGTTACAAGGCATGGTGGGTGTGATGCAAGAAGAAATGATGGGCATCAGTCACTTCTGAATGCGAACAAGAGATTTATTGTCTCTTAACAGAACTGTGGGAGAGAGGGTTAGGGACTGGACACCCTTAGGTAGATGTAATGATAATTGGCAGACTCCTAGACTTCTATAGGTAGACAGCTATACAATGAAAGGCCTCCAGCTGGATAACACTTCTGTATAGGTAGGACCGCTGTCTCCTATGGAAACTAATCTTGCTAAAGTTAGTTGTACATAACTCTTGGTAACACAGAACAGTCCTTTACTTATCTCACAGTATCCCACTGTCGATCTTCACTCGCTGAGCTCCCAGTCTCTCACTAGACTTCCAGATCCCAGTTGCCACTGGATCCCCAAGCTCTTCCACAAATATTCCGCTGTATACTCCTGCTATCCTGCTGGGTCCCTGGCTTGGCACTTGCTGAAGCGTTCCCACTTCTTCACCGTCCCCGGCTGGTGAGAAGACTGCTCTGGTACTGGCTTCAGCTTACTCACAGTAGTCTCCGGTAATAAGATGGATGGTCCCTTAGTGGCGACAGCTTCCCTTATACCTCCGACCACACTGGTTCGCCACCCGGCTGAACCTTCTCAACTCGGTTGGACTCCAATCTTGCAGTCCCAACCCTATGCTGCTTCTACTGCTGCTGGATAGGCCTCAGGCAGCCTAGCAGCCAGGTGTCCCCGGGATAGGCCTCATGCTTCCGGCCTAGCAACCCGGGCGATATAACACACGTCCACCCAGACAGCCGTCCAGGTGGCACAGAACCCCGATCACCTGACTCCACCCAAATAAATAGGCTCTCCCAGCAGGCCAAGAGACTAAAGAAACCCCTGCCAATTGGCTGAGACATCTCATCCATTCATGATCTGACCTTGCTAAGCCCCTTTCATTCTAATGTCACCAGCCACAGTGCCACCTAGTGACAGAAGAGAAAAGGTGCAGCAATTTCAGAATTAGAGAGGCATCAGTTGATCTTCTAACAATTAGCCAAGACAATTACCACCTGGCATACTAAATTTGTTAGCAACCCTGCCTACACATCAGGGTGCTACAGTGAAACAAGATGATGATTCTTACTTAGGCTGCTTTATAGAATAGGATAGAAAAGAATAGTATAGAATAGAATAAATCAGAATAGAATAGAATACATTTAGAATAGCATAGAATAGAATTGAAAATAAAGGCAGAGCATAAAATAGAAAAGACAAACGTAGAAGGAAACAATAGAATAGAATAAAACAAAATAGTATATAATAGAATAGAATGCAAAATAAATGAGTAGAATAGAATAAAACAGAATATACCGGTAATACAAATGAATAGAATAGAAAATAAAAGAATATAATAGATAAAACTAGAATAAAATATATATATATATATATATATATATATATATATATATATATATATATATATATAGCCGCCTTTCGAAATTCAAAATTCAGAATAAATTTGAAATTAACGAATATATGAAACAAATCCGAATATACCAATGAAATGAAAATATTAACTTAACAAACTAATCTGAAATGAAACAAAACAAATGTTTCCATCGTACACATCTTTACTGAATGGCTCCCTGTGCAAGGGGCCTTAGGGGTCTATTTTTTTAAACAGAGAATGTGTTTCACCAAACCTTCTCTGCAGGTGAATCTTCCAGGTCCCTGTGTTTTTAATGATTTATTCATCACCAGTGAATGTTTGGTGAAAGTCACATTTACTTTCTACTTAAAGTGTATGTCTAGCCAAAAGAGTTAGAACTGCTGTTTTTTCAGATTTCAGGGGCTCCAGTAGAGATTTTACCAGACACCGGTAGTTACCTCCTTTTAGGCACACTGTCTCTGTTTAATACTTTGAATAAAGCCATATGGAGGGAGAGGGAGAAGTCACTGCGGCAACTCATTCACTTCTGTGTGTAAATCTCAGTTTAAGCTTTTGAGCTTAAAGAGTAACTCCACTTCTGTTGAGGAAAATCCCCTCTGGGTGATTAAAGTGATTGTACACCTAAGCTTAAAAGGTACACTTTAAATAAAGAAAACATGTTTTTAAAGTGGAAATTTAATCTGCTTATATTTGACATTAAAATTTAAATACTATAGCGAATTGAAAATAAATAAATGTGATCTGAAAAAATAAAGATGCAAAAATGGAGAAATGTTAAAAAAAGAGGATCTCACACAAAAAAGGGAATCAATATACATAACATAGACATATGAAACAATATAAATGTCAACCCAGAAAGTGGCAGTCTCATCAGATACAAAATAATCTATATCCTTTTGCGGTCTTGCTTGTGAAGACATCACTTATCTTAAAAAGGTCTCAGGTCACCTGGTGTCATTTAGAACTACAGTGGAACCTCGGATTGCGAGTAACGCGGTTTACAAGCGTTTCGCAATACGAGCTGTTTTTTTTTTTTTTTTTTAAATCCTGATTTGGTTTGTGAGAGTTGTCTCGCAAGACGAGCAGGATTCAAGCCTCTGGGGTGCTCAGTACCACATTTTGCCAGAGGTGTGGGAGCACCGGTGACGCTCGGAGACACTCGGAAACACTTAGTTACTGAGTGTCTCTGAGTGTCTTCAAGCATCTCCGGAAACCCCCCCCCCCCCATCTGGCCACATGCGATGCTGCATAGACAAGCAGCGGCTGTGGAACGAATTATCTGAGTTTCCATTGATTCCTATGGGGAAACTTGCTTTGATATACAAGTGCTTTGGATTACAAGCATTCTTCTGGAGCAGATTATGCTCGTAATCCAAGGTACTACTGTATAACAGTTTCAGCAGGATTTTCTCTTTAAATGTATTTTGTACATATTTTTGATATCTGATGAGACTTATGCCGCGTACACACGATCATTATTCACGGCGGTTAAAAAAACGCAGTGAATAATGACATTAAAAACGAGGGAACGGCTTGTTCCCCACACACGGTCGTTTTTCACGTCATTTTTTCTCTTGTCGAGAAAAACGAACGTCTGTGGGCTCCGCGGCAGTGTTTCCCTATGGGAAAACTGCCGCGGAAAACATGTCGAAAAAAACGACGAGAAAATTAGAACACGTTTTTCTCGTCGTTTTTAATGCCGTTTTTCTCGTCGAAAAAAACGGCAAAAAGCCCACAGACGATCGTTTTTCTCGTCGAAAGGAAAAAATTTCGTTTTTCTCGACGAGAAAAACGGCCATGTGTACGCGGCATTACACTTTTTGGGTCCACATTAATAAGGTTTATAAGGTTTATTGAACATAAGCTTTTTAGTATGGTCTAAGTTTAATGTAAATGTGTCCCTCTTTGTGGGTGAGATTCTCTTTTTTTTTTTTTATATATCTCTGTTAGCTCCAAAAAATTGCATTTTATTATTTCTTCTGATCTCTAGTTACATTTCTTTATTTTCAATTCCCTAAAGTTATTTTTTATTTTATTTTTTTAAATCTAGAGTGGAGATTGACAAAATAGGTTTTCCCTTAGACGTACATATGTGGATCCCTGTTCCCCATTTCTTAGACCATCAAAAAAGTACTGATAGTTTTAACCTCTATCTCAAAAACAAAAGAAAATTTTAGCTAAACATTCACTTTATATAAAGAAAGAAAATATGCTCCAAGATATTTTCTTTAATCAGACAGCATGTTAGCGGTAGAATTGCCGAGATAGGATATACTTGTACTTTCTGATACACAAGACGCATGAGGCCCATTGCTTCACATCCACTTAGCCAGAGGAGTAGGGCAGCCAGGTTAACATCATCGTACGTCTTGACAACTTCTAACAACTGATCAAAGTTGAGAACTCCTTGGAGCTAATAAAAGTCTTGTTTTCGGGGGTTATCCGTTGAAGCTTTCCTATTAGAGAACTTTATTTCGGTGTCTGTAGGGGAAACTGTTTAATCATTAGCGCATGTTTTAGCTGGATAATTTGGAGCAGGACTGAGCGCTTTGCCCAGTGCAGAGCATTGAGATATCTTCATAGAGGCAATTATTCTCAGAATATATTATCCGTCCTCTAAATTATTTTTGAGAAATTCTTGCAGCTTGCGATGTCACTACCTAATGCCAATTTAAGCAGCATGCGCAGTGCCTGGATTTCTTTGTCTGGTTGCTACAAAAAAAGCTATTCAAGACATAGCCTTCAATGTGCTCTAATTAGTTTTATATCTCCTTTTGGTTGCAAAATAGCTTGTGAGGGTTTATATCCTTTAGTTCAAGGAAAAATAAATGATGGCTGGTGGAAAAAAACTGTCAGAGAAATGTAGGGGATGAAAAAGAAAAGGGATCCTTGACAGTTGGAAGCCTGCCTGATAGGTGGTCCCTAGAACCCTCCTTCGGTTAGAAGATGCAGCAACAGGGACTATTGCACTGTTGGCTAGGCTGCAGTTGGCGATGGGACTTAGGACATCACATAACCACTTCAGCCCCAGACCATTTGGCTGCCAAATGACCGGGCCACTTTTTTTTTTTTTAAAGATATTTTTATTAAGTTTTAAGACAAACCAACAGATAGACATACAGAAAAAAAACAACATCCAGACAATCTGGGCTCACTCAGGCATAAAACATACAGCAATTTGCACAGGTACAAAGGAGCATAGAAAAAAAAATGAATGCAATATTTGAACATAAGGCACAAAGGAGGAAAAGTGCAGGTATATTATCACTGAGGCAGATCAACAAGAAAGACTCAGACATTTGAAATCTCCAGGGCACGGCCCAGTAATGGTCAGATAAGGATAAATTATCTGTGCTGTGAAAGAGTCAACGGGCTAGCCAGCCATTTACCCCAGATCTTGTGGAACGTTTTATTCCGTTTCCGGAGTTCAAAAGTAAGCTTATATAGCGGGATAGCATCGTCAATACGTTTCAACCAGAGGGACTTTAGAGAGGACTGTGCACCCTTCCAGGATAGAAAAATGGCTTTCTTAACATAAAAATAAAGTATGCGGAGCAGTCTCTTGGCATGAGTGGAAATATGTAAGTCCCCAAAAATGCAGAGAAGGCAGTTTTTGGGATGAATAATGTTTGGGAGGCCTAGCACTGAGGAGGCAAAGGCACCCACTTCCTCCCAGAAATCTTGAACTATCGGGCACAACCAAAAACAGTGTAGGAAGTCAGCCTCCTGGCCGCAGATGCGAAAACAGCTAGCCGAGGGCAGGAGTCCAATTTTGTATAGTCTAGCCGGAGTGAAGTGAGTCTGATGGAATATTTTAAGCGGTATAATTCGGTCCTGGGAGGCAATGACAGAGGTTTTAAACGTATCGCTAAACTCTGACCAGTCCTCATCGTCCAACGAAATGTCAAGGGAAGTCCATTTCACTTGAGCCTTGTGAAACCTAGGGTTAATGTCAGGCATCAGGGCAGCGTAATATGTAGAGATCAGTTTAATGGGGTCTGGCTGTCTGAGCAGTTTTTCCAGAGGGGGCAGGTCTGTGGGATCATTCAGAGAGCCAAACTGGGCTCAAATAGCACGCCTAAGTTGATAATAATAAAATAGGTAGGACCTCGGTAGGTCAAAATCTAAACTCAACTGAGAGAAAGTTTTAAAGCCTTGGGCATTATACAGGTGGCACAAATATTTAACCCCCTTTGAGTACCAATGGTTGGGATCTGGGATGGAGTACAACTCTTGTAGATTAGGGTTAAACCACAGGGGGTTGCTGGGAGATTTCAGCCAAGTATGTGTGGAGACTTTCTTAACAATGTAACGAAACACTGAAAGTGTAGTGGTTATGACCGAGGTTCCAGGGCGGTCAGGAGCCCGTCCCCTATAAATAATATTATGTAAGTGTAGCGGCCTTCACCCTCACCCCCTTCTTTATCGGTTACTCTGGCTCTGGTCTAGGGGTACCTTGGAGGGGAGAGCGAGGAGCGCCACGGCCCATGTCCTCTCCATTACAGCATGTAGAGGTGAAGGCCAGTATCTAGTTGTATTCGGGCCTGTGTATACGCTTAGAGCCAAGTCTGTTCTGCTGATAACCCCCTTTGCTCCCAGTAATTGGAGTACCACACACTGAAAAGGTCCAACACTTATTTATTCCATAACGGCAAACAAATAGTCCTTTGCGAGCAGACAGTTTGAGACACATAGAACAGTTCAGTATTGGTGGAGAGTAGGTCACGGCACAATCCTCAAAGAAAACTAAACCGTTGAGGTTTCACCAACGGTTGCTAAGCACAGTGGCTGTTAAATGGAATTTTTGGCTTCAGAGTCTCTTCCAGCGACTCTAGTGAACAGGAACTGGAGTTACCTTCGCTACGTTGCAGCCCCTGTCAGGGGGAAGACATCCCTCCAAGGAAGTTACCAGAGGCCCTGCCGTCACCGGGTTAATGCTGTACCGGACTATCCGGAAGGGTTACACTCCCCGGCCTCCTCGCCTCAGATACGGGTCCCAACACCTTAGGGCCCCTCGGACTCCTCCACCCTTGTGGAACCCAGGCTCCTGCAGTAGTACCTCACCCCAGGCTTAAGGTGTCTGGGATGGACTCCATCTCTCGCTCCGGCCAGGTCAAGGGCACCTGGGCCCGGAACTCCGGAACGCCAGCACCCAGGCTGAAGGTGCCTGGGTGCGGCCGCGTCCTCCAACTCTGAACCCAAGGTCAGGGCGTCCGCCCCTTTTATCTCCTCTCCCCTTGCGTCACAGCGGGTACCCCGCCCCGCTGCACCGGTGCCAGGAAAGGACAAAAAGGCACAGTCTTGCGGTGCAGGTTCAACTCCGGCCCAGGGCGACAGTGCCACCAGCAGGCCACAGGGAACCCTGCACCACCAGAGTCCTCCAAGAACCACAAAAAGGGATTCTCAGATTCCCTAATAGGGATGGGCCCGGTGCTCGATTCGAACCCATGTTCGAATCGAGCATCGGGCGTTCGCTCGCTCGTCGAGCCCAGAACTATTTGGGCCGTTCGCATCACATTCGTGTGATGCGAGCGGCCCCGCAATGCATTGCGGCCGGCGCGGCCGGCGCAGTGCATTGCTGGCTGATGATTGGCCAAGCATGCACTGTGACCCCGCATGCTTGGCCAATCACAGCGCCCGAAACTCGGAGAGCAATAATTGGCTACAGGCAGGACGCCTGTAGCCAATTACAGCTCAGGGGCTTTAGTACACGCCCCACCATTTAAAAGGCCGCCACGCCATCGGCCCCGGTCACATGAGTTCCGGCTTTAGGAGAGATTAGTCTGCTGATTCTGTCTTTGCTTGATACTGAAAGATTTGCTCTTCTTTGCTAAACCATTGGCTATTTCTTTGCTAAACCATTGCTACCTAAGTCATTGATCGTTCATTGCTGCTGATTGCACAGTTAGTGTGTTATTAGCTGCTGCTGGGGATTAGTCTGGTGCGTGCTTACTGTTAGTACAGTATTGCAGTAGTACCAACCGCAGTGCTGTTAGCACAGCATTGCACCCCAACAGCACCCATAGGACTTCTAGTGTGTTAGTGGCAGCAAACAGAGCTCCTATATTTTCTTCTCAGCAGCACCCATAGGACTTCTAGTGTGTTAGTGGCAGCAAACAGAGCTCCTATATTTTCTTCTCAGCACCACCCATAGGACATCTAGTGTGTTAGTGGCAGCAAACAGAGCTCCTATATTTTCTTCTCAGCAGCACCCATAGGACTTCTAGTGTGTTAGTGGCATCACACAGAGCTCCTATATTTTCTTCTCAGCAGCACCCATAGGACTTCTAGTGTGTTAGTGGCAGCAAACAGAGCTCCTATATTTTCTTCTCAGCAGCACCCATAGGACTTCTAGTGTGTTAGTGGCAGCAAACAGAGCTCCTATATTTTCTTCTCAGCAGCACCCATAGGACTTCTAGTGTGTTAGTGGCAGCAAACAGAGCTCCTATATTTTCTTCTCAGCAGCACCCATAGGACTTCTAGTGTGTTAGTGGCATCACACAGAGCTCCTATATTTTCTTCTCAGCAGCACCCATAGGACTTCTAGTGTGTTAGTGGCAGCAAACAGAGCTCCTATATTTTCTTCTCAGCAGCACCCATAGGACTTCTAGTGTGTTAGTGGCATCACACAGAGCTCCTATATTTTCTTCTCAGCAGCACCCATAGGACTTCTAGTGTGTTAGTGGCAGCAAACAGAGCTCCTATATTTTCTTCTCAGCAGCACCCATAGGACTTCTAGTGTGTTAGTGGCAGCAAACAGAGCTCCTATATTTTCTTCTCAGCAGCACCCATAGGACTTCTAGTGTGTTAGTGGCATCACACAGAGCTCCTATATTTTCTTCTCAGCAGCACCCATAGGACTTCTAGTGTGTTAGTGGCAGCAAACAGAGCTCCTATATTTTCTTCTCAGCAGCACCCATAGGACTTCTAGTGTGTTAGTGGCAGCAAACAGAGCTCCTATATTTTCTTCTCAGCAACACCCATAGGACTTCTAGTGTGTTAGTGGCAGCAAACAGAGCTCCTATATTTTCTTCTCAGCAGCACCCATAGGACTTCTAGTGTGTTAGTGGCATCACACAGAGCTCCTATATTTTCTTCTCAGCAGCACCCATAGGACTTCTAGTGTGTTAGTGGCAGCAAACAGAGCTCCTATATTTTCTTCTCAGCAGCACCCATAGGACTTCTAGTGTGTTAGTGGCAGCAAACAGAGCTCCTATATTTTCTTCTCAGCAGCACCCATAGGACTTCTAGTGTGTTAGTGGCATCACACAGAGCTCCTATATTTTCTTCTCAGCAGCACCCATAGGACTTCTAGTGTGTTAGTGGCAGCAAACAGAGCTCCTATATTTTCTTCTCAGCAGCACCCATAGGACTTCTAGTGTGTTAGTGGCATCACACAGAGCTCCTATATTTTCTTCTCAGCAGCACCCATAGGACTTCTAGTGTGTTAGTGGCAGCAAACAGAGCTCCTATATTTTCTTCTCAGCAGCACCCATAGGACTTCTAGTGTGTTAGTGGCATCACACAGAGCTCCTATATTTTCTTCTCAGCAGCACCCATAGGACTTCTAGTGTGTTAGTGGCAGCAAACAGAGCTCCTATATTTTCTTCTCAGCAGCACCCATAGGACTTCTAGTGTGTTAGTGGCAGCAAACAGAGCTCCTATATTTTCTTCTCAGCAGCACCCATAGGACTTCTAGTGTGTTAGTGGCATCACACAGAGCTCCTATATTTTCTTCTCAGCAGCACCCATAGGACTTCTAGTGTGTTAGTGGCAGCAAACAGAGCTCCTATATTTTCTTCTCAGCAGCACCCATAGGACTTCTAGTGTGTTAGTGGCAGCAAACAGAGCTCCTATATTTTCTTCTCAGCAGCACCCATAGGACTTCTAGTGTGTTAGTGGCATCACACAGAGCTCCTATATTTTCTTCTCAGCAGCACCCATAGGACTTCTAGTGTGTTAGTGGCAGCAAACAGAGCTCCTATATTTTCTTCTCAGCAGCACCCATAGGACTTCTAGTGTGTTAGTGGCATCACACAGAGCTCCTATATTTTCTTCTCAGCAGCACCCATAGGACTTCTAGTGTGTTAGTGGCAGCAAACAGAGCTCCTATATTTTCTTCTCAGCAGCACCCATAGGACTTCTAGTGTGTTAGTGGCAGCAAACAGAGCTCCTATATTTTCTTCTCAGCAGCACCCATAGGACTTCTAGTGTGTTAGTGGCATCACACAGAGCTCCTATATTTTCTTCTCAGCAGCACCCATAGGACTTCTAGTGTGTTAGTGGCAGCAAACAGAGCTCCTATATTTTCTTCTCAGCAGCACCCATAGGACTTCTAGTGTGTTAGTGGCAGCAAACAGAGCTCCTATATTTTCTTCTCAGCAGCACCCATAGGACTTCTAGTGTGTTAGTGGCAGCAAACAGAGCTCCTATATTTTCTTCTCAGCAGCACCCATAGGACTTCTAGTGTGTTAGTGGCATCACACAGAGCTCCTATATTTTCTTCTCAGCAGCACCCATAGGACTTCTAGTGTGTTAGTGGCAGCAAACAGAGCTCCTATATTTTCTTCTCAGCAGCACCCATAGGACTTCTAGTGTGTTAGTGGCATCACACAGAGCTCCTATATTTTCTTCTCAGCAGCACCCATAGGACTTCTAGTGTGTTAGTGGCAGCAAACAGAGCTCCTATATTTTCTTCTCAGCAGCACCCATAGGACTTCTAGTGTGTTAGTGGCAGCAAACAGAGCTCCTATATTTTCTTCTCAGCAGCACCCATAGGACTTCTAGTGTGTTAGTGGCATCACACAGAGCTCCTATATTTTCTTCTCAGCAGCACCCATAGGACTTCTAGTGTGTTAGTGGCAGCAAACAGAGCTCCTATATTTTCTTCTCAGCAGCACCCATAGGACTTCTAGTGTGTTAGTGGCAGCAAACAGAGCTCCTATATTTTCTTCTCAGCAACACCCATAGGACTTCTAGTGTGTTAGTGGCAGCAAACAGAGCTCCTATATTTTCTTCTCAGCAGCACCCATAGGACTTCTAGTGTGTTAGTGGCATCACACAGAGCTCCTATATTTTCTTCTCAGCAGCACCCATAGGACTTCTAGTGTGTTAGTGGCAGCAAACAGAGCTCCTATATTTTCTTCTCAGCAGCACCCATAGGACTTCTAGTGTGTTAGTGGCAGCAAACAGAGCTCCTATATTTTCTTCTCAGCAGCACCCATAGGACTTCTAGTGTGTTAGTGGCATCACACAGAGCTCCTATATTTTCTTCTCAGCAGCACCCATAGGACTTCTAGTGTGTTAGTGGCAGCAAACAGAGCTCCTATATTTTCTTCTCAGCAGCACCCATAGGACTTCTAGTGTGTTAGTGGCATCACACAGAGCTCCTATATTTTCTTCTCAGCAGCACCCATAGGACTTCTAGTGTGTTAGTGGCAGCAAACAGAGCTCCTATATTTTCTTCTCAGCAGCACCCATAGGACTTCTAGTGTGTTAGTGGCATCACACAGAGCTCCTATATTTTCTTCTCAGCAGCACCCATAGGACTTCTAGTGTGTTAGTGGCAGCAAACAGAGCTCCTATATTTTCTTCTCAGCAGCACCCATAGGACTTCTAGTGTGTTAGTGGCAGCAAACAGAGCTCCTATATTTTCTTCTCAGCAGCACCCATAGGACTTCTAGTGTGTTAGTGGCATCACACAGAGCTCCTATATTTTCTTCTCAGCAGCACCCATAGGACTTCTAGTGTGTTAGTGGCAGCAAACAGAGCTCCTATATTTTCTTCTCAGCAGCACCCATAGGACTTCTAGTGTGTTAGTGGCAGCAAACAGAGCTCCTATATTTTCTTCTCAGCAGCACCCATAGGACTTCTAGTGTGTTAGTGGCATCACACAGAGCTCCTATATTTTCTTCTCAGCAGCACCCATAGGACTTCTAGTGTGTTAGTGGCAGCAAACAGAGCTCCTATATTTTCTTCTCAGCAGCACCCATAGGACTTCTAGTGTGTTAGTGGCATCACACAGAGCTCCTATATTTTCTTCTCAGCAGCACCCATAGGACTTCTAGTGTGTTAGTGGCAGCAAACAGAGCTCCTATATTTTCTTCTCAGCAGCACCCATAGGACTTCTAGTGTGTTAGTGGCAGCAAACAGAGCTCCTATATTTTCTTCTCAGCAGCACCCATAGGACTTCTAGTGTGTTAGTGGCATCACACAGAGCTCCTATATTTTCTTCTCAGCAGCACCCATAGGACTTCTAGTGTGTTAGTGGCAGCAAACAGAGCTCCTATATTTTCTTCTCAGCAGCACCCATAGGACTTCTAGTGTGTTAGTGGCAGCAAACAGAGCTCCTATATTTTCTTCTCAGCAGCACCCATAGGACTTCTAGTGTGTTAGTGGCAGCAAACAGAGCTCCTATATTTTCTTCTCAGCAGCACCCATAGGACTTCTAGTGTGTTAGTGGCATCACACAGAGCTCCTATATTTTCTTCTCAGCAGCACCCATAGGACTTCTAGTGTGTTAGTGGCAGCAAACAGAGCTCCTATATTTTCTTCTCAGCAGCACCCATAGGACTTCTAGTGTGTTAGTGGCATCACACAGAGCTCCTATATTTTCTTCTCAGCAGCACCCATAGGACTTCTAGTGTGTTAGTGGCAACAAACAGAGCTCCTATATTTTCTTCTCAGCAGCACCTATAGGACTTCTAGTGTGTTAGTGGCATCACACAGAGCTCCTATATTTTCTTCTCAGCAGCACCCATAGGACTTCTAGTGTGTTAGTGGCAGCAAACAGAGCTCCTATATTTTCTTCTCAGCAGCACCCATAGGACTTCTAATGTGTTAGTGGCATCACACAGAGTTCCTATATTTTCATCTCAGCAGCACCCATAGGACTTCTAGTGTGTTAGTGGCATCACACAGAGCTCCTATATTTTCTTCTCAGCAGCACCCATAGGACTTCTAGTGTGTTAGTGGCAGCAAACAGAGCTCCTATATTTTCTTCTCAGCAGCACCCATAGGACTTCTAGTGTGTTAGTGGCATCACACAGAGCTCCTATATTTTCTTCTCAGCAGCACCCATAGGACTTCTAGTGTGTTAGTGGCATCACACAGAGCTCCTATATTTTCTTCTCAGCAGCACCCATAGGACTTCTAGTGTGTTAGTGGCAGCAAACAGAGCTCCTATATTTTCTTCTCAGCAGCACCCATAGGACTTCTAGTGTGTTAGTGGCAGCAAACAGAGCTCCTATATTTTCTTCTCAGCAGCACCCATAGGACTTCTAGTGTGTTAGTGGCATCACACAGAGCTCCTATATTTTCTTCTCAGCAGCACCCATAGGACTTCTAGTGTGTTGGTGGCAGCAAACAGAGCTCCTATATTTTCTTCTCAGCAGCACCCATAGGACTTCTAGTGTGTTAGTGGCAGCAAACAGAGCTCCTATATTTTCTTCTCAGCAGCACCCATAGGACTTCTAGTGTGTTAGTGGCATCACACAGAGCTCCTATATTTTCTTCTCAGCAGCACCCATAGGACTTCTAGTGTGTTAGTGGCAGCAAACAGAGCTCCTATATTTTCTTCTCAGCAGCACCCATAGGACTTCTAGTGTGTTAGTGGCAGCAAACAGAGCTCCTATATTTTCTTCTCAGCAGCACCCATAGGACTTCTAGTGTGTTAGTGGCATCACACAGAGCTCCTATATTTTCTTCTCAGCAGCACCCATAGGACTTCTAGTGTGTTAGTGGCAGCAAACAGAGCTCCTATATTTTCTTCTCAGCAGCACCCATAGGACTTCTAGTGTGTTAGTGGCATCACACAGAGCTCCTATATTTTCTTCTCAGCAGCACCCATAGGACTTCTAGTGTGTTAGTGGCAGCAAACAGAGCTCCTATATTTTCTTCTCAGCAGCACCCATAGGACTTCTAGTGTGTTAGTGGCAGCAAACAGAGCTCCTATATTTTCTTCTCAGCAGCACCCATAGGACTTCTAGTGTGTTAGTGGCATCACACAGAGCTCCTATATTTTCTTCTCAGCAGCACCCATAGGACTTCTAGTGTGTTAGTGGCAGCAAACAGAGCTCCTATATTTTCTTCTCAGCAGCACCCATAGGACTTCTAGTGTGTTAGTGGCAGCAAACAGAGCTCCTATATTTTCTTCTCAGCAGCACCCATAGGACTTCTAGTGTGTTAGTGGCAGCAAACAGAGCTCCTATATTTTCTTCTCAGCAGCACCCATAGGACTTCTAGTGTGTTAGTGGCATCACACAGAGCTCCTATATTTTCTTCTCAGCAGCACCCATAGGACTTCTAGTGTGTTAGTGGCAGCAAACAGAGCTCCTATATTTTCTTCTCAGCAGCACCCATAGGACTTCTAGTGTGTTAGTGGCAGCAAACAGAGCTCCTATATTTTCTTCTCAGCAGCACCCATAGGACTTCTAGTGTGTTAGTGGCATCACACAGAGCTCCTATATTTTCTTCTCAGCAGCACCCATAGGACTTCTAGTGTGTTAGTGGCATCACACAGAGCTCCTATATTTTCTTCTCAGCAGCACCCATAGGACTTCTAGTGTGTTGGTGGCAGCAAACAGAGCTCCTATATTTTCTTCTCAGCAGCACCCATAGGACTTCTAGTGTGTTAGTGGCAGCAAACAGAGCTCCTATATTTTCTTCTCAGCAGCACCCATAGGACTTCTAGTGTGTTAGTGGCAGCAAAAAGAGCTCCTATATTTTCTTCTCAGCAGCACCCATAGGACTTCTAGTGTGTTAGTGGCATCACACAGAGCTCCTATATTTTCTTCTCAGCAGCACCCATAGGACTTCTAGTGTGTTAGTGGCAGCAAACAGAGCTCCTATATTTTCTTCTCAGCAGCACCCATAGGACTTCTAGTGTGTTAGTGGCATCACACAGAGCTCCTATATTTTCTTCTCAGCAGCACCCATAGGACTTCTAGTGTGTTAGTGGCAGCAAACAGAGCTCCTATATTTTCTTCTCAGCAGCACCCATAGGACTTCTAATGTGTTAGTGGCATCACACAGAGTTCCTATATTTTCATCTCAGCAGCACCCATAGGACTTCTAGTGTGTTAGTGGCATCACACAGAGCTCCTATATTTTCTTCTCAGCAGCACCCATAGGACTTCTAGTGTGTTAGTGGCAGCAAACAGAGCTCCTATATTTTCTTCTCAGCAGCACCCATAGGACTTCTAGTGTGTTAGTGGCATCACACAGAGCTCCTATATTTTCTTCTCAGCAGCACCCATAGGACTTCTAGTGTGTTAGTGGCATCACACAGAGCTCCTATATTTTCTTCTCAGCAGCACCCATAGGACTTCTAGTGTGTTAGTGGCAGCAAACAGAGCTCCTATATTTTCTTCTCAGCAGCACCCATAGGACTTCTAGTGTGTTGGTGGCAGCAAACAGAGCTCCTATATTTTCTTCTCAGCAGCACCCATAGGACTTCTAGTGTGTTAGTGGCAGCAAACAGAGCTCCTATATTTTCTTCTCAGCAGCACCCATAGGACTTCTAGTGTGTTAGTGGCATCACACAGAGCTCCTATATTTTCTTCTCAGCAGCACCCATAGGACTTCTAGTGTGTTAGTGGCAGCAAACAGAGCTCCTATATTTTCTTCTCAGCAGCACCCATAGGACTTCTAGTGTGTTAGTGGCAGCAAACAGAGCTCCTATATTTTCTTCTCAGCAGCACCCATAGGACTTCTAGTGTGTTAGTGGCAGCAAACAGAGCTCCTATATTTTCTTCTCAGCAGCACCCATAGGACTTCTAGTGTGTTAGTGGCATCACACAGAGCTCCTATATTTTCTTCTCAGCAGCACCCATAGGACTTCTAGTGTGTTAGTGGCAGCAAACAGAGCTCCTATATTTTCTTCTCAGCAGCACCCATAGGACTTCTAGTGTGTTAGTGGCAGCAAACAGAGCTCCTATATTTTCTTCTCAGCAGCACCCATAGGACTTCTAGTGTGTTAGTGGTATCACACAGAGCTCCTATATTTTCTTCTCAGCAGCACCCATAGGACTTCTAGTGTGTTAGTGGCATCACACAGAGCTCCTATATTTTCTTCTCAGCAGCACCCATAGGACTTCTAGTGTGTTAGTGGCATCACACAGAGCTCCTATATTTTCTTCTCAGCAGCACCCATAGGACTTCTAGTGTGTTAGTGGCAGCAAACAGAGCTCCTATATTTTCTTCTCAGCAGCACCCATAGGACTTCTAGTGTGTTAGTGGCAGCAAACAGAGCTCCTATATTTTCTTCTCAGCAGCACCCATAGGACTTCTAGTGTGTTAGTGGCATCACACAGAGCTCCTATATTTTCTTCTCAGCAGCACCCATAGGACTTCTAGTGTGTTAGTGGCATCACACAGAGCTCCTATATTTTCTTCTCAGCAGCACCCATAGGACTTCTAGTGTGTTGGTGGCAGCAAACAGAGCTCCTATATTTTCTTCTCAGCAGCACCCATAGGACTTCTAGTGTGTTAGTGGCAGCAAACAGAGCTCCTATATTTTCTTCTCAGCAGCACCCATAGGACTTCTAGTGTGTTAGTGGCAGCAAACAGAGCTCCTATATTTTCTTCTCAGCAGCACCCATAGGACTTCTAGTGTGTTAGTGGCATCACACAGAGCTCCTATATTTTCTTCTCAGCAGCACCCATAGGACTTCTAGTGTGTTAGTGGCAGCAAACAGAGCTCCTATATTTTCTTCTCAGCAGCACCCATAGGACTTCTAGTGTGTTAGTGGCATCACACAGAGCTCCTATATTTTCTTCTCAGCAGCACCCATAGGACTTCTAGTGTGTTAGTGGCAGCAAACAGAGCTCCTATATTTTCTTCTCAGCAGCACCCATAGGACTTCTAATGTGTTAGTGGCATCACACAGAGTTCCTATATTTTCATCTCAGCAGCACCCATAGGACTTCTAGTGTGTTAGTGGCATCACACAGAGCTCCTATATTTTCTTCTCAGCAGCACCCATAGGACTTCTAGTGTGTTAGTGGCAGCAAACAGAGCTCCTATATTTTCTTCTCAGCAGCACCCATAGGACTTCTAGTGTGTTAGTGGCATCACACAGAGCTCCTATATTTTCTTCTCAGCAGCACCCATAGGACTTCTAGTGTGTTAGTGGCATCACACAGAGCTCCTATATTTTCTTCTCAGCAGCACCCATAGGACTTCTAGTGTGTTAGTGGCAGCAAACAGAGCTCCTATATTTTCTTCTCAGCAGCACCCATAGGACTTCTAGTGTGTTAGTGGCAGCAAACAGAGCTCCTATATTTTCTTCTCAGCAGCACCCATAGGACTTCTAGTGTGTTAGTGGCATCACACAGAGCTCCTATATTTTCTTCTCAGCAGCACCCATAGGACTTCTAGTGTGTTGGTGGCAGCAAACAGAGCTCCTATATTTTCTTCTCAGCAGCACCCATAGGACTTCTAGTGTGTTAGTGGCAGCAAACAGAGCTCCTATATTTTCTTCTCAGCAGCACCCATAGGACTTCTAGTGTGTTAGTGGCATCACACAGAGCTCCTATATTTTCTTCTCAGCAGCACCCATAGGACTTCTAGTGTGTTAGTGGCAGCAAACAGAGCTCCTATATTTTCTTCTCAGCAGCACCCATAGGACTTCTAGTGTGTTAGTGGCAGCAAACAGAGCTCCTATATTTTCTTCTCAGCAGCACCCATAGGACTTCTAGTGTGTTAGTGGCAGCAAACAGAGCTCCTATATTTTCTTCTCAGCAGCACCCATAGGACTTCTAGTGTGTTAGTGGCATCACACAGAGCTCCTATATTTTCTTCTCAGCAGCACCCATAGGACTTCTAGTGTGTTAGTGGCAGCAAACAGAGCTCCTATATTTTCTTCTCAGCAGCACCCATAGGACTTCTAGTGTGTTAGTGGCAGCAAACAGAGCTCCTATATTTTCTTCTCAGCAGCACCCATAGGACTTCTAGTGTGTTAGTGGCATCACACAGAGCTCCTATATTTTCTTCTCAGAAGCACCCATAGGACTTCTAGTGTGTTAGTGGCATCACACAGAGCTCCTATATTTTCTTCTCAGCAGCACCCATAGGACTTCTAGTGTGTTGGTGGCAGCAAATAGAGCTCCTATATTTTCTTCTCAGCAGCACCCATAGGACTTCTAGTGTGTTAGTGGCAGCAAACAGAGCTCCTATATTTTCTTCTCAGCAGCACCCATAGGACTTCTAGTGTGTTAGTGGCAGCAAACAGAGCTCCTATATTTTCTTCTCAGCAGCACCCATAGGACTTCTAGTGTGTTAGTGGCATCACACAGAGCTCCTATATTTTCTTCTCAGCAGCACCCATAGGACTTCTAGTGTGTTAGTGGCAGCAAACAGAGCTCCTATATTTTCTTCTCAGCAGCACCCATAGGACTTCTAGTGTGTTAGTGGCATCACACAGAGCTCCTATATTTTCTTCTCAGCAGCACCCATAGGACTTCTAATGTGTTAGTGGCATCACACAGAGTTCCTATATTTTCATCTCAGCAGCACCCATAGGACTTCTAGTGTGTTAGTGGCATCACACAGAGCTCCTATATTTTCTTCTCAGCAGCACCCATAGGACTTCTAGTGTGTTAGTGGCAGCAAACAGAGCTCCTATATTTTCTTCTCAGCAGCACCCATAGGACTTCTAGTGTGTTAGTGGCATCACACAGAGCTCCTATATTTTCTTCTCAGCAGCACCCATAGGACTTCTAGTGTGTTAGTGGCATCACACAGAGCTCCTATATTTTCTTCTCAGCAGCACCCATAGGACTTCTAGTGTGTTAGTGGCAGCAAACAGAGCTCCTATATTTTCTTCTCAGCAGCACCCATAGGACTTCTAGTGTGTTAGTGGCAGCAAACAGAGCTCCTATATTTTCTTCTCAGCAGCACCCATAGGACTTCTAGTGTGTTAGTGGCATCACACAGAGCTCCTATATTTTCTTCTCAGCAGCACCCATAGGACTTCTAGTGTGTTGGTGGCAGCAAACAGAGCTCCTATATTTTCTTCTCAGCAGCACCCATAGGACTTCTAGTGTGTTAGTGGCAGCAAACAGAGCTCCTATATTTTCTTCTCAGCAGCACCCATAGGACTTCTAGTGTGTTAGTGGCATCACACAGAGCTCCTATATTTTCTTCTCAGCAGCACCCATAGGACTTCTAGTGTGTTAGTGGCAGCAAACAGAGCTCCTATATTTTCTTCTCAGCAGCACCCATAGGACTTCTAGTGTGTTAGTGGCAGCAAACAGAGCTCCTATATTTTCTTCTCAGCAGCACCCATAGGACTTCTAGTGTGTTAGTGGCAGCAAACAGAGCTCCTATATTTTCTTCTCAGCAGCACCCATAGGACTTCTAGTGTGTTAGTGGCATCACACAGAGCTCCTATATTTTCTTCTCAGCAGCACCCATAGGACTTCTAGTGTGTTAGTGGCAGCAAACAGAGCTCCTATATTTTCTTCTCAGCAGCACCCATAGGACTTCTAGTGTGTTAGTGGCAGCAAACAGAGCTCCTATATTTTCTTGTCAGCAGCACACATAGTACCTATAGTGTGTTAGTGTCAGCACCCATAGGACCTACAGTGTGTTGTGAGCACACATAGGAGTTCTATTTTTTATACTATATACACTACCGACTACAATGGCTGGAAGACCGCCAAGGAGAGGCAGAGCGTGCCGAGGCAAGAACACAGGGCAGGCAGGCTCTGTTTCTAGAGACAACAGTGCTGGCCGTGGACATGGTCGTGCATCGTCATCAGCACGTGGCCATGGGACACGCTTGTCTTTGTTTTCGGCAGCTGGACATGTGGAGCCGCATCATGCCGAAGGCTTGGTAGAATGGATGACCAAGCCCTCCTCATCCTCCTCATCCTCTCTCACCCAGGCTCAGGGTACTGGCAGAGCAGCTGCCAACGCGTACTCAATGGCATCATCAGCCACCCCTTCCCTAGACCCACCATGTCCTCCTGAGGAGTCCCCCGAACTGTTTGAGCACAGTGTTGGGTACATGCTCCAGGAGGATGCCCAACGATTCGAAGGCTCGGATGATGATACCCAGCTTGAGGAAGTCAGTAGTGTGCGCGCAGAGAGAGGGGATGCTGAAGGACAGCAATCTGGCAGTAGTGTTCCACCAGCTGCAGCTTACTGCCAGGTTTGCTCTAGTGGTGAAGAGGGAGGGGATGATGAGGTCACTGACTCCACGTGGGTGCCTGAAGGGAGAGAGGAGGAGGAGGAGGAGGATGCAGCGTCACATGTCCAACGAGGCAGGATGCCCCCTGGAGGCCAGCTAGAGGCCAGCACAGCAACTGTACCACACCGCAGAGCTCCGCCTGTGCAGGGCGCTGCCTCTGCACATTATCACAAAAGTTCTTTGGTGTGGGCCTTTTTTGAGACGAGTGCATCAGATCGCACCACTGCTATTTGCAATATTTGTCTCAAGCGTATCTCGCGTGGCCAAAACATCAGCCGCTTGGGCACCACAAGCATGAGCAGACATATGTCGACCTGCCATGCAGCTCGTTGGCAAGCACACATAAAAGACCCACACCAAAGAACAAAGCGGACCTCTCCTTGCTCCTCATCAGCTGGGATCTCCATCCCCACTATATCTTCAGTCCTCTCTGAAAGCTGCTCTGAGAGGACTGAAGGTGTAGAATTAGGTGTGTCACAACCAAGTACTTGCAGTACACCGACGTCCGATTGTAGCAGGAAAATTTCCCTGCCCCAGCTGCTGGACCGTCGAAAGAAGTATACTCCCAGCCATCCACATGCTAGCACTTCAACTGCTGCCTTTTCAGTTGATAGACTCGGCCCCCTTCCGTGAGTTTGTTCAATGTGCGGTTCCTCAGTGGCAGGTTCCCAAACGCCACTTTTTCTCACGGAAGGCGATTCCGTCTCTCTACTGGCATGTGGAAGGCAATGTCCATGCCTCGCTGGACAGGGCGGTCAGCGGTAAGGTGCATATTACCGCTGACTCATGGTCCAGCAGGCATGGACAGGGACGTTATCTTTCTTTCACGGCCCATTGGGTCACTCTATTGGCAGCTGGGAGGGATGCAGGACAAGGTGCAGTAGTGTTGGAGGTTGTTCCGCCACCACGCCTCCAAAATGCTACTACTGGTTGTGACACACCTCTCTCCTCCACCCCCTCCTCTTCTTCTTCCTCCATGTCCTCTTCGAGTGCTCTGTCCTCGGAACCAGCGGTGCTCCGTAGGCGTACAAGGGGCTACGCGAGTACGCAGGCAAAAAGATGCCATGCCGTGCTTGCGCTGGTGTGTTTGGGGGACAGGAGCCACACTGGGCCAGAGGTTCTGGCAGCTCTGCAGGGGCAGGCCGAGAGGTGGTTGACGCCACGCCAGCTTAAGCCAGGAATGGTCGTTTCTGATAATGGCACCAACCTCCTCTCCGCCCTGCGACAGGGGCAGCTCATCCATGTGCCCTGTATGGCTCACGTCCTCAACCTGGTGGTGCAGCGGTTCTTGGGCAGGTTCCCAGGCTTACAGGATGTCCTGAGGCAGGCCAGGAAAGTCTGTGTGCATTTCCGCCGATCTTATAATGCCAGTGCTCGGCTGACTGAGCTGCAAAAGGAGCTGAACCTGCCCAAGAACCGCCTAATATGTGACATGCCCACCAGGTGGAACTCAACGTTGGCCATGCTGCAGCGACTGCACACGCAGCAGAGGGCCATCAATGAGTACCTTTGCGACTACGGCACCAGGACAGGGTCAGGGGAGCTTGGCTTTTTTTCCCCACGCCAGTGGAGCATGATCAGGGATGCATGCACTGTCCTCTCACCATTTGAGGAGGCCACGAGGATGGTGAGCAGTGACAGTGCATGCATCAGTGACACTGTACCTCTTGTCCACCTGTTGGAGCATACGCTGCGTGGGATAATGGACAGGGCACTTGAGGCAGAACAGAGGCAGGAAGAGGAGGACTTCCTTGTCTCTCAAGGCCCCCTTTATCCAGACAATGTTCCTTCTGTCCCACCCATCACACAGGAAGAGGAGGAGGAGGAGGAGGAGGAGGATTGTGTGAGCATGGAGGTGGAGCCTGGCACTCAGCATCAGCAGCAGCAGTCTTTTAGGGATGATGTACAGTCCCAACAAACCAGTGGACTTGTACGTGGCTGGGAGGAGGTGGCTGGCGATCATGTCATCCTCAGTGACCCAGAAGACTCCGGACCGAATGCCTCAGCTAACCTACGCTGCATGGCCTCCCTGATCCTGCAAAGCCTGCGGAAGGATCCTCGTGTTCTTCGGATCAAGGAGAGTGACCATTACTGGCTGGCCACTCTCCTTGATCCACGGTACAAGGGTAAGGTTGCGGACCTTATCTTGCTGTCGCAGAGGGAGCAGAGGATGAGACATCTCAGGGAGGCCTTGCAGAAAGGTCTGTGCAACGCGTTCCCAGAAACTGGGAGGTTACAAACTCCTGGTCCTGGACGACGAGTTGCTGAGGCTTCGGTCAGTAGCAGAAGGAGCGGTGGGGAAGGTGGACGTCTGACCGATGCGTTCAGACAATTTTTTAGTCCGCAGCCCCAAGGTATGATCGGTTCCAGCAACCATCGCCAGCGTCTGATATACATGGTGCAGGAATACCTAGGGGCAAGGTCAGACTTGGACACCTTTCCCACCGAAAATCCTCTGGCTTACTGGGTCCTGAGGATGGATCACTGGCCAGAGCTTGCACAGTATGCAATTGAGCTACTGGCCTGTCCTGCATCCAGCGTTCTTTCCGAACGCACATTCAGTGCTGCTGGAGGATTTGTCACCGATCATAGGGTGCGCCTGTCCACCGACTCGGTTGATCGACTGACCTTCATAAAAATGAATCAGTCTTGGATCACCACCAGCTACCAGACACCTGAAGCGGATATAACGGAATAATTTATAATGTCACATCCCTTCAAGACTGCCTATGCTGATGCTGAGTGACTGTCCTGTTATGTTCACTGACTATCCTCTTCCTCCTCCTCAATGATCCATGCCACCACACCAGTGCCTAAGGCACAATTTTTCAGCCCCTGTATAACAGGGGCGTGTAATTACAATTTTTTAAAAAGATGCTTCGCAACAGGTGTGACTGCTGTGCTCAGAGTACAGTATCTGTGAGGGGTTGCAGTGTTGTGGCACCAGCACCAGTGCCTAAGGCACAATTTTTCAGCCCCTGTTGGGGCGTGTAATTACAATTTTTAGGCAATGCTTTGCAACAGGTCTCATTGCTGTGCTCAGAGTACAGTATCTGTGAGGGGTTGCAGTGTTGTGGCACCAGCACCAGTGCCTAAGGCACAATTTTTCAGCCCCTGTATAACAGGGGCGTGTAATTACAATTTTTTAAAAAGATGCTTCGCAACAGGTGTGACTGCTGTGCTCCAAGTACAGTATCTGTGAGGGGTTGCAGTGTTGTGGCACCAGCACCAATGCCTAAGGCACAATTTTTCAGCCCCTGTTTAACAGGGGCGTGTAATTACAAATCTTGATCTAATAGTTCACAGCAGGGCCCCTGTTTTATGACATTAACATGCATATTGGCCGTTGTAATTAGCAATTTTGATTTCGAACGTTCGCGTCCATTATAACGAATAGGGTTCGAAAATTCGCGCGAACTTTCGGTCCGTTCGAAGGTTCTGGTGCGAACCGAACCCGGGGGTGTTCGGCTCATCCCTATTCCCTAACAATTAGTACATCTGGGTTAAATAACCCAGATGCTTCCCCCCCAATTTAAATACCCGCTACGTAAGGTTTCCAGGTAAGATACAATGGACCCTTCCGTGGAAGTACAAGCGTTAGCCGGTACCGGGCACAGCCAATCATGGATATGCACCAACTGAGATGCTAAGTATTACAAGTAAAAGTTAGAAAACGCCAACCCTGCCAGATGTGCTGGCAGCCTCAACGTTTAAAGGGCCACCTTAGGGGAGCCACCCTTCCACAGGAAAGTAGTACATAGTAAGTCTATACGTTTAAAAATAGATTTAGGTATTTTGCATGGGGAGTTAGCAAGGAACATTAGCCCTCCCCATGAGGTCCAGAGGCAGGTCCATCCACAACTTGGTCTGTTCTTAAAGGCGGGCCAACAAAAGTTCTAGATTATTAGCAACATAGGAAGACAGGGAGGCCAGCACCTGCACCCCAAGATATCTAAAGGAGGACACCACTAGGGATGAGCTTCGTGTTCGAGTCGAACATACGTTCGACTCGAACATCGGCTGTTCGATCGTTCGACGAAGATCGAACGATTTGGGCCGTTCGCGCCAAATTCGAGTGACGCGAACGGCCCACAATGCACTACGCCATCGCAGTGTCATCCAGGCGCTGTGATTGGCCAAGCATGCACTGTGACCCCGCATGCTTGGCCAATCACAGCGCCGGCAGCGAGGAGAGCAATGATTGGCCACAGGCAGGATGCCTGTGGCCAATTATTGCTGAGGGTGTTTAGTACACGCCCCACACTATAAAAGGCCGCCAGCACGGCGGCCTAGTGTAGTGTGTTCCGGAGCAGGGAAAGACAAGCATAGGCAGGGACAGTGACATTTATTTCTTTCTTGCTTAACCTGGATTCCTTTAGTTTAGGGAAAGAGAAGGATAGGTAGGGAGAGTGTCAGTGTGTTTTACTGTGCGAGTCCTTGTTTCTAGGGACAAAGAAGGAAAGTGAGGGGATTTCTCCTTGTGCTATAGTGTGCTTTAAAAAAACATTTTTTCTAGGGACAGAAAACTGTAGGTAGGGAGAGTGTCAGTTTCTTTCACTGTGCCAGTCCTTGTTTCTAGGGACAAAGAAGGAAAGTGAGGGGAATTCTCCTTGTGCTATAGTGTGCTTTAAAAAAACATTTTTTCTAGGGACAGAAAACTGTAGGTAGGGAGAGTGTCAGTTTCTTTCACTGTGCCAGTCCTTGTTTCTAGGGACAAAGAAGGAAAGTGAGGGGATTTCTCCTTGTGCTATAGTGTGCTTTAAAAAAACATTTTTTCTAGGGACAGAAAACTGTAGGTAGGGAGAGTGTCAGTTTCTTTCACTGTGCCAGTCCTTGTTTCTAGGGACAAAGAAGGAAAGTGAGGGGAATTCTCCTTGTGCTATAGTGTGCTTTAAAAAAAACATTTTTTCTAGGGACAGAAAACTGTAGGTAGGGAGAGTGTCAGTTTCTTTCACTGTGCCAGTCCTTGTTTCTAGGGACAAAGAAGGAAAGTGAGGGGATTTCTCCTTGTGCTATAGTGTGCTTTAAAAAAACATTTTTTCTAGGGACAGAAAACTGTAGGTAGGGAGAGTGTCAGTTTCTTTCACTGTGCCAGTCCTTGTTTCTAGGGACAAAGAAGGAAAGTGAGGGGATTTCTCCTTGTGCTATAGTGTGCTTTAAAAAAACATTTTTTCTAGGGACAGAAAACTGTAGGTAGGGAGAGTGTCAGTTTCTTTCACTGTGCCAGTCCTTGTTTCTAGGGACAAAGAAGGAAAGTGAGGGGATTTCTCCTTGTGCTATAGTGTGCTTTAAAAAAACATTTTTTCTAGGGACAGAAAACTGTAGGTAGGGAGAGTGTCAGTTTCTTTCACTGTGCCAGTCCTTGTTTCTAGGGACAAAGAAGGAAAGTGAGGGGATTTCTCCTTGTGCTATAGTGTGCTTTAAAAAAACATTTTTTCTAGGGACAGAAAACTGTAGGTAGGGAGAGTGTCAGTTTCTTTCACTGTGCCAGTCCTTGTTTCTAGGGACAAAGAAGGAAAGTGAGGGGATTTCTCCTTGTGCTATAGTGTGCTTTAAAAAAACATTTTTTCTAGGGACAGAAAACTGTAGGTAGGGAGAGTGTCAGTTTCTTTCACTGTGCCAGTCCTTGTTTCTAGGGACAAAGAAGGAAAGTGAGGGGAATTCTCCTTGTGCTATAGTGTGCTTTAAAAAAACATTTTTTCTAGGGACAGAAAACTGTAGGTAGGGAGAGTGTCAGTTTCTTTCACTGTGCCAGTCCTTGTTTCTAGGGACAAAGAAGGAAAGTGAGGGGAATTCTCCTTGTGCTATAGTGTGCTTTAAAAAAACATTTTTTCTAGGGACAGAAAACTGTAGGTAGGGAGAGTGTCAGTTTCTTTCACTGTGCCAGTCCTTGTTTCTAGGGACAAAGAAGGAAAGTGAGGGGAATTCTCCTTGTGCTATAGTGTGCTTTAAAAAAACATTTTTTCTAGGGACAGAAAACTGTAGGTAGGGAGAGTGTCAGTTTCTTTCACTGTGCCAGTCCTTGTTTCTAGGGACAAAGAAGGAAAGTGAGGGGAATTCTCCTTGTGCTATAGTGTGCTTTAAAAAAACATTTTTTCTAGGGACAGAAAACTGTAGGTAGGGAGAGTGTCAGTTTCTTTCACTGTGCCAGTCCTTGTTTCTAGGGACAAAGAAGGAAAGTGAGGGGATTTCTCCTTGTGCTATAGTGTGCTTTAAAAAAACTTTTTTTCTAGGGACAGAAAACTGTAGGTAGGGAGAGTGTCAGTTTCTTTCACTGTGCCAGTCCTTGTTTCTAGGGACAAAGAAGGAAAGTGAGGGGATTTCTCCTTGTGCTATAGTGTGCTTTAAAAAAACATTTTTTCTAGGGACAGAAAACTGTAGGTAGGGAGAGTGTCAGTTTCTTTCACTGTGCCAGTCCTTGTTTCTAGGGACAAAGAAGGAAAGTGAGGGGATTTCTCCTTGTGCTATAGTGTGCTTTAAAAAAACATTTTTTCTAGGGACAGAAAACTGTAGGTAGGGAGAGTGTCAGTTTCTTTCACTGTGCCAGTCCTTGTTTCTAGGGACAAAGAAGGAAAGTGAGGGGATTTCTCCTTGTGCTATAGTGTGCTTTAAAAAAACATTTTTTCTAGGGACAGAAAACTGTAGGTAGGGAGAGTGTCAGTTTCTTTCACTGTGCCAGTCCTTGTTTCTAGGGACAAAGAAGGAAAGTGAGGGGATTTCTCCTTGTGCTATAGTGTGCTTTAAAAAAACATTTTTTCTAGGGACAGAAAACTGTAGGTAGGGAGAGTGTCAGTTTCTTTCACTGTGCCAGTCCTTGTTTCTAGGGACAAAGAAGGAAAGTGAGGGGAATTCTCCTTGTGCTATAGTGTGCTTTAAAAAAACATTTTTTCTAGGGACAGAAAACTGTAGGTAGGGAGAGTGTCAGTTTCTTTCACTGTGCCAGTCCTTGTTTCTAGGGACAAAGAAGGAAAGTGAGGGGATTTCTCCTTGTGCTATAGTGTGCTTTAAAAAAACATTTTTTCTAGGGACAGAAAACTGTAGGTAGGGAGAGTGTCAGTTTCTTTCACTGTGCCAGTCCTTGTTTCTAGGGACAAAGAAGGAAAGTGAGGGGAATTCTCCTTGTGCTATAGTGTGCTTTAAAAAAAACATTTTTTCTAGGGACAGAAAACTGTAGGTAGGGAGAGTGTCAGTTTCTTTCACTGTGCCAGTCCTTGTTTCTAGGGACAAAGAAGGAAAGTGAGGGGATTTCTCCTTGTGCTATAGTGTGCTTTAAAAAAACATTTTTTCTAGGGACAGAAAACTGTAGGTAGGGAGAGTGTCAGTTTCTTTCACTGTGCCAGTCCTTGTTTCTAGGGACAAAGAAGGAAAGTGAGGGGATTTCTCCTTGTGCTATAGTGTGCTTTAAAAAAACATTTTTTCTAGGGACAGAAAACTGTAGGTAGGGAGAGTGTCAGTTTCTTTCACTGTGCCAGTCCTTGTTTCTAGGGACAAAGAAGGAAAGTGAGGGGATTTCTCCTTGTGCTATAGTGTGCTTTAAAAAAACATTTTTTCTAGGGACAGAAAACTGTAGGTAGGGAGAGTGTCAGTTTCTTTCACTGTGCCAGTCCTTGTTTCTAGGGACAAAGAAGGAAAGTGAGGGGATTTCTCCTTGTGCTATAGTGTGCTTTAAAAAAACATTTTTTCTAGGGACAGAAAACTGTAGGTAGGGAGAGTGTCAGTTTCTTTCACTGTGCCAGTCCTTGTTTCTAGGGACAAAGAAGGAAAGTGAGGGGATTTCTCCTTGTGCTATAGTGTGCTTTAAAAAAACATTTTTTCTAGGGACAGAAAACTGTAGGTAGGGAGAGTGTCAGTTTCTTTCACTGTGCCAGTCCTTGTTTCTAGGGACAAAGAAGGAAAGTGAGGGGAATTCTCCTTGTGCTATAGTGTGCTTTAAAAAAACATTTTTTCTAGGGACAGAAAACTGTAGGTAGGGAGAGTGTCAGTTTCTTTCACTGTGCCAGTCCTTGTTTCTAGGGACAAAGAAGGAAAGTGAGGGGAATTCTCCTTGTGCTATAGTGTGCTTTAAAAAAACATTTTTTCTAGGGACAGAAAACTGTAGGTAGGGAGAGTGTCAGTTTCTTTCACTGTGCCAGTCCTTGTTTCTAGGGACAAAGAAGGAAAGTGAGGGGAATTCTCCTTGTGCTATAGTGTGCTTTAAAAAAACATTTTTTCTAGGGACAGAAAACTGTAGGGTAGGGAGAGTGTCAGTTTCTTTCACTGTGCCAGTCCTTGTTTCTAGGGACAAAGAAGGAAAGTGAGGGGAATTCTCCTTGTGCTATAGTGTGCTTTAAAAAAACATTTTTTCTAGGGACAGAAAACTGTAGGTAGGGAGAGTGTCAGTTTCTTTCACTGTGCCAGTCCTTGTTTCTAGGGACAAAGAAGGAAAGTGAGGGGATTTCTCCTTGTGCTATAGTGTGCTTTAAAAAAACTTTTTTTCTAGGGACAGAAAACTGTAGGTAGGGAGAGTGTCAGTTTCTTTCACTGTGCCAGTCCTTGTTTCTAGGGACAAAGAAGGAAAGTGAGGGGATTTCTCCTTGTGCTATAGTGTGCTTTAAAAAAACATTTTTTCTAGGGACAGAAAACTGTAGGTAGGGAGAGTGTCAGTTTCTTTCACTGTGCCAGTCCTTGTTTCTAGGGACAAAGAAGGAAAGTGAGGGGATTTCTCCTTGTGCTATAGTGTGCTTTAAAAAAACATTTTTTCTAGGGACAGAAAACTGTAGGTAGGGAGAGTGTCAGTTTCTTTCACTGTGCCAGTCCTTGTTTCTAGGGACAAAGAAGGAAAGTGAGGGGATTTCTCCTTGTGCTATAGTGTGCTTTAAAAAAACATTTTTTCTAGGGACAGAAAACTGTAGGTAGGGAGAGTGTCAGTTTCTTTCACTGTGCCAGTCCTTGTTTCTAGGGACAAAGAAGGAAAGTGAGGGGATTTCTCCTTGTGCTATAGTGTGCTTTAAAAAAAAAAAATTCTAGGGACAGAAAACTGTAGGTAGGGAGAGTGTCAGTTTCTTTCACTGTGCCAGTCCTTGTTTCTAGGGACAAAGAAGGAAAGTGAGGGGATTTCTCCTTGTGCTATAGTGTGCTTTAAAAAAACATTTTTTCTAGGGACAGAAAACTGTAGGTAGGGAGAGTGTCAGTTTCTTTCACTGTGCCAGTCCTTGTTTCTAGGGACAAAGAAGGAAAGTGAGGGGATTTCTCCTTGTGCTATAGTGTGCTTTAAAAAAACATTTTTTCTAGGGACAGAAAACTGTAGGTAGGGAGAGTGTCAGTTTCTTTCACTGTGCCAGTCCTTGTTTCTAGGGACAAAGAAGGAAAGTGAGGGGATTTCTCCTTGTGCTATAGTGTGCTTTAAAAAAACATTTTTTCTAGGGACAGAAAACTGTAGGTAGGGAGAGTGTCAGTTTCTTTCACTGTGCCAGTCCTTGTTTCTAGGGACAAAGAAGGAAAGTGAGGGGATTTCTCCTTGTGCTATAGTGTGCTTTAAAAAAACATTTTTTCTAGGGACAGAAAACTGTAGGTAGGGAGAGTGTCAGTTTCTTTCACTGTGCCAGTCCTTGTTTCTAGGGACAAAGAAGGAAAGTGAGGGGATTTCTCCTTGTGCTATAGTGTGCTTTAAAAAAACATTTTTTCTAGGGACAGAAAACTGTAGGTAGGGAGAGTGTCAGTTTCTTTCACTGTGCCAGTCCTTGTTTCTAGGGACAAAGAAGGAAAGTGAGGGGATTTCTCCTTGTGCTATAGTGTGCTTTAAAAAAACATTTTTTCTAGGGACAGAAAACTGTAGGTAGGGAGAGTGTCAGTTTCTTTCACTGTGCCAGTCCTTGTTTCTAGGGACAAAGAAGGAAAGTGAGGGGATTTCTCCTTGTGCTATAGTGTGCTTTAAAAAAACATTTTTTCTAGGGACAGAAAACTGTAGGTAGGGAGAGTGTCAGTTTCTTTCACTGTGCCAGTCCTTGTTTCTAGGGACAAAGAAGGAAAGTGAGGGGATTTCTCCTTGTGCTATAGTGTGCTTTAAAAAAACATTTTTTCTAGGGACAGAAAACTGTAGGTAGGGAGAGTGTCAGTTTCTTTCACTGTGCCAGTCCTTGTTTCTAGGGACAAAGAAGGAAAGTGAGGGGATTTCTCCTTGTGCTATAGTGTGCTTTAAAAAAACATTTTTTCTAGGGACAGAAAACTGTAGGTAGGGAGAGTGTCAGTTTCTTTCACTGTGCCAGTCCTTGTTTCTAGGGACAAAGAAGGAAAGTGAGGGGAATTCTCCTTGTGCTATAGTGTGCTTTAAAAAAACATTTTTTCTAGGGACAGAAAACTGTAGGTAGGGAGAGTGTCAGTTTCTTTCACTGTGCCAGTCCTTGTTTCTAGGGACAAAGAAGGAAAGTGAGGGGAATTCTCCTTGTGCTATAGTGTGCCAAAGCATTCCTCATCAACCATCTTTGAAATCCTTGTTTTTTGGACAGTCAGGGAAATTGTCGTTGTGCTATTCTGTGCAAAAGCAATAATCCTCAACCATATTTAGAAATCCTTAAGTAAAGGGACAGAGAAGGACACCTGAAGGTAGCCCTTATTGCTTTTTTCCCATCTCCCTGCAGGCCATCTATTAGAATGTCTGGAAGGCAAACAAGGAGAGGCAGACAGTCAGGAGGCAATAAAAGAGGGCAAGCAGGCTCTGTGTCTGGGGGCAACAGTGCTGGTCGTGGACGCGGTGCATTGTCATCAGCACATGGCCATGGGACACGCTTGTCCTTCTTTTCGGCAGCTGGACATGTTGAGCCACATCATGCCGAAGACTTGGTAGAGTGGATGACCAAGCCCTCCTCCTCCTCCTCATCCTCTCTCACCCAGGCTCAGGGTACTGGCAAAGCAGCTGCCAAAGCGTCCTCTTCCCTGGTATCAATGTCAGACTCATCATCAGTCACTCCTTCCCTAGACCCACCATGTCCTCCTCCTGAGGAGTCCCCCGAACTGTTTGAGCACAGTGTTGGGTACATGCTCCAGGAGGATGCCCAGCGTTTCAAAGGGTCTGATGATGAAACCCAGCTACAGGAAGGCAGTAGCGTGAGAGCAGACAGAGGGGATGCTCAAGAAGGACACCAATCTGGCAGTCATGTTCCAGCAGCTGCAGCATACTGCCAGATTGGCTCCAGTGATGAGGAGGGAGGGGATGATGAGGTCACTGACTCCACGTGGGTGCCTAATAGGAGAGAGGAGGAGGAGGAGGATGAGGAGGAGGCACATCTCCAACGAGGCAGGATGCCCTTTGGTGGCCAGCGTAAGGGCAGTACACCGACGGAATCACACCGCAGAGCTCCGCCTGTGCAGGGCGCTGCCTCTGCCCATCATTCAAAAAGTTCCTTGGTGTGGGCCTTTTTTGAGGCTAGTGCATCAGATCGCACAGCTGCTGTTTGCAACATATGTCTCAAGCGTATATCGCGTGGCCAAAACATCAGCCGCTTGGGTACCACATGCCTGACCAGACATATGTTGACCTGCCATGCAGCTCGTTGGCAAGCCTACCTCAAAGACCCACACCAAAGAACAAAGCGGACCTCTCCTTGCACCGCATCAGCTAGGATCTCCAACCCCACTATAACTTCAGTCCTCTCTGAAACATGCACTGAGAGGAATGAAGGTGTAGAATTAGGTGTGTCACAGCCAAGTACTTGCGGCCACTCTGCTAGCAGTACACCGACGTCCGATTCTAGCAGGTAAATTTCCCTGCCCCAGCTGCTGGACCGTCGAAAGAAGTTCACTCCCAGCCATCCACATGCCCAGCGGTTGAATGCTAGCTTGGCTAAATTGCTAGCGCTTCAACTGCTGCCTTTTCAGTTGGTAGACTCGGCCCCCTTCCGTGAGTTTGTGCAATGTGCGGTTCCTCAGTGACAGGTTCCCAAACGCCACTTTTTCTCACGGAAGGCTATTCCGGCTCTCTACCGGCATGTGGAAGGCAATGTCTTGGCCTCGCTGGACAGGGCGGTCAGCGGTAAGGTGCATATTACCGCTGACTCATGGTCCAGCAGGCATGGACAGGGACGTTACCTTTCTTTCACGGCCCATTGGGTCACTCTTTTGGCAGCTGGGAAGGATGCAGGACAAGGTGCAGTAGTGTTGGAGGTTGTTCCACCGCCACGCCTCCAAAATGCTACTACTGGTTGTGACACACCTCTCTCCTCCACCCCCTCCTCTTCTTCTTCCTCCATGGCCTCTTCCTGTGGTTTGTCCTATGAACCAGCGGTGCTCCGTAGCCGTTCACGGGGCTACGCAAGTACGCAGGCAAAAAGATGCCATGCCGTGCTTGCGCTGGTGTGTTTGGGGGACAGAAGCCACACTGGGGCAGAGGTCCTGTCTGCTCTGCAGGGCCAGGCCGAGAGGTGGTTGACGCCACGCCAGCTTAAGCCAGGAATGGTGGTTTGCGACAATGGCACCAACCTCCTCTCCGCCCTCCGACAGGGACAACTGACCCATGTGCCCTGTGTGGCTCACGTCCTTAACCTGGTGGTGCAGCGGTTCTTGGGCAGGTACCCGGGCTTACAGGATGTCCTGAGGCAGGCCAGGAAAGTCTGTGTGCATTTCCGCAGATCTTATAATGCCAGTGCTCGCCTGGCTGAGCTGCAAAAGGAGTTGAACCTGCCCAAGAACCGCCTTATATGTGACATGCCCACCAGGTGGAACTCAACGTTGGCCATGCTGCAGCGGCTGCACACGCAGCAGAGGGCCATCAATGAGTACCTGTGCGACTACGGCACCAGGACAGGGTCAGGGGAGCTTGGTTTTTTTTCTCCACGCCAGTGGGGCATGATCAGGGATGCATGCACTGTCCTGGCACCATTTGAGGAGGCCACGAGGATGGTGAGCAGTGACAGTGCATGCATCAGTGACACTGTACCTCTTGTCCACCTGTTGGAGCACACGCTGCGTGGAATAATGGACAGGGCACTTGAGGCAGAACAGAGGCACGAAGAGGAGGACTTCCTTGCCTCTCAAGGCCCCCTTTACCCAGACAGTGTTCCTTCTGTCCCACCCATCGCACAGGAAGAGGAAGAGGAGGAGGAGGAGGAGGAGGAGGAGGAGGAGGATTGTGTCAGCATGGAGGTGGAGGCTGGCACTCAGCATCATCAGCAGCAGTCTTTTAGGGATGATTTACAGTCCCAAGAAACCAGTGGACTTGTACGTGGCTGGGAGGAGGTGGCTGCGGATCATGTCGTCCTTAGTGACCCAGAGGACTCCGGAGCGAATGCCTCAGCAAACCTACGCTGCATGGCCTCCCTGCTCCTGCAAAGTCTGCGGAAGGATCCTCGTATTCTTCGGATCAAGGAGAGGGACCATTACTGGCTGGCCACTCTCCTTGATCCACGGTACAAGGGTAAGGTTGCGGACCTTATGTTACCTTCGCAGAGGGAGCAGAGGATGAGACAACTCCGGGAGGCCTTGCAGAAAGGTCTGTGCAACGCGTTCCCAGAGACTGGGAGGTTACAAACTCCTGGTCCTGGACAACGAGTTGCTGAGGCTTCGGCCAGTCAAAGAAGGAGCGGTGGGGAAGGTGGCCGTCTGACCGATGCGTTCAGACAATTCTTTAGTCCGCAGCCCCAAAGTATGATCGGTTCCAGCAACCATCGCCAGCGTCTGATAAACATGGTGCAGGAATATCTAGGGGCAAGGTCAGACTTGGACACCTTCCCCACCGAAAATCCTCTGGCTTACTGGGTCTTGAGGATGGATCACTGGCCAGAGCTTGCACAGTATGCAATTGAGCTACTGGCCTGTCCTGCATCCAGCGTTCTTTCGGAACGCACATTCAGTGCTGCTGGAGGATTTGTCACGGATCACAGGGTGCGCCTGTCCACCGACTCGGTTGATCGACTGACTTTCATCAAGATGAACCAGTCTTGGATCACCACCAGCTACCACACACCTGATGCTGATATAACAGACTAATTGATTTTAACATGTCACATCCCTTCAAGACTGATGCTGATGCTGAGTGCCTGTGCTGTTATGTTGACTGGCTATCCTCCTCCTCCGAGTCCTCAATGATACGATTGATGATGATAGCTTGGAAGATCATTTTTGTTTATGGGTGCCGCCACCAGTGGCTAAGGCCCAATTTTTCAGCCCCTGTTTTACAGGGGCGTGTAATTACAATTTTTGTTAGCAATAATTTGCCATAGGGCTCATTGCTGTGCTCCAAGTACAGTATCTGTGAGGGGTTGTAGTGTTTTGGCACCAGTGCCTAAGGCCCAATTTTTCAGCCCCTGTTCAACAGGGGCATGCAATTACAATTCTTGATCTAATAATTCACAGCAGGGCCCATTGCTGCACCCACCAAGAGTAACTCTGAGGGCTTACAGTGTTGTGGCAACGCCACCACCACCACCACCACCACGAAAGGCCCAATTTTTCAGCCCCTGTTCAAAAGGGGCATGTAATTACAATTCTTGATCTAATAATTCACAGCAGGGCCCATTCCTGCACCCACCAAGAGTAACTCTGAGGGCTTACAGTGTTGTGGCAACACCACCACCACCACCACCACGAAAGGCCCAATTTTTCAGCCCCTGTTCAAAAGGGGCATGTAATTACAATTCTTGATCTAATAATTCACAGCAGGGCCCATTCCTGCACCCACCAAGAGTAACTCTGAGGGCTTACAGTGTTGTGGCAACACCACCACCACCACCACCACCACGAAAGGCCCAATTTTTCAGCCCCTGTTCAACAGGGGCATGCAATTACAATTCTTGATCTAATAATTCACAGCAGGGCCCATTGCTGCACCCACCAAGAGTAACTGTCAGGGCTTACAGTGTTGTGGCACCAGCACCACCATCAAAGGCCCAATTTTTACTACCACTGTTCAACAATTATATATTTAATTAAAATTCCTGATATAATAGTTGACAGCAGGGCGTTCCAGCACCAACCAAGAGTAACTGTGAGTGCTTACAGTGTTGTGCCAACACCAACAACTAAGGGGCCTATTTCTGCAGAGTATATACGGCAGGTCCCTACTTTCAAACATCCAACTTACAAACGACTCCTACTTGCAAACGCAAGAAGACAACAGGAAGTGAGAGGAAATCTACCCCTAGGAAGGAAAATTCTCTCCTGTAAGAATAAATATGGGAGAAAGGTGTCTCCTCTGTACTGATGCTTTATCAGCAATCCTTGTTTCAAGAAAAACACCACATTTCAAAAACAGTTGACATTGGGACGGAAAGTGAGGTGAAATGTTCTGAACAGGGGCACAGACAGCAAAACAAATGTTACAGGGGTGATAACCCTTACCTATGTTTTCCAAAAAGTTTAAAAATAGATTTTTGGGCTGGAGCTACACTTCAACAATGTACCTGTTCAAAATTACAAACAGATTCTACATAAGAACAAACCTACAGTCCCTGTCTTGTATGCACCGCCTGTATACGGCTGTTCAGAGTATATAGGGCCTTTTTTATTTTATGTGCGGGGTTCCCCTTAATATCCATACAAGACCCAAAGGGGCTGGTAATGGGCTGGGGTAGGGGGGGGGGTCATGGGGTAGCTATGCCATTTTTCTTAAAGATTTTCATCCATATTACCGGGACCAGACATTACATTAAAGCCGCAAGCAGTTTTAAATGGCTTTTTTTCCCTTTAGAAGTGTCATTTTGTGCAGGGACAGTTCTAAACACGGGAAACACGTGGCACTTCACAGGCATACTTTAGACACCCCCCAGGTACGATATTTAAAGGAATATTTGACTTTTTTTTTTTTTCACTTTATGCATCATTAAAATGACTGCTCCCGAAAAACGACCGTTTTTAAAACTTCTTTTTGCATTGATACATGTCCCCTGGTGCAGAACCCGGGTTCCCAAACCCTTTTTAGGACAATAACATGCATAATAGTTGTTATAATTAGCACTTTAGAATTCGAACATTCGCATCCATTGTATTTAATAGGGTTCTAATGTTCGTACGAACTTTCGGTCCGTTTGCGGGTTCTGGTGCGAACCGAACCCGGGGGTGTTCGGCTCATCACTAGACACCACCTGCAGCTTGGAGTCAGGGTGATTCTGAGGAGGCACAGACACATCCAATGGGAAGAGGCTAGACTTCTCCCAATTCACCCGGAAACCAGAAAAGTCTCCAAATGTATTATTCTCCCTTAACAGGGCCTGGAGTGATTCATTAGTATCTGCCAGATACACCAAGGTGTCATCCGCGTAAAGGGAAATTAGTTCTTCTATATTTGCGATCGGGAACCCTTTAATGAAGGGGGATGAGCGAACACTGACAATTGTGCCATCATGCGACGTGGCTCCCAAACAAAATTTACATACTTTTTTCCCCATAAATAGAGCTTTCTTTTGGTGGTATTTGATCACCTCTGCGTTTTTTATTTTTTGCGCTATAAACAAAAATAGAGCCCTCATAGGCCCAGAGACAGCAGATGGAGCCATTGGCTTCTGTTGCTGTCAATCACAGCCATTAAGGAGGGGGGGTGGAGCTGTGCCCTGTTTGTCAAAGGGATCAAACCCACACATTTGCCCAATAGCAAGCGGATTGCTATTGTGAGCACTTGGCAAAGTGGGAGTTGGCAGGTGCGCCGTTGACAGACCCAAAAAGAGGAGGATCAGGGCTGCTCTGTGCAAAGACTGTTTGTTATAAAAAAAAAAAAAATATATGGGTTTACAATCGCTTTAATAGATATAATAATAAAAGCCCAAACTATTTTGTTCCATTTTTGATTAAGAGATGGATACAAACCCTGTCATTTTTGTTTTTGCCATCAGTGTCCTGTTCAAGAGTTTTCAATTTACTTCCTGTTCCGTATACACACGACAGGAAGTAAGAGCAAATCTCTCCACAGCAAAGTAAATCTCTGCTTAAAAAATTGTCAGCAGGAAAGATATCCCCATTGGAAGATTTCCCCCTATTCCTTACCTGGTAGCAACTCAAAGTCTTATATTTTCCTTCAATTGTTTTGTTTTACTATTAGAGAACATTTAAAGCGGAGCTCCACCCTAAAGTGGAACTTCCGCTCATCGGATTCCTCCCCCCCTCCAGTGCCACAATTGGCACCTTTCGGGGGGAGGGGGGACAGGATACCTGTCAAAGACAGGTATCCTTTTCCACTTACTGGAGTCTGGCCGCGGCGGTGAAGTCATGCGAGGCTTCCTCCTCCCCTGGCCGCTGGGCTAATAGGAGAGAGGGGCGGGGCCTCGCGCATGCGCAGTAGGGTTCCCGGCGTGAAGCCGAAAGGTTTCACTGCCGGGTTCCCTTACCCGCAATGGCGACGGCAGCACCCGACAGCTGATGTGAAACATCAGCTGCGGTGCCGACATGGAGGGACACCAGGACAGGTAAGTCTCCATTTATTAAAAGCCAGCAGCTGCAGTATGTGTAGCTGCTGGCTTTTACTTTTTTTTTTTTTGCCCGGGGTTGCCTGGAACACCCCTTTAAGTGTTGCCTTGTGTCTACTGCAAGGCAATACTCAACTTCAGCCTTGGAGTCTAGATAGCCCACTCCTTCATAGTAAGAAGAAGAATTTTTCAAGCTGAAAGAAGAAACCAATTTCAATAACACATTTTGCTAATTGATTCCAATTTGACGAAATGTGAAAATTATGTGTGAAAACTTTAATTAATAGACATCTAAGATACAAGGTAAATGTTTGTAAGAGCTTAAAGGAGAAGTACAGCCAAAGCTCGTTTGGCTGTACTTCTCCAGTGGATCACAGCAGTGCAGATCATTCTGCACTCCTGTTACCTATTTTCAGCCGACAGCCGGGAAAGATTGTGACAATATGGTTGGGATCCGCCCACATCCCTGGACCAGCACACAGCTCAGCCTCTTAGTGAGCTGTTGAGAGCCTGAGCCGGCCGCTCCCACCCCCTCCACAGCCCAGTGCCCCAGTGAGCGTAAGGGAAGGGGGGGTGCAGAGCAGACAAAAGTTGACTGGCAGTCACTAGCTCTCTGCTCATGGAGCTGTGAGAACCGAGCGATCGGCTGTGTTTGATTGTTCGGTTCTCACTGTTAGAGCCAGGGGGGGACAGATGCAGCATCGGACCGATACTGCATCCACCTCTCTTTTAGGGATTGATTGTATCAATACTGTATCAAAGCAATGAAAGTAAAACTTGGTAAAAGTAATAAAAAAATAAATACTAGCTCTACAATGCAGTTTATGCACAGAAAGTGGCATATTTTTTGAAATTTTTTGTCATCACTAAATCTGGTAGGAAGTGACCTGGTACCATCTTTAACATTCACCTTGTTATTTTTGTATGTGATCATAGTTCAAGATCTGCTTTTGCCCCCGGGCTAACACTGTCTCACCTCTCTTCTGCAGGAGTTTAACATGCTGGCGGAACAAGGGGCGATGCTTCCGGCGTAGGAACCACCCTGAGGTTTTAGGATAGCCCAATTCTGAGAGAATGCTGGGATTCTGCAGGGGGAGAAGAAAGTTCCTGGCTGCCTCTCTCACTCTCCTTTTTGTTCCAGCCATCACCTGGATTTACCTCTTCACTGGAAACTTTGGCGGTGAGTAGCAAATTAAAGTGGATGTCGGGGCAAAAAAAAATTAAAATTGATAAATACTGCAAGTGCAGAAAAATTTCTGTTTCTCTGACAGAAATCCAGTGAGTTCCTAACTTCCTGTTTATGATGCCTGCTAGACTGCAAAACTCTGCCTACCTCCCGCCCCTCTTTGTTCACACCCTGTGTGCACACATTGATTTCTTTACCATCTACAGAATGCTGCTACTAGGAGATTTAGTTCTGGTCGTGTACCTACGTCAGTAGGCACTCATACTTCCCAACTTTTTGAGATGGGAACGAGGGACACCTATTGGCAAGATTTTGTAGGCATAGGACACACCCCCTGTCATGCCGCCTGTTGGAAGGCAACATGAGTTAATATAATTCCTGATTTTCTCACTCCCTGGAGGACAGGCAGATGGCCCCCAAGTTGGAATGTGACCAGTTACGCCTCTAACTTTGCATGACAAAGCAGGCTCCGATCTGACTAACCGAAAGAGGATGGGAATCATTGTTTAACCACTCTGCAAGCAAGCTTCAAAGAGAGCTATGGCTGCCAATATAATTGATGACAAAGATCAAAAGAGCAACCGATACATAGGCAATACTGCCCCTAGAGGCCAATACGGCAAGACGGATAGTAATATAATATATTGAGGAGGACTGCCCCGTGAACACTTTGATTCCTCCAAAAACCGAGTTGGGCTGGCAATGGGGGGTTTGGATGAGGTGTGATTGAGGTTTTTAAAAAGGGCAGTCTGAACCACAAAGCCCTCTTTTGCCATCCAGAGCCCAGCCGATGAGTCTGTCTAGAGAATTGTGATAAGTATTTTTTGATATTCTGCTGTTTAGTGTGAGATATTAGCATATTCCTATTTTCTTGGGAAATAAATGAAAGATAATGTTTTACTAGCAGCAGTGTGTTTACTTTCATAGATAACCTTATATTATTGTGCTAATCAGAGTCTTAATAGACTAGCTAATTATAGGCTTAGACAAGTTAATACATTTATGCAATAGATAGAGGGAATCCGTAAACACCTTTCGGAAGAATAGTTATTTATATAGTTTATATTGATTGTATATTATTGCATATTTACTTCACCGCCTTAAAGGAGAATTACACCAAAAAAAAATATTAGTTAAACCCACAAGTACTTTTTTTTTTTTACCACTAATGAATGCAGCAATTTTGAAATTGAAGGAAAGGTTTAGCACTGGGAAAACACGTGTTGAAAGATAAAAAGGGCATTTTATGTACAACTATATAGATCAAACCAAAATGAGGGACAAAAGAGGACAGAGGGACATTGTTCCAAATCAGGGACAGCCCCTCAAAATCAGGGACAGTTGGGAGCTATGGGCACTGACCCAGCAGCTGCCCCTGCAAACATTTTGTAGGCCAATTGGTGATGTCACAGGAATTAATAAAAAGGAACAAGGTAAAAAAATAAATAAAAATTGGACAGTGGAGGGGTTTGGGGGTAGATTTTAGTAACGACTGCACATATCTCTTAATCTTTGATGCTACGCTATCCTAAAAGAGATTTAATGGATTTTAGAAGATGGGTGTCAGCTGAAGGTAAAACCGTAGAAGAAGGAAAATGGTTTAGTGTACCACTTCCTGTTTATGTTTACTGTATTGTGTATCTATCACTTTCTGTCTGTTACAATGCTCACTAGAATAAATTATGAAGGTTCAACTCCTCAAAGGGGATACAGGAATACACAGTAGATTATAGCACTCCCTTGCTACAACGAAAAAGAAACGTTTTGGCTGGAGATACACAGAATTACATAGGCCATGTGTAGTACACCCCGATCGACTGCCCCGCTGCCAGTCCCCTCCTTGCACTTGCTGGCAATTCCCAGCTGTTATAATGACATCCAGGATTTGCACTGTAAATACAGCAGCTGTGGAAGCTGTTGTCAAATAAAAGACAGTCTAACACAGTGTTTGTAAACATTGTTCATACTGGAAATAGAGAGATACAAAGTAACAGCATTATTTTTGTATCTACTGTGTTTCATTCATCTGCATATCAAATGGGCCAGCTTCAGTCTGCTAGGATGTCAGTTAAAGCAACCCGACAGGCGACAAGTAAAAAAAAATAATAATAATTTTTAAAACAAAATTAAAAATATATTCTGATTTAACCCCTTATTAACCCTAATTAACCCTTTTACTTTCTTGTTGATTTTGATGGTAATTTAAATTTTTCTAATCATTAACCTTATTTTTTTTCATGTTTAGGATTTGACCATTCATTTTTTTTTGTGTTGCAATAAAGAAAAAGTGAAAAATTAAAAAAAAAAATTTTTTAGAAATTGCGTCCATAATGGGTGTACAGGTATGAGAGCTGAAATGGTTAATCAGTAAGCATAAATAGCTTAGCAGTTTTAAAATGGACTTGAGGACACAGTCAGTGCCAGAGGGAGCCAGTTGAAGCCCTGAGTCATTAATATAAAAGAAATGACTCTGTGATCGGATGAAGAAATGTTCTGTGATCGGATGACCTGTACAATACTTTCTTCCATTAGCTGAGGTCAGAGGTCATAGAAAAAAAGGATGATTTCATTTAGGTCACTCATAATACAGGGTCAATAGGTGTTCTTTCTAGACAGTACTCCTGGAGCCTCAACATTTATATCGTCCTTCTAGATCTCAATAAATGTAGAGCCTGCCTTATGAGATATTTATGGACCATGATGCGAGCTACTATACAACATAGCATCAGTTTCTGAAAACAGACAGGATTCTTTGATTACTACTTTTTCATAACTCAAAAAAAGTGATGAGAGTACCGTATATACTCGAGTATAAGCCAAGTTTTTCAGCACATTTTTTTGTGCTGAAAATGCCCCCCTCGGCTTATACTCGAGTCTGTGTCCATCTTCAACTTTGTGCGCCTGATCCCAGCCAAACTTGGCACACATGTAGCCCCACTCTTCCTCTACAAGTGTGCAAAGATTGTTGTCCGGGGGAGGACCTATGGCCGGTGAGCACCGATTTTTCAAACCCGGGAACCCCTTCCATAGACTCCAATGTTATAAGCTAGTCTGGAGCAGCAAGCACAGCATCACACCACTTCCCTGCAAAGCATTGTTTGCATGCTTAAAACGCAGAATTTTGAACTTCTAAAATGTGAGTACCCTGCATATGTTTATGAATAAAGATTGTGTACTCATGCGGTATCACACTATTGGGAGTATCCCCCTTTGTTTTTCTTCCATCTGGGTAACATTGGAGCTGGATTACCAAGCATTGAGGAACATAGAGGAATAGAGTTTTGTGCCACAGAGCCTCACAGTGGCTAACACTGTGGATGCCTTATACCCCTTGAGGGTAAGAAATATCTGGTGAGTGAGCATTTCTATCAGAGCACGGATGCACAACGACTTGCAGTGACCACCAAGATCACACCAGAATTTTTTTTTGGCAACACCAGCACTTCACTTTATTTATATGACGCAAATGAACTTTTCCTTTCTTTTTTGTTCTGAATTAATATTGGAATCAATTATTTATTTATTTTCGTCACTGCACTTTGTCACTAAGGATTTTTTTTTTTTAATTTCATTCCACCATATCACATTATTAAGGTTTCACTATCGAGGATCTATCACAGATATGTCTCTATTACCCAATTTTTATTAATTTGCCACTACCATCTTAGCAGCTTATATTACTGGCATATATATTTATTTTTTATTTGCATAATTATCCTTTTATAATACACCTTCATTGGTACGGTATCAAGACAGTAAATAGACAGCGCCATTCCTACTCCCTCTCTCTTTCATAAGCCAGTCTAGTCACACAGCGCCGGAGATCAGGTAGGGAGATTGGGCACAGTGAGGCATGGGCACAGTCACAGTGAGGCATGGGCACAGTGAGGCATGGGCACAGTGAGGCACAGTGAGGCATGGGCACAGTGACAGTGAGGCATGGGCACAGTGAGGCATGGACACAGTAAGGCACAGTGAGGCATGGACACAGTGAGGTATGGACACAGTGAGGCACAGTGAGGCATGGACACAGTGAGGCATGGGCACAGTGAGGCACAGTGAGGCATGGACACAGTGAGGCATGGGCACAGTGAGGCATGGACACAGTGAGGCATGGGCACAGTGACAGTGAGGCATGGGCACAGTGAGGCATGGACACAGTGAGGCATGGACACAGTGAGGCACAATGAGGCATGGGCACAGTGAGGCATGGACACAGTAAGACACAGTGAGGCATGGACACAGTGAGGCACAGTGAGGCATGCACATGGACACAGTGAGGCAAAGTGAGGCACAGTGAGGTATGCAGATGGACACCCTAGGCTTATACTCGAGTCAATAAGTTTTCCAATTTTTTTGTGGTAAAATTAGGTGCCTCGGCCTATATTCGGGTCGGCTTATACTCGAGTATATACGGTATATTAAATATGACATTATTGTAATAAATAGCATTTTTTATGCTGGACTGGAACTCAGCTTCAAGTTGGTTCCATCAGTCTTTTAAAAAAAGCTGACCAATGCCCTTTTAAGCAGAATTCTAGACAGAAGCCCAAATCTGCAGCGTTCCCCTTACTTTGGCTCTTTGCTTGACCAACAACCTGCAATTAACACTACAGATGTGCCTTGTGACACCAGTAAAACATGGAGACCATCAGTAAAATCTCTTTTTTGCCACAGATGAAGGCTTTTCTGGGTGATAAAGATAACAGTGGGCATCTTGTAGATCGGGGGTGAGCAACGAGTAGATTGCGATCTACCAGTAGATCACGAACAGGTGATTGGTAGATCGCGGTCTGGACTACAACCCCCCCAACTTTGTGGAGGGCTTTTGAATGTTTAAAATTGAGTTTAAAAAAAAAAAAAAATACAGTTTAATTTAACTTTTCCCCTATCTATTCTACTTTCTCATGTCATATAGAGTTACTTCAGTAATCCAATATGAGCTGTGGTATTTGTGCTTTTAGTTAAGGTGGTATTATGTGCTCCTTGAAAAAGTAAATGAATAAATGTAGTTGCATACCTTTTGTAACAATTACTGTACTTCCTGTCTACAGTTTTATAGCATTACTACCCTATGAAAGTTTCCTCTGTTGAATTTCAGCCTATAAGATGTCACCTTTGTCTTCAGCGATTCCCTTGTGCTATTACAACGTGCTTTGCTTGTGGGATGCATGTGCAGTAGGGACTGCTAGCGCTATGTCTGACCAGTGCATGTGCAGTAGGGACTGCTAGCGCTATGTCTGACCAGTGAATGTGCAGTAGGGACTGCTAGCGCTATGTCTGACCAGTGCATGTGCAGTAGGGACTGCTAGCGCTATGTCTGACCAGTGCATGTGCAGTAGGGACTGCTAGCGCTATGTCTGACCAGTGAATGTGCAGTAGGGACTGCTAGCGCTATGTCTGACCAGTGCATGTGCAGTAGGGACTGCTAGCGCTATGTCTGACCAGTGCATGTGCAGTAGGGACTGCTAGCGCTATGTCTGACCAGTGCATGTGCAGTAGGGACTGCTAGCGCTATGTCTGACCAGTGCATGTGTAGTAGGGACTGCTAGCATTATGTCAGACCAGTGCATGTGCAGTAGGGACTCCTAGCGCTATGTTTGATCAGTGCATGTGCAGTAGGGACTGCTAGCGTTATGTCGGACCAGTGCATGTGCAGTAGGGACTGCTAGCGCTATGTCTGACCAGTGCATGTGCAGTAGGGACTGCTAGTGCTATGTCTGACCAGTGTATGTGCAGTAGGGACTGCTAGCGCTATGTCTGACCAGTGCATGTGCAGTAGGGACTGCTAGCGCTATGTCTGACCAGTGCATGTGCAGTAGGGACTGCTAGCATTATGTCAGACCAGTGCATGTGCAGTAGGGACTCCTAGCGCTATGTCTGATCAGTGCATGTGCAGTAGGGACTGCTAGCGTTATGTCGGACCAGTGCATGTGCAGTAGGGACTGCTAGCGCTATGTCGGACCAGTGCATGTGCAGTAGGAACTGCTAGCGCTATGTCTGATCAGTGCATGTGCAGTAGGGACTGCTAGCGCTATGTCGGACCAGTGCATGTGCAGTAGGGACTGCTAACGCTATGTCTGATCAGTGCATGTGCAGTAGGGACTGCTAGCGCTATGTCTGACCAGTGCATGTGCAGTAGGGACTGCTAGCGCTATGTCTGATCAGTGCATGTGCAGTAGGGACTGCTAGCGCTATGTCTGACCAGTGCATGTGCAGTAGGGACTGCTAGCGCTATGTCTGACCAGTGCATGTGCAGTAGGGACTGCTAGCGCTATGTCTGACCAGTGCATGTGCAGTAGGGACTGCTAGCGCTATGTCTGACCAGTGAATGTGCAGTAGGGACACTGCTAGCGCTATGTCTGACCAGTGCATGTGCAGTAGGGACTGCTAGCGTTATGTCTGACCAGTGCATGTGCAGTAGGGACACTGCTAGCGCTATGTCTGACCAGTGAATGTGCAGTAGGGACACTGCTAGCGCTATGTCTGACCAGTGAATGTGCAGTAGGGACACTGCTAGCGCTATGTCTGACCAGTCCATGTGCCGTAGGGACTGCTAGCGCTATGTCTGACCAGTCCATGTGCAGTAGGGACTGCTAGCGCTATGTCTGACCAGTGAATGTGCAGTAGGGACACTGCTAGCGCTATGTCTGACCAGTGTATGTAGAGTAGGGTCTGCTAGCGCTATGTCTGACCAGTGCATGTGCAGTAGGGACGGCTAGCGCTATGTCTGACCAGTGAATGTGCAGTAGGGACACTGCTAGCGCTATGTCTGACCAGTGCATATGCCGTAGGGACTGCTAGCGCTATGTCTGACCAGTGCATGTGCAGTGGGGACTGCTAGCGCTATGTCGGACCAGTGCATGTGCAGTAGGGACTGCTAGCGCTATGTCTGACCAGTGCATGTGCAGAAGAGACTGCTAGCGCTATGTCGGACCAGTGCATGTGCAGTAGGGACACTGCTAGCGCTATTTCAGACCAGTGCATGTGCCGTAGGGACTGCTAGCGCTAAGTCGGACCAGTGCATGTGCAGTAGGGACACTGCTAGCGCTATGTCAGACCAGTGCATGTGCCGTAGGGACTGCTAGCGCTATGTCGGACCAGTGCATGTGCAGTAGGAACTGCTAGCGCTATGTCTGACCAGTCCATGTGCAGTAGGAACTGCTAGCGCTATGTCAGACCAGTGCATGTGCAGTAGGGACTGCTAGCGCTATGTCTGACCAGTGCATGTGCAGTAGGGACTGCTAGTGCTATGTCTGACCAGTGTATGTGCAGTAGGGACTGCTAGCGCTATGTCTGACCAGTGCATGTGCAGTAGGGACTGCTAGCGCTATGTCTGACCAGTGCATGTGCAGTAGGGACTGCTAGCATTATGTCAGACCAGTGCATGTGCAGTAGGGACTCCTAGCGCTATGTCTGATCAGTGCATGTGCAGTAGGGACTGCTAGCATTATGTCGGACAAGTGCATGTGCAGTAGGGACTGCTAGCGCTATGTCTGACCAGTGAATGTGCAGTAGGGACACTGCTAGCGCTATGTCTGACCAGTGCATGTGCAGTAGGGACTGCTAGCGCTATGTCTGACCAGTGCATGTGCAGTAGGGACACTGCTAGCGCTATGTCTGACCAGTGAATGTGCAGTAGGGACACTGCTAGCGCTATGTCTGACCAGTGAATGTGCAGTAGGGACACTGCTAGCGCTATGTCTGACCAGTCCATGTGCCGTAGGGACTGCTAGCGCTATGTCTGACCAGTCCATGTGCAGTAGGGACTGCTAGCGCTATGTCTGACCAGTGAATGTGCAGTAGGGACACTGCTAGCGCTATGTCTGACCAGTGTATGTAGAGTAGGGTCTGCTAGCGCTATGTCTGACCAGTGCATGTGCAGTAGGGACGGCTAGCGCTATGTCTGACCAGTGAATGTGCAGTAGGGACACTGCTAGCGCTATGTCTGACCAGTGCATATGCCGTAGGGACTGCTAGCGCTATGTCTGACCAGTGCATGTGCAGTGGGGACTGCTAGCGCTATGTCGGACCAGTGCATGTGCAGTAGGGACTGCTAGCGCTATGTCTGACCAGTGCATGTGCAGAAGAGACTGCTAGCGCTATGTCGGACCAGTGCATGTGCAGTAGGGACACTGCTAGCGCTATGTCAGACCAGTGCATGTGCCGTAGGGACTGCTAGCGCTAAGTCGGACCAGTGCATGTGCAGTAGGGACACTGCTAGCGCTATGTCAGACCAGTGCATGTGCCGTAGGGACTGCTAGCGCTATGTCGGACCAGTGCATGTGCAGTAGGAACTGCTAGCGCTATGTCTGACCAGTCCATGTGCAGTAGGAACTGCTAGCGCTATGTCAGACCAGTGCATGTGCAGTAGGGACTGCTAGCGCTATGTCTGACCAGTGCATGTGCAGTAGGGACTGCTAGTGCTATGTCTGACCAGTGTATGTGCAGTAGGGACTGCTAGCGCTATGTCTGACCAGTGCATGTGCAGTAGGGACTGCTAGCGCTATGTCTGACCAGTGCATGTGCAGTAGGGACTGCTAGCATTATGTCAGACCAGTGCATGTGCAGTAGGGACTCCTAGCGCTATGTCTGATCAGTGCATGTGCAGTAGGGACTGCTAGCGTTATGTCGGACAAGTGCATGTGCAGTAGGGACTGCTAGCGCTATGTCTGACCAGTGCATGTGCAGTAGGGACTGCTAGTGCTATGTCTGACCAGTGTATGTGCAGTAGGGACTGCTAGCGCTATGTCTGACCAGTGCATGTGCAGTAGGGACTGCTAGCGCTATGTCTGACCAGTGCATGTGCAGTAGGGACTGCTAGCATTATGTCAGACCAGTGCATGTGCAGTAGGGACTCCTAGCGCTATGTCTGATCAGTGCATGTGCAGTAGGGACTGCTAGCGTTATGTCGGACCAGTGCATGTGCAGTAGGGACTGCTAGCGCTATGTCGGACCAGTGCATGTGCAGTAGGAACTGCTAGCGCTATGTCTGATCAGTGCATGTTCAGTAGGGACTGCTAGCGCTATGTCGGACCAGTACATGTGCAGTAGGGACTGCTAACGCTATGTCTGATCAGTGCATGTGCAGTAGGGACTGCTAGCGCTATGTCTGACCAGTGCATGTGCAGTAGGGACTGCTAGCGCTATGTCTGATCAGTGCATGTGCAGTAGGGACTGCTAGCGCTATGTCTGACCAGTGCATGTGCAGTAGGGACTGCTAGCGCTATGTCTGACCAGTGCATGTGCAGTAGGGACTGCTAGCGCTATGTCTGACCAGTGCATGTGCAGTAGGGACTGCTAGCGCTATGTCTGACCAGTGCATGTGCAGTAGGGACTGCTAGCGCTATGTCTGACCAGTGAATGTGCAGTAGGGACACTGCTAGCGCTATGTCTGACCAGTGCATGTGCAGTAGGGACTGCTAGCGCTATGTCTGACCAGTGCATGTGCAGTAGGGACACTGCTAGCGCTATGTCTGACCAGTGCATGTGCAGTAGGGACACTGCTAGCGCTATGTCTGACCAGTGCATGTGCAGTAGGGACACTGCTAGCGCTATGTCTGACCAGTGCATGTGCAGTAGGGACACTGCTAGCGCTATGTCTGACCAGTGCATGTGCAGTAGGGACACTGCTAGCGCTATGTCTGACCAGTGAATGTGCAGTAGGGACACTGCTAGCGCTATGTCTGACCAGTGCATGTGCAGTAGGGACACTGCTAGCGCTATGTCTGACCAGTGCATGTGCAGTAGGGACACTGCTAGCGCTATGTCTGACCAGTGAATGTGCAGTAGGGACACTGCTAGCGCTATGTCTGACCAGTGAATGTGCAGTAGGGACACTGCTAGCGCTATGTCTGACCAGTCCATGTGCCGTAGGGACTGCTAGCGCTATGTCTGACCAGTCCATGTGCAGTAGGGACTGCTAGCGCTATGTCTGACCAGTGAATGTGCAGTAGGGACACTGCTAGCGCTATGTCTGACCAGTGTATGTAGAGTAGGGTCTGCTAGCGCTATGTCTGACCAGTGCATGTGCAGTAGGGACGGCTAGCGCTATGTCTGACCAGTGAATGTGCAGTAGGGACACTGCTAGCGCTATGTCTGACCAGTGCATATGCCGTAGGGACTGCTAGCGCTATGTCTGACCAGTGCATGTGCAGTGGGGACTGCTAGCGCTATGTCGGACCAGTGCATGTGCAGTAGGGACTGCTAGCGCTATGTCTGACCAGTGCATGTGCAGTGGGGACTGCTAGCGCTATGTCGGACCAGTGCATGTGCAGTAGGGACTGCTAGCGCTATGTCTGACCAGTGCATGTGCAGAAGAGACTGCTAGCGCTATGTCGGACCAGTGCATGTGCAGTAGGGACACTGCTAGCGCTATGTCAGACCAGTGCATGTGCCGTAGGGACTGCTAGCGCTATGTCGGACCAGTGCATGTGCAGTAGGGACACTGCTAGCGCTATGTCAGACCAGTGCATGTGCCGTAGGGACTGCTAGCGCTATGTCGGACCAGTGCATGTGCCGTAGGGACTGCTAGCGCTATGTCGGACCAGTGCATGTGCAGTAGGGACACTGCTAGCGTTATGTCAGACCAGTGCATGTGCCGTAGGGACTGCTAGCGCTATGTCGGACCAGTGCATGTGCAGTAGTGGGTCACTGCCTTTCTACACTCTGGCCCTGTGCCTGGCTAGTGCATGTGCAGGAATGAACCACTGACACTGTATAGTCAATATGCACAGTGCAACTCTTATTTTCTTTTTTAAGCACAGTACTATGCATGTGCCGGTCAGGCACAGCGCCTGTGACCCCCTTCTGCACGTGCGCCTGACAAGCACATTGCCAGCAGCTCTTTCAGCTTTCATTCTATTTGGGTGGAGATAAATGTAAAGGGCAGTTTTACTATTAGCGTTAAATAACTTCAGGAATGCTAAATGTAAAAAGCATGGATAAGTGAACCTCCTGGTGTTAGTTGCACTTTTTTCCGTGCCATGATCTTCTTCCTAAAAGTTTTAGGAACATTTATGATCCTCTGTGCTTGGTTCTGCAGCCAGAATTAGGCGCCCAGTAAAAAAAAAGACAAGTAAAGGCCCATAGACACGATCGGATTATCCGACGGGAGTTGTGTGATGACAGGCTGTTGTTGGAAAATCTAACCGTTTGTACGCTCCATTGGACAATTGTCAGATTTTCCATGGACAAATGTTGGATTGCATGCTTTAAAATTGTCCGCCAACAAATGTGTGTTGGCGGATTATCTGATCGTGTGTGAACAAGTCCGTCGGACAAAACTCCAAAGTACAAACACGCATGCTCAGAAGCACCAATGCTCACCATAACACAACATTAGCAGACATTGCCCAAAGGGTGGTGCTAAAGAGCTGAAAAACCATGTAGTTTTGTGTTTGTTGGACGACAATTCTTTGCCGTTTGTATGCAATACAAGTTTGCGGCCAACGCCCTTCGGACAAAAGTCCTACACTTTGTCCGATGAAAATCCGATCGTGTGTATGAGACTTTAGATACGACATGTTTAGCAAGCAGGTAGGTGGGAGGTATCCCCAGCAACTACTCGTTCATATGACAAGCAACAGAAATGTTCAAGCTATGAGTAAACACTGAATAGAGTGTGAAACGCGTCAGTTGTCCTGGGTTCATGCTGTTATTTGTAGTGCCTGTTTCCTTTTAATAAACTACGTTGGATTGGAGTGCGGCTGTCCTAACTACTTCTTGTTCCCAATAGCCATGTGTATTGCCAGCACCCTCGGTTTCCGAGAGAAGGATTTTACCAAGATACACCTGCCTGGAGCGGTTATTTCTGTCTTTCAGAAATGTTCAAGTAAAAGGCTTTGCCGGGATTCTGAGCAGGGAAATTGATTCTCTTCTTTGATCCTATTATCTGAAACTTGCAGTCTATTTTGTAGTTGTCTCCGTCCTCTCCCAGGAGATCGATCCCCATCTTCCGTTCCTTCCCAGGACATGCACTGGGCTCACATCCGGAAGAGAAATCGGAAAGATGTTTTGCAGATCAAAGCATGGACTAGGACAGGAGTGGGGGGGTGGGAGGAATAATTAGGGTCGTAGAAACTCAACCTTATCGTCGTCTAACTTGTGTTGATGTCCAACATCGACATCCGTTCACTAATAAGATGAGGAAAATCCTTTTACAGCACATTGTAAGAACTAGCAAACAAGAGATATGTTCATGTCTTGTGACCTCCAAAGTCTAGGAGAGCAAGGCTTTTAATTCACTTAAAGCAATTCCCGTCACTAAGAGAAACATTTTTAATAAGATACACCATGTATTTGGTTGTATCAGATAGCGTGTCCCCCAATTAGCTCTGTGACTCTACCCACTGGCCATTCCATTACTACAGAACATACATTAGATGGGTAAAGCACAGGTCAGCATACACAGATTTAAGAGCCAGGGCAAAAAAAAAAAACATTCAGTACATCTAATAATAAATGTACTTTTCCGTAGAGTACGGTAAAATTCCTGTTGTTCTGCAGGAAATGCATTGGGGCCATTTCTGGATGGAAATCTCAAGAATTGGTCTCAGCACTACCCAGTTGTCTTCTGTTGAACTACAGAATGTGTTGTTTTATACCTGTTTTAACAAATAAGCATTTAATATAAAACCAAAGGATTCCATAATCACCATGGGTTAGCTAAAGAGACAGCTCAGCAGGCAATGCTTGCTTTATAACTCCCTCTGTTTAATTGAAGCCTCCTACTGAGCTGTCTGAACAGGATGTACCACTGCTAAGATGTTAAGATGTCTCATTGGAATTCTGCAACCACCTTCTAGTGATTGTAAAGGCATATACAGTATATATATATATATATATATATATATATATATACACACACTCACCAGCCACTTTATTAGGTACACCTTGCTTGTACCAGGTTGGACACCCTTTTGCCTTCAGAACTGCCTTCATTCTTTGTGGCATAGATTCAACAAGGTGTTGGAAACATTCCTCTGAGATTTTGGTCCATATTGACATGATAGCATCACGCAGTTGCTGCAGATTTGTTGACTGCACATCCATGATGTGAATCTTCCGTTCCACCACATCCCAAAGGTGCTCTTTTGGATTGAGATCTGGTGACTATGGAGGCCATTGGAGTAAAGTGAACTAATTGTCATGTTCATGAAACTAGTGGTGAGATGAATTGAGCTTTGTGACATGGTACATTATCCTGCTGGAAGGAGCCATCAGAAGATGGGCACACTGTAGTCATAAAGGGATGGACATGGTCAGCAACAAATACTCAGGTAGGCCGTGGTGTATGAACAATGCTCAATTGGTACCAAGGGGCCCAAAATGTGCCAAGAAAATATCCCCCACACCATTACACCACCGCTACCAGCACGAACCATTGATATAAGGCAGGATGGATCCATGGTTTCAGGTTGTTTAAACTAAATTCTGACCCTACCATCTAAATGTCGCAGCTAAAATCGAAACTCATCAGACCAGGCAATGTTTTTCCAGTCTTCGATTGTCTAATCTGTTCAATGTGTTGTGCATTCAGAGATGGTATTCTGCATACCTTGGTTGTAAAGGTGGGTTATTTGAGTTACTGTTGCCTTTCTATCATCTCAAACTTGTCTGCCCATTCTCCTCTGACCACTTAAATCGCCTTTCTTTCTCATTCTGATGCTCAGTTTTAACTTCAGCAAGTCGCCTTCACTACGTCTAGATGCCTCAACGCATGAGTTACTGCCATGTTATTGGCTGATTAGCAATTTGTGTTACCAAGCACTTGAACAGGTGTACCTAATAAAGTGGCTGATAACTAAATATAAATATATATATATATATATATATATATATATATATATATATATACCGTATTTATCGGCCTATAACACGCGCCGGCGTATAACACGCACCCCAAGTTTAGGAGGGAATTTTAAGGAAAAAAACTTTTAGGAGGGAAATTCAAGGAAAAAAACCTTACATTTAAATGCAGCATGCAGCCTTGCCCAGTGTCCATCTGCAGCCTTGCCCAGTGTCCATCTGTCCATCTGCAGCCTTGCCCAGTGTCCATCTGTCCATCTGCAGCCTTGCCCAGTGTCCATCTGCCCATCTGCAGCCTTGCCCAGTGTCCATCTGTCCATCTGCAGCCTTGCCCAGTGCCTTTGCAATCTTGTCAGTCTCTGCGTTTTTTTAAATTTGGCGCAGATTTCTGTGGAGAGGAGCGAGCGGGGCCGAGTGTACTTCGGCTAGACTCGGCTCTGCTCACAGTCAGGGGCAGGACTGCGAGAGGAGCCGAGACTAGCCGAAGTACACTCGGCTTTCTCTATGTCAGCGGCGCAGTCAGAGATGGGCGGGACTGCGAGAGGAGCCGAGTAAAGCCGAGTGTACTTCGGCTTCGGCTCCGCTCGCTCCTCTCGCTCGTTTCAGCAGGGGAATTCGACGGAGTATCGGCGTATAACACGCACCCACGATTTCCCCCTGATTTTAAGGGGAAAAAAGTGCGTGTTATACGCCGATAAATACGGTATATATATTGTGACAGCAGGAAGGTAAAGTCACCTGGTTGCATCCAGGGGGGTAGATATATTTCGCCCAGATTCAGGCTTTACGCCGACTTATACAACTAGGTGGAGAGTTGTATAAGCCCAGCTGAGGATAGTGGGCTCATGGATGACTCATACCTCTAGGGAGAGTGTGGGGCGTCGTGCAGACAGGGAGTTGATGAGACCAGCTGAAGCTTGTCAGCTCATTTAGGCCTCTATAAGAACTCCCAGCTTCATTAGGGGTTAGCTCATGCCTGGAAGCAGACCTGTGTGGACTTCCTGGAGAGAGTGAACCCTTGTGCGGTGAGACAAAGCCTGTGTGGCTATTTGCTTGGACATTTAAAACCAGGGACTTAGGGACTAGGACAGCACTAGGCTGATCCCAGTTGTTAGTTAGGAAACCTGTATGTTTAGTCAGAGGTCAAATTGACCAGGATTTATTTTGTTTATGTTTCTTTTGCTTTGCTGTGTTTTTGTCACTGTAAATAGAAAATAAACCGCACCTTTTTGATTTTGAAAACCACAACCTCCGTCTGCTGGGCCTGTTTTTGTGTGGGGAGCCCATCCCGGGGGTCACACACACCCGCTGCCGAGCTAACCCCCTCACAGTTGGTGGAGAATGCGGGCAGTTTTTTTAAGCCAGCATGGAGGAGATACTGAAACAGCTGGCTCTAGCAAATGCCAATCAACAGCAGACAAATGCAGGTTTGCAAAAGAGCCTTGCAGCTCATCAACAGAGCCTTGCAGCTCAACAACAGAACTTCGCAGCCCAGCAGCAAGCTCATCAACAGAGCCTTGCAGCCCAGCAGCAGACAAACGCAACTTTGCAACATAGTCTGGAGGCTCAGCAACAAGCCCAGCAGCAATCTGAGGCCCGCTTCATAGACCTGTTGCAGAAGCAAGAGCAGAGACTACAACAACAGATGGAAGCAGTAATGCAGCAACGTCCGCAGACCAGTGAGGAAAGCCGTCCCACTAATACCGCGTCCTTTGGGGTGAGTCGTTTATTGACAAAAATGACTGGAGAGGATGATCCAGAGGTATTTTTGACCACATTTGAAAGGACCGCTGAAAGAGAAAAGTGGCCTGAGGAGCAGTGGGCTGGACTAGTGGCTCCTCTGTTAACTGGTGAATCGCAGAAAGCTTACTATGACCTAGAGCCTAACCAAGCAAAAGACTATGTGATGCTAAAAGCTGAAATATTGGCAAGGCTGGGTGTCACCCTGGCTGTCCGGGCTCAGCGTGTGCATAACTGGACTTTCCAGCTTGGAAAACCCCCCAGGTCTCAAATGTATGATCTCATTCACCTGAGCAGAAAGTGGCTACAGCCAGAGACTTTGTCCGCACCAAAGATTGTGGAACGTGTTGTAATGGATCGGTTTTTGAGAGCTCTTCCTACTGCCATCCAAAAGTGGGTAAGCCATGGAGACCCAGAGACGGCCGATGGTCTTGTGGATCGTGTGGAGAAATACTTGGCTACAGAGAACCTGACGGTCTCTTCCAGAGACACTCGGACTTTCCACCCTAAGACCAGACCATCCCCAGGGGCGGATAAGATGATTCCAAGGGGTAAGGGTGGAGAGAGTGAGAGGGTGGGAGCTCTACCCCAAGTTTGGCGAGAACAGCCTGGGAAATCAGCGGCTCAAGAGGCGGCAAGAAGGATCGTTTGCTACCGCTGCCGGCAAGCGGGACATATTGCAGCAAATTGCCCGGTTGTGGAGGAACCCATGCAGTGTGACTTTCTGACGGGCAGACGTCAGTCGCTGTGTGCGACAGTCGCATGCACTGCCATTCGAGGAACTGAGAAACATTTATGCAAAATGTGTGTTAATGGTAGAAATGTTGTGGTATTGCTGGATTCAGGTAGCCTTGTGACCCTGATAAAGGCTGAGTTAGTTAAAACAGAGGTCTCTGGGAATAGCAAGGTAGCTGTTATTTGTGTGCATGGGGACACCCGAGAGTATCCAGTGACTACAGTGTGTTTCGAGACCCCCAAAGGTACCCTCTCTCATCCAGTGGGCTTAGTATCTCAGTTACCGCATGACGCCATTGTGGGAAGGGATTTTCCGAAGTTCTGGGAACTGTGGGATGATCCTGAGCCCCCCACTGGTGCCCCTATGTACCAGGAATGTGATAGCCAGAACTCCCCTGAGAGTGGTGAGGACTCTCCGGAATTTCCCTTGTCAGTATTGGCAGGGGAGACTCAAGAAACTGGAGAGGAGCCCACCTCCTCAGACGAAAACCTACCGTCTGTGGAGTTTTCTGATCTTGAGGTTCACAGGGAAAACTTTGCCACAGAACAGTTGAAAGACCCCGCCCTAATAAAGGCACGGGAAAACGTAGTGAAAATAGATGGCGAGTTAGTGAACCCAGATAATACCTGCACTTACCCATACTTCAGCGTAGAGAAGGACCTACTGTATCGGGTGGCAAAAAGGGCAGAAGAAACCGTTGAGCAGCTTGTGGTGCCCAAACCGTACAGGAAGTTGGTGTTGGAGTTGGCCCATGGGCACATTCTTGGAGGTCATCTGGGGACAGAGAAAACCCGAGAGAGGGTATTACAGAGATTCTATTGGCCGGGGGTGATGAAGGACATAGAAAATTATTGTTCCTCCTGCCCTGTGTGTCAGAGGTCAGCCCCGATGCCACATTTCCGTAGCCCGCTGGTCCCTCTACCCATCATTGAGGTCCCGTTTGAGAGGATCGCCATGGATTTGGTAGGTCCTATAATCAAGTCCGCTAGGGGGCACCAGTACATATTAGTTATAATGGACTATGCCACCCGTTATCCAGAAGCGATCCCTCTCCGAAATACCTCGGCCAAAACCATAGCCAAAGAGCTATCTCTTGTGTTTAGCCGGGTGGGTATTTGTAAAGAACTGCTTACGGACCAAGGTACACCCTTTATGTCCCGGGTTATGAAGGAGCTATGTAAATTGTTCAAAGTGACGCAATTACGTACATCTGTGTATCACCCCCAAACCGATGGGCTGGTTGAAAGATTCAACAAAACCCTAAAACAAATGTTGAAGAAAGTGGTGGATAGAGATGGAAAGGATTGGGACTGTCTACTTCCTTATCTGATGTTTGTTATTAGGGAGGTGCCCCAATCCTCTACGGGATTCTCCCCCTTTGAGTTACTGTATGGGAGACACCCAAGAGGGCTGTTGGATATTGCCAAGGAAACTTGGGAAAGTGAGAGTTCTCCCCACAGGAGTGTGATTGAGCATGTCGCCCTGATGCAAGACCGAATTGCACAGGTAATGCCCATCGTGAAGGAACATTTGGCCCAAGCGCAGTTAGCACAGCAGAGAGTGTACAACCGTGGAGCCAAGACCCGTACCTTTTCCCCGGGGGATAGGATACTGGTACTGGTCCCTACGGTTGAAAGTAAATTCCTTGCCAAATGGCAAGGCCCCTACGAGATAATGGAAAAAGTGAGCGAAGTGAATTACAAGGTCAGACAACCAGGAAGGCGAAAGCCCGAACAGATCTATCACGTTAATCTGTTGAAAGCCTGGAGGGATAGAGAGTCCCTAGTCGCAGACACTTGGTCACCAGCTCAAACTGGTTGCGTGATTCCTGAGGTTGGAATCGCAGCCACCTTGTCACAACCCCAACAACAGGAGGTTAAGGAGTTTGTGCTTCGCAACAAGGAGGTATTCTCTGAGCTGCCGGGACAAACATCTGGGGTAGAGCATGACAATATTACCCCGCCCGGTGAAAGGGTGAAGTTAAAACCCTATCGGATCCCAGAGGCCCGACGGGAGGCAATACGGGAGGAAGTACAGAAAATGCTGAACTTAGGGGTGATAGAGGAGTCCCAAAGTGATTGGTCTAGTCCCATTGTGTTGGTGCCTAAACCGGATGGGAGCTGGCGATTTTGTAACGATTTTCGTCAGTTGAACAAAGTTACAAAATTTGACACCTACCCCATGCCACGTATAGATGAGTTGATCGACCGGCTGGGAACAGCCCGATACATGACGACTCTTGACCTCACAAAAGGGTATTGGCAAATCCCCCTGGCCAAGTCGGCCAAAGAGAAAACCGCATTTGTAACCCCAGACGGGGCGTTCCAATATAAAAGAATGCCGTTCGGGTTACAGAATGCGCCGGCCACATTCCAGCGGAAAATGGACCAGATGCTGAGGCCCCATCGGAAGTATGCTGCGGCTTACCTGGATGACGTAATTGTCCATAGCACAGATTGGGCCTCACATCTGCCAAAAGTGCAAGCAGTCCTGGACTCTGTTCGGGAAGCGGGGTTTACGGCTAACCCCAAGAAGTGTACCATTGGGCAGGAGGAGGCCAAATATCTTGGGTACACCATTGGGAGGGGAGTAATAAAACCCCAACTCAACAAAGTCGAGGCCATCCAGAGTTGGCCACGTCCCAACAGCAAGAAGCAGGTACGAGCCTTTCTGGGAATCGCTGGGTATTATCGGCGATTCATTCCCCACTTTGCTTCTAAGGCTGTGCCCCTAACCAACCTGACGAAGGGGAAAGGGTCGGTCATGATTAAATGGACCCCCGAGGCTGAGGCAGCATTCCAATTCTTGAAACAAGCCTTATGTAGCCAGCCAGTGTTGTACTCACCCGACTTCTCTAAAGACTTTGTCGTACAAAGTGATGCGTCAGATGTGGGGTTAGGAGCAGTATTGTCCCAGGTCTGGAACGGGGAAGAGCACCCAGTCATTTACCTCAGCAGGAAGTTGAAGTCCCATGAGGTAAATTACGCCACCGTTGAAAAGGAGTGTTTAGCAGTGAAGTGGGCTCTAGATTCCCTTCGGTACTACCTGCTAGGTAGGCACTTTGACATGGTTACGGATCACGCTCCGTTAAAGTGGATGGCTCAAAACAAGGAAACAAATAGAAGAGTGAATAGGTGGTTCCTGGCCCTCCAGGAATTCAACTTCACAGTAAAGCATCGCCCTGGCGTTCAAATGGGGAATGTGGATGCTTTGTCTCGAGTACATGAATGCCTGATTGCTGGTGTTCCAACCCCGAGGTTAAAACAAGAGGGGGGGGTATGTGACAGCAGGAAGGTAAAGTCACCTGGTTGCATCCAGGGGGGTAGATATATTTCGCCCAGATTCAGGCTTTACGCCGACTTATACAACTAGGTGGAGAGTTGTATAAGCCCAGCTGAGGATAGTGGGCTCATGGATGACTCATACCTTTAGGGAGAGTGTGGGGCGTCGTGCAGACAGGGAGTTGATGAGACCAGCTGAAGCTTGTCAGCTCATTTAGGCCTCTATAAGAACTCCCAGCTTCATTAGGGGTTAGCTCATGCCTGGAAGCAGACCTGTGTGGACTTCCTGGAGAGAGTGAACCCTTGTGCGGTGAGACAAAGCCTGTGTGGCTATTTGCTTGGACATTTAAAACCAGGGACTTAGGGACTAGGACAGCACTAGGCTGATCCCAGTTGTTAGTTAGGAAACCTGTATGTTTAGTCAGAGGTCAAATTGACCAGGATTTATTTTGTTTATGTTTCTTTTGCTTTGCTGTGTTTTTTTCACTGTAAATAGAAAATAAACCGCACCTTTTTGATTTTGAAAACCACAACCTCCGTCTGCTGGGCCTGTTTTTGTGTGGGGAGCCCATCCCGGGGGTCACACACACCCGCTGCCGAGCTAACCCCCTCACAGTTGGTGGAGAATGCGGGCAGTTTTTTTAAGCCAGCATGGAGGAGATACTGAAACAGCTGGCTCTAGCAAATGCCAATCAACAGCAGACAAATGCAGGTTTGCAAAAGAGCCTTGCAGCTCATCAACAGAGCCTTGCAGCTCAACAACAGAACTTCGCAGCCCAGCAGCAAGCTCATCAACAGAGCCTTGCAGCCCAGCAGCAGACAAACGCAACTTTGCAACATAGTCTGGAGGCTCAGCAACAAGCCCAGCAGCAATCTGAGGCCCGCTTCATAGACCTGTTGCAGAAGCAAGAGCAGAGACTACAACAACAGATGGAAGCAGTAATGCAGCAACGTCCGCAGACCAGTGAGGAAAGCCGTCCCACTAATACCGCGTCCTTTGGGGTGAGTCGTTTATTGACAAAAATGACTGGAGAGGATGATCCAGAGGTATTTTTGACCACATTTGAAAGGACCGCTGAAAGAGAAAAGTGGCCTGAGGAGCAGTGGGCTGGACTAGTGGCTCCTCTGTTAACTGGTGAATCGCAGAAAGCTTACTATGACCTAGAGCCTAACCAAGCAAAAGACTATGTGATGCTAAAAGCTGAAATATTGGCAAGGCTGGGTGTCACCCTGGCTGTCCGGGCTCAGCGTGTGCATAACTGGACTTTCCAGCTTGGAAAACCCCCCAGGTCTCAAATGTATGATCTCATTCACCTGAGCAGAAAGTGGCTACAGCCAGAGACTTTGTCCGCACCAAAGATTGTGGAACGTGTTGTAATGGATCGGTTTTTGAGAGCTCTTCCTACTGCCATCCAAAAGTGGGTAAGCCATGGAGACCCAGAGACGGCCGATGGTCTTGTGGATCGTGTGGAGAAATACTTGGCTACAGAGAACCTGACGGTCTCTTCCAGAGACACTCGGACTTTCCACCCTAAGACCAGACCATCCCCAGGGGCGGATAAGATGATTCCAAGGGGTAAGGGTGGAGAGAGTGAGAGGGTGGGAGCTCTACCCCAAGTTTGGCGAGAACAGCCTGGGAAATCAGCGGCTCAAGAGGCGGCAAGAAGGATCGTTTGCTACCGCTGCCGGCAAGCGGGACATATTGCAGCAAATTGCCCGGTTGTGGAGGAACCCATGCAGTGTGACTTTCTGACGGGCAGACGTCAGTCGCTGTGTGCGACAGTCGCATGCACTGCCATTCGAGGAACTGAGAAACATTTATGCAAAATGTGTGTTAATGGTAGAAATGTTGTGGTATTGCTGGATTCAGGTAGCCTTGTGACCCTGATAAAGGCTGAGTTAGTTAAAACAGAGGTCTCTGGGAATAGCAAGGTAGCTGTTATTTGTGTGCATGGGGACACCCGAGAGTATCCAGTGACTACAGTGTGTTTCGAGACCCCCAAAGGTACCCTCTCTCATCCAGTGGGCTTAGTATCTCAGTTACCGCATGACGCCATTGTGGGAAGGGATTTTCCGAAGTTCTGGGAACTGTGGGATGATCCTGAGCCCCCCACTGGTGCCCCTATGTACCAGGAATGTGATAGCCAGAACTCCCCTGAGAGTGGTGAGGACTCTCCGGAATTTCCCTTGTCAGTATTGGCAGGGGAGACTCAAGAAACTGGAGAGGAGCCCACCTCCTCAGACGAAAACCTACCGTCTGTGGAGTTTTCTGATCTTGAGGTTCACAGGGAAAACTTTGCCACAGAACAGTTGAAAGACCCCGCCCTAATAAAGGCACGGGAAAACGTAGTGAAAATAGATGGCGAGTTAGTGAACCCAGATAATACCTGCACTTACCCATACTTCAGCGTAGAGAAGGACCTACTGTATCGGGTGGCAAAAAGGGCAGAAGAAACCGTTGAGCAGCTTGTGGTGCCCAAACCGTACAGGAAGTTGGTGTTGGAGTTGGCCCATGGGCACATTCTTGGAGGTCATCTGGGGACAGAGAAAACCCGAGAGAGGGTATTACAGAGATTCTATTGGCCGGGGGTGATGAAGGACATAGAAAATTATTGTTCCTCCTGCCCTGTGTGTCAGAGGTCAGCCCCGATGCCACATTTCCGTAGCCCGCTGGTCCCTCTACCCATCATTGAGGTCCCGTTTGAGAGGATCGCCATGGATTTGGTAGGTCCTATAATCAAGTCCGCTAGGGGGCACCAGTACATATTAGTTATAATGGACTATGCCACCCGTTATCCAGAAGCGATCCCTCTCCGAAATACCTCGGCCAAAACCATAGCCAAAGAGCTATCTCTTGTGTTTAGCCGGGTGGGTATTTGTAAAGAACTGCTTACGGACCAAGGTACACCCTTTATGTCCCGGGTTATGAAGGAGCTATGTAAATTGTTCAAAGTGACGCAATTACGTACATCTGTGTATCACCCCCAAACCGATGGGCTGGTTGAAAGATTCAACAAAACCCTAAAACAAATGTTGAAGAAAGTGGTGGATAGAGATGGAAAGGATTGGGACTGTCTACTTCCTTATCTGATGTTTGTTATTAGGGAGGTGCCCCAATCCTCTACGGGATTCTCCCCCTTTGAGTTACTGTATGGGAGACACCCAAGAGGGCTGTTGGATATTGCCAAGGAAACTTGGGAAAGTGAGAGTTCTCCCCACAGGAGTGTGATTGAGCATGTCGCCCTGATGCAAGACCGAATTGCACAGGTAATGCCCATCGTGAAGGAACATTTGGCCCAAGCGCAGTTAGCACAGCAGAGAGTGTACAACCGTGGAGCCAAGACCCGTACCTTTTCCCCGGGGGATAGGATACTGGTACTGGTCCCTACGGTTGAAAGTAAATTCCTTGCCAAATGGCAAGGCCCCTACGAGATAATGGAAAAAGTGAGCGAAGTGAATTACAAGGTCAGACAACCAGGAAGGCGAAAGCCCGAACAGATCTATCACGTTAATCTGTTGAAAGCCTGGAGGGATAGAGAGTCCCTAGTCGCAGACACTTGGTCACCAGCTCAAACTGGTTGCGTGATTCCTGAGGTTGGAATCGCAGCCACCTTGTCACAACCCCAACAACAGGAGGTTAAGGAGTTTGTGCTTCGCAACAAGGAGGTATTCTCTGAGCTGCCGGGACAAACATCTGGGGTAGAGCATGACAATATTACCCCGCCCGGTGAAAGGGTGAAGTTAAAACCCTATCGGATCCCAGAGGCCCGACGGGAGGCAATACGGGAGGAAGTACAGAAAATGCTGAACTTAGGGGTGATAGAGGAGTCCCAAAGTGATTGGTCTAGTCCCATTGTGTTGGTGCCTAAACCGGATGGGAGCTGGCGATTTTGTAACGATTTTCGTCAGTTGAACAAAGTTACAAAATTTGACACCTACCCCATGCCACGTATAGATGAGTTGATCGACCGGCTGGGAACAGCCCGATACATGACGACTCTTGACCTCACAAAAGGGTATTGGCAAATCCCCCTGGCCAAGTCGGCCAAAGAGAAAACCGCATTTGTAACCCCAGACGGGGCGTTCCAATATAAAAGAATGCCGTTCGGGTTACAGAATGCGCCGGCCACATTCCAGCGGAAAATGGACCAGATGCTGAGGCCCCATCGGAAGTATGCTGCGGCTTACCTGGATGACGTAATTGTCCATAGCACAGATTGGGCCTCACATCTGCCAAAAGTGCAAGCAGTCCTGGACTCTGTTCGGGAAGCGGGGTTTACGGCTAACCCCAAGAAGTGTACCATTGGGCAGGAGGAGGCCAAATATCTTGGGTACACCATTGGGAGGGGAGTAATAAAACCCCAACTCAACAAAGTCGAGGCCATCCAGAGTTGGCCACGTCCCAACAGCAAGAAGCAGGTACGAGCCTTTCTGGGAATCGCTGGGTATTATCGGCGATTCATTCCCCACTTTGCTTCTAAGGCTGTGCCCCTAACCAACCTGACGAAGGGGAAAGGGTCGGTCATGATTAAATGGACCCCCGAGGCTGAGGCAGCATTCCAATTCTTGAAACAAGCCTTATGTAGCCAGCCAGTGTTGTACTCACCCGACTTCTCTAAAGACTTTGTCGTACAAAGTGATGCGTCAGATGTGGGGTTAGGAGCAGTATTGTCCCAGGTCTGGAACGGGGAAGAGCACCCAGTCATTTACCTCAGCAGGAAGTTGAAGTCCCATGAGGTAAATTACGCCACCGTTGAAAAGGAGTGTTTAGCAGTGAAGTGGGCTCTAGATTCCCTTCGGTACTACCTGCTAGGTAGGCACTTTGACATGGTTACGGATCACGCTCCGTTAAAGTGGATGGCTCAAAACAAGGAAACAAATAGAAGAGTGAATAGGTGGTTCCTGGCCCTCCAGGAATTCAACTTCACAGTAAAGCATCGCCCTGGCGTTCAAATGGGGAATGTGGATGCTTTGTCTCGAGTACATGAATGCCTGATTGCTGGTGTTCCAACCCCGAGGTTAAAACAAGAGGGGGGGGTATGTGACAGCAGGAAGGTAAAGTCACCTGGTTGCATCCAGGGGGGTAGATATATTTCGCCCAGATTCAGGCTTTACGCCGACTTATACAACTAGGTGGAGAGTTGTATAAGCCCAGCTGAGGATAGTGGGCTCATGGATGACTCATACCTTTAGGGAGAGTGTGGGGCGTCGTGCAGACAGGGAGTTGATGAGACCAGCTGAAGCTTGTCAGCTCATTTAGGCCTCTATAAGAACTCCCAGCTTCATTAGGGGTTAGCTCATGCCTGGAAGCAGACCTGTGTGGACTTCCTGGAGAGAGTGAACCCTTGTGCGGTGAGACAAAGCCTGTGTGGCTATTTGCTTGGACATTTAAAACCAGGGACTTAGGGACTAGGACAGCACTAGGCTGATCCCAGTTGTTAGTTAGGAAACCTGTATGTTTAGTCAGAGGTCAAATTGACCAGGATTTATTTTGTTTATGTTTCTTTTGCTTTGCTGTGTTTTTTTCACTGTAAATAGAAAATAAACCGCACCTTTTTGATTTTGAAAACCACAACCTCCGTCTGCTGGGCCTGTTTTTGTGTGGGGAGCCCATCCCGGGGGTCACACACACCCGCTGCCGAGCTAACCCCCTCACAATATATATATACTGTATATATAATTGTTTTAAAATAACAAGCTTATACTTACCTGCTCTGTGAACAAAACAAAACAGCCCGAAACTGCTCTTTTGGGGTCCTCGCTATGCACTTGAGGCTCCTCCACTTCTCACTGCACCCCCATAGAAAGCTACTTCCTATGGTAGCGCACCTGCGGGCTTGCACCTGAGCCAGGCTGTGTGTCCATTCACACACACAACGTGACTCGGCCCCACCCCCTGTCCCTCCTCACAACCTTTGAATTGACAGCAACAGGAGCCAATGGCTACCGCTGATATCTCTGAGCCTGTGAGAAGGGAGAGAAAGAAAACCAGCGCTGCTGCAAACAAGCGCAGCATTGGATTGATACAGGACTCAGGTAAGTATTTAGGGGGGTGGGTGGGGTGAACAACTAGGTGAAGGTTTTTTAACCTAATGCTGGTAATGCAATAAGGTAAAAAAACATCTGCCTTTAGAACCACTTTCAGTATAGCAGAAAAGCACACAATGTTTTACATGTAAAAAGGAGGGCAGAGCTCTCATATCTACACAACATATGGGTAAAAGTTTTTGCCAAGAAAGCACTTGTGTGGTGCGGTACTGAAGTTGGTCGAAAAGACTTGGCTCGAATTGGACTTCCAGTGCACCCAATAGATGTTCAGTACGATTAAGGTCAGGGCTTTGTGCAGGACACTCAAGTTCTTCCAAACCAAACTGGTCAAACTATGTATTTATGGTAATAACTTTGTACACAGGGGCACAGTAATGCTGGAACAGAATTGGGCCTTCCCCATACTGCTGTTACAAGGTTGGAAGTGCATAATTGTCTATTACATCTTTTTATTCTATAGCGTTAATGGTACTCTTCACTGAAAACACCCAAAATTAATAATTTGGAGGGGTGTCCACATGCTTTTGACTACATAGTGTGTGTGATTTTATATATATATATATATATATATATATATATATATTATATATGAATGCACACACACACAATGTCTATAAATTATTAAAAAGAACACATGAACTGCTGTATTGCAGCCCTGGAAAGTGGTCAGATGTGATTGGGGCCTACTGGATGGCTCAGTGGGCAGTAATTATTATATACGTTATTTGTAGAATACTTTGGAACCATGCATTATCTGCTGCTTCTAAGAGTAACAGGAAAGCATCAGTCAGAATGGGGGTGAAACGCGTTAATTATCATCTTCTTGTACAGCTACGGCATCAACCTCTAATCTGACATGTCCTTGAGCAGGCGCAGCCAAGGTAGGGCGACACCCACTGCTACCCCCTTATTTATAATGAGTGCCATTTTCTTGTGCCCTGCTGTCATCTCGAAAGTGGTTAGTGAAACGTTCAATTAAAGCTCCGCTTAGATGTGGGTTTTAATGGGTAGAAGTACCATAATTTTATGAAACGTATCAAAGGGAAACTCACTTTCCACGCAAAAATGACTGTTTAGGCCATTAAGCATGTAAACAAAATGTTATGACTGTGGATAGTTTATAATGAATATTTAAGTATGTTATTTGAAGGCACTGAATTTGCCAAGTGAGATTCATTTGAGAAGCATGGGTTTTTAACAAGACTGATTTATTTCGCCATAAAAGACGGAGCAGGAAGTGATATCACAACATAGAAAAGTATGATTTTAGTGCAACATTTTCATAATATATGTTCTGCTGGGTTAAAGGCACATTCTGCTAAAAATAAAAATGAAAGTGTCCAACCAAAATATATTTTTATCTAATTATTTATTTTTCGTTTTGAATGGAGTGGGCAATGCTTAGAACCCTTATTGGGCTTTTATTTCTATTTGGGACTCCTTTCACACTGAGGTGCTTTTTTAAATGCTTTAGCGCTAAAGAAACGCACCTGAAAAACTCCTGAAAACTGCTTTCCATTAACATCAATGGATGCTTTCACACTGGGGTGGTGCGCTGGCTGGCAGTGAAAAAAGTCCCGCAAGCAGCATTTTTGGAGCATGTTTTGAGCACCTCAAAAATGCCCCTCTTCATTGAAATGAATGTGAAGCGCTTGAAAAGTGCACAAAAAGCACTGCAAAAAGGTTCTTTTGAGTCACGTGACCTTAAAAAGAAAAACGCACCGCTAACGCCTCTAAAGTGCTTGAAAAAGCGCCGCAAAAGCGCCCGACATTTTATAGGCAGTTTTCAAGTGCCTCAGTGTGAAAGGGGTCTTACTGTTCTGATTAGTTCATTGCAATTGCTACTTTTGGTAGAATAGGGGAAGGGAAAAATTAAAAGAATACTTTTTGGGGTCCATTTACGTGGTATTTAAAGCGGTGTTCCACCTGCAAAAATTTTTCTTTAAAAGGCAGCAGCTACAAACACTGTAGCTACTGACTTTTAATAAGGACACTTACCTGTCCAGGGAGCCCGCGATGTTGGCCCCCCCAAGCCGATCCGTCCATCGGATTGGGTGCCGGCACCGCCATTCTAACTAAGGAAAAAAGGCAGTGGAGCCTTGCGGCTTCACTGCCCGTTTCCTACGGCACATGTGCGAGTAGTGCGGCGCTTTGTGAATGGCCGGCTGTCTTCTGTGACACACGCAGGTCCCAGAAGACAGCGGGCCCCATTTCTCAGGAGCAAAGGCGAGGGAGGAGCTCCGCGGAATAGGAAGTGGCAGATTAGGACGATTGCCTAGCAACAGGCGTTTCTGATAAGTAAAAAAAACATTTTTTTTCAAATGTTTTTTAACAGATTTTAAGGAGACTGCTAGTGTAAAAAAATTATTAGGGTGGAACTCCGCTTTAACTAATGAACATGAAATTTACAAAAAAACTAACATTAACTACAGCATGAGTTGTTTTTTTGGGGTATTTAACGTGTGTTTTTACATTTTTATTTTATCGCAGACGGGCTGCAGCGGGAACGGAAACATTTAGCAGTGGTATTCTTACCACAGATAAATGTGACAGTTCAGTTTAGAGTTGCTGTTTGTTAAGGACACCCACCAGAGTCCTAACAACCTTGACTCATCTGAATGTAAACAAAAGAAGAGCAGGCATTAAAAAAAGTAAAAAACAAAACAAAAACAGATCCATCGTGTATGCATTTTGGAGGGAATCTCATGCCAAAAATAAAAAACAAATTGGTGCAAGGTCCCCCCCAAAATCCATACCAGACCCTTATCTGAGCATGCAGCCATGTTGATGAGGACAAGGGCCTCTTCCCCACAATAATTGCCTGGTAGTTTTGGGGGTAAGGGGGGTGATCGGAATTTGGAGGGGCACATAGTACCCCTACTCATTCACCAAAGTAAAAATAACAGGAGCCAGTTTCTGACAAGTCCTTTATTTAGGAAACAAACAAAATAAATTCCCTAATGTCCCCAAAGTAAATCCACCTCAATCATGATAATCCTTGGCCGGCAGCCTGCACAAAAGAAAAAAAAAAAGATCTGCACCTGACGCTTGGCTCCTGCCGAATGGCAGCTTCCCTTTCCACCCGACACTAAATAAACAATGACATCACAAGGGGACGGGGTCGCCCAATGATGCCACCAGATGCCACCAGATGACCCTACCCCTTGGTTTACTTAAGGGCAGGTGTGAAATGGAGCTGTCATTCGGCAGGAGACAAATTTTGTGCAAGTCAGCAGCCGGCATTCATCATGATTAATGCTGGATTTACTTTGGGGACATTGGGTACATTTATTTTTTTATTTTTTTTAAATTAAGGACATGTAAAAAACTGGCTCCTGTTTGTTTTGTTTAATTTTGCCAATTTTTTTTTTTGCCAATTTTTCTGCCCATTCACATAGGGGTGCTGGGATCTGGAGGCAACCTTGTTAAAGATTCAGATAAGCCATTCCCTGCACCCCCACAACAGGCAAGGGTTGTGGGGAAGAGGCCCTTGCCCTCATCAACATGGGGACAAAGCAACCCTCCATTTTGAAGACATGTGACCTAGTATAGTTCAGGAAGGGGGGCCTTGCCAGGCTGGAAGCTCAGATAAGGGTCTGGTATAGATTTTGGGGATTTTTTTGGAGGGTGTGAGGTTCCCCCTAAAATCCATAGATGGGGGGAGGGTGCTTTTTTTTCTACTTTTTTAATGCTGTCTCCTTTTTTTGTTTACATTCTGCTATCTGCTGACAATCCTGCTGACAGCAGAAGAATCATGGTGAAGGAGCGTCAGCCAGCTTGTTCATTGAATACCGTATGGCTAGACCATCCCTTATTTAATGAGGAACTGCAGTCTGCTGACATAATTTGTAATAAAAACATCTTTGCCATTCTGAAGCTTCCCTCCAACCACTTTGCATATTATTTTATTTATACAGTGATTCTGTACTTGCCAAATATGCTGCAGAAATCTCCCTCCACTGAGTCTGGCTGAAATCATTTGACCTGTGGGCAGCTGAAGCTGCTGCCTGTTCACTTCCTGTATTTACACAGACACATAGAGGCACACCTTCAGCATTGCAGCTCTGATTGTCCCTCTTATGACTCATGATGCATGATATCATAAGCCTAGGCTTTTTAACAGACAAGAAATAGGAAGTGGGCTGTATAAGGTATTTACTGGCAGAAAAAAATGGGCAGAAAAAAATGGGCAGAAGATTTAATAGATGGAAAGTTGAAAAAAATGACTGAAGGTCCGATTTAACTAATGTTTTTGTTCACTTGTTTTTATTTGTGAATTGACTTTTAGACAGGTTTCTGTGGGATTTACTGAGTGTTTCTTAGTGTGGAGAGCTCTCTTGTGGAAAACCAGAACAGAGCAACCATTGATTCATCCATAGAGTGCACTCTGAAGAAGGAGCATGGCCCTGAAACATGTTAGTTTAGATGCTCCATTATCAGTATAGAGTATTGGTCCCTTTTTCCGTGGATGATTTGTAGTGCCTCTCTCCAAATTTTTGCCAATGTTCTTCCAGAAACTTTCATCTGTGATCTTTTCCTCTCCTGATGCTGTCTGCCAAGTTAGAGTTGATGAAACAACAGTTGCTTCTACCTGGTTTCCAACTGGAGGAGGTGTCTCTTGGTTTTAAGCCCTGATCTAAGTTATTGATAAGTGATTTTTTTTGTTTTGTATTAAAAAATGTTTATTGTGCATTATCCAATGCTCTCTGCTTTCCTCTTGTTTTCCGCATTCAGTTATTTGGCTTTTGAGGACATACAGAGCTTGTAGCAATAAGCAGTTTATGCCTGTTTATTAGTGGTGTGGTGTATTTGATGATTTTACCTGGTAACACGAAGGGTTATATCCTAAGCTGGTCTACAGTTTTTGTTTGACAGTGTCTAATCCTTCTGTAGGCAGCAGTAAAACCTGTAGCTTTAAGACTTTCTATGTTCCTCCCTGGACAAGAAAGAAACCTTTTCTTTTTTGTTTGATACATTTTTATTGTAAGGTATAAAACAGTTTACAATGAAATATAGGTACATTTCCTCAATATGCGTACATCACAGCATGTAGCGGGGGCCGCTTGTGGGATCAGAATAGGTACACTTAACAACATTTCTGATTAAGGGCCGGTCATTAGGCCTGTGCCAGCATAACTCTCTGGCTTAGGTGTGGAGCCACATGCAGAAGTGAGTGCCTTATGAGAGATTAACGTACCACATTGGAAAAAAAAAAAAAACTCAATTTAAGAAACGGTGTAGAACAGGGAGGGAGAGTAGAGAGAAATAGTGAGAGAAAGAGAAGGGAGAGTGATATAGAGGTGTGGGGGGGGGGGGCATGGGTACCCTGCCTCTTCAGGACACCTGCTTGTATAATAATATACTGAACATCAAATTATACCTTCTGAGACATGATTTCCGCATATGCAGCTGAGAACTTAAAGGCAAACCAACAGGACCATATCTTCTTTGATAGGTCTGATTTATGTCATAGTGTGTACGTGCTATTTTCCTCATGGTAGATATGGTCTACCTCCATTAGCCATTGGCGTAATGTAGGAATATTCTGTTGTTTCCACAGTTTGGGAATAAGCGCCTTGGCTGCATTCAAGAGGTGGGGTGTAATGGATTTTTTATACAATCCTTTTGGTTTGCCTGTACAGTTGAACAGAACCACCCATGAGTCATTCGGAACTGCATAGCCCTGAATCTCTTTGATCCAGTGTAATATAGTAGCCCAATATGGTCGGATGCGTGGGCAAAGCCACCAGATGTGAGCACGTGTTGCCTGTTCTCCACATCCCCGCCAACATAGTGTTGATATGGACGGGAAGATTCTGTGTAGCATCACAGGGGTGTAGTGCCACCTTGTCAGCATTTTGTAGTTTACCTCTGCTGCTTTAGAGGATTTGGAGGAGATGTGGGTTAGTTGAAGTATCGTAGAGCGTTGTGTTTCTGAGAGTGGACTTTGAAGATCTTGTTCCCAGGTAGCAAGGAATGTGGGCTGAGCTGCAGAAGTTAGGGTCAGTAGTGCCTGGTAGAAGTATGAGATGGGTTTCTCAGGTGGTTTATCATCGAGGAATAGTCTCTCCACTGGGGTTAGATCCGACAGGGACCGCAGTGGTTGTGGTCGAGATTTGACGACTTTAAAAGTTGATGGTATTTCCATTAGTCCATGAATGAGATTGTTGTAGTTGGTAAAAGTGTGGATATAGGCAAGATTCAGAAACCTTTTCTTTTAAAACAATTTGCTGAAATGGTTTTGTGCTGACTAGCAGGTAAGTGTGATGGGGTATTTCTTTTGCATTGTACTGGTCTGTGAACTGGTCTACCGATGTTTACCTTAAGGCCACATTCACACCTAAGCACTCTGTGAGCACACGCAGAAACGAGCAAAAAAACATGGCAAAACGCGTAACACGCTTGTGGTGCCGATATTTCGTAATGGCACCCCAAACACGGAGAGCAGTCCATTGCATGTTTGTCTCACTACAAAATGCGCAATGCAAAACGTGCTTGACTCAGTTCCAAAAAAGGTACATGAGCTACGGTGGCACACTTGTTGGGTGTAGGGAAACCAATTTAAGAGAATATGCGTGTTTTTTAGGGCATTTGTCATGCTATGATATTGCATGACAAATGCCCTAAAAAACACGGAAAAATGCGGCATGTCGCAAAGATGTGAATGCAGCCTAAAATCAAAGACGTTGCCATTCTTATGTTGCCAATTATGTTATTCTTATTTTGCTCATTGTTTGCCAAACCAGCAACTGTAACAATCTTTTTTTTTTTCATGTTCCTGCAGCAAAAGACTGTGCTCTCCAGACAAAATAACATGTAGTCCAGATCTTTCTATGTCTAGCAGTATTCACCCCTGATGAAGGGGGCATCTTTATACTCAGAAACACATTGGATTGTTAATGATACTTCTCTTAAAACTACTTCTGGTGCTCTTTTTACTGTGTTTTTGGATGCATTCTCCTTTGAACACATAAATAAGGCCACCTATTTAGGGCCACATTTGTGTTGCATCATTTAATATATACCCATTACCACATAAGGAAAGGAAGCAAAACCTGGATGCACTCACAAGATTTTGTTATTGCAAAATGGGACCCTAAAATATTTACAATATCAAAATTGACCTCATAGTAGCAACCCACCAAGTACTGAAATATGACACATCTGTCACATGTATCACTGTTTTAGGGTACCCCCACATTCAGTCCTGTTGCTGTTGCATAATATGACATTATCAGAGACTATCCAGATAACACATCCCCTACACTTCAGGTTATATAGTGTTATGCCTCGTACACACGACCGTTTTTCCTGCCACGAAAAAAAACCGACGTTTTTCCCGACGTGATTCCTCTCCAGCCTGCCTTGCATACAGACGTTCATGTCAAATCCCGCTCGACCAAAGCGCAGTGACGTACAACATGTATGACAGGACTATAAAGGGGATGTTCCATTTAAATGGCGCCACCCTTTGGGCTGCTTTTGCTGATCCTCGTGTTAGTAAAAGTTTAGTGAGAGACGATTCGCGCTTTTCAGCCTCGTGCTTTTCAGTCCGTTACAGCTTGACGAATGTGCTATCTCCATTACGAACGCTAGTTTTACCAGAACGAGCGCTCCCGTCTCATACTTGATTCTATGCATGCGCGTTTTTTTTCCCCTCGGAAAAGCATACACACGAGCGGTTTTCGCGGCGGGAAAAAGACCGCCGGAAATCACGACGGGAAAAAAGAGAGCTGGTTCTAATTTTTTTGCGGGCAGTTTTCTCGTTGGTAAAACTGCTATGGAGCATACACACGGTCGGTTTCCTGACAAAAAGAAAATATGGCAGTTTTCCCGTCTGGAAAACCGGTCGTGTGTACGAGGCATTAGATAATGTAATTACAAACTATCCTATGAATTCTCCCCATAACATGGGTTAGACTTCAACCCATAGAAGACTTTCAACTCTATCATGGAGGTAGTCGCGTTTAGCAACCAGCTACATCGGGAGCCTCCGTCATGTGTACTTGACTGGATGATTTGTGCCACATTTGTTGAAAGCACTCAAGCCGCAAACCTAGCAGGAGGTGTAAAGTTGAGAAAGTAGCTAGAGATAGTCCCTGAGAAAGTCATAATATGCAATGCACTGCCTGAATGTGGAAGCACCTGGATGTAGTATTTTATCTGATAGAGCTGTCATTTTTTTTAATAGGTTGCTATGTGGTGATTTTTTATATTGTGAATTTTTTAGGGTTGTGTATTGCGATATGTACTTCTCTGCCTTTCTTTATGTAGAACTGGATAACCAGTCACCTTGAATTCCCTTTTAGTGGCCTTTTTAGTTGGTCAACTGAAAATATGGTCCTGTTATCGTCCTAAGGATTTATGCTAGGTGGTGCCAAGTAATATCAAAATAGTAGTTGCAGGCATATAAAATGCAAGGGCCTATTGCTCTAAATCAGCTTTTTTTTTTAACCAGGGCGCCTTTAGGTTTTTCAGGGGTGCCTTGGCAAAATGTCTAAACATTTCCCAAAATTTTTATACAAGCCAGCGGGGTGGACAAAGCGTGCCTTTAGTTACACAAAGCCACAGGTTTTCATTGTGCACCATTACAACCTTCTAGCCGACGGCTTCTTAACAACCCATGACATCATGGGTTGATAAGGAGGACAATGCGCAACTGCACAGCATGCTTATTTGACCCTTCTGTGCCCCTCTCCATCAGCACTGGGGTCACATTAGCTGAGTGAGAGAGAGAAACTGAGGTATAAGAGAAACATTGGAATACTAGACAGTACCAGTGTGCAAATGTGTGTTTGCTTTGGAAGAATAAATCATCTCTTACGTCGGGTGTCCTACGGGTTGCTGCATTATGTAAAACTATTTGTTTTGTTTTTGTTTACATTTTAGAATGGGGTGCCCTAAAATTGTGCAGAATTTTAAAAAAGGTTGACAAACACTGCTCTAAATCAAGAGCAAACTCTATCATTTATCAAGTGAAAAATGGCTAACAAATTCCACTTGGTAAGCACAATTCATTTGGCTACATTGGTATCTTGAGTGCTTCATGCCATTTTAAACGCCATTTTTTTTTTTTTTTTACACGTACAGTAAATTTATTTTGTATATACCTATTTTATTATGTAAAGAACTCATGTTTATTTAAAACATATCATTTTTTTGTTTATTTTTCCCTAGCTGGTACAATATATTTACCACTTGCAGCCAGTGGGTAGCATGCTAAAGGTTTTTGCTTTTTAGAATAGCCTTTGTAATTAGATTTTCTGTCTTTCAGGTCAATTACAACAACAAATACAGCAGAATAGTCAAAAATGAGACACTGAATTTTAGGACAACTGTCTCATGTTTAGGCAGCGGCGGTGTGTCCATTAAGGGCACACAGGTGCCACCCCCTCTCTCCAGCCACCCCCTAGGCATTGCATGAATCTATCCATGGCCGCCGCCACCCCCTATTCAGGCAGTAGAGCCTGATGCTGTGTACACACGACCGTTTTTAATGTCATTGAAAAAAAACGTAATTTTTCTCGACGTGATTCTTCTCAAGCCTGCCTTGCCTACACACTATCGTGGAAAAAAATGCTTGAGTAAAGCGCAGTGAAGTACAACACGTACGACGGCACTATAAAGGGGAAGTTCCATTCGGATGGCGCCACCCTTCATGTTAGTAAAGTTTGTTGAGCGACGATTCACGCTTTTCAGCCTCGTGCTTTTCAGTCCGTTACAACGTGACGAATGTGCTATCTCCATTACGAACGCTAGTTTTACCAGAACGAGCGCTCCCGTCTCATACTTGATTCTGAGCATGCACATTTTTTTTCACGTCGTTAAAGCCCACACACAACCGTTTTTCATGACGAGAAAAACGACGATGTAAAAAACGACGTGAAAAATTAGAGCATGTTCCAATTTTTTCAAGCCCGTTTTTCACGTCCTGAAAAATGCTCTGAAGCCCCCACACGATCATTTTTAATGACCATTTTAAAAAATTTCATTTTTCTCGTCATTAAAAGCGGTCGTGTGTACACGGCATTAGGCTCTAATAGGTTTCAAAAAAGGTGGACTCGGAGCGCAGAGCATTGCGTTAGGAGCCCACCCAGGTGTATTAGAAAAGCAAATTAATATTTTCTTTTGTAACACTGAACTGCCTCTCCGCCAATCAGGTAGCGCAGGTCTGATACCCATCACCTGATTGGCTGAAAGGACAGGCGCTGCTATTGGACGCCTAGCAGGAAGACACGGAGGCAGACGGAGGACACAGCTTGCCGCTGCCTGACCAGCCAACAAGATAGGATAATTGCCGATCAGACAGCGGGTGGGCAGGGTTCACAGTGGCTAAATTTGATGGGGCACAATGGTGGCATTTGATGGGCACAGTGGCGGCATTTAATGGGCACAATGGCGGCATTTGATGGGCAAAGTGGCAGCATTTGATGGGCACAATGGCGACATTTGATGGCACAGTGACTGCATTTGATGGGCATAGTGGCTGCGTTTGATGATACAGTGGCTGTGTTTGATGGCACAGTGAGGCTGTGTTTGATGGCACAGTGATGCTGTGTTTGATGGCACAGTGAGGCTGTGTTTGATGGCACAGTGAGGCTGCAATTGATGAGCACAGTGGCTGCGTTTGATGGCACACTGGCTGCGTTTGATGTCACGGTGGCTGCGTTTGATGGGCACAGTGGCTGCGTGGCTGCGTTTGATAGCACAGTAGCTGCAACTGATGGGCACAGTGGCTGCGTTTAATGGGCACAGTGGCTGTGTTTGATGGCACAGTATCTGCGCTTGATGGCACAGTATCTGCACTTGATGGCACATTATCTGCGTTTGATGGGCACAGTAGCTGCGTCTGATGGGCACAGTGGCTGCAATTGATAGGCACAGTGGCTTCATTTGATGAGCACAGTGAGGCTGCAATTGATGTTCTTTTTCCAGACTTTTTCAGTTTGTTTGCGCTCTCCCAAAAAAATTTGAGCACCAGCCGCCACTGTGTTTAGGGATAGTGTCATTACATGGCAGCTTCCTAGCCGCAATGGATTTTTCCAGACAAAAATTTTAATATTAGAAATATATCTAGAAATGTTGCACAGCAGTCAAAAGAAACTCCATGAACCCAGAATATTAAATGTAAGTTCTCTTTATGTCTGTATAGAGAATCTCGGTCCTCTATTCCGCCATGACCCGGAGAGATGCCTGTACAGGTTGTCCATTTCTCATCTTCAGAATTGGAGTGCTGAGCTATATTTGCTGAAAGCAGACACGGTGCAGGTTGTTTGTAATCTGTGGTGTCCTGAGGATGGCATTTTGCATAAATAAATGCACAGAAATCACACAGAGGGGGCTCTTATCTTGTGCTACTCTGTGCTGGGGGGGGGGGGGGTGTGCATATTCCCCTTTTAATATTAATCGTCTACACAAGAAAAGTGCAGAATTTGTGGAGGAAACGTAAAAAAAAAAATCGCATTTTATTTATTTCGGTAGAAATAAATTCTTGTATTCAATGTTCTTTTTTTTTTCCTTTCTTCCTTCCCTTTATTCTATTTAACCCTCTTTCCTTTTATCCCACTCCCTCTTTCTCCCTTCCTTCCTATTATTACATGTATCCTTCTTTCTCTCTTTCTCTCTGTATAATAGCGGTGGACTGAATTAGGAGACTCCTGTGACTGGGCTGACCGGTGTGGCTGTCATTTGCCACCTCAACATTAATGGAGGTGTTCACATACTTTCTGGGCTTTATAACTTGGACTGGAGGCAGCAGAACCACCAACATTTCTGTCATTTTGCCTGCGCCATATCACCAGCTTAAAGGGGTTGTAAACCCTTGTGTTTTTTCACCTTAATGCATTCTATGAGTGAAAAAACACCTTGCACTGTCCGGCCCCCCCGTTTTACTTACCTGAGCCCCGAACTTCCGTGGGCGCAATCCCGCATCGCTTTCCCCATGGCTTCTTGGCTCTTCATTGGATAGATTGATAGCAGCGCAGCCTGTCAATCAAATCCAATGACGCGGCCGCCGGGGGCGGGGCCGAGTCATACACTCGGCGGCTATGTACGCCGAGTGTATGACACGGGAGCGCGCCCGCAAGCTAACCGTCTCGGGAGAGAGCTTCCCAGAGGGTGTTAGCTATTGCGGGGAGAAGCCGCGAGAGCCGCTGTGGGACCCCAGAAGAGGACGATCGGGGCCACTCTGTGCAAAACTAACTGCACAGTGGAGGTAAGTTTGATATGTTTGTTTTTTGTTTTGTTTTTTTAAACGTGAACATTTAGTATCACTTGAAAGCCGTTAGATTTGGGGAAATACCAGTTCTGTCCTCAGAGGGTGCATGCTTGTTCCCAAACAGTGGCAAAGAAAGTTCTAAGAGCCGGGTCACACTAGAACACGGGGCAGAAAATTGACTGCCTTTGTGATCTGCTGTGAATGCCAGTGTATTGTTAGCACAGAAGGCAGTGCGATTTGATCCAACCAGTTTTTTAAAAGTAATGCATGCGCTATTTTCTCTGCGTTCCATGTCGATTTCAAACCATTCAAATTAATGGGCTACATGATCGCACCACAAGAACACGCTCGAAACGCACTGGAATGTGGCATGTGTTCCTCTGCGAAACTGGTGTGAACCTGGTGTGAACCAGCCCTTAAGCCTGAGACAACCAGCCATCTAGTATTTTCAGAGGAAGGTAGGAAATGGCATCTGAAATGATAAAAGGGGAGAGCACACCAACCCTGTGCATCACCTTTAGCACCACTTTATTTATAAACTACTCACAAAAGATGACAAGCATATAGTCTTCTATCACATTCCATGGATGGGACCTCCTCAAGTGGCCACCATTAGCATGACCATTGGAAGTACACCTTCAGAAATATACAGTGGATACTTGCTTACTGACGCATTTCAAGGGACATGCCTTCTAATTCAGAACTAACCTGCTTGTAAAAACATGCTTGCCTTATAGTTGAGGCACAATATCAGGATATTATCCAGTGATTAGTAAGCTACGATTTTAATTTCAAGTGCTGGCAGCGTGCTTGCTTTTTCAACAGGAATTCCATATTTTTCACAGCAGAGGTTTTCTTTAAAGTGGACCTTTCAGCTCTTCTACAAGGCTGCATAAATAAATCCCTGACATGTTACAGTATGCAGAAATAGTGTCATTTTTCATAAAAGCTCCACCTTTTATTATCAAAAGCCATCCTTGATCTCCAGTCTGATGACTTTGCCTAGGCTAATATGATGTCATCAGTCTTCTGCAAGCAAGAGGAAGCATTTCCCCAGTCTCCTCTCCCCCAGTGATCAGACTGCAACATTGTAACTTTCTAGCAAGTCACAAGGCAAGAGGCTGCGCCCGGGGCAGCAAAACTGCACAAGTGCCGGGATTTACATGGTTGTGTCATCTCCAAGCCAGCATCTCCATCAATAAAGTAGATGGTGAAGATTGGAAGGTGCATGAACAAAGATGGCTCTGGTCTTTTGGAGAGAAAAGCAGATCAAGGCATTGTACTGTGATCTCTGTGAGAGGTAATAAATAAGTGGGAGTGTTACCTATATACAGTATGTTACCTAGCATGCATGGACAAAGTAATTGTAAAGTTAATACATTTTTGTATTTTTTATTAACAAACATGTCATACTTGCTGTTTGCAGTGGTTTTGCACAGAGCAGCCCTGAACCTCCTTTTCTGGGGATTCCTGCAAGCATTCTTGGCTCCTCCTCACAGGATTTGACTAACAGCAGCAGGAGCCAGTGGCTCCTGCTGCTGACTCCATGTCAAGTGAGGAGACTGCTCTCAGGCACAGCACTGGATCGAGATTGGGCTCAGCTAAGTATTGGGGGGGGGGGGGGGTGACCATGGAAGGTTTTTTTACCTTAAGGTAGAGAAAGCAATAAAGTGTTACTAAACCTGGCTATGGTAGTCCCAATAAGAAGAGGAGGAGCCACGATCTCCACCGGGGACCCCGGAAGAGAAGGATCGGGGCCACTTTGTGCAATACGACTGCACAGAGCAGGTAAGTATAACATGTATGTTTAAAAAAAAAAAATTGAGCTTAGTAACACATTAAGGTAAAAAACCTTCTCATTTTACAACCACTTTAACATGAAAAAATATTAAACACTAGGTCTTCTTAATTATAAGTGATCTTCTCATCTGCCTGTAGTTAAACTTTAAGTACAATTTGTGTTATTGGCACAATATTGTGTCTTGGGTTTGAACTCTATTGGCCGCGCTTTTTTTTCCTGAGTATTATCGAGCACAGCTCCGTAGACACTCTGTACTTGCGGCCTCCCAAGCGCGGCGGGCACTTTCCTGTCTCACCGGCTGACACCGCACATTTATTCACGCTGTGACTCTGCAGCTGGTACACAATCCTACTAGACTGTTATTGGCTCCAACAGATGTTTCCAACTGTATGGAATGAATCTCTCGGAATAGCACAGGCAGCTGAATGAATGGATGGAGAGGACGACATTTCAATACACTCTCCGGATCTCTCTGCGGAAAAGACAGAAATAACTCTCTTTTAAGAAGAACTCTGGGCTGAAGGAAAAGCAGGGAATATTTTTTTCAGCATGGAATCATTTGGAAAATGACAGCTAGTAAAGGTTTAAAGTTACCTTAAATAGTTAACATTTACTCTGATATAGAGAATGTATTGATATGTTAATTGTGTCTAAGCAGTACAACGAAAAGGGTATTTTTTTGTGTGTAATTTAATTCCCCTTGAAAAAAGCAGTGTATTTCCTGTGCTTGGGCACCCGTGTGCCTTGAGCCTTATAGCTGTATATCTGCACTGCTGCCTCTGACTTCTACTCTTAGGAGATTTGGAGTGAGATTTGGTGATGTCACAACTGTGCTGCTCAATGGTCTTCTTGCTAGAGAGGAAGCTGTACCTGAAGATCTGCAGTGCAAGAATCCCCTGCTTCTGCATAGATTCTGTGGATCTTTGTTTTCCAAACCTCTCCTGCATCTGCTGCTGCATGATTATTCCTCCATTAGTCATCAGATCAATAATGACTATCTGCCTGTCTTTTTTGGGCACAGCTTCCAGAATTCAGGACTTCTTTTCCAGGTATGGATAATTTTACATAGTAACATTTGTCCAACCTGGACCAATGTAACTATGTAAAAATATCCATACCTCAAATTATTATTATTTATTATTATTATTATTATTATTATTTAAGCTTTCCTGTTGGAAACAAATAAAAAACCCTTTGCTGACTGTGCTTCTGAGTCCCCCTCCACTTCATTATGGTGTTCAGCAACTCTTGAAACCTACCTTCAGCCACTGTTTGTTGTATATTTTTTTAAAGAGTGAGGAAAGGTTACATTTCCTGTCAAGTTTTAATTTCTTACTATGGGATTTTTTTAATTTTAATTTTTTTTATTTAGAAGGAATGGTTAAAACACACCACGTTTTAAAAGTTGCCTCCCCACTGCTCTTATACCTTCTGCATACAGTTTGTATAACATCTCAATGGAGATACCTTTCTTAATCTTCTTCCAAGTGATCATGTGACTGCAAAGCTTGCCCAACAATGGCCCTGAAAGAGTTAACACCCGCCAGCTGCGCCAGCAGACAAACCTGCCCATGATTTGTGGTCATGTGATCACTTGGACGAAGATTAGAAAGTATTCCCATTGAAATTTCTTACATTCTGTATGCAGCAAGTATAAGAGCAGTGGGGAGGGAATGTTTAAAATGTGGATTAATTTACCCTTTCTTTCTACTTTAAAGTATCACACAAATAATAGTAGAAATAATACAAAAACGTGTTATTTCTCATATAAAACATTCTTGTTCTAATATCCACATTTGACCACTTTAGATTAAAAACATTAAAATGGAAAAAAAATTAAAACCTACACTTTAAGAAGCCCCTGTCTCAAAAGAAGTCCACACAAGCTTGTCTATGGAAAATTGCATCTATTTTCTTTATTGTAAAGGAAGTGTAGCTTTTTTCTCTTACTTTTTAACTTTGACTATTAAGCCTCGTACACACGGCCGGTTTTCTCGTCAAGAACCGACAAGAAAACTGCCGGGAGAGCTTTCTTGCCGAGAAAACCGGCCGTGTGTACGAGGCTTTCAGGTTTCTCGTCAGGAAAACTGCCCAGAATCTCGACAAGAAAAATAGAGAACCTGCTCTCTATTTTCTCGTCGGGATTCTCGTCGGCCTGTTTCCCGACGAGAAACCCGAGAATGTGTACACTTACCTGTCGCCGTGGAAACCCACGCATGCTCGAAATGACTTTGACGCATGCGCGGTAGCTTCCTAGGCATAGGTAGGTTGTAGCAAGATGGCGGCGACGGCATTGAATGTGACGAGCGCACGCTCGTCGTAGTCGATGATGTTACCTCGTTCGTGACATTCAAAAGAACCGTTCTTTTGAATCGTACGTGTGTATAGTCGGCCGGGACAAGATTCTTGTTCAAGAATCTCGTCAGGAAAAACTACGTGTTTTTTTCTGACGAGATTCTCGGTCATGTGTACGAGGCTTGAGAACAAGAATCAATATTTCTCACATTTTTTTTTTCTACAAATATTGGTGTGATACCTTAATTTTTTTTAAACTCCCATACAAATTTTATCTTATAGGCAGTGTATCTTCCAATTGATAGCAGTTGTATAATATGTATTTCAATACAAGTTTTCCATTCTGTCCACGGCCCCCTTGGGGAGATTTTCATCAATAAATACATTGCCCAGTCAATGGACTTACCCCCCACGGAAGAGGTAAGTGTTTAGTCTCTTCTAATAAAACATTCTGTGGCTTGGAATGCTTTAGAAAAGAAACAGGGTCACTTTAAATAGGATGTAAAGTTATAAATCCTAAGAGCCCATTCACACAGGGGCAACACAACTTCCAGTGCGATTTTATGAGACAACTTGGACACGACTTGAGAATGAATCACAGCACGACCTGGAGCTATTTACAAGGCAACTCCAAGTTGCCTGCAGGACAGGAGACATTCCAGTGGCCAATCAAACAAGAATCAGCTCTGTGGGAAGGAGGGGGAAGGGAGAGTTTTGCAGGAGAAATGTATGTTTTCTTCCTAGAGAGTTGCTCCTATTAAGACAGTGAGCCCTCGTACACACGGCCGAGATTCTCGTTGAAAAAAACATGTCGTTTTTTTCGACGAGATTCTTGGACAAGAAACTTGTCCAGGCCGAGTGTACACACGCTCGTTTCAAAGAACCCGCGGTTCTTTGAATGGAGCGTACGCGGTGACGTCATCGACTACGACGAGCATGCGCTCGTCACATTCGATGCCGTCGCCGCCATCTTGGTATACCCTACGTATGCCTAGGAAGCTACCGCGCATGCGTCGAATTCATTTCGAACATGCGCGGGCTTCCGGGAGGACAGGTAAGTGTACACACACTCACTTTTCTCGTCGAGAAACATGCCGAGGAGAATCTCGACGAGAAAATAGAGAGCAGGTTCTCTATTTTCTCGTCGAGGTTTCTTGTCGGTTTTCTCGACGAGAAACCCGATAGCCGCGTACACACGACCGATTTACTCGGCAAGACCTCTCTGCCAGCAAGTTTCTTGCTGGTTCTTGCCGAGAAAATCGGCCGTGTATACGAGGCCTGAGAGGCGACTCCCATTGAAATGAATGGGTACAGGTCGCCTAGGAGTCGGATTGAAGTAGTACAGGGACCTTTTTTGAAGTCGGAGCGACTGCAGTAGTGTGCATAAGGACGGCTCCATTAACTTACATTGATTTTTCAGCCAGCGCGACCTGAGGCGACTAGGGGCGACCTGGGGCGATTTGGAGTCGGATCCAAAGACGCCCCTGTGTGAATGGGCTCTAACTGGATGTGTTTTTTCATCCAATACTTTTTTCATCCTTTTTTTTTTTTTTTTTCAGTGCTGCTTATATCATACAACTCGAAAGCCCCTTTCTTGCTTAGCGGGGGATCTCTCCATTGATCCCCACTAATCAGGCGGATGACAGGTCCATTTCCGCTCCGCTGTGAAGAGCGGACGCGGACACAGTCCCACTCTCATTTATGGGTCAATAGTATGGAAACAGACCGACTGTCCCTTTCCATCCGATGGCTTTAGATCCGATCTGCCAGATGGATGTAAAATAGGACCATCTGTCTATTTTTGATGGACAGGATCGGATGGTGGCCAGTGTCAGCGGACATGTGTCTGCTGACATCCGCTGCTCCATAGAGAAGACTGGAGGGTCTGATCAGGTCTGCTTGAAAAACTGACAGGCGGACCAGATTGGACAGCCCATGTGAAAGAGGCCTTATTCAGCTACTTCCTTGTCTACATACACTTGCTCCAGCATCAGCTGTACATTACATTACTTTGGTTGCCTAGTAACAGTGGTGGTCTATGACTGTGCAATGGATGTCAGCACAGTCGTTTGTAATCTCCACCAAGCGTGCAAGTGACAGGGCGACAATTCAAAACACATGTCTGGGAAATAGTCATCACCCCATAACAAGAAGTACCTGAATAGGGGCCTTCTTGGCAGGATCATTAGGTAAAAATCCTAAAAACAACAAATTAACATTTAAAAGCTTATATTAGTGTAGCGGGGTCGCCTTTAAGGCCTCACGGACTACGATTCCCAGAACCCCGTTTAGCACCCAAGGTGCATTGCCAACCGCAGAGACTCCTGGGGTGGGTTATAAAGGTGAGGGGCGAGGCTAAGCTCGGCCTCTTTGGACACCGCGCTTCTATCAAAAGGGATCCCCCTGTGCGGACTCGCTGCTGGTGCAAGGCCTGAAGCCTGGGCATTGCGCACTTCCAAAGAGCCTTCCATCCCACTGCGGAGCCTGTGTGGCACCTGATCTCCTCTTGCCTTTCACTGACATCAGGAGGACCGAAGACCTGGCTGTCGCATACCCTGTGTGTGGATACACAGCGGTGGAAGTTACGGACGAGGACTAAGTCCGGTGTGGTGAGAGAGCACCTGCTCACAGCTATAGCCAAGTACTTTGTCTAGGCCTATTGACTGCTTTGGCCCTTCGTGCTATACCTACTGTCTTAGCAGGAGACTAGTTCCAGAACTGAGTTTATAGTCTCCTGTGAATTGCTCCGTTACCAGTTACCGTTCTTTTGGATTTACAAATTGTTGTTCCTGAATGTGCACCACCGATTACCCCTTGCATGCGAAGATTCTTCACCATAAGACTAAACCCCCCACTTTCTTAAGTCAGGCCTGACTGGGTAGTGTAGAACAATATTGATCGCCATCTTGCTCATAGGGAGAATAGCTGCACGTGGTGTGTGATTCATTCTTTTACAGTATTGCTAGGTGTTATTTTAATTGCAGGGCTCTGCATGAGTTATGATGTACTGTATTGCTATGGAACCTTTATACCATCAGTAAAGTTGCTGTGGTTAAGTACTCTGGTCTTAGTGTCAATTACTGTATGTTATTACTATTTGCATTACTGTGGTATTGCTCATAGACAATTACAGAGTTATACCAATACCTCATCCCCTAGACTAGCTGTGCCAGAGGAGGGTCGAGTAGATTGCCGGGGGTTGGCAGTGCTGTGTACAGGGCCCGAAATAATACCAGCGGCCCTCTTAAGTTGGGGGTATCGCTACATTCGATTTTAGTAATTGCGTTTAGATATACTTTAAAGTGGAGTTCCACCCAAAAGTGGAACTTCCGCTTTAAGGCCTCCTCCCCAGCTTCTGTTTGTGAATCAGAGCTTTGGCGGAGGTGGAGGAGAGCAGGTAACTGATTTTGAAAGGTACCTGCTCCTACTTCTGTCCCAGTCGCCTTAGGCGATCGGAAGCGTAAGTTCTCCCTCCCGAAGTCTTCTGGGACACATGACAGGTCCTAGAAGACTTCAGGACCAGTCACAGAGAGCAGCGCCGCTCGCACACGTGCAGTGGGCACCCGACTGTGAAGCCACAAGCTGTCACAGCTGGGTGCCCATAGTAGAGATGCCGGCACTGCCAAGGGAGGACACGGGGAAAACACAGCGCGGGTGAGTGCACCACTGGATCGTGGAACAGGTGAGTGGCTGTTTATTAAAAGTCAGCAGCTACACTTTTTCTATCTGCTCACTTTTAATAAACAAAAATATGACTGGAACTCCACTTTCAGGCTAACTGAGCTTATCTGCAGTCACGAAGCAGTGATGCTAATCACTTCCCTAACACACAAATCAGACTAGATGGAGATTTTACAAATCTTCACAATAATCAAAATATGAAACAGCAAGTTCAAACTTGAAGGTCACATCAAAATATGAATATTACAACAAAAACTCTAACTGCCCATTAAGAAAATAGTTAAACTTGGGAGACTTTTTGGGTCGGCATTTTCACGGCCTCCCTTTTGCCCTAACCATTGAAGGAAATAACGCAAGAGGACACCTTCTGCTTCCTGGCTCATTGTCAGTCACTACCGCTCGTCTACCTTTTAGCTTCTGCAGTGGGACAAGTGCATGAATTCCCCACAGACCCAATTATATCCTCTCTATTAAACCTGATCTCACATTGGAAACATTTGACACGTTGCAGTATTCATGTGAAGGCATTGTGCGCTATTTATTGAACAGGCGATGCTCTACACACTTCCTTCCACCTCTCTCAACGCCTCCGCACCGCCTCTAAGCTTAAACTCTCAACAACTTCTATTCAAGCAGTCATAACAGACACTGCTTGGGTGTATAATATTTTCCTTTTAATTACAAATAGTTCTCACTTCTATGAGTAGTACCGCCATATCATGTCCTTAGAGTGTTGCACCATATCCAAGCCGGTAACTACCGTATTTATCGGCGTATAACACGCACCCTAACTTTAAGAGGGAAGTTTCAGGAAAAAAACTTTCCACAGCCCCCTGCGTATAACACGCAGGCACAGTTTACCCTCTATTTTCAGGGTAACAAAGTGAGTGTTATACGCCAATAAATACAGTATGTATCACAACCCCTCCTCTGACAAATGCTAGAAGATTTTATGCTATCAAAACCTCCTACATCTTCCGAGAAGGGCCAGAAACATGCAGCTATCAGGGATAGATTGACTTTATATAAGAGGCAAAGGGTCATAGAAATAGCCATAACAATTAAAAAGATGTGGTGTGGCAAAGGAAGTGGAGAAAAAGTAAATTGAAATAAAATAAGAAAATAGAGAAAACATTTTTGAAAACGAGGCAAACTGACTTGGTGAAATCTTGATTAGAGTGCTTATTGTGATGGTTTATATATGGATTAGTGGCAAGTATGGGGATTTAATATGCTCTGTATCTAGAGGGTACATCTAATATTTGGGTTGCTAACAAGAAAGGAGTGACTTCAGAAGTAGAGGACCTTTGTAGCTTTAAGTTGTGTGTCAAGCTGAAGAAGTGTAATGCCGCGTACACACGATCATTTTTCCCATCGAGAAAAATTTAATTTTTTCCTTTGGACGAGAAAAACGATCGTCTGTGGGCTTTTTGTTGTTTTTCTCGATGGGAAAAACGGCATTAATCACGACGAGAAAAATTAGAACATGCTCTAATTTTTCTCGTCGTGATTGCCGTCGTTTTTTTCCGCGGCAGTTTTCCCATAGGGAAACACTGCCGGGGAGCCCACACACGGTCGTTTTTTTCGACCAAAAAAAAATGTCATTTAAAACGGCCGTGTGTGGGGGGGAACAAGCTGTTTCTCGTTTTTCACGTCGATTTTCTCGACGGTGTTTTCACCATCGAAAAAATCGATCGTGTGTACGCGGCATTAGGTATAAAAAGTTTTGAAGACAGAATGTTTCAAAGTATAACTTTATGTATGGATATTTTTGCATAGTTACACAGATCCAACTAGGACCAATGTAACTATGCATGTGTTGTATCTGGAAGCTGTAAATCACTGTATTAGGCGCCGCTATTACAATGATCACCTCTATGTCCTGGGTCCAGTGCCGCCCTGCCACCTTGTGAACACAAGAGGTTGCTCAGTTGGCATGGGCAATTTACTCGCTCAATAAATGCATAGCATTTTCTGATTGGACAAGGTGGGGTGGTGATGTTGATTGGCCATTAAGGTTGGAGCTCTGCATCCTGGGAAGAGGTTACCTGCTCCACCTTACCCAGAAGCCTCAGTTTTTTACCCTGAGCCCCAGATGGTGCAAAAAGGAGTGTGGGGGGGGGGTTGGGTTGGTTTAGGATTTCTTGCAAGTGAAAGATTCCCTTTAAGGAACAGAAGTCAATTTCACATCTATGGGTTTTCTGGGCCATTCTTGAAGATATCTACGGGTGCATACCGGAACCTCTATGTATCTGCTTTGAATGTATTTTATATACATATACAGTGGGGGAAATAATTATTTGATCCCCTGTAGATTTTGTAAGTTTGCCCACTTACAAAGAAATGAAGGGTCTATAGTTTTTAACATAGGTATATTTTAAATGATAGAGACATAATATCAACCAAAAATCCAGAAAAAGCACAATATATAAATGTTATAAATTGAGTTGCAGTTCAGTGAGTAAAATAAGTATTTGATCCCCAAGCAAAACATGACTTAGTACTTGGTGGAGAAACCCCTGTTGGCGAGCACAGAGCTAAAACATTTCTTGTAGTTGGTTACCAGGTTTTCGGATTTTGGGCTCTTAGGTCTCTTAGCTACCCCGGGACTCCCCTCCTGAGAGAGTGGGCGGGGCGGGCTGGGACTCCATGTCTGAATGGACACGGAGCTGTGACTCGGCTCAGGTGCCCCCATAGCAAGCTGCTTACTGTGAGGGCATTCGACAGGAGGGAGGGGCCAGGAGCAGCGAGGAGGAACCAAAGAAGAGGATCTGGGCTGCTCTGTGCAAAATCACTACACATAGGAGGTAAGTATAACATGTTTGCTATTTATTTATTTTTTTAAACAAGACTTTACAATCACTTTAAGGTTTCTTGGCTGTCGCTTGGCACCTCGAAGTTTCAGCTCCCTCCATAAATTTTCTATAGGATTAAGGTCTGGAGACTGGCTAGGCCACTCCATGACCTTAATTTGCTTATTCTTGAGCCACTCCTTTGTTGCCTTGGCGGTATGTTTTGTCATACTAGAAGACCCATCCACGACCCATCTTCAGTGTTCTGGCTGAGGGAAGAAGGTTCTCATCCAAGATTTTACAATACATGGCCCCTTCCAAAGTACCTTTAACAGAAAAATAGCCCTAAAGCATAATGTTTTTATACGTCCATGCTTGACTGTAGGGATGGTGTTCTTAGAGTCAAAGTCAGCATTTTTCTTCCTCCAAGCACAGCAAGTCGAGTTAATGCCAAAGACCTCAATTTTGTTTTCAACTGACCACAGTACCACAGTGACCACAGTACTGACCAATCCTTCTCTGAATCATTTAGATGTTAATTGGCAAAATTCAGGCGGCCTTCTTGAGGAGGGGGACCTTGCGGGCGCTGCATGATTTTAATCCATGGCGGCATATTGTTACCAATGGTTTGTTTGGTGACTGTGGTCCCAACTGCCTTGAGATCAGTCACAAGCTTCTCGTGTAGTTCTGGGCTGATCCCTCACTTTTCTCATGATCATCCTTCCCCCATGAGGCGAAATCTTGCATGGAGCTCCAGACCGAGGGCGATTGATGGTTATTTTGTATTTCTTCCATTTGCAAATAATCGGTTCAACAGTTGTCTCCTTCTCACCAAGCTTCTTGCTGATGGTCTTGTAGCCCATTCAAGCCCTGTGCGGGTCTACAGTATTTTCCCTGACATCCTTTGACAGCTCTTTGGTCTTGCCCATGATCGTGAGGATTAAATGGAAGAAAGAGATTCTGTGGAGAGGTGACTTTTATACACATAACGAGTTGTCGTTGGGAGCACCTTCTTAAATTGACAGGACTAATCTGTGTACCACATGGGCATATACTGTAGCCAGCCTGTGGGAGCCAGAATTATTGTTGGTTGGTAGGGGATCAAATACTTATTTTACTCACTGAACCGCAACTCAATTTATAACATTTGTATCGTGTGTTTTTTCTGGATTTCTGGTTGATATTCTGTCTCTAACATTTAAAATACACCTATGATAACAGTTATAGACCCATCATTTCTTTGTAGTTGGCAAACTTACAAAATGTGCAGGGGCTCAAATAATTATTTCCCCTGCTGTATTTGGGAGAAAGTCAAATGCTCCCTCCTGCCAGGAAGTACCGGTAGTTCACATGGCTCCAATGGATGCATGGGGCAGTCAGGGTTTGCTGAGAAGACAAAAAACAGCAGCGCTAATAAGTGATTCTATTATTGAATGTACAAAGTACAGGTTCATTTAAACTACACCGTAGGTTAGGGGACCTGGTTGTGCAGTCTGGATCACAAAACTGGCCGAACATAGTTACAAATTTTTTAGCAGGTCATACATTTGTTATATATACTTTGACTGTGTGTTTAGCTGTTTTGCTGGAATTCAGCTTTAGGCTGGGTTCACACTGGTACGACGACAGTCATACAACTTTCATCCTACTTTGCTCTGCGACATCAGTCCTACATTGATCCTACATCGGTCCGACATCCATCCGACTTTCATGAACAGGATACTACTTTGATCCAACTTTGTGATAATCTGACTTGTCCTTTTACCAATCAAAACAATCCCAGGGTGAGATAAATTCCTTTTACTGCTGCTGTAATCACCATGTCGGATGTCAAATGTCGGATGGTTAGGACAAGGATCCTACTTTAAACCATATTCAATGGGCTGAAGTAGGACCAAAGTCGGACCAAAGTAGTACAGGGAGCATTTTCAAAGTCGGACCGACTTGTGTCGGACCAGTTAAGATGGCTGTCATAGGGAAACATTGATTTTTACACGTCATGCAACATGAGCTCCCAATGTCGGAGCGTTTGTCGGACCAGTGTGAACCCAGCCTTAATCACTAGGAGACACCAGTCTAGCTGTGCTCATGGGAATGTAGGCTATACAAAAAAGGGCTAAATAAAAACACTCCAAACCAAAACCATTCTTGAATGGGGATAAAATGGTCGCGGCACCTTTATTGATATATTCTAACATAACAAATTTATATTTTATTTCAAACTTATCTTTATTAAAATTCATCAATTAATAAAACTTTAAAATTTTCAAATATCTTTCCAAATCTCACTCAGTCATAGGACTCGAGCGAGTACCATCAATAAAATATTCAATAAAAGTCCCCCCCTTGCTTCAAGGGTGACAATCACATAGAAGGTGCTGCGACAAGGGTGGGAGGGAAGGGGAGCTCGCCAAACTGCTATGAGGTCAACTGTGACCAGAGCCTAGAAGTCAGGGTCTTATATACCCCTAAAAACACATGTACTCGCACGGAACCCACGTGTTTTTCCCGGCCAAACTCACGTTTGAACATGTCCAGAAACACGTGACTTTACCGCCTAAAATCACGTGTTTCCCACTCAGATTACATGTGCCTGTCAGATAAGCCATTTAAAGTGATAGCAACAAATTATTATTATTATTTTTTTGATCGCCACAATCCCATGCTGTTGGCACTAATTAATGCCCACTTTTTTCACAACCTTTGCTTCCCTACTGGTATCATTCGGTTTGGGCAGACTATGGTGAAAATTGGGCTTTTTTATTGTGATAGAAATAAATGTTTATAAAGCTTTAAAACTTTTTTGTGTCTCTTTTTTTCCCCATCATATAGTACTACCCAAGACCACGGCTAATTTTTATAGGTAAAATGCAGAGAGTGATCTAAGTTGATACAAAAATTACAATTTGATCCATCAATTCTGATTGACCAACCCTTCTGCACCCATGTTAGTAGAACCTTTCTGTGTACAGCACATTGATATTACAGCGGAGCATGTGGTCAAGATTGTATTGGGTTGACAAGCATGTTACAGGGCTTACACCTCAGTGACTCCATATTAATAGCATAGATTAAGCGCTCTCCGCTCGTCAGAGAAAAGATATTAATCTTCATCAGGACGGATGAAAAGTTTAATTTTCCGCTCATCTCTCTGGCTAAGCCGTGGTAGCTGTCGGCAGGGGGCTGGTTTAATCTGTTGCAGCAGACGCCGTGCCAAGCAGACCTGTTCTGTCCTTACTTAGCTGCATGGAGAAACAATCCTTCTGTGTTATTGGGAAGAGGAGGGGAGTGAGACGTGATTGATTGACTGACATGCAGGGAACTGCGTGATTTGTTTGTACACAACGCTCTGTGCCATTAACATGCACACAGTTTATTAAAACCTCATCTGCAGCGGATGTTGGCAGATCTGCGCATTCTGCTGCTCTCAGGATAAAATTACCATTCCTGAAAAGCTGCAAAGTGACATTTTTTCAAAGATATTGCAGAAAATTATGGGCCGGTGGGCGTCATTTAATAGACTAGTATAGCTGGTGATTGTACACACATCCTGAAATGGTTTTAGTGTTTTATTGATTTGTATTTTGCTAGCTTGTTGTCTACTAGACCAAAGCTGCTGCCAGCAACTCCTCTGTGTATATAAATTACTGTACTGGGAACCCCAACTCTAGTGCCATCTAAACATGAAGGCCAGATATTTAGGACCTTGCCCCTTTTCACCCAAGGCAGCATGGCTGTAAAGTTTAGAATCAGGTCACAGAGTGATGAGCATTTCTGTCTTGCAGTGCTGGGGTCCTGTGCTGCAATTCTCCAAGACTAATGCTGGCCATACACTATACGAAAAATCAGGCGAAAATCGGTCGTTCAGACAGTTCTTTCGTTTTTTGAACAGTTAATGGGCACAAAATCGATAATCGTTGGGACGTTTTTGAGCCAAAAAAACAAAGGACAAGTTTGGAAATTTTCTGCCGAACGAAGGATAAATCGGAAGGTTAATGTGTTTCCCGTCCGAACTTTCTGCACTAGGTATATGTAAAAAAAAAAAAAAAAAAAAAATTTTTATTTAGGTCCACTGAACGATTTATCGGTCATTACATGATGGCAATATCGTTTGCGCTCACGGCCGAATGTTCGTTTTCCGAAAGTTCGTATGTATGGTGTATGGCCAGCATAAGGTAGCATGGAGTGTATTTTCTCTCTATGTTTGTGTAAGGTTGCTCCAGTTTTACCAACATTTAAAAAAAAATGTGCTGGCAACTTAGTTGACATCTGACCAAACTGACCTTTCTGTGTGCTCTTGTGTGAGTATAATAAGGAAATAATAATGCCAGCTCCTCAAGGGCAGAGATTGATGGGAAACAATCCATGTTCTTAGAACAATAGAATACGCCAGTGCAATATAATATGGTCAAAATGACTGCATGTTTATCTGCAAGTAAATGGCAAAGAAAGGGACCATTCTGAGTATAGAGGACCCCTTACATCAGTCCCACCCTCGAGGCAAGTAAAGTCTAATGACTGGAGCTAATTTGGAATTTATTATTGAATTTATTATTGCAGGAACCTGAAGGAATCTATGCAAGCACATGAGTCCCTGTACCGGAGAAGCTTTAATTTTGCTACAACAGCTGTACAGGCAGCCACATAATCTCTTGTTAACAGACAGCTACTTAACTACATACTATATGTAGCGCTACCCCCACAGGAGCCTCTAGTATATTTGGGTCCTCTGTTTGATACTGGGCACTCAGGAAAGCTCCACCCCTGCTAACACCACCGGATTACCTTAGCCAGGGAGTCTCCCAGCTGTCACACAAGGAAAATACTCACACACTGTTATAAAGTAAATGAGTAGGTTTTATTGAAATCAAAGTGTACAGTAACTTTTCAACAGTTGGCAGATGTTCATGATAAACAATACATTTCAGCACAGGAACAATGAAATACGGTGCAATACCCATTTAAGGCATGCCCACTAATCCTGCAGGACTTAGAATACAAACGATAGCCCTCAGACGGAGAGATACTCCCCAAGTGAGATAAAAAAAGAGCAATAAGAAATTAAGGCTAACTTACTTATAGGCCCTCAGAAGGATCTAGGTCAGGCATATGCAATTAGCGGACCTCCAGCTGTTGCAAAACTACAAGTCCCATCATGCCTCTGCCTCTGGGTGTCATGCTTGTGGCTGTCAGTCTTACTATGCTTCATGGGACTTGTAGTTCTGCAACAGCTGGAGGTCCGCTAATTGCACATCCCTGATCTAGGTTAACGCACTAGAAAGTTAATCATATCTCCCACACACAAATAAACTGACAAATTGGTTTTTCTCCCGGCTCAGTTGGGGCCCCTAACTTGTCATGCAGTGAAAGGTGCAGTCCCTTTAAGATATGAAGAAACAGGAGAATTCCCCTTTTGGTGGCAAGTGATTTGCAGGGTTCTTCCTAATATGTATTGAATAGATGGGAAAGGTTCACTTGATAACAAGGGTAACTTTAGGAGGGGGTGGGGGAGAGATGATTGTAAGATGTATTTCCCTTTAAATAATGACGTTAAACTTCCTTTGGTGGCAGGGACTCAGGTTAAAGAGGAGTTCCAGCCTGGGTGAAAAATATTAAGAGTCAGCAGCTACAAATACTGTAGCTGCTGACTTTTAATATTAGGGCACTTACTTGTCCAGGGAGCCCGCAATGTCGGCACCCCAGCCGATCTTCGGATCGACTCCTGGGTGCTGCGGCCTCCATTCTTGGTAAGGGAACCAGGCAGCGAAGCCTTTCGGCTCCACTGCTGATTCCCTACTGTGCATGAACGAAGCAAAAAGTGCCCAATCTTGTGCAAAATTCCTCCAAAAATATTATGCCATTTGCTTCATGTGCTTACCATCCATGAATAACCCCCGTGATCCTCCACACTATAGAACTCACCTGATCAACATGACCACATGTGATACGGTAGGTCATTAAACACTTATGTTCCCTAAGGGGCTTACACCTTCCAGGGTCACTCTCAAGCAAGGACCTTCTCCACTCTTCTCATCAATCCATCACCATACACAGTGAAAACAAGAATAGTGTAAAACCTTTTAATTTTACATGCAATGCTCACTCACATTAATAAGTGCTTTTCCCTGCATAAAGCATATTATCACATGCAGGAAGGCTCCACAGTCAGCCTGTGTGAACGTCTCCCTGTTCAGATCTGACTTCCAGTTGTACTTCATGTCACTTCCAGGAAGTACCATGCAGGATGACGTCACTTCCTGCTCTTCTCGACGTGTTTCGTCATCTTGACTTTTTCAATAGGTGTAACAGGAAGCTCTCACCCTACAAGACCTCTTCCCACTGTTCCTCATCAAGTCGACCAACATCTTTTTCCCAACTATCAGTTACCCTGGACAGAAAGCCTTTCAAAAAGATGGTCAGCAACATATAATAGCACCTGTTGATGAACCCTTTAAAATATGACACATTTGCCATGAAATTGAAAACTGGGGAAGGAGTTAGCTCCTATATGTCTCCACCTGACACTAACAGTGTTTCAATTGCAGATACTGGAAACCATAAAGATTGTGAAAGTTGAAATTTAGTCTGCAGTTCTGAAAATTAGCATGGCATACCATACACAAAAATATGGGACAGGCGAGTAACCCCATACAGCTTCCATCTGGGCCCGCTTTACACTGTTTGCAATTCTGTATAATATCCAATTTGTGGTAATACTCTAAATGCTGATTTTTAATTGCACTGCACTCATGTAACTGGAGTAACAGATCACAAGCTGTTCAAAGAAGACAGTGCCTGCTAAACCCTGTGCACCCCATCCCATGCCATTCTGGACAGCTAGGTGTAGAAACTAAGTCCACAAAGGAATCCCTGAGGACTTTTTTTGTTCTTAGGCCTGGTCTGCAGTCACGTTCTGTCTTTTACATAGAGTGCAGACAGCAGAGAGCCTACATGTAAACAAAGCAAAATTTGCATTGATCTGGGCCTGTCTGCTTCTGGTGGTTAGGATAGGCCTTTTTTTTCTGCTGGCATAGGATACCAGTACCTCCAGGCACTGGTTTTGTACTACACGCTTCCCTTAAGCCTTGCTATCACCGGGCACCCGGGGCACATGACATGTATGTGCTCTGGGTCCCAGCGACAGTGCCACCAGTATTTTTTTCTTCCATGTCATTTATGCAGCCGCCAGCTTCTGTCCTCGACCACCGCCTTTCAGACAATTTGACCCCACTCACCATTCGCCATGAAGTGCTACATGCTCTCTCCTCAGCAAGGTGAGGGGAGGATTCAGGCAGAGACAAGAGTGGCCCAGGAAAGCTCTGAGTAGAGGATACATTTCAACCCTGCTTGTTGTCATCACAGGCCCAAATTGTGCAAACACTATTTCTGTGCAAACCACATCTCACATCATGGGTTAAAATAAAACAGGAAAAAAACAGGAGTTCAAGGATTCCTCTAATTGGCATTAAAGTGGTTTCTTCGGCTGGGTGACCCAAGGGACTCTGTTACATAATGCTAATTATAATAGGCCTGGGCCCAAGGCACGAAGGAATGGTCTTTTATTGGAAGATTTTGCAGAGCATATTCGAGCTGCCGTCTGCAAAGACGTAATTAAAGAGAAAGAGGAGGGGGGAAACCGGGGCTTGTTCGCTGCTCACGTTCTTACTTTATTCTTAAGGCCAGCGTCACGCTGTTTGTAAAGGCTAGTTTTGCAATTCATTTGCATATTTAATCAAACTTTGCTTTGAAATTTTGAATAATTAAAAAAACACCATCCCTGCACCCTCCAAGCCACAGGAAACACCAAGAAGTGGCAGAGATTTGCAGCTACGGGGCAGACGCTGGCTCCTTCAGCGGGCTTTGGGGGTTTTTGTTTTTTTTTGCAAAATGATGGGGTGATTTCCAGGACAGGATCTGCAACTTATTTTACAGTTTCAAATGACTGAATTTACTAAGCTTTAAGGATTGTTAGTTACCGTAACCTTTCTGCAAGTGAGGGGTGAAAATAACATCCATGTGGTTTAAAATCTTTATGGCTAAACTTTAGCGCTTCTCAGCCCAGGGTTTAGAATTATAGGCCAAATTTACCAACATCAGTATGTGTCGATTAATTTGACTATATCTCTGAATAATGAGCCCAGCTTCACAAGCTCTGGTGAAAATGGGTGCAACTGCACTTGCAAAGTGCACAGTCCATTTATCTTTAGTAAATCAACTCTACAGTCATTCCACAAATTATCTCGATTAGAGTTCAAGGGCTTCTTTTTAAAGACCCACTCCAGGCTCAGCCTCTGGAACTCAATTACTCCCCTCCCTCCCTCCCTGGAGGCCCTCTCCTCTTTTTTATGGTCATGTGACATGCTGTTCCTCTTCTTTTTTCAACTCTGGCCATGGGAGGTTCCCTAAAGATGCAAAGAGCACCCCTGTCCGAAACAATACACAGCGAATAAAGGGTAATGTTGTAATGCCCCCTCAAATGGTGGTCCCATGACACCCTGCACTGATGGTAAGTCCTTGGTCTTTTGGCTTGAATGTCACTGGGCTTCATTCAGTGCAGAACACTGAGGACATCTTGTGGCAAAAAGGGAGTAGTGTGCGGAACAGCTCCAAAGTAAGGTTGAGTATTGCAACCTGAGCTGCCTATTGATTTTAAACACTATCTGGGGGACTGTTTTATCTTTAAAACCTGCTCAGACTTTTTAAATTTTGTGGCATGTTGGGGAAGTATTTATGAGTAAATTAACTGTAATCAATGTTTACAAAAATGCAAACATTTTCTAACGATCCCAAAAGCAAATCCACTCCTATTGTAATAATGCAAGCAAGTGAATGTTAAAACACAGTAATCGCTGCAACAGTTACAAAAGTATCTGGTAGTGCTGCACAAGAGTAAAGGCCCATACATACAATAGGAATATTGGACGGAAACGAAAATAAATCATTTGGAGCGATCGTCCGATAATCTATTCATTAGTATATAGCTTTTGAGAACAATTCATGCAAAATTATCTGAAGGAACAAGCACGAAAATATTTCTCATACAATAACAGAGCAAACGATTTTCGTTTAAATACAATACAATACATCACTTCTGAAGTTGTATTCTGTCTTATGAGAATTTTCTGAGCTTTTGGTAACCTATTGGTAATCGATATGAGACTAGCATGCAAAAAAATTAGCATTCCTCCGATATTCTTATTGTTTGTACTAGGCTTAACCTCTTTCAGACTGCCCCACGTACATTTACTGCAGCAGGGTGGCTGCTCTGTGCCAGATCACTTACTGGTATGTGATCTGACACTTCCGGGTCTGGGGAGCGTGTGTGCCACCGACGACCTGCCCCCACTGTGATTGGACACTTTTTCTTCAAGCCAAACCCGAACACTTTTTATTTTTTGGAGGTGACTAGAGGATTGTAATAGACCTGGGACACCTTTGTGTGCTCCAAAGAAAACAGTAATGTGGTGTGCATAGTGTCCCCTCACCCTTCTATTAGGCCCTGTTTTGAGCCACATTCCTGTCTGTATTTTATGTCCGGGTTTCAGGAGGACTGAAACCCGGACACATGATTTAAACACATGATTCAAAACCCGAACTGTCCGGGTGAATCCTGGATGGGTGGCAACCCTATGCGGGAGCCAATTAGCGGGTCTGGCGGACTCAATGTCCACCGGGACCCGCCAATCGTTCGGGACACAGGCAGAACGGCAGTCTACCTACAGCATGTAAACAAGGCAGACCGCCATTCTGTCAGAGGGGAAGGTACTGATCCTGTGTTTCTGCTAAGCAGGAACACAAATCTTTGCCTTCCCCTAGTCAAAGCGCCTCCCCACAGTTAGCAAGCACAACTTAGGCATACATTTAACCCTTTGCTCACCCCTGATGTTAACCCCTTCCCTACCAGTGTCATTAGTACAGTGACAGTGCATATTTTTTAGCGCTGATCGCTGTCCCCAAAAAGTGTCAAAAGTGTTACTTAGGTGTCCGATTTGTCCACCGCAATATCGCAGTCCCGCTGTAAGTCGCTGATCGCCGCCATTACTAGTAAAAAGTTTTTAAATACATACAGATATATATATATATATATATATATATATATATATATATATATATATATATATGTATATATATATAAATATATATATCCCATAGTTTGTAAACACTATAAATTTTACGCAAACCAATCAATACGCTTATTTGGATTTTTGGTTACCAAAAATATGTACCGGAATACATTTTGGTCTAAATTTATATATATTTTTTTTTATTGGGCATGTTTTTTAGCAGAAAGTAAAAAAAATATATATTTTTTTCAAAATTGTCTGTCTTATTTTGTTTATAGCTCAAATAATAAAAACCACAGAGGTGGTCAAATACCACCAAAAGAATGCTCTATTTGTGGGGGGGGGGGAAAGGCCAAAAATGTTATTGGGATACAGCGTTGCACAATCGCACAATTGCCAGTTAAAGTAACGTAGTGCCGTATCGCAAAAAATGGCCTGGTCATTAAGGGGGGTAAACCTTTTGGAGCTCAAGTGGCACTTGTTGTTCAGTTGTTGATTCGTTTTGCATCCGAGTGAACAATGGTATTAATAATCTTCTTTGCACAGCCAAGTAGAATTCATATAAGTTTTAGCAGGGTAAGAATCCCTGGGGGAAGAGAAACCTGGCAGAATCTCATTGGCTGGCGTTCTGACAGATGTAAGATAAGGATGAGAGGTGCCTGCTAACAATGCAGAGTCGCTCTGAGTGTCGTCACTGTGTTCCCCAGCTTCGCTTTCCGCTATTTCCATTTAACCGCCGATCTGTCTCAAGGAACGAATGTATTCATGTAGACTTGTAAAGTTAATGACGGGTCAGCTGAAATACAGTAGGTGATCACTAGAAGGAGAATTTAAAAAATATTTTCTCTTTCGTCCATTGACGGACACAGCTCCTTTTGTCTTGACAAGTGGGTTATGTTCCGTCTATTAGGAGAGGACTAGGCAGACATGTTGGATATACAAAACATGTAATTATACCAAAGCTGAACAGCCCCGCCCTGCACTCAGCAGCTCAGTTTTTTTTCTGCCTAGTGTAGGAGAAGGACCTGGCTCCCTAGGGGCCTATTGGTCCTGGAGAACTTTTTTTTTTTTTATTTTCAATTTTGGATCCTGAGATCTACTATCAACTGCCGGATGAGTGACAGGCTGGATAATATAGATCCTTGTAGTCTCCCCAGTCCGGCCATCTAGCGTGAGCAGGCATTTAGCTACGCGCTGGGTTGGCTACGACATACCCCGTTTGCTCCAGGGGTGGCCGGTGAGCTATATGCTCTGGGGCCCACATATGACCGGGCTACTGCTGTCCAGTCACAGTGGGCCGTGACCGACAGCCACTCCATGCTGCCCGGTGATGGGTCTGTCAGGAATGCGTCCGGAATGCGTCCAGCAGTCCTCGCAGGGACGGGTAAGTAAGGTTCCTCCTGTCTTGGCAGGATGGAACAGCTGGGCATTCCTGGGGTGGTTGATTAGGGGGTCTCTAGTCCTCCCTTTTCTCTCTCCCCGCCCATCCCTCCTCCCATGCTTTGCTGGGCCTGCTGTGTACCTCACCGGGGGGGGGGGTCCCTGAGGGGGGCTCCGGGTCCTGGCTGGGGGCTGCGCGGTGTGTCTGGGTCTGCTCTAGTGTGGGTGGTCTACCTTGTGGGGGGCCTCCACTCGGAGGCCCAGTGTTTTTGCGGCCTTTTATGTTTATTTTTACCTCAGAAAGCCGCGTTGTTCCTAATGCTAATACAGTCGGCGGCCATTTTCTTGTAGCGGCGCTGTTTCTATAGCTAATACAGCAGTCGGCCATTTTCTTGTAGCTCGCTCTCTTTTTTCCTGAGGTAACCGGCGGCCATCTTTGTGGGGATTTTTACATTGGCTGAACCTCTAGCGCTGGTTTGTCATTCTGAACAGCGCGAACGGCAGATCACCTCAGAGACACCTCAGGCACACACTGTGCAGGAGTTTAGAGCGGACGGCAGCGCTGAAGCAGTTCCTGGGTCAGGGCAGTGAGTCCTCTGGGAATAGCTCTCGGTCTGGGCAGCTAGGAGGGTGGGCCTTTTCTTGTACCTTGACTTGTTCCCTGAGTGGCTGTCAAGTGTGTGGGTCAGCATGGCGTCAGAAGCTGGCGTTTCTTCCCCAGACATTCCGGTGGTAGCAACCGGTGCCCATGCACCTGCGGTACCTGTGGGCGTTTTGTCGGCTGTCCTGGAATCATTTGTTGCCAGAGTGGAAGCGGTGTGCGGACGCAAGGGGGGTAAAAAACGCCCCCTCCCCCCACCATCTTCTCGGGAAAGCTCTGACTCAGACTCGGGCCTGTTCTGAAGGGTCAGAGTATGCAGACCAGGACCATTCGGACTGTGAGGAAGACTCCATGTCCGGGTCAGCGCAGGACAAGGCGCTTGTTTGAGCACTTATCACCGCAGTGCGGGAAACCCTCAAACTGGAGGATGTGGCTGGGACATCTGCTGAGGTGTCGGTCCCTTTTGGGTCCCACAAGCCGACCCGCACTACTAAGGTGTTTCCTTATGTAACTTATTTTGATAAGTTTACAGACAAGGAATGGGAATGACCGCAGAGGACCTTTTCGGTCCCAAAACGCATGGCGGTCCGTTACCCTTTTGAGGAGAGCCTTCTGAAAAAATGGGCATCTCCCCCGGTTGTGGACCCCCCGGTATCCCGGTTAAACAAAGTAACCACTATTCCGGTTGAGGCGACCCCTGGATTTAAGGACCCTGCGGATAAGAGGTCCGAGGCGGTGGCCCGGTCCATGTTTACCATGCTGGGTTCTGCATTACGGCCAGTTTTGGCTGCGGCTCTGGTGTCACAGACACTTACAGAATGGGCTAAAATTTTGCACCAGGAGTTGGAAAGACAACAGGTTTCCCCGGTCTGCGTAGAAATGGCTGACCAGTTGGTGCATGGCCTCAAATATGTCTGCGATGCATCCCTGGACACAGCTCCCCTACTTTCTAGAGCCTCAGTATCTGCTGTGTTACTGCGTCGCCTGATTTGACTAAAATGCTGGTCCGCGGACCAGACCTCCAAGAAGGCTCTGGCTGATTTGCCTTTCCGGGGTGGAAGGCTATTTGGAGCCTAGCTGGATGACATTATTAAGGATGTCACTGGGGGTAAGAGCACACTGCTCCCACAATCCAGAAAAGGTAAGAAGCCACGCCGCAGGCCTGGGCCCTCCTTTTGCGCTCAGAAGCGTTTTTTTCGTCAGTCCGGGCCCGCAGGTAAGCGTTCCCAGGCTGACAAGGGGCCAGCTGAGGGACAAAAGCGTCCCTGGGTTCGCAAGCCAAACAAGCCCGCAAACAAATCTGCTACTGCATGAAGGTTTGCCCCCGCCCAACTCTCGGGTGGGGGGTCGCCTTCGCGAGTTTGCAGCTCGGTGGACCTCCCTGCTTTCCAACCAGTGTGTTTGCAAAGGAGTTTCATCAGGGTACAAGATAGAGCTTCTTTCTTGTCCACCAAACAGATTTTTTCCCTCAAACTTTCATCTTCCTCCAGCTCGTCGGAACGCCCTGTTTGGGGCAATGCAGGACCTGCTGATAGTACCTGTGCTGCTGCCGGAAAGGTTTCAGGGATTTTACTCAAATCTGTTTGTAGTCCCAAAGAAGGACGGGGTCCGTCCAATCCTGGATCTCAAGGCCCTCAACACCTTTGTAAAGGTGCGAAGGTTCAGGATGGAATGAGTTCGCTCTGTGGTCGCTGCACTCCATCCGGGGGATTTTCTAGCATCCTTGGACATCAAGGACGCATACTTGCATGTCCCCATATACATCAGGCATCAGAGATTTCTGCGTTTTGCAGTCGGGGACGATCACTACCAATTTGTGGCTCTCCCTTTTGGCCTGGCATCGGCACCAAGGGTTTTCACCAAGGTGCTCGCCCCGATTCTGGCCTTGCCGAGACAGCGAGGTATCGCTATTGTGGGCTACCTGGATGACCTCCTTCTGAGAGCTGCTTCAGACTCAGAATTAGAGGAGGATGTAGCGATTGCCAGTCAGCCCCATCAAGAATTTGGTTGGGTACTGAACCTCCAGAAGTCGGTGTTGGTGCCGACTCAGCACCTGGAATACCTGGGCTTGATCCTGGACTCCTCGGAGGCGAAGGTTTTTCTCCCTTTAGAAAAATTGCAGGCTCTTCAGGTGGCGGTGAAGCTGTTGGCATCCCGCAGGTGGTCGTCGCTGCGCTTTTGAATGCGAGTCCTGGGTCTCATGGTGGCCTCCTTCGAGGCGGTACCGTATGCTCTATTCCACACTCGAGTCTTGCAGAAGGAGATCCTGTCCAAGTGGGACAAGTCTCCATTGTCCCTGGATTGTCAAATTCGGGTGAGCCAACTAGTCAGGACTTCCCTGGTCTGCTGGCTGACATCTCCTGCCCTTCAGTCCGGAAAGTCGTGCCTTCCCTTTCACTGGACGGTGATCACGATGGACGCCAGCCTGACCGGTTGTGGGGGTGTTTGGGGGGTCCAGTCGACACAAGGTCGCTGGACACAGGAAAAATCCCACCTGCCTAACAATGTACTGGAACTTCGGGCGACCAGGCAGTGCCTCTCCACATGGTCACAGAGGCTACAGGGGCGTCCAGTCAGGATCCAGTCGGACAACGCCACGGCGGTGGTGTATGTCAACCATCAAGGAGGAACAAGGAGCTCGGCTGCAGCATCGGAGGTCGCTCACATCCTGCGGTGGGCAGAAAGGAGCGTGCCGGCTCTATCGGCCGTATACATTCCGGGCATAGAAAACAGGCAGGCGAACTACCTAAGTTGCCAGATGCTGGACCAAGGAGAATGGTCGCTACACCCGGACATGTTTCAACTCCTTTGCCTAAAATGGGGCACGCCAGACGTGGATCTCCTAGCTTCTCGACTCAATCGGAAGGTATTGAGGTTTGTGGCCAGGTCAAAAGATCCCTAGGCGGATGCGTTGGTGGCCCTATGGGGACAGTATCGGCTGATCTATGCTTTTCCCCCACTGAAACTTCTTCCTCGTCTGCTCCGCAGAGCGGAGACCGAGGGGATTCTGGTAATCCTAATTGCCCCAGATTGGCCTCGGCGTCCCTGGTACGCCGACCTGGTGCGCCTGGTGGCGGATGCCCCTTGGCGACTGCCAATGCGGGAGGACCTTCTGTCGCAAGGTCCCATACTTCATCCTCCTTTACGGTCACTGGCTTTAACTACATGGCTATTGAAAGCCAGGTACTAAGGGATCGAGGCCTGTCGGATTCAGTAATTTCCACTATGCTGCAAGTCAACGTCCACAGGCATATTCGGATTCCAGGATCCTGCTGTTTTTACAGCGTGGAGTGGATCAGAAACTTGCCTCATGCCGCATACACACGACCGTTTTTCATGACGAGAAAAATGCTATTTTTTTATTTGGTCATTAAAAACGATCATGTGTAGGCTCCAGAGCATTTTTCGTGAAGTGAAAAATGGGCATTAAAAATTTGGAACATGCTCTATTTTTTCTCGTCGTTTTTCACGGCATCGTTTTTCTCGGCGTGAAAAACGGATGTGTGTAGGCTTTAACGACGTGAAAAAAATACGCATGCTCAGAAGCAAGTTATGAGACGGGAGCGTTCATAATGGACATAGCACATTCATCACGCTGTAACGGACTGAAGAGCACGAGGCTGAAAAGCGCAAATCGTCTCTCACCAAGCTTTACTAACACAAGGATCAGCAAAAGCAGCCCAAAGGGTGGCGCCATCCGAATGGAACTTCCCCTTTATAGTGCCGTCGTACGTTTCGTACATCACCGCGCTTTGCTCGAGCATTTTTTTTCACAATAGTGTGTAGGCAAGGCAGGCTTGAGAAGAATCACGTCGAGAAAAACTTAGTTTTTTTCAATGACATTAAAAACGGTCGGCATTAAGCACCATTAAGGGGCAGATTTCAGCCTTGGCTGTTTTCTTTCAAGGACCCCTGGCGGCTCATTCACTGAGGAGTACGTTTGTGCAAGGGGTCCGACATGTGGCTCCTCCGGTTCGACCACCACTATCTCTGTGGGATTTTAATCTGGTGCTCTCGGTACTTCAGAAACCTCCCTTTGAGAACATCAGAGAGATTCCTCTTTTGACACTCTCTCAGAAAGTTGCCTTTCTGGTGGCCATTACATCTGTCAGGAGGGTTTCTGAGTTGGCGGCCTTGTCTTGCAAGTGCCCCTACTTGATCCTTCATAAGGATAAAGCAGTGCTACGCCCGCAGCCTTCGTTTCTTCCGAAGGTGGTTTCGGCTTTTCATCTGAATGAGGACATTGTACTTCCTGTCATGGATATGCAGTAGTGTTTGTCTGCCATCTTACCTTCCTCCTCATGTGTTCATCTAGAGACCAGACCTCCTTCACCTGGCTTCCTTTATAATCTCCTCCCAGCCTGACTCCACCCCAGGCCCTATCACTGAACACTATATTAACCTGTGCACTGCAAGCCTGCTTTGCTGATCAACGTGTTTGTTAGGCATTGTGTGTTTGGGTTCCTGCCTGCCGTGTGCTACGTCTGTCTCTCTGTTACGTTATTGGCTTGTCCCCGACCATCCCTGTCTGCTCGTGACCCTTGACCTTCGGCTCGTTCTTCGTTATCCTTGTCTGCTTGTGGCCCCTGACCTTCGGCTTGTTATTCGGTTCTCTCTATCGTGTGCTGCCGCTTCCCCTTATCCTACGGGGCGTGAGCTAGGAAACTCCAGGGGCCGCGACCTGGTCCCAGCCTGCAGCGTAACATCCTCACCACTAGAGGCCCTGGAGAAGACCAGCTGGGTCTTAGACTCCGCGCCCTGGGGAATCTTGGCTCTCGCTTCCGTTGGGATCCCGGTTGTGCTCCTCTGGTCCCGCTTTCCACAACCACCCAGTTTCCTATCCACAGAAGCCAGCCATAGGGTTCACTACCTCGCGGTGCACTCCTGTCCCCCTACGGTGTGCATCTGTCACCTGGCCACAGGTGACCCTGACAGTTTGATCAGCCATGGACCCGGCTGACATCCCGATCCCCGCGGATGATCCATTGCAGGGCATAGTCCACAGACTTGAAACCCAGGAATCGAATCAGACTCAGGTGATGCGATTCCTCCAGGATCTGGCTTCTCGATTCGAGCAGCTTCAGGCCTCCTTGGGAACCCCGAATCCGCAACCTCAAGTACAACCAGCGGTGGTACCTATCGCACCAGTCGCAGCCACACACTCACTAATACTGCCAGCTCCGTTCCGTTTCTCTGGGGACTCCAAGGCCTGCAGAGGGTTCCTTAGCCAATGCACGATTCATTTTGAGCTTCAGCCTCAAAACTTTATGTCTGATAGGGCAAAGGTAGCCTATATCATTTCCCTCCTCTCCGGTGAAGCTTTAGCCTGGGCAGCCCCTCTGTGGGAACTGAATGATCCAGTGGTTTCTAGCCTGTCTGGCTTCTTGAAACTTTTTCGGAATATCTTTGAAGAACCGGCTCGTGTCTCTTCAGCGGCCAGCGCCCTTCTACGTCTCCGCCAAGAGTCTGCTTCAGTGGGACAGTACGCCCTTAATTTCCGCATACTGTCGGCTGAGTTGAGCTGGAACAATGAGGCCTTAGTCGCAACCTTTTTGCATGGCCTTTCTGATAGAGTGAAGGATGAATTAGCAGGAAGAACCATCCCCACTGATCTGGACGGAGTTATCTCCTTGTGTAACCAGATCGATATTCGCTTTCAGGAAAGGACCCTAGAAAAGCGGCGCCAGCACTCCTTGGTCCTTAGTCAGCCTGAGCTCCCCTCTCCTCGACCCGTGGAGCATCTCCTGCCAGCTGAGGAACCCATGCAGCTGGGCAGGACCAGGCTATCCCCAGAGGAACGTGCTAGGCGCAGAAATCTAGGCCTGTGTCTCTACTGTGGGGGCAAAGGTCATTTTCGTGACACTTGCTCTCTTTGTCCAGAAAAACGTTTGGGTCCACTTCATCTGGGAAGTGGAGTATTGGACCCAGAAATATCACCTTCCCCTTCTCGTCTTCTGCTTTCTGTGTTCCTTCATGTTGGTGCTTCTTCTCATTCGGTCTCAGCATATCTGGATTCCGGAGCCGCTGGTAATTTCATGGACTGGGAAATCGCATCGTCCATGAGACTTACTCTTTTGCCCCTCACCACGCCATTGGTGGTCTTGGCGATTGATGGTACTGTTCTCCCAGGGGGACCTATCCGCTTCCAGACCCTCCCTGTTAAGATGTCGGTGGGTACACTCCACCAGGAGTGGATATCCTTCCTTATCTTACCCAAGGCCTCAACGCCTATAATTTTGGGTCTCCCATGGTTACAGCTCCATTCTCCTCATGTGGACTGGACTACTGGACAGATCCTGGCTTGGGGTCCCTCCTGTTCCTCGTCCTGCCTACCCAAGGTTGCCCCCTGTGAATCTGAGCCGGTCATTCATTCCAGGTTGCATAACCATTTACATTTCTCTGTCCCTAACCACCCTTGGACGCACAGCCAGGCTAGCTTGTCTACAAGTCCTGCAGTCGCTACGTCTTGCGATGCGATTCAGGTAGTCGCTACACCTGACTCAGCTATTCACTCTGCCTCTGTACTAGTTATGCCAGTCCAGCCCATGCCCAGTGAGCCTCTCACTTTTTCTTGTTCGGGACATTCTGCTTGTCCTTCAGCTATTCAGCTTGACTCCGGCGACATGTCACCTTCTAACCAACCTGACTTCAGGGTTCCACTGACATCTGCCCAGTCTGATGGTCCTGTGCAAGATGACCAGTTCCCCTTTAAGGGTCTAGGGGACCCTCCTCAGATTCCTGTTGATCGTCTCATGCCCTTGCTTATTCCTAGAGAGCCTTTGGTCCTCAATAGATCTTCTTGTCATCTCCCTACCTCGTTTTCAGTCTCTGAGGATAATCTTAAGTACGAGGTTAGACAAGTTCTGGATTCTCGGCTCTGCAGAGGCATTCTTCAGTACCTTGTGCATTGGAGAGGTTTTGGTCCTGAGGAGGCGTCTTGGATCGCTGCATCTGATGTCGCTGCACCTCATCTGTTGAGAAGGTTTCATCAGAGATTTCCCTTTAAGCCTGGGTCCAGGCGGGGGAGGGCCCATAAGAGGGAGGGTACTGTCATGGATATGCAGTAGTGTTTGTCTGCCATCTTACCTTCCTCCTCATGTGTTCATCTAGAGACCAGACCTCCTTCACCTGGCTTCCTTTATAATCTCCTCCCAGCCTGACTCCACCCCAGGCCCTATCACTGAACACTATATTAACCTGTGCACTGCAAGCCTGCTTTGCTGATCAACGTGTTTGTTAGGCATTGTGTGTTTGGGTTCCTGCCTGCCGTGTGCTACGTCTGTCTCTCTGTTACGTTATTGGCTTGTCCCCGACCATCCCTGTCTGCTCGTGACCCTTGACCTTCGGCTCGTTCTTCGTTATCCTTGTCTGCTTGTGGCCCCTGACCTTCGGCTTGTTATTCGGTTCTCTCTATCGTGTGCTGCCGCTTCCCCTTATCCTACGGGGCGTGAGCTAGGAAACTCCAGGGGCCGCGACCTGGTCCCAGCCTGCAGCGTAACATCCTCACCACTAGAGGCCCTGGAGAAGACCAGCTGGGTCTTAGACTCCGCGCCCTGGGGAATCTTGGCTCTCGCTTCCGTTGGGATCCCGGTTGTGCTCCTCTGGTCCCGCTTTCCACAACCACCCAGTTTCCTATCCACAGAAGCCAGCCATAGGGTTCACTACCTCGCGGTGCACTCCTGTCCCCCTACGGTGTGCATCTGTCACCTGGCCACAGGTGACCCTGACACTTCCATCCTTGTGTCCTCGGCCGTCGCATCCCAAAGAGGTTGCGTTACATTTCTTAGACGTGGTACATGCTCTGCAGGTGTATCTGTCTGCTATGGCTCCTTTTCGGAGGTCAGACTCACTGTTTGTCAGACTGGTCCAAAGAAAGGCCTGGCGGTCTCGTCGGCCACCATTTCTCGGTGGATCAGACAGATTGTGATTCAGGCTTATGCCCTTAATGGGCGGGCGCCTCCCTTTCCTGTCACGGCGCATTTGACCAGGGCAATTGGTGCCTCCTGGGCTTTTCGACATCAAGCGTCTGTCTCACAGGTGTGTAAGGCGGCGACCTGGTCGTCTGTTCACACCTTCATTAAATTTTACAAGGTTGACGTGCATGCATCTGCGGATGCTTGTTTCGGCCGCAAGGTTTTGCAGGCAGCTGTTTAAGGTTGCAACTCCTCCGTTGAAGAGCTCTGTTTGTTTGGGGTGAAGTTTGTTTGCTTGCTGTTCCCACCCCTCGTTTTTTTTTACACTGCTTGGGGACGTCCCACTTGTCAAGACTAAAGGAGCTGTGTCCGTCCATGGGTGAAAGAGAAAAAAGGATTTTCGTTCTCACCGTAAAATCCTTTTCTCTGAAGTCCATGGACGGACACAGCACCCTCCCCTCCTGTTTGAGTTTGTACTGCTTTTTGACGAACTGAGCTGCTGACTGCAGGGTGAGGGGTTATGACCAGAGGGACTGCCCCCTGGGCGGGGCTGTTCAGCTTTGGTATAATTACATGTTTTTGTATTTCTAACATGTCTGCCTAGTCCTCTCCTAATAGACGGAACATAACCCACTCGTCAAGACTAAATGAGCTGTGTCCATCCATGGACTTCAGAGAAAAGGATTTTACGGTGAGTACAAAAATCCTATATTTACAGAATTCAAAATATGGAAAAGAATCAACTCAGAACACGTACTCGCTGAAACTAGAGACATATTTCTCTTTAAGGAGCCAGGTTGTATATTTCTTATTTCTACAGATAACAATAGAACCAGCTCTAAAAATAACCGCCATCTGTAAATTTTATTTTGGCATGCTGGCCAGCAGGCTCCTGGGAGTTTTTGCGGTGATGACATATGTAGCGATGTACTTGCACTGTTGCAACTTTGTGATCCTGTCGCAGGGGGATCGGATCCCTCCCGTGCTGGCGGAGAATTTATATTTGGCGTACACAAACTAGCCTATTGTGTAAACAACAGATGTAAACATTGATGTATTTCAAAGCAGCTTCCCCCACCGAGTTACCAGTCTGAAAGACGCTATCTGACAGCCGCACAGCCGCTCCGGCAGCGACATCATCTCACGCAGAGACATGGAGACGTGCCGCATGAAACCGAATCCTGTGGTTCACTGTAATGTCTATCTAAATCTCTGGATAAATAAAACTTCCCACTGGGCAACACTGCAACACTTATCTGTGCCCTAAATTATGTGGGAGAGTAATATATAACATACAGCAATATACAGTAGTATGATGGAAAATTCCACGAAACACTATAGTCTTGGGATTCAGAGGAAGCATGGAAGACGCTTTCTAGAGAACAGCAACTGCTAAAGCTCTTTTATTTCATACATAATTATTGAATTGCATCCCCCAACCTTCATATCACCCCCCCCCCCCAACCCTGAACCCCACCCCTAGCTTCTCAGCAATGTCTTTCTTGTTCTGTAAATTAAAATGTTATTAAAGCCAGACTTCAATCACAAGATTAAAACGAGCAGCTAATTAAAAGATGAAATTAAAAACGCAGCTTTGTTGCAATATTCACCTTTAGAGCTCTTCAACACAGTACTTCCTTTCCTCCACTAGATGTCCTCAGTCTGACATCCTGCATAATTCAGTCCAAGCTGTCTGAGACCAGCCCCCCAAAGTGTGATTGGACAATAAATGGAGAAGCAGCACAACCATGAGTATGCTCCTTGTCAGCGCATGAACTGACTAATTCCTGGTACCGCTTCTTATTCTTGCATATCAGCCCTGCTGTATGGGGATTGTAAGCAGGGCCGGATCTAGCCTATCTGATCTGGGGGTGCAGTAAAAACATCATTAGGAATAATGTCCACATTTTGTGTCACTGACAGTCTGTCACGCAGTGTGACAGAGATGCAGGGAATGCGTATTCCCTCTTTGCTCAGCATGCGTCTGTATATCAGGTGTCTGTATCGGAGTCCCCTTTTTACATCAAGAGTTCTCATCAGAGACCCCCTTTACATCAGGGTCCCCATCACAGTGCCTCCTTACATAGATTATTCTATAGATTATTCCCATGAGAGTGCCCAGTTACATCAGTTGTCCTCGTCAGAGTGCCCCCTTACATCAATTCTATGCATCAGAGTGCCCTCTTACATCAATTGCCCCCATCAGAGTGCCCCCCTTATATTAACTGCTCCCAGTAGAGTTTATATTTGTATCAAACATCCCCATCAGAGTCACTCTTACATCAGTTGTCCCCATCAGAGTGCCCCCTTACATCAAATGTCCCCATCAATGTTTCACTTTAAATCAAATGTCCCCATCAGAGTGCCCCCTATATCAGTTGTGCTCATCAGAATGCCCCCTTACATAAATTGCTACCATTGGAGCAGGGGCAGTCCGTCCATTAAGAGCGCATGGGCGTCGCCCCCTATTTCCAGCCACCCCCTCTATGACTAATGGATAGATTTATGCATGAATCTATCCATGGCCGCCGCCCGATTCAGGCATCCAGCCCCTTTTCGGACCCCGGGCGCCTGAATTCCAATGTCGGGGTGTTTTTTTGAAGCACCTGATTAGAGCCATAGGCTCCAATAGACTTTAAAAAAGGTGGACTTGGAGCGCAAAGCATTGCGCTCGCAGTCCACCCAGATGTGTTAGAAAAGCAAATTAATATTTGCTTTTCTAACACTGAACCGCCTCTCTGCCAATCAGGTAGTGCGGGTCTAATACCCGTCAACTAATTGGCTGAAGGCACTGGCGCCCCGATTGTATGCCTAGCGGACCAAAGAAGAGAGGAGGTGGAAGCATGGAGGACCTAGGAGCCGTCCCACTGCTTGCCGATGTCACAGTGGCGGCATTTGATGAGCACAAGTGGCTGCATATGATGGGCACGAGTAGATGCATTTGACAGGCACAAGTGGCTGAATATGATGGGCACAAGTGGCTGCATATGACGGGGCACAGGTGGCTGCATATGATGGGCACAAGTGACTGCATAAAGTGGCTGCATATGATGGGTCACAAGTGGCTGCATATGACAGGGCACAAGTGGCTGCATATGATGGGCACAAGTGGCTGCATATGATGGGCACAAGTGGCTGCATATGATGGGCACAATGGCTGCATCTGATGGGCACAGTGGCTGCATCTGATGGGCACAATGGCTGCATCTGATGGACACAATGGCTGCATTTGATGGGCACAATGGCTGCAATTGATGGGCACAGTGAGGCTGCAATTGATGTTTTTTTTTTGGTATTTTTCAGTTTGTTTGCGCCCCCACAAAAATTTTGAGCACCAGCTGCCACTGCATTGGAGTGCCCCCTTACATCAATTGCCCCCATCAGACTGACTCATGGATCATTGGATACACTCTTAAATACCTGGGGGAAGCAACTAAAATCTGGGGGGCACAGCCCACCCCAGCACCCTCCTAGAAATGGGCCTGACTGTAAGAGGCTGATAACAGGTCAAATTTAGGAGCTCATATGATGTATTAATAAGTACAGAGTATATCTGCCTGGAGTTTGGCTTTAAATCCATAAAATACATTAATTACAGTGTCTTGAAAAAGTATTCATACCTCTTGAAATTTTCCACAATGTTACAACCAAAATTTTATTTTATTGGGATTTTATGTGATAGACCAATGCAAAGTGGCACACAATTGTGAGGTGGAAGTAAAATGATAAATGGTTTTCACATTTTTTTACAAAAGAATATGTGAAAAGTGTGGTGTGCATTTGTATTCAGCCCCCCTGAGTCAATACTTTGTAGAACCACATTTTGCTGCAATTACAGCTGCAAGTATTTTTGGGGATGTCTCTACCAGCATTGCACATCTAGAGAGTGACATTTTTGCCCATTCTTCTTTGCTAAATAGCTCAAGCTCTGTCAGATTGAATGGAGAGTGTCTGTGAACAGCAATCTTCATGTCTTGTCACAGATTCTCAATTGGATTTAGGTCTGGACTTTGACTGGGCCATTCTAACACTTGAATATACTTTGAGCTAAACAATTCCATTGTAGCTCTGGCTGTATGTTTTGGGTTGTTGTCCTGCTGGAAGGTGAACCTCCGTCCCAGTTTCAAGTAATTTCAAGGGGTATGAATACTTTTTCAAGGCACTGTTAAGTTACCATCACCTGTATGCTTTAAAATATGCTGATTTCTCAAGACCATTCTGCAGAAGAAAAACTTCAGTATCTGGTGAAGCAAACTTTTCTCTATGGGGTGACTTGTGAGGTCTTCCTGGAACGTCAGAATAGCTAGTCCTAACCAGGAATCCAGCCGAACAAAGAGATGCTCTGTATTTTGACAGGCGGTGTGTCTCACGGTATCGGGGTCATTCTGTCAGGCATTCAGTGCACATACTCCTGGCAGAAGTTGGGGAAAGCGCTGGGTTTCAGAAAGGTAAAAAATAATTGAAAAAGTTATTTGAAAACAATTATAGTGCAGCTAAAAAGAGTGGATATGAAGCCAAACATTACTTTACCGATTAGGGTTCAGCACTACTTGAAAGTCTATAACATTAATTTTTGGGTCTAGTGATCTTCTAACCCCACCGACATGGACAGCAACAGAAAAAAATGTTTTGGTTGGAGTTGGACTTCAGATATCCAAACCATTGCTGGAACGATGTATCATATTGCACATATTGACAGAGTGGTAATTGCTGCAAGGATTAGATGTTCTTACACTGGTGTTCCAACAAAAAAAAAGGAAATCAAAGAACAAATCAAATGTTAAAATATATGATGCGCTTACACCAACCTATTGTTTGTGCACAGTGAACTAATTTAACGTGCTTAATACAATGTGCTAAAAACACAATATGCTCAGTGCTAATATAATCAACTTAAACAGTGATAATATGCAGTGCTTATAAAGAAAAACAGCATAAATGGATTCCAATGTGGTGGACACGACAGTCCTGCTCACAACTCCTTGCTTCCACTATGAGAACTGTAACCTCAGATGATTCATCCAAGCAATCACAAAACACTGCTGAACAATTCACACTGAACTCTTAATAAAAAGGTCCGCCAGTCTCCCTGGCCACCCGTGGTGAGACTGCTTCAAAACAAGGCTCCCCTTCTCTAGATCACTCGGGGTTCCAAAGATGTCATCATATAAGGGATACAAAGAAAAGAGATCATTGCGCAATAATCACTACACCATCAGCTTCAAAACAGCTGTGGCTGCACTCATATAACCCTGGATAATCAGCGCTCAAGCTCAGCTCAGTTTGATGTAATCCTCCTCAGGCTGTTGGTAGCGTCACTAGGCTCCTCCCCCTACGCGTTACGTCATCGGCATGGGACCCATGAATAAGTCAAGTGCCGATGACGTAACGCGTAGGGGGAGGAGCCTAGTGACGCCCCTACGCGTTACGTCATCGGCATGGGACCCATGAATAAGTCAAGTGCCGATGACGTAACGCATAGGGGGTGGAGCCTAGTGACGCTACCAACAGCCTGAGGAGGATTACATCAAACTGAGCTGAGCTTGAGCGCTGATTATCCAGGGTTATGTGAGTGCAGCCACAGCTGTTTTGAAGCTGATGGTGTAGTGATTATTGCGCAATGATCTCTTTTCTTTGTATCCCTTATATGATGACATCCTTGGAACCCCGAGTGATCTAGAGAAGGGGAGCCTTGTTTTGAAGCGGTCTCACCACGGGTGGCCAGGGAGACTGGCGGACCTTTTTATTAAGAGTTCAGTGTGAATTGTTCAGCAGTGTTTTGTGATTGCTTGGATGAATCATCTGAGGTTACAGTTCTCATAGTGGAAGCAAGGAGTTGTGAGCAGGACTGTCGTGTCCACCACATTGGAATCCATTTATGCTGTTTTTCTTTATAAGCACTGCATATTATCACTGTTTAAGTTGATTATATTAGCACTGAGCATATTGTGTTTTTAGCACATTGTATTAAGCACGTTAAATTAGTTCACTGTGCACAAACAATAGGTTGGTGTAAGCGCATCATATATTTTAACATTTATTCACTTTGGAGGGCACAGATTCTCTTTTTATGTTTGCAGCTAGCACCATTTAGGTATCTTTGGTTTGTGGTTTACACTATTTACATATTAGCGCTGTAGTAATTTTTATTTATTTAAAGAACAAATCAACACTACTTTTCCCTGATGCTTTTCTCCAGCCTAGTTAAAAAAAATAATCAAAAGGATAAAACTGTTCTGGTGTATTTTAGATATAAAGATAGGTGTATTTCTATTCCAAGCATATCCAAAGGCCAAAATGATTTGTTTTTGTTTTTATAGAGTATGGATGTTCACCAATAGATAAATAAAAAGAGAGTGACACAGGCAGCAATACAAACCTGATAGAGGTGCTATCCCTTTCCTAATCTATTAAAGAGTGGCTTTATACACTTTCAAGCTGGACTCCAGCTATCTTCACACCTCCCCCTACTCCCTGATACCCCCTTTGGATCTGTTTTTCATTTTTTCTTTAAAAAACACACACACATTTCATGCATTTTTTAGGCTGGGCCAGTGACATCATGGTTCCTTCCTCTTCTTATGCCGCGTACACACGACCATTTTTCTCGTCAGGAAAAATTTCATTTTTTTCTCTTTGACGAGAAAAACGCCCGTATGTGGGCTTTCCAGCATTTTTCCCGACGAGAAAAACGGCAAGAATCACGACAAGAAAAATTAGACATGCTCTAATTTTTCTCGTTGTGATTCACGGCATTTGTTTCCGCGGCAGTTTTCCCATAATACTGCCCCCTGGGGGTGGTACCATGACACCCTGGAATCACAGGAAGTGGTTTGTATGACAGAACTGGAAGACTAGTGGTGGCAGCCAGATGATGCAGAATTATTGCTGGAGATAAAGCATTGCAGCAAAAGCTGTGTTTTTTTTTTTTTTTTTTAATATATAAATAATCATTTGTTATTAAAGTGTTACTAAACCTAGGACCCTACATTCACTATATCTGGTCTCCCACAGTACACAGAACATGGAAATGCAATAGTTTTAGAAAATGTACACTGCTAAATACCTTTTCTTCTTAGCAGTTAGAGCAGTCTTGTGACTTCTATCAGTGTCCAGCAGAGCACTGGTTAAAGCTTGTAGGAGGAGTTTTCATTCTTCCCTGATTGTCCTATGAGGCTGCAAGACCCCTGACCCTCTGTCCGGACAGTGCTGATTGGACGTGTGCTGATCACATGCACTTTTCCCCCCAAAAAAACTAGCAGCACACACCAAACTGAGCATGTGCAGAGTGCCCCCAAGGCTCTGTTCTATCAGGAAATGTATTGGGGACTGTGGAAGAAGGGGAGGATCAGAGAAGACAGGATCAAACAGCCTTTTTTCACAATGCAGAGGATTAACCCCTTAGGTTCCACAGTGAGTATAACAAGCATGCTTTACTGCAAATACAGACTGATTAGCGCTACCACTCTTTTGAGGGGTACACCAAAGGACAGAAGTGTCATAACAAACTGGGACTGCACAAAAACAAGGAAAGAAGATTTTAAGAGATGGAAGTATTCAGAGAAAACAATGAAACATGGAGTATTATTATCACAGTATTAGGATTTGCAGGGTCAATATTATTCTACATTCAGCACACTCTCACATACTAAGTCATACCTGAGGCCCCGATTGGGATTACAGAACTAGGATTAGAATTATTTTAGCTGTCAGTTGTGGTGGGCGAATTAAGCCAAATATCTCATGCCTTATCAAATTTCCGTGGACACCCATGGGATATATAGGTCATTTTGTATAGCGGGACTACCAAGCTCACTGGTGCCTTCCAGTAAGCAAGAGAGGGGGACTTTCTGACTTCCATTTCAACACAATGGCTTTTCTAGCTTAGAAAAGTAGCAGGCCGAGTAGGGTTTTGGTTGCTATGGTAATGGCCAGGGGATTCACTAACCCTAGGAGACAGACCTTGACCGTCATTAGAATAGGTATAGTAGTCAGTGTATTAAAGAAGCTTGTACAAACCATTATGCCTGTGTACAGGTTGAACGATCCTGTGTTCATTTTCTAACTTGAGTATAGCTTTACATTTTTTCATTTCATACTGCGTTATTGTCTGTTTTAGTTGCTTGGCCTGTACAAGGTAGGTTCATTAGTTGTGTTCCAAAGGGGTGGAGACATCCTTTATAGGAAGACACGGGGTGGAGTCAGTGTCAGACTGTTGGCAAGCTTGGTCCCACCCTTGCTTTGATTGGAACATGGCACTCTTTCCTTGTAATGCCTTGTCAGTGCTTCATCACCCCCCTGTATGTGCAGTTTACAGTGCCTTGGAAAAGTATTCATACCCCTTGAAATTTTCCACATTTTGTCATGTTACAACCAAAAACGTAAGTGTATTTTATTGGGATTTTATGTGATAGATCAAAACAAAGTGGCAAAAAATTGTGAAGTGGAAGGAAAATAATAATTGGTTTCCAATTTCTTTTACAAATAAATATCTGAAGTGTGGCGTGCATTTGTATTCAGCCTCCTTTACTCTGATACCCCTAACTAAAATCTAGTGGAATCAGTTGCCTTCAGAGGTCACCTAATTAGTAAATAGTGTCCACCTGTGTGTAATTTAATCTCAGTATAAATACAGCTGTTCTGTGAAGCCCTCAGAGGTTTATTAGAAATCCTTAGTGAACAAACAGTATCATGAAGGCCAAGGAACACACCAGACAGGTCAGGGATAAAGTTGTGGAGAAGTTTAAAGCAGGGTTAGGTTATAAAAAAATATCCCAAGCTTTGAACATCTCACGGAGCATTGTTCAATCCATCATCCAAAAATGGAAAGAGTATGGCACAACTGCAAACCTACAAAGATATGGCCATCCACCTAAACTGACAGGCCGGGCAAGGAGAGCATTAATCAGAGAAGCAGCCAAGAGGCCCATGGTAACTCTGGAGGAGCTGCAGAGGTCCACAGCTCAAGTGGGAGAATCTGTCCACAGGACAACTATTAGTCATGCACTCCACAAATCTGCCCTTTATGGAAGAGTGGCAAGAATAAAGCCATTGTTGAAAGAAAGCCATAAGAAGTCTTGTAGTTTGTTTGTTAGAAGCCATGTGGGGGACACAGCAAACATGTGCAAGAAGGTGCTCTGGTCAGATGAGACCAAAATGTAACTGTTTGGCCTAAAAGCAAAACGCTATGTGTGGCGGAAACTATCACTGCACGTCACCCTGAACACACCATCCCCATCATGTTGTGGGGATGCTTTTCTTCAGCTGGTCAGAGTTGATGGGAAGATGGATGGGGTTAAATACAAGGCAATCTTAGAAGATTCTGCAAAAGACTGGGGCGGAGGTTCACCTTCCAGCAGGAAAACAACCCTAAACATAGACGGGACTACAATGGAATGGTTTAGATCAGTGTTTCTCAACTCCAGTACCCAAGGCACCACAACAGGTCATGTTTTCAGGTTTTCCCTCAGACGATACGGCTGTGGCAATTACTAAGGCAGTGAAACCGATCAAATCACCTTTGCAAAATAATGGAAAGCCTGAAAACATGACCTGTTGGGGCGCCTTGAGGACTGGAGTTGAGAAACACTGGTTTAGATCAAGGCATATTCATGTGTTAGAATGGCCCAGTCAAAGTCCAGACCTAATTGAGAATCTGTGGCAAGACTTGAAAATTGCTGTTCACAGATGCTCTCCATCCAATCTGACAGAGCTTGAGCTATTTTGCAAAGAAGAATGGGAAAAAATGTTTCTCTCTAGATGTGCAAAGCTGGTAGAGACATCAACCAAAAAGACTTGCAGCTGTAATTGCAGTGAAAGGGGGTTCTACAAAGTATTGAGGGGGGCTGAATACAAATGCACACCACACTTTTCAGATATTTTTTGGTAAAAAAAATTGAAAACCATTTATAATTTCTCTTCTATTTCTCAATTATGTGCCACTTTGTGTTGGTCTATCACATAAAATCCCAAAAATATACATTTTTGGTTGTAACATGACAGAATGTGGAAAATTTCAAGGGGTATGAGTACTTTTTCAGGGCACTGTAGAAAAGGATTTGTGCTGTGAAAATATTTGCAGTCAGGCTGTCTTTCAGGTATCTCTGGCAAGGCTGCATAAAAGTAAGCTCAACCTTTAAATAGCATTGGTTTCTGTCGCACCTCCTCCACCTTGTTCCCGCACACATGCCTCATCTCCCCACATCCAGCGTGTGTTATATTTAGAAGTATTTTTCTCCTTCATCTCCCAGCATAAATATTTCATCATGTGTTACAAAATTCTGCGTTTGCTTAAGTCCTTTTGTAGCAAGTCGGTAATCTCCCGAGCCGTATCCAGGGACAGTGTTGGTATAGCTGTGTGAGATGCTCAACTTGTTTCTGCAGCAAGTGGCTGTCAAGAGGAGAATTGAAGGCCATAAAGTAAGGTAAAGACATGGAGGATACTCTAATGGATCCACTTTGTCTGTCCTATTTTGTCAAGCCACTTACAATAGATTATTAACCATAGAAGGCATGTTTCCTCTCGATGAAGGGAACCTGTGCTTGCTTCAAACATCCAATCATAAAGTCCCCATTGGATATTTTCAATGCTTGTGGTTTAAAGTGGACCTTTCCCCTTAAAACCTAAATACTGTACTGCAGCTCTACATCATATCTATAAACTTGTTATATTTAAATCCAAATAAAATGATTATTAAAAAACGTAATTAATGCACTTTCTGATTTTCTTTGACAGTGGCATGTAGCCAGCGTCTTCAAGCTGTCCCCTAGGATGTCACTGGTGCCTATCAGGGAGATCCCATGTGTAATCTGAATGTTGTGGTGAGATTTTCCAAAATCTTTCAAGATCTTGGGAGAAAGGGATTTTTTCCAGAGATGATGAGTAATTGTTTATAAGTTGCTTTGACTTCAGCAACATATGTTGCTAAAGCCATGGCACCATGTAAACATGCTATGCCAGATCTTATATAGCATATGGTACAAGAGATGTCAGAGGCTGCAGGCATGGTACAGACCACCTCCCGACATCAGTACAGACCACCCCCCTCCATCAGTACAGACCACCCCCTCCATCAGTACAGACCACCCCCTCCATCAGTACAGAACCCCCTAAGAACAGACCACCCCCCTCCATCAATACAGACCCCCCCTCAGTACAGACCACCCCCCTCCATCAGTACAGACCCCCCCTCAGTGCAGACCACCACCTCCATCAGTACAGATCCCTCTCAATACAGACCACCCCTTCCATCAGTACAGACCCCCCCAGGACAACAGTGTGACACATCCTGAGCTCTGAAGGGTTCATGCTGGGACCTGTAGTCCTTCACTTTTGGGGGGCCACACATTCCCCAAAAGCTAAGGACTACAAGTCCCAGCATAAACCCTTCCTCTTTGTATGGGTCTCTCTGCAGTGCCCAGCTAGCTTTTGACACACATGATGCATCCCCTGTGCCCAGTCAGCCTCACCTCATACCAAACAAGTGCTCTCAAGTCCTGGGTTATTTTTCCCTTCCATTTGAGCATGCCGCCCGTTGTGCCTGGGAAGATAGAGGATGTGGGCGGAGCTAAACCACTCGACTCCGCTCTGAGCGCTTGTGCCTTGGGCTCACGCTGTATCACTGCCGTGACATCACTGGTTGCTAGACGCTGGGCGGTTCTAGCAACTAGTGCGCAGTGTCAGAACAAAGTAAAATGGGACGAGATGTTGGTTATCTGCACGGCGCCCACGTCCGCTGCTGATGGCACCGCTGCACCCAGTGAGAGACTCTGGGCTATGGGCCCCATATTCGGGTCTATAGCCACCCCCTAGTGACGCCACTGGCTGCAGGCATCATTCAGATATCCCCACTGAAAGCCGAGGGCATCATATGACGTTCTGCAGTATGGAAGTGGTTAAAAAAGAAAACTGGTGAAAAAAAATATTCTGAATATTCAGAAATAACAGCTTTAGTTAGTAAATCTGTGGCTCCTGAGGTTGAGATGTTAGTATTGATAACCCTCGGTGCAGGAGAGGAAAGGGTTAACATTATTGCAAGTGTTAGGGTAAAGTTAAATCACTAAGTTTTAATATTAAAAAGCTATCCAGTAATGGTCGCTCTGCATTTAGTTAACCCAATTAAGCCAGATAAGACTTCAACTAGGCGAACATGCGAATGAAAAAGTGCGCTAATAGCAGCGAACATGCCTTGGTAAATGTCAAGTCGGCATATCTGTGAATTTGCAAGTGCCAATTGCTACCAAGTTTGGAACTGCACTGCAGCCATGATCACATGAATGTGAATAAAACATTTTTAAGTGAGATGTGCTCTACCTCGTGTGCATCTATTTATGTATATTCCAATTAGTATTCCTAGTTTGTTTTCTTCTTTGGCTAACGAATGCAGTTATGAATCAGTATTACAGAGTAATGTCTGCTATTCTGTAAAGTTAAATGTATTGAACATTTAAGTTACATATCTGTTATATGTTGTTTTTTTTTCATGTAAATTTAGTTTTTTTTGAGACTATAAAGCAGTAATTATTTATGTTAATTCTTTAATCTTACTACACTATTATGCAGGTCTCAGTGTACTTAGCACAATGGCTTGGTGGTGTGCACTGATGCCTACAAAGCACTCAGGTTATAAGATCAAATCCCAGCCAACCTAAAGTAGCTGTGTTGATTTTCCAGTGCACAAGTGAATTAAAACCAAAAATGTAGACTAACACTAACACTAACCCTGCACGTTAACTAGTGTGTGATTTTTGTAATTCCACATCATAATATTATTGAATACTTACATACCTTTGATACCTTATCGAGTCAACCTGATGTGGTATTGGCTATTAGGCATTTGCCTATTTTAGCATATGCTGCAGAGTACATTGTAAGCTTTAAAGAGGAGTTCCACCCAAAAATGGAACTTCCGCTTTTCGTAACCCTCCCCCCCCCTCCGGTGTCACATTTGGCACCTTTCAGGGGGGTGCAGATACCTGTCTAAGACAGGTATTTGCACCACTTCCGGGTATTAACTCCTCTTCGCGTCACCCCCCCCCCCCCCCGCTGTCTTTTGGGAAACACACTGTTCCCAGGAGAGAGCAGGGACCAGTAACGGCGCGCCGCGCTACTCGCGCATGCGCAGTAGGGAACCAGGCAGTGAAGACGCAAGGCTTCACTTCCTGATTCCTTCACCGAGAATGGCGGCGGCAGCATCCGAGGACCGGCACGCTGGACAGGTCAGTGTCCATTTTTTAAAAGTCAGCAGCTGCAGTATTTGTAGCTGCTGGCTTTTAAAAAAAACTCTGGTTTAACCACTTGCCGCCCGCCCTATAGAGGATTGACGGCGGCAAAGTGGTTTCAAAATCCTCACTGGACGTCATATGACGTCCTCAGGATTTTGAGCCGCTGCGCGCCCCCCGGGGCGCGCATCGGGGCGATCGTTGCTGCGGGGTGTCAGTCTGATCAGTCAGTCTGATCTAGGTAAAGAGTCTCCGACGGAGACTCTTTACCACGTGATCAGCCGTGTCCAATCACAGCTGATCACGATGTAAACAGGAAAAGCCGGTCATCGGCTTTTCCTGACTCGCGTCTGTCAGACGCGAGTAGAGGAGAGCCTATCGGCTGCTCCTCTGACAGGGGGGGTTTGTGCTGATCTATTATCAGCACAGCCCCCCCGAGGATGCCCACTGGACCACCAGGGATGCCACTAGACCACCAGAGAAGCCCACCATAAGGTATGCCACCCTAGACCACCAGGGATAATGGATGCCAATGCCAAATGGATGCCAATCAGTCCCACAATGGATGCCAATCAGTGCCCACAATGGGCGCCACTGATTGGCAGGCATTATTGTTTGGCACTGATTGGCATCCATTAGTACAGTACAGTGCCACCTATCAGTGCCCACCCATGCCACCTATCAGTGCCCATCCATGCCCATCCGTGCCACCTATCAGTGCCCATCCATGCCGCCTATCCATGCCCATCAGTGCCCACCCGTGCCGCCTATCTGTGCCCACCAGTGCCGCCTATCTGTGCCCACCCGTGCCGCCTATCTGTGCCCACCCGTGCCGCCGATCGTTGCCCATCCGTGCCGCCGATCGTTGCCCATCCGTGCCACCTCATCGGTGCCCATCCGTGCCGCCTTATCCGTGCCCATCAGTGCAGCCCCATCAGTGCCCATCAGTGAAGGAGAAAACTAACTTATTTACAAAGTTTTGTAACTGAAACAAAAAAAAACTTTTTAGCAGAAAATAAAAATCGCAGAGGTGATCAAATACCACCAAAAGAAAGCTCTATTTGTGGGAACAAAATTATAAAAATTTAGTTTGGGTACAGTGTAGCATGACCGCGCAATTTTCATTCAAAGTGCAACAGCGCAGAAAGCTGAAAATTGGTCTGGGCAGGAAGGTGTATAAGTGCCCAGTATGGAAGTGGTTAAGTAGGTGATACCATGTGTGGGATTTTAACCCACAGCCTTAGTCAGGAGTGCAGACCACTAGGCTACTGAGCTGAGCACAATCATGTATACAAAATACATTTACTAGTGTTTAAAGTCCCACCCTCCCCTTGTTGCAATTATGCTGCTTACCCTGCTGCTTTATTGCTGCCTTTTTCTCAATTTACTAGTGTTTGATTCTTTTAATTCTATACAATAATGTTTTGCATTTGAGGCATTAATATTATGGAAACAACCATGCCCATGCTGATGTGGAATTGGCTAATAGGCATTCACCTATTGCAAGGGGAAAAGTTTTAGCAAAGATGTGAATGCCATTAAAGTCTATGGGACACAAACATGAAAAATCCTTATTTTAAAGGCTTTTATGCAAGTTATTGCCATAAAAAGTGTATGGGGACCCAGGTACTGCCCTAGGGAACATGTATCAATGCAAAAAAAGTTTTTAAAACAATTGTTTTTAAAGGAGCAGTGATTTTAATGATGCTTAAAGTGAAACAATAAAAATGAAATATTCCTTTAAATATCATACCTGGGGGGTCCCCTTATTCTGTATCTGTACGATGTATAGAACATGCCACAGCAATAATGACATTTCTAAAGGAAAAAAATTTCATCCAAACTTTCTCGCAGCTGTAATGTGTTGCCGACTCCTGGCAATATAGCTGGAAAAAAACAAAAAAAAAAACGGCGTGGGGTCCAACCAAAATCTATACCAGATCCTTATCCGAGCATGCAGCCTGGCAGGTCAGGATAGAGAAGGGACAAGCAAGCGCCCCCCTTCCTGAACTGTACCAGGCCCAATGCCCCCCCCCGCCCCTACATCGTACCCCTATCCATTCACCAAAAAAGTGTCAAAATGTAAAAACCACAAGAGACAGTTTTTGACAATTCTTTAATTCAAAAAGAAAAGAAAATATAGTGTCCCGCGAAATACATCCACCGTCCATCACGCCGCCCGACGAACCCGAAAAATAGAAAAAGCAAACTAAGCTTTGCCTCGATGGGAGGCCTCCTGCCCACTGCTGTCTTTTCGCACATAACATCAGAAGGGGGTGGGGTCACCCGGTACCGTCACTGGGTGGCCCCGCCCTTGCCTGTATAACAGCTGTCAAAGCGAAGAGACAGCAGTCGGTGGGATGTCTCCCATCGAGGCGGAGCTTTGTTAATTTTTTCTTTTTTTCTGGTCCGTCGGGTGGCGTGATGGATGGTGGATGTACATCACGGGACACTTCTTTTTTTTTTTAATAATAGAATTGCCAAAAACTGTCTTTTGTGGTTTTTACATTTTGCCACTTTTTTGGTGAATGGGTAGGGGTACGATGTACCCGATACCGATTCACATAGGGGGGGCGGGATCTGCGGGCTGTGGGGAAGAGGCCCTTGTCCCCATCAACATGCAACCACCCCCCCCCCATTTTGAGGACATGTGGCCTGGTACGGACCTGCCAGGCTGCATGCTTGGATAAGGGTCTGGTATGGATTGTGGGCGGGACCCCCACGCCATTTTTTTTTTATTTTGGCATGAAGGGACCCTTAGAATCTATGCCAGACCCAAAGGGCCTGGTATGGATTTTGGGGGGGGGGGACCCCACGCCAATTAAAAAAAAAAAAACAATTAGAGAGAATTCCCATTTAGTTAACATATTTATGTTTTGTTGTGAACAAGCAAGCTATCGCTTGTGAAACACGTCTACCATTGCCTGTATCTGTCTGACCCTGTTGACAATAAAGATGACATCAAGATAAGTTAGAGTTCCAGTGTGCGACCAATTTCTTGTTTTATTCGTCTTCCACAGTGGTGAGCCGAGGTCTGCACCTGTGATCTACCTTACACCTGATTCTGCCTGGAGCGGTGTGCTTCTTCTTGTTTTCTGGTTGACATATTTCATGGCCTAGTCCACAAAATAATTAATAGAGCCCTGAAATTAAGCATTGGAGCAGGGATGTTTTTCTTCCCCCTCCCCTCCCATTGCACTTTCTACTTATGGACTTGTGTGTGTGCACAACCAAATACTTTTGTATGCAACTAAATTTAATACAGATTTGAAGGGGTATGAATCGTTTGTACTTATAAAATATGTATTTATAGTCTGCAAAAGTCAAACATAAAGCAAAAAAGAATCAACTTTTTATTTCAACATTAGTATAAACATTTGGTACATTAATGTACTTGGGCAAGAAATAAAAAAAGGCATGGAAATGATGTTCCAGCATTTGACAATATAGTTGGAAGGTCCCTGCTCAAAAGAGCTTGCAATCTACAAGGGTAGGACACAAAAAAATTGACAGATTAAAAATCACATTAGAAAAGCAGGGATACAAATGAGTAAGGCCCCTTTCACACTGAGGCGCTTTGCGGGCACTTTCACGCTAAAAAAAGCGCCTGAAAACTTATTTCCATTAAAATCAATGAATGCTTTCACACTGGGGCAGTGCGCTGAAAAAACGCCCCTCTCCATTGAAATGAATTGAAAGCGCTTCAAAAGCGCCTGAAAAGCGCTTCAAAAGCGCTCAGTGTTTTACTGCCAGTTTTTCAAGCGCCTCAGTGTGAAAGTGGCCTTATACTTGAAACTTAAAGTGTAACAAAAGGCACATTTTTTTTTAGTTTTGATTAAAGTGGAGAAGGGTTAGAACGTTTGTCAGTTTTTATTGCTGTCTGTGCCCCCATTAAGAAGATTTACTATCTGTTAGGCCGGTTTCACACTGGGGCGGTGGGGGCGGTGGCGGTATAGCGCCGCTATTTTTAGCGGCGCTATACCGTCGGGATTGCAGAGGTATTTGGCCGCTAGCGGTGCGGTTTTAACCCCCGCTAGCGGCCGAAAAAGGGTTAATACCACCCGCAAACCGCGGCTACAGCCGCGGTTTGCGGGTGGTATTACCGCGGTATCCCATTCATTTCAATGGGAAGGAGCGGTGTAGGAGCGGTAAACACACCGCTCCTCTCACCGCTCCAAAGATGCGGCTTGCAGGACTTTTTTTTAAGTCCTGTTAGCGCACCGCTCCAGTGTGAAAGCCCTCGGGGCTTTCACATTGGAGAGACAGGAGCCGCTGTTTAGGCTCGGTTTGCAGACGCTATTTTTAGCAAAATAGCGCCTGCAAACCGCCCCAGTGTGAAAGGGGCCTTACTGTTATCATTGAAAGAAAATACCCAAATTTGGATTGTCCCCAGAAAAGTCATAAAGGAGAAATCTTCCAATGGAGACACTAGTTCTGGTGACCTGGGGGGGGGGGGGCAAGGAATTCCCTTTATTTGCAGGGATTTTCTATCACTTTCTGTTTGGCTATGGGACAGGAAGTGAAGGGAAATCTCCGCAGTGGGACACAGATGGCCAAAAGAAAAAAGTCTATTTAAAATAAAAAATAAAAAATTGCCTATAGTTCCACTTTAGGTTTTGCTGTCAGTACTGAGGATGTGAAAGTACACTATATTACCAAAAGTATTGGAACGCCTGCCTTTACAAGCACATGAACTTTAATGGAATCCCAGTCTTAGTCCGTAGAGTTCAATATTGAGATGGCCCACATTTTGCAGCTATAACAACTTCAACTCTTCTGGGAAGGCTGTCCACAAGGTTTAGGAGTGTGTCTATGGGAATGTTTGACCATTCTTCCAGAAGCACATTTGTGAGGTCAGGCACTGATGTGGACAAGAAGGCCTGGCTCGCATTTTCTCCGCTCTAATTCATCTCAAAGGTGTTATATTGGGTTGAGGTCAGGACTCTGTGCAGGCCAGTCAAGTTCCTTCATCCCAAATTCGCTCATCTATGTCTTTATGGACCTTGCTTTGTGCACTGGTGCGCAGTCATGTTGGAACAGGAAGGGGCCATCCCCAAACTGTTCCCACAAAGTTGGAAACATGAAATTGTCCAAAATGTCTTGGTATGCTGATGCCTTAAGAGTTCCCTTCACTGGAGCTAAGGAGCCAAGCCCAACCCCTGAAAAACAACCCCACACCATAATCCCCCCTCCACCAAATGATTTGGACCAGTGCACAAAGCAAGGTCCATAAAGACATGGATGAGCGAGTTTGGAGTGGAGGAACTTGACTGGCCTGCACAGAGTTCTGACCTCAACCCGATAGAACACCTTTGGGATGAATTCGAGTGGAGACTGCGAGCCAGGCCTTCTCGTCCACATCAGCTCCTGACCTTACAAATGCGCTTCTGGAAGAATGGTCAAACCTTCCCATAGACACACTCCTAAACCTTGTGGACAGCCTTCCCAGAATAGTTGAAGCTGTTATAGCTGCACAGGGTGGGCCAACTCAATATTAAACCCTACAGACTAAGACTGGGGTGCCATTAAATTTCATGTGCGTGAAAATGCAGGTGTCCCAATACTTTTGGTAATATAGGGTATATGCAGGCAGCCAGGTCAGCCAGGCTCTGTCCCACTTGATGCGGTCCTTGTAGTTAGTGCCTTTAGTGTCATAAATCTGTGGCCGCTGACGAACAAGGCGATCTTCTCATTGTCAAGTACATCTCTCCTGCATCTTTCCTGCAGACTGAAAAGCACATGTGGCTGGGAGGAACAAGGATGTGCTTGGGAGTACAGTCGAGGGTTAAAAAAAAACAAAAAAACACTGAAATTTCTTCAAAATTGCATCCAATCGCATGCAGATGCGATTTCTGTGAGTTTACATTGAAGTCTATAGGGCCAAAATTGCTCTGGAGTCGCATCAAAGTAGTGCAAGAACCTTTTCCAAAATCACTACGAGTCAGATTGATGTGAACGGGAAACATTGAATATAATGTGATTTCGATTTTCATGCAATTCTGTCTCATCTGATAAATACAGGTCCTTCTCAAAAAATTAGCATATTGCGATAAAGTTCATTATTTTCTGTAATGTACTGATAAACATTAGACTTTCATATATTTTAGATTCATTACACACAACTGAAGTAGTTCAAGCCTTTTCTTGTTTTAATATTGATGATTTTGGCATACAGCTCATGAAAACCCAAAAATCCTATCTCAAAAAATTAGCATATTTCATCCGACCAATAAAAGAAAAGTGTTTTTAATACAAAAAAAGTCAACCTTCAAATAATTATGTTCAGTTATGCACTCAATACTTGGTCGGGAATCCTTTTGCAGAAATGACTGCTTCAATGCGGCGTGGCATGGAGGCAACCAGCCTGTGGCACTGCTGAGGTGTTATGGAGGCCCAGGATGCTTCGATAGCGGCCTTAAGCTCATCCAGAGTGTTGGGTCTTGCGTCTCTCAACTTTCTCTTCCCAATATCCCACAGATTCTCTATGGGGTTCAGGTCAGGAGAGTTGGCAGGCCAATTGAGCACAGTAATACCATGGTCAGTAAACCATTTACCAGTGGTTTTGGCACTGTGAGCAGGTGCCAGGTCGTGCTGAAAAATTAAATCTTCATCTCCATAAAGCTTTTCAGCAGATGGAAGCATGAAGTGCTCCAAAATCTCCTGATAGCTAGCTGCATTGACCCTGCCCTTGATAAAACACAGTGGACCAACACCAGCAGCTGACATGGCACCCCAGACCATCACTGACTGTGGGTACTTGACACTGGACTTCAGGCATTTTGGCATTTCCCTCTCCCCAGTCTTCCTCCAGACTCTGGCACCTTGATTTCCGAATGTACTTTGGACCACTGAGCAACAGTCCAGTGCTGCTTCTCTGTAGCCCAGGTCAGGCGCTTCTGCCGCTGTTTCTGGTTCAAAAGTGGCTTGACCTGGGGAATGCGGCACCTGTAGCCCATTTCCTGCACACGCCTGTTGACGGTGGCTCTGGATGTTTCTACTCCAGACTCAGTCCACTGCTTCCGCAGGTCCTCCAAGGTCTGGAATCGGTCCTTCTCCACAATCTTCTTCAGGGTCCGGTCACCTCTTCTCGTTGTGCAGCGTTTTCTGCCACACTTTTTCCTTCCCACAGACTTCCCACTGAGGTGCCTTGATACAGCACTCTGGGAACAGCCTATTCGTTCAGAAATTTCTTTCTGTGTCTTACCCTCTTGCTTGAGGGTGTCAATGATGGCCTTCTGGACAGCAGTCAGGTCGGCAGTCTTACCCATGATTGCGGTTTTGAGTAATGAACCAGGCTGGGAGTTTTTAAAAGCCTCAGGAATCTTTTGCAGGTGTTTAGAGTTAATTAGTTGATTCAGATGATTAGGTTAATAGCTCGTTTAGAGAACCTTTTCATGATATGCTAATTTTTTGAGATAGGATTTTTGGGTTTTCATGAGCTGTATGCCAAAATCATCAATATTAAAACAAGAAAAGGCTTGAACTACTTCAGTTGTGTGTAATGAATCTAAAATATATGAAAGTCTAATGTTTATCAGTACATTACAGAAAATAATGAACTTTATCGCAATATGCTAATTTTTTGAGAAGGACCTGTATTTGATTGTACATAGTCGTAGTGCTAATCTAACATTGTGCACAATGGGTAAGTGAAAGTTTACAGAAGATTAGTAGAGACTGTATTTATTGTGTTGTACAGGTCACCTTGTGCAAAGCAAAAATAAGAATTATCTTGTAAAACCCAAGCAAAGGATTTACTCCCTATGAAAAAAAGAAAATAAAATATTGCTACCAGTGGTATCTTAAAGCCCTGCTAGACTTTCCTCATACTATGGAAAAGACAGATATTTTGTTCTTAAATTTGTTTTATCGATAAAACAGACCAGATGGCTCCCCATAGTGTCTTTATCAAGGAATCTTTTCAAGTATTCCTTTTTAAATATGTTCTTTTATGGCTATCACAATAGCCCCAGACCTCTTTCATTTAGTGTCGGTGAGACTTGCTCACCACTGATAAAAGTTTGGTATCTCCACACGTGGTAAGACGCAAGTGTGCTGCCCGGTTGTAGATTGAAAAAAAAAGCTGCAAATTCAAAGCTATCCTTCAGAAAAAGTGAACATTCACAGTCTGCTATTTGTCTGCATTAAATATTATCAACCTCTACACCAAGAATAAAAACTGATAAAATATTAAAAAGCCTTGAAAACACCAGCGTACAGTGCAGTGTCTTATACCTTGGCAGCACATGACATACTTAAAGGGATTCTAAAGGAATTATTTTTATTTTTTTAAATGAACATGTCCTACTTACCTGCTTTGTGCAATGGTTTTGCACAGAGTAGCCCCTATCCTCCTCTTTTGGGGGTCCACCACTGGCACTCCTGGCTCCTCACCCCCCCCCCCCCACTGAGTACCCTTCTAGCTATGGGAACACTCGTGCTCATTGACACACAGAACTTGGTTCACCCCCATCCTCCGCTCTCTCCTCATTGGAATTGACAGCAGCAAGAGCCAATGGATCCCTCCCGCTGCTGCCTCCAACTCCAGTGAGGAGGGAGAGAGTGTAGGGAGCTGCAGCTCTCGGGCACAGCACAGAGATCAAGAGTCTTGATGAAAGCAAGAATTGGCCTTGCTGCAAAGAATAGAAATTTGAAGCCCTGGTCAAAGAGTTGTGGAAAAATTGGTCTTTGGATGTTAGTGGTGCCTTCACACTGTAACCCTATAGAGGTAATCTTGATGAAAGCAAGAATTGACCATACTAGCTCATTATGAATGACTTACCTGAGATCGAAGCCCCCGCAGCGGTCCTCGGTCACCTCCGCCGCCATCTTGCCTCGATGTCCCGTCACTGCCGTCATTGCATCGCCACTCCGGAGCTGTGATTGGCCGGAGCGGCGATTACGTCACACGCATTCGCGCTGGGGCCAGCAAGAACCCATTCAGAAAACCGGCAATGAAGCCAGCCCGCTAGTGCGCATGCACGTTACATCATCGGCGCATCGGTTTATAGTAAATATCTCCTTAACCATGTAGGTTAAGGAGATATTTCTTGCACCTACAGGTAAACCTTAATCTAGGCTTACCTGTAGGTGCAAGTTGTCTAAGTGGGTTTACAACCACTTTAATGTCTCTGTGCATCCTCAAGAAGTAAGTGGCTGACGCTGTGTTCAAATAATTCTCCATGCATGATGCTGGCACGAGCAGCCGTGGACAAGGTGGCAGAATAAGCCACTCTGGCAGCTGCGGTGGACTGAACATTAGTGTCAGCTTGGGTCATGGAGGAGGATGAGGATGATTTAGTAAGCCAGTCCACCACCTCCTCTGCATGTTGTGGCTGGATAGCATGGGCAACATCACTAAACAGAGACAAATGTGCCCTGCCTGAGGACGGACCACCTTTGCCTGTGGACACAACGCTGCTGGCCCACCCATAGTGGCATGGGAACGTCTGCCTCTCCTTGTTGGCCTCCCAGACACAATGGAGGGGGGTTAATACCCAAATTTGATAGAAACTGGGAAATGTGTGATTGGATGCACTTTATTGAATAAAAATAGTGTTTGGTGCACTTTAAATTGAGGACTGATGCTGACAGAAATGTAAAAACTATAAAAAAAAAAAATTAAAAGGAAAAACTCCAGCGGCTGGCCATTTAAATAAAAAAAGGGGCAGGCAGGGGACAAAAAAAAAAGACAAAAAACCCAAGAAAAACAAAAATAAAAGCACGCAGCAACCAAAAAAAAAAAGGTATTCAGCACTGTATACAGCACTAAATGTTATGTAATGCTGTGTTAAACACTGCACTACAATAACACACTACACTGACACTACACTATACTGACACACTATACTAACACTACACTAACACTCTACAGTCACAATAAGTGAACACACTATCTCGCTAGTAGCAAACTGAGCCTTAATCTATCTATCTCTACTACAACAACGCACTGCAAAAGCTTCCTATGGGAAGGAACCTTTTATAATTTGGGGTGGGACTATGAACATTGACCCGTGATTGGAGAAAGTAATCATCACTTTGTCCAATCAGGGCTCTGACAGCGGTCAGGTTCAAGGCTTCGTCCAATTAGGTCCCTAGAATGCACTGTGAAGCGCGCAGTGCATTGTGGGGTGCTCGGCAGGCGAACATCCCGCCGAGCACCCACGAATTTGGGCGTTCACCGAATTGCCGAAAAAAGCGATGGTCGGCTGAACTTTTGTTTGGTCTGAACCGTTCGCCCAATACTACTTTTACATAGTTACATTGGTCCAGCTTGGAGTAATTTAAGTATGTATGTACTATACTTGTGGGATCCTCGTGGAAGCTGGAAACCACTGTAGCAATCACTATCTTCTGGGTTTGTGACGTCACCTCCCCACCTCTTCCAATCAAAAAAAGCTTTGTATACTTTGAGAAAATGCAAAGGTTCGCTAAATAGCACCCATGCCCAGCAAGTGACCCCTTGTGTTCACAATTCACCAGGAAAGCCACTCGGCACAAGACCCAGAAGCTAGTGGAGATATCTGTGGTAGCCGGGCTTACTACAGTGCTTTCTATCTTCCACAGGAATCCTACCGGTATGGCACATACATACTTACATTGGACCGAAACTTCAGCTTTAAAAAATTCTCATGTTTTGTTATATTAATGTGAGTGCATTTATTACATTTTAACAGAGGTGGACAAGACCTATAATGACCTGTTGAGAGGCCCAACCATTGTGCTGTGGAATGTAGCTGAGGAATCCCAAAATGTATTACAAATGACTGGGACATGTTCATCTTTTTGAGCTGCTGCCTGGCAATGGGACCCAGGCTATGAGCAAACAAGGCTTTGGACAAACATAGTACACCGTCTGCAGTATAAGAGCCGGTGCGTTCTTATTCAGACAAGAAAGTTTGTTTTTAGCATTGGCAGCTTCACAACCCCAACAAATTCATTGCAGACACTTCCTTGATTAGCAGAACGGATAATCCTATCAGCTTCTCTGCTATTTTGATTCGTGTTGATTTAGCCTATAAATTTGGCTGCTCTTCTTGGTCCGAAGACTCATTAACATTTATATTGCTTTCTATCTGGGTTTTGTTTCCCTTTTTTTTTTAATCATGGCACCAAACCCACGCTGTGTATTATAAAAAGACTACACTAGAAATTTGTTAAATTAAACCCCCTAGATGAATAGAGTGGAAAGGTTTCTTGATGTAAGTGGCTGTTATCCATGGGAGCAGAAGACATTACTTGTTTTGCTTATTTGTGTAGTTCATAAAAAAATTATTGATGAGTTAGGATTTTTTTATTTTTTTTTTAAATATGCTTAGATGTGGAATAGTTCTGCCCTCCTTTCTGCTGGTGATTGCTGAGACGGGGGGGGGGGGGGGGTTGATTGGTTCAGAGACAAGCCTTTATGAGGCTGCAAGGAGCAGCGCAGGATCTGGCAGAGGAGTTCTGTCCTCCTTTTTGCTGCTGACTGCTGAGACAAAGAGGGGGTAGAGACGAGTGGGGGTGCTGCAGCTGCAGGAGAGGTGGAGGGCCATATAAAACGGCCCTGCGAGCCTTATGTTTAACTTGTATGGGATTATTTTCTTGCAGCTTGTATGTTCTCTCAAAGTTTGCAGGGGTTAACTCATTTTTCCTTAGATCTTTTAGGGCCACTGTGATGTCCACTCCTCTGTCTCTATTTCAGGGCTTGTCAGGTCTCTTTCTCCGCAATGTAGAGTATTTCCACACATGGGCAAATCTAGCCTACATCCATGCTGAGGATTCCCTTCATCCGGCCACCTTTGACTCTTTTTTGTTGGACTTCTCAGCTCTGTTTGCAGACCCATGCTTTAAACACGTACGTCATGTTTAAAGCCCCCTGTGGCTGAAGTGGTAGAAAGTGACCCCCAGAACAGACATGACCCACATTTCTGTTGTCTACAGTCTTCCTCTGAAGCCTATAGCTTGCCATATGCTGTTAGGTTTTTTTTGTTTTTTTCATTTAGCCAGCAGGCTAAACAAAAAATAACTGATTACCTCATCTACACAAACAAGGTGAATGAAGGAATCTATGACATTGAATTCTGACAGCAGGACCCAAATTGTTGCAGCCACTGACCGTGAAACATTTTTACAGCATGTCCCTTCAACAGAAGTCGATCAAACAATCAACTTCTGTCGAGCACGGAAGGCTACACATTGACCAAAATTTGACCAGTCCCTTCTGAACCAGCCAAATATTGATCAATGTATGGCTAGCTTCAGTACATCTGAAGCCAAAACCGAGTCATGTTTTTTATTGGTGTCAGTGTCCACATTGGGGAGATTCACCTTCTCTATTTATTCTGCTGATGTAGTTGTCCCTGAAACTGGAAGAAAGGGGAAATCTTGTAGTGGAGATCCCAGCTCTACTGACAACTGTCTTAAGAGGAAATTTCACCCCACTTTGGGAAGATTTTCTACTTCACCCCATTTTTGGAAGATTTACTATTGCTTTCGGCTGCGTTCCAAGGACAGGAAATGAAGGAACCCCCCCCCCCCCCCAACAGGACATGGAATGCAAAAAGAAAAAGTTAAAAACACCCTTAATGGTAGGATTACCAGGCATTATTTTCATGAAAGATGCAAAAATTGGGAAATCACATTAAAGCCTAAGTATAGCTGCATTTAAAAACAGAAAAAAAAATCAGCATTAGGGACATAACATACAGTCAAGAGGATATGTCTCTTGTGCTGACGCTTCTTCCTTTAGTTGAAATTCTCCACTGGCATGCCCGCCTCCCCTGCTGCTGTATTGCAGCTTCTATGAATGAAACAGCATCTAAGAATGGAGCAGAGCCATCAATCATCTGCCTGGCTTCCATTTCTAGATCCTGTTTCATTCATAGAATCTGTAGTATGGCTTCTATGAATGGAGCAGCCAGATATAGAGGGCAGGCATAGTTGGGCTCTTTTGATGAGAAGTGACAGCCCATAGTTGCATTAATTGTAAAAGAACAGCCAGCTAGCATGTCTCCATGCAACAGCCGCCTGATTGTCAGTGTGCATCCAAATTCCACCCAACACGTTTCATCCTGATGATTTCCTATTGCAGGGGTGTCAAACTCAATTTCATCGTGGGCAGCATCAGCATTATGATTGCCCTCAAAAGGGCCGGTTGTATCTGTAAGATTAGATTTCCAGCGCATCCCCTCCCCTTACATTAGATGTTAAGAGCCAACCCACCATCAGAAGTTGAGTCCCCCACTCTCCCTTACATCACAGTGCACCCCCCTTTCCTTATGCTGCTGCTGGGAAGAAGCTGGATGCATTGCTTAAAAGCAGAAAGTAAGGATCTGGAGGAGGACTAGAGGAGGGCTGGAGCTCCCCTGCAGCTGCAGGAGAGGTGCAAGGGCCACATGAAATGGCCTGGAGGGCCGGATTCAGCCTGCGGGCCTTGTGTTTGACACCTGTGTCCTATTGGGTGAAACGCGTAGGGTGGGTGTTTTGAGGTGCACTGACGATCAGGGCCGCTGTCTCGTGGAGAGCAGCGGCTCATATGTAAGTGGCAATAGCAAGCTTTTCTTGTTTTATACTATTTATAATTTTACACAATAATACTTAATATTGCTGCACTATGAGAGTCTAATTTTTCCCCCTCTAATATGTGGGACATCAGGGGTATCTGGCATTCTTGAGAGGAGCGTGGATTAAAGCAGGAATCTGTGGTTACATGATTGTGAGAGCCGCTTGTCAGCTGGGTTTGCACATACAGATGCCGTTCTTCCTTTGAGGTCCGGTCAGCAGATGGAGAGGATTGATGGTTCAGATATAACCTTTATTAATTCATATTGAATGCAATATACCTGTATGTATGGGGTATTTGCACCGGAGAAGCTTGGTTTTATCCTGCTGAAACATAGCGGTGCACGGAATCTTTTCAGGATATAAATCACATTTTTATGGTACTTTCTTATTTTATTAGTCTTTATTTTTGTTATAATATGTTTGTGTCATTATACATACTGCTTTGGCACTGCAAATTTTAGGCTATTTATACTTAATAGATTTATATATCAATCCAGATTGCTAGCTGCCTTGTTTAAGTTTATACTAGCGCATACTTTTCTCTGTATTTATACAGTTTCCTCCCTGCGCACACCACCAACCATGCGATCAGTGTGGCTAGTGATGTAAACGAACCCTTAGTGATTAGATTTACATATGTTTTAAAGAAACTATACAAAAATACGCTACATTGCTTTTTATATAGATATAAAATGCTCAATGATTCTGTTACCTTAAATATACTGAACTCCATTTGTTCCACTCTATTCGCAGCCTGAATTTTTTTTAGGAAGAATAAAACGTAAAAAAGTTGTCTTTTTTTTTCCTTTTTAGTAAAATTTTTTAAAAATGATTGGTGTTGCTACTGGTATCACCTGGCAGTATCCAAAAGCTTGGGAACAGTCCTGAACTCAGCTCTATTGAAAGTACATACCAGGTTGTCCATTTTGTACGTCAAACATGGTTTCAGATGCACGCTGTGCGCCATATGTTACAAGTGACCTGAACTGCGATCGACACTGTTCATTTCGCACACGCTGAACTCATGTCTGCCTTGCATTTTGATGTAGCAGTCCAAGTTCCGCGTGCACTCTCGAGACATGACCCCGCTTTCTGTCTTTATTAAAGTCTTTTGTCTGTGGATTATTAAAGTGACACCCATGCTATCAAATGAATACCAATACAGTGAATACAATATATAATCTTCACTGATATTTATTAACTGAAGACACCTCTAAAAGCATGTAGCTGTTAACTTTTATCCATATTATTTTTCCATATAATTTTTTTTTTTTAAGTTCCAAGAAGAAAAATTTAATATTATTCAACCAACCAGCTCTTAGCAGATATGATGGCTATGTTATTTTTTTTTTTAGACCTCCTCAGTGTGCAGTTTGTCTGATCAGCAGACTGGGGGTGGGGGGTTGACCAATCTGTGCTGCTACAGTGGAGTTCAGGGACCTGGCTGTGCTGTCTACCAGAGGTAGCTTCATATACAAGATTGGCTAAAAAGAAAAAAAAAAAAAAAAGGAATATTGGAGCAGTGGAGTTCAGGGACCTGGCTGTGCTGTTTACCAGAGGTAGCTTTATATACAAGATTGGCTAAAAAAAAATATATATACAGGTCCTTCTCAAAAAATTAGCATATTGTGATAAAGTTCATTATTTTCTGTAATGTACTGATAAACATTAGACTTTCATATATTTTAGATTCATTACACACAACTGAAGTAGTTCAAGCCTTTTCTTGTTTTAATATTGATGATTTTGGCATACAGCTCATGAAAACCCAAAAATCCTATCTCAAAAAATTAGCATATCATGAAAAGGTTCTCTAAACGAGCTATTAACCTAATCATCTGAATCAACTAATTAACTCTAAACACCTGCAAAAGATTCCTGAGGCTTTTAAAAACTCCCAGCCTGGTTCATTACTCAAAACCGCAATCATGGGTAAGACTGCCGACCTGACTGCTGTCCAGAAGGCCATCATTGACACCCTCAAGCAAGAGGGTAAGACACAGAAAGAAATTTCTGAACGAATAGGCTGTTCCCAGAGTGCTGTATCAAGGCACCTCAGTGGGAAGTCTGTGGGAAGGAAAAAGTGTGGCAGAAAACGCTGCACAACGAGAAGAGGTGACCGGACCCTGAAGAAGATTGTGGAGAAGGACCGATTCCAGACCTTGGAGGACCTGCGGAAGCAGTGGACTGAGTCTGGAGTAGAAACATCCAGAGCCACCGTGAACAGGCGTGTGCAGGAAATGGGCTACAGGTGCCGCATTCCCCAGGTCAAGCCACTTTTGAACCAGAAACAGCGGCAGAAGCGCCTGACCTGGGCTACAGAGAAGCAGCACTGGACTGTTGCTCAGTGGTCCAAAGTACATTCGGAAATCAAGGTGCCAGAGTCTGGAGGAAGACTGGGGAGAGGGAAATGCCAAAATGCCTGAAGTCCAGTGTCAAGTACCCACAGTCAGTGATGGTCTGGGGTGCCATGTCAGCTGCTGGTGTTGGTCCACTGTGTTTTATCAAGGGCAGGGTCAATGCAGCTAGCTATCAGGAGATTTTGGAGCACTTCATGCTTCCATCTGCTGAAAAGCTTTATGGAGATGAAGATTTCATTTTTCAGCACGACCTGGCACCTGCTCACAGTGCCAAAACCACTGGTAAATGGTTTACTGACCATGGTATTACTGTGCTCAATTGGCCTGCCAACTCTCCTGACCTGAACCCCATAGAGAATCTGTGGGATATTGGGAAGAGAAAGTTGAGAGACGCAAGACCCAACACTCTGGATGAGCTTAAGGCCGCTATCGAAGCATCCTGGGCCTCCATAACACCTCAGCAGTGCCACAGGCTGGTTGCCTCCATGCCACGCCGCATTGAAGCAGTCATTTCTGCAAAAGGATTCCCGACCAAGTATTGAGTGCATAACTGAACAGAATTATTTGAAGGTTGACTTTTTTTGTATTAAAAACACTTTTCTTTTATTGGTCGGATGAAATATGCTAATTTTTTGAGATAGGATTTTTGGGTTTTCATGAGCTGTATGCCAAAATCATCAATATTAAAACAAGAAAAGGCTTGAACTACTTCAGTTGTGTGTAATGAATCTAAAATATATGAAAGTCTAATGTTTATCAGTACATTACAGAAAATAATGAACTTTATCACAATATGCTAATTTTTTGAGAAGGACCTGTATATTCCTATATATGCATTTCAAATGAATTTTTAACTGCTTTAGATTGTGAGAGACATACATAATTACATACTGAGGTTGAAAAAACACACATGTCCATTGAGTTCAACCATAGTAAATTTTAACCAGTGGACACTGGGCAAACTACACGCAGCGTATGCAGTATGCCCTGTCCTTCTGCCCACTGCTTCTCCACCCTGGGCTCTTGCCAGCAATTTCTGACTGTCAAAATGGTAGCCAGGAGCGGCTGTGTTAGTACAGCGGCTGTACAAGCTGCCGCTATCAGAATATGCAGCATCTGACACAGTGTTTATAAACATTGTTCAGACGCAAGGTAGAGAGTTGTTTCATTGACTGATGCTTCAGTCTGCATATGATGTCAGTTAAAGCAACCTGACAATTAAAAAAAAAAAAAAGAAAAGAAAAAAGGTTTATTCTTTTTACAAATAAAATGTTTTAATTTTAAATCCCTTATTAACCCTACATAGTTTATCCTAATGAGCCCCAAATACCTCTTTCTTCATATTCTCCAAGTATTATTTTCCTCCTGTTTTTTTTTGCATGGGTCAGTAGTATGTAATGCACAGAGTGCAGGAGTCAGTAGTATGTAATGCACAGAGTGCAGGGGTCGGCTGTATGTAACACACAGTGTGCTGGAGTGCGTAATGATCAGAGTGCAGGGGTCAGTAGTTTGTAACACAGTGAGTACAGGGGTCGGTAGTATGTAACGCACAGAGTGCAGGGGTCAGTAGTTTGTAACACAGTGAGTACAGGGGTCGGTAGTATGTAACGCACAGAGTGCAGGGGTCCGTAGTATGTAACACACAGAGTGCAGAGGTCATTAGTATGTATTGCACAAGTGCAGGGATCAGTAGTATTTAAAGTACATGAGACCTCATGTAGAGGTGCACAGGCACAAAGTGAAGAACATTTCTCCCAGGCTGTGTGATTTGAGACAAGGAAGAACCTAGGAGTTTCCTCTGCTCTGCACTACCACTCTAATCTAAGTCTGACAGGGAGCAGGGTATTTTGCTGATATGCGATGGTCCCTATGTAGCAGTGAGATACATGATCTACAGGGATAGTGCGGGCATCGCTATCTTGGGACACTGAGGAGGAAACTCAGTGCCTGGGGCTAATGATCCACAGAACCCCATACTCGCAGCTGATCCAGGAAAGGCAAAAAGCCATTTAAAGTGTGATCCAATATACTTTAATGGGGAAAAAGTTCTTCTTGATCCCACAGAGCAATTCCCTAGATCAACAATCTGTTTATTATTGTTTATAAATATTTATAGGCAGATATAGTTTGTGCCGTTATGGCCCCTTTCACATGGGCACTGAGGCTCATACAGCATGAATGAGGCATGTTTAGGCAGGCAGAGAACATAAGTAAAAGGAGACGCAGCGGCTCTACAGACGCAACTGCACATCAGAGTTTGACAGACACGTAGGGGGCTCTAGATGTGTAAACAAATGCTTCATTAACGCACCCCTGTGAATGAGGCCTAAAAATACATCCAGCCCTATTTTTAAACAGTCTATATGCAGTAGTTGGCTAAAAAACTAGCTCCCGATGAAGTCTTTTCCACATTTTCACAGCTCTTACGGTAAAGAAGCCTTTCTGTATGGGTAGGTTAAACCTCTTTTCCTCCGGACGCTAAGAGTGTCCCCATGTCCTTTGCAATGACCTTGAAGGGAATAACTTCACCAAGTTTATTTAATGTATATTTATATACTGTATTTATACTTGATGATCATATCCCCCCTTAAATGCTTCTTCTCAAGGGGAAATGTTAAACTTTTTTTTAAAAGAAAGACTTTTGTCCTCCAACAGTATCTGATATCATGCTTCAGTTTGTAAATGCAAAATTTCTCCCCGGACGTAGACCAGAGAAGGCAAGAACAGATATCTCTGCTTCAAACTTTGATTGTTCACCGAATACATATCTCTCAAGGTTCTAATTTACACTTTAAAGGTGAAATGTTCTAAGCGAGACAGAGATAGCGCAACCAGCTGAATATTTATTCTTTAGCTTTGATTGACAGGAGGGATTGCACAGCAGCATGTATCTAATAAAGATATATATATCTATAGATATATTTATATATACTGTATATAAACTTGTTTGCAATCACTTATATTCCAGGCAGTCAAACACATGAATATAGATTCATTAAAATCAAAACAGCTGTTTGTGATCTGAATCAACATCGTCTGTTGTGTTCATTTGAATAAATGAGTATTCATTTCATTATACAAAATACTGGGTCCTCGCTAATGATTTGTGGGTGGAATGGATTTGTGTGAATTGCTTAAAGGTGCATCCCAATGCGTGCATAATTGAGGCCTCCCATTGAGATACATTGTTTTAAAAAAGAAAGCACTTAAAGTGTTACTAAACCCAGGACCCTGCATTCACTATATCTGATCTCCTACAGTACACAGAACATGGAAATGCAATTATTTTAATAAATACAAACACCTAAATACATTTTCTTTTCAGCAGTATATAGCAGTCTTGTGATTTCTATCAGTTCCTGGTGAAGCTTGTAGGAGGAGTTTTCATACTGCACTAAGCTGTCCATTGAGGCTGCAGGGCTCCTGGCTCTCGGTCTGGACATGTCCATACAGTGCTGATTGTCCCTGTGCTGATCACATGCACTCTCCCAAGAAAAAAAAAACTCTCTAGCAATACACACCAAACTGAGCATGTGCAGCTTGACTCCAAAGGCTCTGTCTTATCTGGACTTGTCAATGGGGAAAGTGCAGGAAGGGGAGGAGTGCAGGGAGGGGAGGATCTCTGCATACAGGATCAAACAAGCATGCTTTATTGCATATACAAACCCGATTTTACTGTTGTGGGTTTAGTAACACTTTAATGCAGCCATGTGACCCCATACCAAGCTGTCCATGCCTGTTACAGTCTGATTGTAGAATTAGATTTACCTTAAACCATAATAGTGTGAAAGCCAACCAAAACCATCTATTCAATTGATATCCTCACACGGCAGATTTTACAATCTATTTGAAAGGTGCGTAGTCAATTCAACAGTTTGTCACATGTGGGAGAATTTAAAAACATATAGGCTTCTCCTTCTCAGTGTGTCATAGCTATCGATGACAACTTCTGCAGTACTTACCCATCAGTACTCACCCAGCATAACTTAGCCCTCTTCCTGTGAGCCCTGGGTATCAAATACTGCAAGCTTGGCAAGCGTGTCACGTGGATAGAGAGAAAGGAGGAGAGCACCCTCAGGGATGAGGTTCATTTTGTGGTGACCAAGATGAGCTTGAGTGGCTGCATTGCTGGCCCCAAAGACCTCTGGGTGGGAGATTCCCTGCCTTGCAGCTGCACGAATACAAAGGGGTGAGGATGCTCGTGGTATCCTTGACCTAATATGGACACATGGGGTGGAGCATTTGACTGAGCATGTGGGGCATGTGATAGCTTTAGACAAGCTAGGTTTGGACCAAGTTTGGATCCAACAACGATCAGCTAGAGAAATCTGTAGATGACATTGTTACCCGGCTGCAGGATACTGAACAAACTGGCAGATTCAGAACAAATATTTTATACTTATATGTACTTGGAAAAATGAACAGCAAAGTTAAATTAATTATCTTTTTATCCCTTCCTATAAGATTCAAAATCTTGCCCTACTAATTGCCAGAAATAGTTGACTTTTAGTATCCATGGGTTAAATGAAAAAAAAAAAAACTTTTTGTAGAGCTATTGGGAGCAGTAAGGTGCAGCCTTCTCTGCTTTGCCAGGGAGTTCCTAGTAGGCAAGATGTAGGAGGAAATACAGTGACAAGCTGTTCTTTACTTGTTCCATGATAGCACTGGAGATCTTTTTGCATGACCTGGATGAGAGTGATACGACAGCTCTTGAAATGAGGTTACCATTGCCAAAATAAATTGTAAAGAGCCCAAACGAGTTCTATTCAAAGGAAATTTACAAGAATTTACAAGAATTCCTTAAAATAAGTTTGAACCCAACTAATCTGGCGGTCTATGGGGCCCAAAATGCCCAATTCTGTTTCAAAACATAGCTCCAGGTAGCTTTTGGAGCATCAGGCTTAAGCCTCGTACACACGGCCGGGAATCCCGTCAGGAAAAAAACGTCGGTTTTTCTGACGGGATTCCTGGCAAGCTTTCCTTGCCAAGCCGTGCATACAGACGGCCATTCGAAAGAACCGCCGTTCTTTTGAATGGCAAGAACGCGGTGACGTCATCGACTACGACGAGCCTGCGCTCATCACATTCGCTGCCGTCGCCGCCATCTTGCTACACCCTACACTACCCTTGTATGCTACAGCGCATGCGTCAAAGTCTTTTCGAGCATGCGCAGGTTTACCTGGGGACAGGTAAGCATACACACTCATGGTTTTCTCGGCAGGAAACACTATGCCGAGAATCCCAACGAGAAAATAGAGAGCAGGTTCTCTATTTTTCTCGTCGGGATTCCCGGCAGTTTTCTTGCCGAGAAAGCATACACACGCACGGTTTTCACGGCAAAAAGCTCTCCCAGCAGCTTTCTTGCAGAGAAAAACCGTGCGTGTGTACGAGGCTTTAGACTACAAGCTCCTGAGCGCTCATATTTGAATGGCTACCATTTAAATACATATGGTTTTGTTTGTTGAGAGTTTTGTAGCTTTGAGCTTTAAGCTAAAAAAACTCAGGTGTGAATGGGTCCTAAGTCACATTGTCATTTATATTTGGAAATACCGATTATTTCCATTGCTGCTGGCAGCTGAACGAAGAAACAAGGAATGAAGTAAAGGTAAATATATGTGCTTCAGGGGGACTGAGTTTTAAATCAAACCTGTTCCTTTGCCCCTACACAGGCTAAGCATAGGAGTGCTTTAAAATCAAACAAAAAATAAATAAAAATGTAATCCTTTAGTTATATTCACTTGCAAGTAACAAAAGCAAAAGCATCCAGTCTGGCAAAACCAATGAATGTAAACCAACATATAACTAAAATAACTGTAGATGCCCCTTTAATATTTGTTCACAGCCCTAGAAACCTAATAAATAACAGCTAACACGCCCCATCATTCATCTTTAGTTTCCTCGGCAACCTTAGAATGTTGTTCATTGAGACGTCTCTGGAGCATAGTGTGCTGCGAGTTCTGCTGTATGTTGAAAGCTGTAGATAAAAATATTCAATGCACTGCGTAGTTCCCACGCTTCTCATTGTGAAAGACTTTATCAATATATCAGTGACGTATAAAACTGATTTGTTTGCTTGAATCATGAGTCCTGCTGGGGGACACGTCATGTGGAAAAGTCCGTCTGAATTGATGTAGGGCTGAAGGAATAGAGTTGTTGGGAAATGTTTGTTTCCCACAACTTAGACAACAAACCAGCATTTACAGAGACGTTTGGTGCATGTTTTTTGTCCTCATTTAAACTGTCTCCAAAATTGTTGCCATTGATATGATATTGTAGCCTTATTTTAGCTCAAGAAAGTTTTGGCGCAAAAGTAATATTGGTACTGGGTTTAAGATTAGGTTGGGTTTAAAAATAGGTAGGGGATAGGTTGGTTTTAGGAATAAAGAGGGGATAAGTTGGGGTAAGGAATAGGTAGACAAAGGTTGGGTTGAGGAATAGGTAGCAAATAGTTGGATTTACGAAAAGGTAGGGTATAGGTTGGGTTTGGGAATAGGTTTAAGCGCACATGTCAAACTGGTGTATTTTGGGCTGCATGTAGCAGCCCACTTACACCCTCCTTAAGGTCCGTCTAAGTCAGTGTCTCTCAACCTTTCTAGTGCTGTGACCCCTTGATAACATTTCCCAAGTTGTGGGGACCCCTAACAGTAAAATTATTTTCGTAGCGTGGGTTGTCAGCACCCAAGGCAAGACAAGTAATTTGTGCCCACGGACATTTAGCGCTCCCTGAGTCCCTTCCACTCGTACAATATTAAAACCCCTTATGGTACATTTTAGGATGTACCACTCTTTCTCTTTGTTCTCCTTTTATCTATCTCTATTCTAATTACTTGTTATTTTTCCCAATCCCTCTCTCTAGCCCTCTTTTTTGTTCTTGTTCTTTCTCTTAATCTTTCTCTCCCTTTTTCTTTGTTCCTCCACCTCTTTTCATCTCCCTTTCATGTATTCTCTATTTTTGTTCCTTACTCCTTGGTGGGGGGGAGTGGCAGTGCTGGCGGAAGGCTGGGAGAGCGGTGCGGGCTTCAGAAATAGACCAGGATTCGTGACCGCTGGCAAATCATCATTTGACCCTTGAGGGAGTCCCGACCCCAGGTTGAGAACCACTGGTCTAAGTATTTCAATTTTAATCTTTTTCCCTAACTGGTTTTCGTTGACACTTCCTTTCATTTATCTTTTCATCATACTCTAGTTTGGTAACTTAAAATGTCACATGGAAAAAATAAGGAAAAACTTGGATATAGGAGGGGTTAGAGTGGGATAAGAAGAGCACAAGGTTGCTGCTTATGCGGACGACATACTTCTATACATAACTAAGCCAAGGCTATCATTACCAAACATAATAAAATAATTGAAAGACTATGGTGAGCTTACAAACTTTAAGATAAATCCCATAAAAACAACATTATTAAATCTAGGAATAGAGAAGAAAGAGGCAACAGCTCTACAGCAGGAATTCCCATTTTCTTGGGAGCCAGAAGCACTGACATACTTGGGAATTAAATTAACCCCTACTATAGAAAAAATATATCACGCCAATTATATTCCATTATTGAATGAAGTAAAAGCAGATATAAAAAATCTATCGAGGACACTTGGATAGGAAGGATAAATCTGTTAAAAATGGTTATTTTACCCAAAATTTTATATAAATTCCAAATGCCTCACAGTTTCTATAAAATTATAAAAACGATCATTTTGAAATATATTTGGCAGAATAAAAAAGCTACAGTAATTAGTGGGCTTCTATCCAGGAAAAAAAAGAAAGAAGGGTTGGCGGTCCGTGATATTTAAAGATATTATACAGCGGTAATAATGGCAAGGTTATTAGAATGGGCAAACACAAAAACAAATAAGAGATGGGTAAAAATGGAAAATACACTTTATACGACACAGTTATGCCGCGTACACACAACCATTTTACTCCTCGGGAAAATGTCATTTTTTCTCTTTGGCGAGAAAAACGACCGTGTGTGGGCTTTCCAGCATTTTTCCCGATGAGAAAAATGTCAAAAATCACGATGAGAAAAATTAGAACATGCTCTAATTTTTCTCATCGTGATTCACGGCATTTTTTTCCACGGCAGTTTTCCCATAGGGAAACACTGCCAGGGAGCCTACACATGGTCGTTTTTCTCAACCAAGAGAAAAAATGTAATGAAAACCGGCCGTGTGTAGGGGACCAAGCCGTTCCCGTTTTTCCTGTCGATTTTCTCGACGGTGTTTTCACCGTCGAGAAAATCGATTGTGTGTACACGGCATTAGGGACAAATATTTGGATACCACCGAAAAATAGAACACTTCGTTTCGACACACATGATTTAACTAAAATTGTTTTCAAAGTATGGGATAAATTATACCGACGGAAAAAATGGGAATATAATTCCCCACTAATCCCGTTGACGAGAACAAGTTTTTTTATTCCAGGGAATGGGACACGGATGGGAAGACACATGGTAAATGCACAATTAAAGGATATAGTGACACAAGGAAAAATAAGGGCAAGAGCAGATTTAATACCCATGCACGGGTGGCAACAGGTAAGCGAGTGGGAGTATTTACAACTTAAGCACTTAGTAAGCACAATCCCTCAACCAATCAGAGAGGAGAAAACACTGAACCCAATTGAAAAACTTTGCAATATTAAAACGCCTACAAAACACGGAATCTCCCAAATGTATGATATATTAACAGAATTAGAAGGGAGGGGGGCCTTACCCTACATAGGGAAATGGGAACAAGATCTAGCAATAAAATTAGAGGAAAGACAAATGATAGAAGCAGTACATAACTACGCAACAGATATCACTACGATAGAAGCCAATTATAAGTTTTTGGTAAGATGGCATCTGACCCCGGAAAGAATAAATAAATATAGGATGTTTGTAAGATTTTAAAATGCATATGTATTTTGTATTGTATTCGGAAATATTCCTAAATAAAGTTTAAATTATAAAAAAATGTCACATGTGCATCAGTAGTGCTTCCTTTTATTGTATTATTATTTCATTAATTTACAATCTGGGAATTTTAAATGTTATATGGTACAGATATAGTAGACAAATTTAGGTATGAGATCCCACTGTGATGCATTAGTTAATGGGCATTGTTACATGAACTAACGTGTTTCGTTAAGGGGGACTATTCAAAGTGCATGTACCATTTCTGGCAGCACACCACATCGCTTTTTTTTTTAAATCGGGGGCCATAGGTTTATTTTCATATTTGTCTCTTACAGCCTGTATCAGGGCCATCTCAACAAACAAATGCCTAAATAACATGCAGTGTAGGGTCTAAATACAGAATATTAAGAAAGGACTGGTAACTTTCTGGCCTTCCTTTTAGTGAGTCCATCTGTACCCAGCCTACATACTCCAGCTTGTCCAATGAGTTTTTCGCATGAGTTTTTCGCATGCTACAAAAATATCTACAGTATGGTACATTTTTCATCTTCATTTCATTAATTCTTTCAAAATTCTGTACAATTTACTGTACATAAACAATTTCAGTCTACCAAATGCTTGATAGTCTATACAAATATATTACAATAGCAAAACCATATTCTACAAGAACATATGTACTTTATATAACATTCAATGGGAAGATTGCTCATTGTGTTGAACACTCAAAATTCTACAAATGTTTGTGCTATGCTAAGTACTTCTTATTATACAGAACGCTTGTATAACAAGTCTCATTTATGGCTTTACTTGCTCCTTAAGGTCCGGTGCTCACCCTGCTCTGAATTGAAGAAATATTATCTTTTCAATTTTCAAAATTGTTTTATTTTCAACTTTCAAAAGTAACTGTAATTTATTTTCTTCTATGGCTGCATTAAAAGCAAATTTGAAAATGAGTCTCCATTACCCAGCATTGACAAAGCTGCTATATAAGGCAGCAAGCGTTAGCTGCACTCTGTAATGCCAACCTTTTCATCATATCTGTTCCATTTACATTCTTTTATAAATTGTTGAGAATTTTTTGCTCTGCTTTGTAATTCTCACTTTAAATACTGTTTTATTGCTGCCTTTTTTTGAGAGGCGCCATCATAAAGCAGTTCTGTGGGTTAGCCATGCAAGGCAAAGCAACAGGGGTACATAAAGTGATATTAAACCCCCAGTTTTTTAAACACTTTCAGCAGCTGATTTATCCACCTTTTGAGTATGCAGCTTCTTTATCTTTTAATCCTTGCCTTTGCTTCAGTTTAAACTGGTGTTATGACTACTGCCCCAGGTTTCTTGCATACAGGGACTAGTGTTGTGTCTCCCTACACTATGTACATCAATAGAAACACAGCCCCTTAGTTTAGGAAGGCAAGGTACTCCCCTGCTGTAAACTTTATATTCCAGGGTGCCTTGGAGACCTTTTACTTAAGACTCTCAAATCTAATTTGTTGAACCATTTGACCAAATGCTGATGCTCACACTTCTTCCCTTTGGTCGATCCCACAGCCCTCTGGCCTTCCAGTGTTTCTGAGTCTAATTCTGATAGTCTTATTCACATTCTCCCTTCAATATGACATTTATTTCTGTGACACATGTTCCAGAACATACTCTCATTGCACCCCTTTATTGCCCCTCTAGGAGAATTTATTTTCATGTTCTGCTGGTGTTTTTTTCAAGGTAGCCCATAACCTGTTTTCCCCCCTCGTTTCTAGGGCTCTCCTCCTCACTATGTGGGGAGGTTAGCTTCACTACCTAGAACCCTTTTACTCCTTATTTCCATAACATATACCTCCCTGGCTTATAACCTTTAGACTCTGCTCTGATATATAGTTTCCTTACTTGTATCAGGAACAAAACAAAAAACAGACACCATGGCTATATCCTCTAGTCCAGGGGTCTCCAAACTTTCTAAACAAAGGGCCAGTTTACGGTCCTTCAGACTTTAGGGGGGGGCCAGACTAGGGCCATTGGGAGTAGAAAATGTCCAGTGGGAGTTATTAATACCATATCTTTGGTGTCAGTGGGAGGACTAGTGCCCCATCGTTGGTGTCAATGGAAAGAATTGATGGTGTCAGTTGGAGGAATAGTGCCTCAATGGTGTCAGCAACAAGAATTATGCCCAATTGGAGTTGGATGGAATAGTGCCTCCCTCAAGGCAAGCAAAGGGCCGCATCTGGCCCCAGGGCCGAAGTTTGGAGACCCCTGCTCTAGTCTGACACAATTATGGAGTATTAATGTCAATAAATAGACTCCATCGAAATTGTCAAATTATACCCTCACCCGTAGGCTAGCTAGAAAGTTAACACAAAGGGGTGGGTTACTTTGAATAATTAGCATATAGAAAAAAGAAGAAGGAAAAAAGGATATTCCCAAAAAGAATTCTTCAAAAAGGAACTACCGGAATATGAAAGACTAAAATTTCTTTATTAAATTCCACAAAACATCTAGCACTTGATAAATAGATAATAACACCCTCCTCCACCACATTTACCTAAAATTAGACAATTGTCTTATTGCACAAGGATGGCCACCACAAACCAGCCATACACACCATTCAAAACACACCTGCAGGATTTAGTCTCTCACATCAGTTGTTAATTCAAGTCAATACTGATAGTAGACTCTTCACTGGGTAAACCAGCTAATAATGGGGGATATAGAGAGTTTGTGCATTCAGTTCCAAGTGGGTAACACTGAGGCGTGCTGCTGCTAGCACTTCAAGAAAAGTACATCTAGGTCGCCATAAACGCTCTCTGCATGTGTTTAAACAAACAATAGCTAATGGACGTTCCCCTTTAAAGGACAAGTGGGCAGTGACAATGACAAATGAGGAAACATTCACGACTGTGTATATAAATATAGAGTTTCTCCCCAACCAGCTGGAGACAGATACAGCTCACCGTTTCTTGTCATATGTCATTTTCATCCGATTCCATGAATCACGGGCCGACTTGCCGTATGTGTAGAGCTTAAATCTGGTTTATTGCCAAGTCTAGGCCACTCGGTTATGGAGGGGAAGTGTTTGTCCAATTCAAAAAGCAGAGCGTGTATCAGCATTTGACATTTTGTGCAGCAGAATCCAGTCAGTGGCTATAGCGCTCTCATGTATAGCATGCTGCGTCTCTTCAAGTTACCCGGAAGGGGTGGAGGGATGTGGAGGGGGTTAGCCGTGTAGGAGGAACTTCCATATCCTCGCAACGAGGAGCGTGATGATGTGATGCTTACGCGTTTCACTCGTGACCAAGCTTCTTCAGAGCTACTTGTATCAGGGCTGCGGATATTGAAGTTGCCCATTATAAGAACTTAGAAGCCTTCTCAAAAGCTTGTCCATTTGTATCCAGCTCAGTACTGGAAAAGGTCACACTACCTCTGTTCTCAGTGCTTCCCTTCTGTTTTTTATTCCCTCTTCACATATGATTTGTAGGTACCTCAGCACTTACCTACTGTACATCTTTTACCAGAAATCTACAGTTGTCTGTCTGTTCTACAGACCTTTGCCCAGAGATCTCCCTGCATCTTTAGCTCACTGATAACCCACCAGTTATTCACATTTCAACATTTAGGTCAGGAACCCCTTCTTCCTTGGGGTTCCTTACACCTTGGCTCTCGCACTCCCTGTGCATTGCTTTTGCAAGACGTTGCCCACTGTCATTGCCTATTGCAACCTTCTGTGTGCCTCTGGAGCCATCAAGTGCTCAAGCAGAGCCCTCCCCTTATGTTCTTTGTGATTACTCCCTTAAAAGATCCTTTGTAAGATTGGAGCCTTCTCCCATCTGTTTCCTCTGGCAATCGTAGCTCTGTCTTGGCTCCCCTATTTTCTTTTTGGTAGCTTAAATTTTTCTTCTGTTACATGAGAATAAAAATACCTCAGAAGGAAGTCAATTTTGCTTGCTTGGTGCTCTTACTATTGCCTTTTGAGGGAATTTCATTCTCCATCTCCATGTCCTGCTTTTTTAAGGCATGTTTAACAATTTCTGCTTCGCTTTATGGGTGGGGCCAGGATTGTCTTCTATGGCTACCCACCATAGCTTCCCTTGGGAACTGACTCCTCTTTTGATTTCCCACCTCGACATACCTGTAAATTCCATATCTTCGAGCACAGTACAGGATGCAGTCCCCTCTTTCCTCTTTGATCTCCTTACTGTTTGCCAAAAAAACTGGAGCCTCATGGAGTGGGGGAAGGGGGTATGTGGATGCACTAAAATGGTGGTCCTGGCAGTGCTTTTGCCATTGTCCAATTACCTGACGGTAATATCATATAACCCGTGGACTAAGTATCAATTCCTGTGTCCTCTACTGTACTCCAAGATGTGGAATTTGCATGTTTGTCAATTTGTTTTTATTTTTTGGTAGGAAATAATTAAAATCCATCAGGAGAGGTGAGAACCATTGGAAGATGGCTTCGGCTCTGAATGCCTGCATCCAGTGTAGTGTACCTTACAAAAGAAATTCTTCCCCCAGGACCAGTAGTTGTGTACACTTTGTGGGGTACATATGCTGTGTGGAAAGACTTTTGTAGCTGCATCATTCTTTTTTTTTTTTGCCGACTGCCTTCTATTGAGGAGATTTCCCTTTACTTCTTGTCACAGAGGTATAGCACAAGAGGAAAGAAACAGTGAGAGGAAATAAATCTATCCAAAATAAAAGAAAAATGCATCTTAGACAATCATCCAGGCGGGCTTTCTCAACCTTTTTAACAAGAGGAACTTTTTCAGGTCTCAGGGAACCACTCTAAATAGCAAAAGTGTTTTAAGTAGCAACAATGAAAATAAACAGAAAATTATCCAGAAAAGAAATCCAGAAAATGGTATTAAAAAAAAGGGGGAAAGTGCCTTGTAGTGAAAATAAAACAATCCCTATCAGACTGATAAATTAGTGACAAATAGCATTGGCATATGTGATAGTGAATTTGGGTTAAAAAACACAATAAGTGACATATATGTATATAACCCTATATAGAGAGGTTAGAGAACCTCCTTTAAATAAATAAATGTTGTCCTTAACCACTTAAGCCCCGGACCATTTCGGGCCATTAGGACCAGGCCTGTTTTTGGGATTCGGCACTGCGCTGCTTTAACTGTAAATTGTGCGGACATGCAATGTTGTACCCAAATGAAATTTGCGTCCTTTTCTTCCCACAAATAGAGCTTTCTTTTAATGGTATTTGATTGCCTCTGCGATTTTTATTTTTTGCGATATAAACAGAAAAAGACCGAAAATTTTGAAAAAAAATGATATTTTCTACTTTTTGTTATAAGAAAAATCGAATAAACTCAATTTTAGTCATACATTTAGGCCAAAATGTATTCAGCCACATGTCTTTAGTAAAAAAAATGTCAATAAGCGTATATTTATTGGTTTGCGCAAAAGTTATAGCGTTTACAAACTAGGGTACATTTTCTGAAATTTACACAGCTTTAAATTTATGACTGCCTCTCATTTCTTGAGGTGCTAAAATGGCAGGGCAGTACAAAACCCCCCCAAATGACCCCATTTTGGAAAGTAGACACCCCAAGGAAATTGCTGAGAGGCATGTTGAGCCCATTGAATATTTTTTTTTTTTGTCCCAAGTGATTGAATAATGACAAAAAAAAAAAAAAAATTACAAAAAGTTGTCACTAAATGATATATTGCTCACACATGCCATGGTTATATGTGGAATTGCACCCCAAAATACATTCTGCTGCTTCTCCTGAGTACGGGGATACCACATGTGTGGGACTTTTTAGGAGCCTAGCCATGTACGGGACCCCGAAAACCAATCACCGCCTTCAGGATTTCTAAGGGCGCAAATTTTTGATTTCACTCCTCACTACCTATCACAGTTTCGAAGGCCATAAAATGCCAAAATAGCACAAAACCCCCCCAAATGACCCCATTTTGGAAAGTAGACACCCCAAGCTATTTACTGAGAGGCATGTTCAGTCCATGGAATATTTTATATTTTGCCACAAGTTGCGGGAATATGACAAACTTTTTTTTTTTTGCACAAAGTTGTCACTAAATGATATATTGCTCACACATGCCATGGGCATATGTGAAATTACACCCCAAAATACATTCTGCTGCTTCTCCTGAGTACGGGGATACCACATGTGTGGGACTTTTTGGGAGCCTAGCCGCGTACGGGACCCCAAAAACCAAGCACCGCCTTCAAGGTTTCTAAGGGCATAAATTTTTGATTTCACTCCTCACTACCTATCACAGTTTTGAAGGCCATAAAATGCCAAGATGGCACAAAACCCCCCCCAAATGACCCCATTTTGGAAAGTAGACACCCCAAGCTATTTGCTGAGAGGCATGTTGACCCCATTGAATATTTTTTTTTTTTGTCCCAAATGATTGAATAATGACAAAAAGAAAAAAAAAAATGTACAAAAAGTTGTCACTAAATGATATATTGCTCACACATGCCATGGTTATATGTGGAATTGCACCCCAAAATACATTCTGCTGCTTTTCCTGAGTACGGGGATACCACATGTGTGGGACTTTTTGGGAGCCTAGCCGCGTACAGGGCCCCAAAAACCAAGCACCGCCTTCAGGATTTCTAAGGGCGTAAATTTTTGATTTCACTCCTCACTACCTATCACAGTTTCGAAGGCCATAAAATGCCAAAATAGCACAAAACCCCCCCAAATTACCCCATTTTGGAAAGTAGACACCCCAAGCTATTTGCTGAGAGGCATGTTGAGTCCATGGAATATTTTATATTTTGCCACAGGTTGCGGGAATATGACAAACTTTTTTTTTTTTGCACAAAGTTGTCACTAAATGATATATTGCTCACACATGCCATGGGCATATGTGAAATTACACCCCAAAATACATTCTGCTGCTTCTCCTGAGTACGGGGATACCACATGTGTGGGACTTTTTGGGAGCCTAGCCGCGTACGGGACCCCAAAAACCAAGCACCGCCTTCAAGGTTTCTAAGGGCATAAATTTTTGATTTCGCTCCTCACTACCTATCACAGTTTTGAAGGCCATAAAATGCCAAGATGGCACAAAACCCCCCCAAATGACCCCATTTTGGAAAGTAGACACCCCAAGCTATTTGCTGAGAGGCATGTTGAGCCCATTGAATATTTTTTTTTTTGTCCCAAATGATTGAATAATGACAAAAAGAAAAAAAAAATGTACAAAAAGTTGTCACTAAATGATATATTGCTCACACATGCCATGGTTATATGTGAAATTACACCCCAAAATACATTCTGCTGCTTCTCCTGAGTACGGGGATACCACATGTGTGGGACTTTTTGGGAGCCTATTCGCGTACGGGACCCCAAAAACCAAGCACCGCCTTCAAGGTTTCTAAGGGCATAAATTTTTGATTTCACTCCTCACTACCTATCACAGTTTTGAAGGCCATAAAATGTCAAAATAGCCCAAAACCCCCACAAATGACCCCATTTTGGAAAGTAGACACCCCAAGCTATTTGCTGAGAGGCATGGTGAGTATTTTACAGCTCTCATTTGTTTTTGAAAATTAAGAAAGACATTTTTTTTTCTTTTTTTTTTTTCTTTTTTTACATTTTAAAAACTTTGTGACAAAAAGCGAGATCTGCAAAATACTCAACATACCTCTCAGCAAATAGCTTGGGGTGTCTACTTTCCAAAATGGGGTCATTTGGGGGGGTTTTGTGCCATCTGGGCATTCCATGGCCTCCGAAACTGTGATAGGCAGTGAGGAGTGAAATCAAAAATTTACACCCATAGAAATCCTGAAGGCGGTGCTTGGTTTTTGGGGTCCCGTACGCGAATAGGCTCCCAAAAAGTCCCACACATGTGGTATCCCCGTACTCAGGAGAAGCAACAGAATGTATTTTGGGGTGTAATTCCACATATGCCCATGGCATGTTTGAGCAATATATAATTTAGTGACAACTTTTTGTACATTTTTTTTTTTTTTGGTCATTATTCAATCACTTGGGACAAAAAAAAAAAAAATATTCAATGGGCTCAACATGCCTCTCAGCAAATAGCTTGAGGTGTCTACTTTACAAAATGGGGTCATTTGGGGGGGTTTTGAACTGTCCTGGCATTTTATGCACAACATTAGGAAGCTTATGTCACACATCATCCACTCTTCTAACCACTTGAAGACAAAGCCCTTTCTGACACTTTTTGTTTACATGAAAAAAAATTTTTTTTTGCAAGAAAATTATGTTGAACCCCCAAACATTATATATTTTTTTAAAGCAAAGGCCCTACAGATTAAAATAGTGGGTGTTGCATTTTTTTTTTCCACACAGTATTTGCGCAGCGATTTTTCAAACACATTTTTTGGGGGAAAAACACACTTTTTTTATTTTTAATGCACTAAAAAACACTATATTGCCCAAATGTTTGATGGAATAAAAAAGATGATCATAGGCCGAGTACATGGATACCAAACACGACATGCTTTAAAATTGCACACAAACGCGCAGCGGCGACAAACTACATTCATTTTTAAAAGCATTTAAAAGCCTTTACAGGTTACCACGTTAGATTTACAGAGGAGGTCTACTGCTAAAATGACTGCCCTCGATCTGACCTTCGCGGTGATACCTCACATGCATGATGCAATTGCTGTTTACATATGACGCTAGACCGACGCTTGTGTTCGCCTTTGCGCAAGAGCAGGGGGGGACAGCGGTGCTTTTTTTTTATTATTTATTTGGCTTTTTTATTTTATTTTTAAACTGTGCCTTCCATATTTTATTTTTTTACCATTTTTATCGTTATCTCAGGGAATGTAAATATCCCCTATGATAGCAATAGGTAGTGACAGGTACTCTTTTTTTGAAAAAAATTGGGGGGTTAGACCCTAGATCTTTCCTCTGCCCTCAAAGCATCTGACCACACCAAGATCGGTGTGATAAAATGCTTTCCCAATTTCCCAATGGCGCTTTTTATATCCGGGGGGGGGGACATTCCCTCCCACTGCTTGTAAAAGCAGTCTAGAGGCTAATTATCTGCTAGAATTGCTTTTACATGAAAGCCGGCTGCTGGCTGAAAAGAATGATACCAAGATAATACCTAAACCCGCAGGCATCATTCTGGTATAAACATTCAAAGTCCAGCAACATACCAGTACGTTGCTGGTCCTTGTTGGACATGTATTGTAATCTTTTTTTTCATACAGCCTATTGGCTGAACGAAAAAAAGAGATTGATTGGTGGGTATGCCCACCATTAGAATACCTCCCTTCATCCACCCACTTCTAATGATGGGCATATATGCCGAAGCATGGGGGCATCCTCCCGCAAAAAAGTCATGCCGCGTACACACGGTCAAGCCTTCGTCGGAATTTCGACCGTATGTACGCGGCATAAAAGGTTATGCCGCGTACACACGGTCGGACTTCTCCACGGGCAAGCCTCCGTTGGAATTTCGACCGTATATACGCGGCATTAGGAGCAAAATTGCTCCTCCGCCCCTGCTGCCCCCATGCTTCGGCATATATGCTCTTTTTTTAACTGTGGTGGTGAAATCACCTCCTACAGCGTTGGAGTCACGGCTTTATGTATCGTGGGAGCAAACGCTGTTGCTGTCAAGATAAATAGATCCGCGCTGCAACTGAATGGCGTACCTGCTAAGCAAATGGTGGTTAACATTAAAACAAAGTAACATTACAGTACAACAGTAAGACCTTACCATGCCATACCTGCAAAGCAAATACCAAAACAAAACCTAGTAAAAAATGTTTTAACGCAACCTGTGCCTAAAATATATATATGCCGAAGCATGGGGGCATCCTCCCGCAAAAAAGTTATGCCGCGTACACACGGTCGGAATTTTCCACGGGCAGGCCTCCGTCGGAATTTCGACCGTATGTACGCGGCATTAGGAGCAAAATCGCTCCTCCGCCCCTGCTGCCCCCATGCTTCGGCATATATGCTCTTTTTTTTAACTGTGGTGGTGAAATCACCTCCTACAGCACTGGAGTCACGGCTTTATGTATCGTGGGAGCAAACGCTGTTGCTGTCAAGATAAATAATTCCGCACTGCAGTTGAATGGCGCACCTGAAAACAAAAAATTACATACCTGAAAAGCAAGCATTATAAAACATTGCAGAATAGAATACAGTAAAAAAGAGCAGAACACTAGAGAGAAAATAGAGAGAGAGAGAACAATAAAACGACAACTATTTTTGGTTTTTTTATATTATAATTTTTTTGTGTTTTGTTTTTTACGTTTTTTTTTTCTTTTTTACACTTTTTTTTGTAACTTTACAACTGTAATGGTTCGGGTCTCTCAAAATGTAATGGCATCTTGGGAGACCCTGTGTAAGTGTGTCCTTGTCTGTGAAATGCTGTACCCTACGCTAAAACTTCACTTTTGAGTGGTAGCGTTCAAAACATTCACCTTGGCAAAGACCAGGCTTGTCAGGACAGAGTGGACAAAAACTACGGGTGTCACGCCTAAATCCGCGCTTGCTACAGACACGACATCTTTTTTGGGGGTGGCTTTGGGTAGGGGTACTCGGGAGGACATACGAATAATGCCTCTCATGCAGCCGGCTTACTGCATTTGGTTGGGGATGGTGAGGTGCAGAACCGCCTGGATACAGGAGTTCTGTGACTATCTCATTCTGGAATTTTAGAAGAGATAACGTCCCGCCTGAAGCTCTGTATAGCACATGAGCGTTCAGCAAAGCCAATTGGAATAATGATAGAGACACTTTTTTGTACCAGCGTCTCGCCTTACGGTCAATTAGATACGGCGCCATCAACTGGTCGTTGAGGTCCACCCCTCCCATATTTTGGTTATATTCGTGGACACAGAGGGGTTTCTCCACAACACCAGTCGCCGTACGAATTTGGACTGTCGTGTCTGCATGAAGGGAGGTAAGAAGGAAAACATTCTTATTGTCCCTCCACTTCATAGCGAGCAAGTTATTACACTTCAAGCAGGCTCTCTCCCCCAGCCTAAGACGGGCATCTACAAGCCGCTGGGGAAAGCCCCGGCGATTAGGTCGCACGGTGCCACATGCTCCAATCTTATGATCAAACAAGTGACTAAACAGTGGCACGCTCGTGTAATAATTGTCCACATACAAGTGGTACCCCTTTCCGAATAAGGGTGACACCAAGTTCCACACTATCTTGCCAGCGCTCCCTATGTAATCCGGGCAGTTGACCGACTCAATCTGACTGTCTTTTCCCTCATAAACCGTAAAGTTCACTACATAGCCTGTTGCCCTGTCACAGAACTTGTAGAGCTTGACCCCGTATCTGGCACGCTTGCTGGGAAGGTACTGCTTGAAAGACAAGCGGCCAGAAAATTTAATCAGGGACTCATCAACGCAGACAACTTGATCGGGAGTAAACAAGGCTGCAAAACGTTCGTTGAAGTGGTTTATGAGGGGCCGAATTTTATAGAGCCGGTCGTATTCAGGGTCCCCACGTGGACGACAAAGTTCATTGTCGTTGAAGTGCATGAACCGCAAAATCTGCTCGTATCGTGCCCTGGACATGGAGGCAGAGAACACGGGCATGTGGTCAATTGGGTGCGTGGACCAATAAGCACGCAATGACGGAAATTTATGTGTGCCCATGTTGAGGGAAAGGCCCAGAAAGGTCTTAAATTCGGAAACCGTAATTGGTTTCCAATTTCTGGCAATTTTAGGCAACTGGGGGTTAGCGGCGATAAATTGACCAGCATATAAATTACTCTGGTCCACAATAGATCTATAGAGATCTTCCGTGAAAAACAGCGAATAAAAATCAATTGGAATAAAATCAGCTGTTTCCACCTGAATACCGGGTTGGGCAGTGAATGGGGGAAGTACGGGTTCTGCAGAAGTGGTGGGGACCCAATCAGGATAGGCGAATTCTGCAGGAAGGGCAGTATGGGCACGACGGGCCTGCCTTTGTCTTCTTGGTGGCAGCGGGACACTACTTGTGCTTGCCACCTCGCCAGCTTGAACTGCACTTATGGGACTCGCCACGTCACCAAGTGTTACTGCAGTGCTGGATGTACGTCCAGGCTGTACTAGGCCGCTGGTGCTTGCCAGTTCACCAGAAGGAATAGCGGCGCTAGTACTACTCTGCTCCATGATACGAGAGACCTGCGGTTCTTGCTCCTCAACAACCTCAGAAGATCAGGATCGGGTACACCTGACCTTAGCAGGGACCTCAACTTCGTCGTCAGAGCTATCTGACGTGGGGCCGCTGACGTCACTGTCTTCTACGGGAAGATATTCTGAGCCTGAATCTGACAGATACGTGACCTCCTCTTCACTATCTGTCATGCTCAGAATCTCGTAGGCCTCTTTACTAGTGTACCTTCGTCTTGCCATTTTGGGCTCTAAATTTAGGGGTACACTAGTAAGATTCACAGGAAAAAAAGCACCTGACTGTCGTCAGCAAATATATCAAACGCTACAAAAAAACTGTTAGCGATCGCAGGGATCAGGCCTGTCTCTGCGAACGCTGCAGTTATGTGTGTTGTGTTTGGTAAGTGACAGTGATCGATCGATACTGCACTTGGGTGGGCTGGGCTGGGCTGGGCTGGGCGGAGGGGCTAAACGCAGGCGCTAGCAGGTATCTGGGCTGATCCCGCTAACACTGCGACGCAGACCCTCTCTGGCGCTAAAACCTAATTGATCTCACCCGCCGGGCGATCAGGGGGGTTAAACCTTTATTGGGTTATATACGGCGGGTGCCCTGATGCTATAAAAAGCAAACTAATCAACCAGCGTCACCCGTAACCTTTATATGGTGATCACTGGTGAAAGGGTTAACTAGGGGCAATCAGGGGGTTAAAACCTTTATTAGGTTAAATATGGGGGTACCTGACACTATATAAAAACCTGACGGGTAACCTAAATAACTAAATAACTTACTGGCTAACCAGTGACACCAGTGACGCTTATACGGCGATCACTGGTGAAAGGGTTAACTCTAGGGGCAATCAGGGGGTTAAAATAATATATGGGGGTACCTGACACCAATAAAAACCTGCGGCGAACCTAAAAAAAAAATAACTGCCTATCTAAAACACCAGCGACACGAATACAGCGATCGGAAAAACAATCGCTTAGTGACGCTGAAGTTAGGGGGTGAAAGGGTTACCTGGGGGGTGATCAAGGGGTTAAACCTTTATTAGGGGGGGGGTTAGGGGGCTACCCTGGACCTAAAGGGGCCTAATCCTAACTGCCCTGCAACTTTTTACAATCACAGATGACACTAAATGCAGTGATCAGTAAAATAAATGATCACTGCAATCAGTGACACTGTGATTGGGGGCTTTGGGGTGGCCTGGGGGGTGATCTGGGGGTGACTGGGGGGTGATTTGTGTGCCTATGTGTACCTACGTGTCAGTGGACTGTTGGAGCACTAACCTCTGTCTTCTCTCCTCGGCGCCGGGAACGAAAAGACCGCGGCGAGGGAGATGACATCACTTCCTCCAGCCTGTGTTTACATCACATGGCGGAGGAAGCATTTTCATTGGCCGGGAGCGATCGCGAGGGGGGGGGGCGGAATCGAGCGGCCGCCCCCTCATGCCTGATCGCTCCCGAACACTTAACGGCCGCTCACTGCAGTGAAGGGGGGTCCGGATGGACCCCCCAACTGCACAAAGGCGATCACGTAGATCTACGTGATTCTGCCTGTCCGTGCCATTCTGCCGACGTAAATCGGCGGTGGGCGGTCGTTAAGTGGTTAATATATAGTGCAAAAAATTTGATGCAATAAAATTATTACACCAAGTGTTTCTTATGAAAACATCAGATATAAATAAGCTGAATCCAATGTAAAAATATGTGACAGTATTGAAGTGATTCGCATATGAAAAAGAAAACGGTCCAAATCTGTAACAAAAAATGTATTCTTAGAGAATGTCCAAAATTCACAATTCCCAAGGTGATTTGTGGAAGGTGCCAAAGTAATACAGAGGACCCGGCGCATCGCGGATCATGATAAATGGCCGCTGACAGCGGCCGTTTACCACGTGATCACTCCGTCAAATGACGGAGTGATCACTTGTAAACAATCCGGCGTCATGTCCGGTTCCTCTCTCCCCTCTCTGTACTGAACGGTACAGTGTGAGAGGAGAGGGGAGAGATTGGGTGCAGCAGCGCTGTGGGCTGGATGTGTATTGCCCACAGCATTGATCTGTGACAATTCCAGCACGCATCCATCTATCCATGCTCAGCCATACCTCCATACTCAGCAATACTCATCCATGCTCATCCAGCCATACTCAGCAATACTCATCCATGCTCAGCCATCCATCCATCCATACTCAGCAATACTCATCCATGCATCCATGCTCAGCCATCCATCCATACTCGCCAATACTCATCCCATCCACCCCATCCATACTCAGCCATACCCAGTCATACTCAGCCATACCCAGCCATACCCAGCCATACTCAGCTATACCCAGCCATACCCAGCCATTCTCGGCCATACTCAGCCGTACTTAGCCGTACTCAGCCGTACTTAGCTGTACTCAGTCGTACTTAGCTGTACTCAGTCGTACTCAGCTGTACTCAGCTGTACCCAGCCATACTCATTCATGCTCAGTCATTCCATCCATACTCAGTCAACCCCATCCACGACTCATTCATGCTCATCCATGCCACATCAGTTCTCATCTATGCCACATCCATGCCACTACAGTGCCTCACAAAAGTGTAATAGGTAGTCAAATTAGATTTGAAATTTATGCCCCTAGAACGCCTGATGGTGCTCCCTGCATGTTGGGCCTCTCTATGTGCCCAGGCTGTGGAAAAGTCTCACACATGTTGTGTCATACTCGGGAGAAGTAGGAGAATCTATTTTGGGGTATAATTTTTGGTATGTACATGCTATGTGTCAGAAATATTGTATAAATGGACAACTGTTTGTAAACAAAAAATGCGTTTTTATTTTCATTCCACATTTTCCAAAGACTTGTAGAAAAAAATGACATGTTTAAAAGACTCTTTATGCCTTATAGATTACGCGTTGGGGTGTTTTTCTTTCCAAAATGGGGTCATTTTTGGGGACGTTTCCATTGTCCTGGTGCTCCAGGGCCTTCGAAAGTGCAAGAGCTAGTCAAGAAATTATATGTGTAATTTATGCTCCTAGAACGCCCAATGGTGCTCCCTGAATGTTGGGCCTCTGTATGTGGCCATGCTGTGTAAAAGTCTCACACATGTGGAATCGCCATACTCAGGAGGAGTAGTAGAATGTGTTTTGGGGTGTAATTTGTGCTATGCATATGCTGTGTGTGAGAAATAACCTGCTAATATAACAATTTTGTGAAAAAAAAAATATATATATTTTTTTTAATTTTGCAAAGAATTGTGGGAAAAAATTACAACCTAAAAAAACTCACTATGCCTCTTACTAAATACCTTGAATAGTCTACTTTCCAAAAAGGGGTCATTTGGGGGGTATTTGTACTTTCCTGGCTTGTTATGGTCTCAAGAAATTAGATAGGCCGTCAGTACATAAGATGTGATACATTTTCAGAGATTGGCACCATAGTTTGTAGACTCTATAACTTTCCCAAAAACCAAATAATATACACCGATTTGGGTTATTTCTACCAAAGAAATGTAATAGTATATATTTTGGCCAAAATTTATGAAGAAAAATTACTAATTTGCAATATTAATATAGCATTATATATAGATATAATTTTATAGCAGAAACTAAGAAAAATTCATTTTTTTTCAGAATTTTCTGTCTTTTTTCTTTTATAGCACAAAAAAATTAAAACCCAGCGGTGATTAAATACACCAAAATAAAGCTATATTTGTGGGAAAACAAGGACAAAAATGTCATATAATGACAGTGTTGCACGAGTAATTGTCATTCAAAATGTGAAAGCACCGAAAGCTGAAAATTGGTCTGGTTAGGAACGGGATTTAAGTGCCCAGTGGGTAAGTGGTTAAACAAAGGTTCAGTGTTTTTTTTTTTTGAGTTTAGAGGGGGCAGATTACACAGCACAAGCACTGTGCTGTTTAATCTGCTTTGAGAGTCCAGGATGTGTATTTTTTTTGTGGGTTAACAAACACTTTAAAGAGTCCAGTATACTTTGAAAAAAACTGTCATAAGCACTTTGTAACAAATGTTTTTTTGTTTTTTTTAGCAAAATTTTTTTTGCATATAAACAATGGAGAAAAATCTGTAGAAAAAAAATCTATGTATAAACATGTAATTACTTTGAAATAAAATTGACCATAGTTTGCCTTCAATGTCCTACAGGAGTAAGTAGATACTGCGTGGCATTTAAAGTGGTTGTAAACCCCATTTATGAAAGTTGAACTAAGCACATAAATCTGTAGTGTTTACTTGTCTCCCTCCAAAGCTCTGTCGTTTCTCTCTGGAGCTTCGTTCCTCTGTTATCAGCAGAGTGACTTCTGATGAGTTCTCTGACACATGAGACAACATGAGCTGAAAATTTGTGTCGGGGAGGAAGCTTAGAAGGAGATTAGCAGGGAGCTTGTCTATACAGACTACAGCTCTGCATGTTCCTTCTTTCCTCTGCAGAGGGTGTGTGTGTGTGTGTGTGTCCCTTTCCTCCAATCAGCTTGCACACTGTGTAAGCCCAGTATCCCCACCCACTCTCCTATGTGCTGCTGAAAGAGGAAGAAAGGTTTTTAACACGATCATCGCTTTCTAAAGAGTCTAGGAAGACTCCAAGTAAAACTTATGTAGGGAGATTTGTTTCATCTCTGTGTATCATCCGAGGCTGTTCATATCACTGGGTATATGTGATGGGTTACATCCACTTTAATGGGTTTTGAGTTTTTTTGCCATCAGTTCTTAAAGTACACACAACTTCTATCTTTTAAGCTTTCGTTATCAACCTTTTTTCCCTTATTAATTATATTTTCTTTCTTTTTTTTAAATAGAATAATTGCCTTGCCTATTTTATTTAAAATAATATGCAAATGTAGGGCTGTCGGCATGGATGAGGGGCCTGGGACAATCGCGAGCTGGATCTCTTCTGTATTGTTCTCTGCACAAGTGATGTGCATTTGTCATATGCAAATCGAAGGCATTAAAAGTTTAACTTAATTATGGGCTGAAATTTTTCTTCAAGCACAGCTGCAGCTAATCATCCGTGCAAATGTACAAAATTTCACTCCCTCCCTGAGACCGAAGTGTTAACCCATTTACGATCAGAGAGTCCTTGATTGCCTTGTAGGAGCCTCAAGTAAAGCTGAACTCCTGGAAACCAAATAAAGATGCAGATAAAATACACACACATGGACTGTCTTACCTGCCAAAGCATTTGACATTCTGTTCTGCCAGTGTTGATCTCTAGACCCTCTTCCAGCAGTATAGCCAGGCTTCTGAGCTCAAGGACAAATTATAGGGAGCATGTTGGGACATGTCAAGGCCTACATTATAGATACCAAGTGCTTGACCTCCAGGACGATCCCACGAACCGTCGTAGCTGTACATTGGTCCCTTTAAGCTGGATAGCAGGCGCGGGGGTGCCGATGCTCGTGACTGGCGGTCATGATGACCGCCGGCCACGAGCGATCGTGGGCACGAGGGGCAGAACAGGGACGCGTGTGTGTGTGTAAACACACACATCCCTGTTCTGTTCTGTGAGGAAAGACAGATCGTGAGTTCCTAATAGCTAGGAACCACGATCTGTAATTTCCTCTAGGTCAGTCCCCTCCCCCTATAGTTAGAAACACACTAGGGAACACAATTAACCCCTTGATCGCCCCCTAGTGTTAACCCCTTCCCTGCCAGTGCTGTTTTTACAGTAATCGGTGCATTTTTATAGCAATGATCGCTGTATAAAATGCCAATGGTCCCAAAAATGTGGCAAAAGTGTCAGATGTGTCTGACATAATGTCGCAGTCCCGATAAAAATCGCAGATCGCTGCCATTACTAGTAAAAAAAAATAATAATAATAAAAATGCTATAAATCTATCTCCTATTTTGTAGGAGATATAACTTTTGCACAAACTATTCAATATACACTTTATTACCAAAAATATGTAGAAGAATGCCTAAACTGAGAAAAAAAAATGCTTTTAAAAAAAAAATGGTGATATTTATTATAGCAAAAAGTACTAAATATTGTGTTTTTTTTTTTTAAATTTACGCTCTTTTTTTGTTTATAGCGCAAAAAATAAAAATTTTAGAGATGATCAAATACCACCAAAAGAAAACTCTATTTGTGGGAAAAAAAGGATGTCAATTTTGTTTGGGTGCAGCGTTGCACGATTGCGCAATTGACAGTTAAAGCGACGCAGTGCCGAATCGCAAAAAAATGCCCGGTCATTGGGCAGCCAGTTTTTCCGGGGCTGAAGTGGTTAAAGTAGCAGGGTCCATTTTTTGGGGGGGTTAACAAATGTTTTAAAGATCATATGACGTCCTTGGGCCTTCTTCATCTTCTCTCCAGAGGCAGTAATGTCAGTCCCGTTCTCTTGAGTATTGTGTACAGGGGCTGACATAGTGACGCTCCCCAGGGGTGTGTCTATGACAGTCAGAGCTTACAGGAAAGGATCGAATGACGCTGGTTGGTCAGGGGTATTTCTGCAAGGGATAGGGCTGGAGAGGTGAGCATTTTTTTTACATCGTGCTGAGCTTTTTTTAATTTACCGGTATGTGGTATTCCCCATTAAGTCACTTAAATCTATTATTTAGCTGCTCAAAAGAATGGGGACAGACCTTGCACAGAGCACCACCTGCTGCCCACAAGTGGTAAATGTAATATATATATATATATATGCAGGATTTCATATTTTCGGTAACTAATTAAAAAATACATTCTAATTAGTTACATTGTTTATTTTGTACTACTGAACATACTAGAGAAAAAAAGTATTAGATTCTATTTAATGTACAGTATACTAAGGGGCAAACGTGGATCTGCTGACACAAAGAATGTGATTTGTCATTTGTCCACTGCCATCATCACTTCCCTGCTGTCTTATCTGGCTGTGAACATGTTATCCTCCTAGACACAAAGCCAGCACTTTCTCCCTAATTTCATTTCATGAGTCTGTTCTCTTGGTGAAACACTATCAGCATCAGTCTCCCTCTGATAAGATCTTACTTATCAGGCTGTGTATTCTTCATCAAATCTTTTTTTTTTTTTTTTTCTTACACCCTGCTCTTTGCGCTCAGGAAATGAACAGATAGGAATCAACTGGAAATCTGTGTTATTTTTGGCACTTCCCCTTGATAGGAAAGCTGTATGTGTGCCAAGCAAAGAACGGCACTGAGGCCAATTTAAACATAATGGTGTATTTCCGAGAGAGGTGCAAGGGGAAGACAGCCCTCTGCCATTTCTCTCTGTGTAACTTTTCTCACTGCTGCTGTGCCAGCTTAGCGTGCCATTTTTCTGTAGGGACAAACATCTTGCTAATGGAAGGGAATTCCTTTCAGAATGATTCTCTTGAATTGGAGATAGGGCACTACAAGAATCAATTTTTCAGCTAAGCTATTATTGTCGCCAACCACATAGTCCAAGGATTCACTAGAAGGCACATAGCTAGGCAACCCATACAATAGGCAGTTTTCCCCATCCCAGTTCCTCCATTCACAGATTCCAGGTGGGAATCCTTTCCACTGAAACTTCCCCGCCATCAGAATACACTGATCAGCGCTGCAGTCTATAGCCTGTGATGCTGACCGAGCAGGGAAAATCTAACAAGACGGTTGTGCAGAAGTCGATCTATTGACTTATGTACAACCACAGTACCGTTAGATGGATCGAAAATCAGCAAGGACTGGCCAAACTTTGATCCATGTATGCCCAGTTTAATTCCCTGTTGGAATATACTGTATATAAGGGCAAGTTTGTCAAAAATGGTTGAATCCAACCACATTTGTGCAAAACTTAAAGCGGAAGTAAATCCGTCCATAAAACAGTTTCATTTACGGCACATGCGGAAATGTAACACTCCCATTGGTTGTGCTCTCAATCAAACTGTCAAACCATCCAATGGCTGGTTTCAAAACTGATCACATGTGTAGCATCATGGCACTTGTAGATTAAACCAAGGCAAAGATGGCAGCTTCCTTGGCTGAAAACGATAGGGGGGTTTACTTACCCTTTAAGACAGGTTTGTCCAACAAGTACAAAAACGTTACTCGGCGCATGCTTTCTAATAAAGTCAACTTTTGTCTGAGTGTTCTTGGAATCTTTGCTTCCCTGCCACCCCACTTGGTCACTGGGAACTTTCTGAGACGTCCATGTATGAAGGAGTATGTGTCTCACCCCCTGCTTTCCACATGATAGTACTGGTGTTTGGTGATTGACCATGAGGCTGCCATCTCTGTCATATGAGGGTGAGGAGAAAGTCCTTAGCCCTTTCAAACTACAAGTTGTGACTTGGAACTTAGGGCTAATTCTCTTCTGTCCCAGTGGCTGAACTGAACAGTTCTCCTTTGCCTGCAAAATGACTAGCAGGCAAATCATGTGATCTTTGCTGAAGTGGGCATCAGTCTAAACTTTGATCCTTCCTTTCAACAGAGATCACATTGCCAAATACCTTGACTTTTGGCTTAGCCTAGCAGAAAAGGTTATATTTTCAGCCCTATTGCTAATTATCCACCTCAGCAAAAAAAAAAAAAAAAAAAAAGAAAAGGTGAAAGAAAGATAGAAAGGTAAAGCGGTTTGGCCTGAAAGTGGGTGGATACTTTTTTGTTCTTGGACAGATCAAGGATTTCTGCAAGAGAATCTTTGCAGCCTGGAAGCTTGTTGCACTCTGTTATCGGATAATTTAACCTCACCCGTGTTTCTATCTCATTAGCAGTAACACCATTTGCACTGCTTGGAAACGATCAGCAATGTGTAATATTCCGAAATGATGAATTCAATAATTAGCCTGCGTTTGAAAAGAGCGTAGTTGGCTGTCGGGCTTTTAAGATTGATGCGAGTATCGGTCAAGTGGTATTTAGAATGGATGCCCAAATCGACGAACAGATTCTTGCAATCAATATCTGCCTTGGCAAACTGATGCTGCTAAATGATATTTAGATTGATTAATTAAGGCTGCTCTAGCAGCCCAGAAAGGAGAGACACAGCTAAATCTGCAGAAATTCATCGGCTTTGTCGGAAAGTTTGACATGTTTGAGCTCTTTGGCAAAAGATTCTAATAGTGTGCACTCTAGGACCCTCTGTGCCTTCAAGGCAGGCCTAAAGTAACTCTGTTGCTAGACAAAAAAATAATGAATAAGAAGCAACCTGGAAAAGAGGAATGATTATACACATTCTTCAAGAGCTCAGGCTTCCAGCAGACGCTTCAAAAACTGTGCGTTTTGGATGTCTTTGTCTCCTGCTGCATGCTATTGTTCCGTTAGTTGGCCCCCACGTCACTACAGGACATAGTTGTGACATAAGGGCCAACACCAGAATCCATAGCGCTGTCTGGGGGAAGCCAGGTCTGTTGGATATTGAAAATTCTTTGGTGAATGCAGCTTGAAAAAAGTAAAGTTTTCACTAATGGGTAACCAGATAAGTGGATAGTAAAGATTTTTTTTATAGAGACAGAATCACTTTTAGGCCCCTTTCACACTACTGCGACTCCAAATATTTTACTGCGATTTTGCGGCCGCGATTTCAGGGAATGACTGTGTAAGTGCCATCAAAATCGAACCAAAGTAGTGCAGGGACTACTTTGAAGTCGGAACAACTTGAAGTCGTACTAATATGAATGGTTGTCATTGGAAATCATGGGAAACGACTTGTCATGCTACTTTGCCATCACAAATCATGGGACAAGTTGTATAACTGTGAAAGGGGCCTAAAACAGATTCCTAATTCCTAAACCCTAATTCCTTTTTTCACCCAGGGATCCTACAAAAGTCACTACAAATGTAAAAAAAAATCTTTTCTGGCCAATGTTAATATTCGTTTTATTTCATGATTATTACAGAAGATAATTTTGTAAAAAAAGATTAGAGGATCTTCACCCCTATGCAATGGCAAATGCAGCCTTTCAAAAGCCTCATACACACGATTGCATTATCCGACGGAAATGTGTGATGACAGGCTGTTGTTGGAAAATCCGACCGTTTGTATGCTCCATCGGACAATTGTTGTCAGATTTTCCACGGACAAATGTGGGATAACATGCTTTAAAATTTTCCGCCAACAATTGTGTGTTGTCGGATTTTCCGAGCTTGTGCACACAAGTCATTCGGCCAAAACTCCAAAGTACAAACACACATACTAGTAAGCAATGCTCACTATAACACAACATTAGCAGAAGTTGCCCAAAGGGTGGCGCTAAAGAGCTGAAAAAACACGTCGTTTTGTTTGTTGGCCGACAATTCTTTGCCGTTTGTATGCAGTACAAGTTCCTGGCCAACGCCCTTCGGACAAAAATCCTACGCTTTGTCCGATTAAAATCCGATCGTGTGTATGAGGCTTAAGTGTTCCTTCTCTGCTTCCTAGCTGCCGTCTTGAAACTTTTTACGTACATACAAAATGACCAAAGCATCACATAAATGTGTTTCACGTATTTATTCTGAAGACAGTATCACATAAGTAGTAAGAAATCAGCACTCCAGGATCGTGCAGGGACTCTTCCTAAAGGCGACATAGTGACATAGCAGTCATCATGTTACATTGAGGAAGAGACCCTGCTCAGTCCCAAAATGTTGGTTTCTTATGACTATGAAGTAAACCCATCCATAAAACAGTTTCATTTCCGGCACGTGCAGGAAATGTAACACTCCCATTGGTTGTGCTCTCAACCAAACTGTCAAACCATCCAATGACTGGTGTCATAACTGATCACATGTGCAGCATCATGGCAGTTGTAGATTAAACAGAGGCAAAGATGGCAGCTTCCTTGGCTGAAAACAAAAGGGGGGTTTACTTACACTTTAAGCCTCGTACACACGATCGGATTTTCCGACGGGAAATGTGTGATGACAGGCTGTTGTCGGAAAATCCGACCGTTTGTATGCTCCATCGGACAATTGTTGTTGAATTTTCTGCGGACAAATGTTGGATAGCATGCTTTCAAATTTTGAGCACCCACCAAGTATTTAAAAGTCTAATACTGTCAGGATTGCATCTTCTGTTGGGACTTTATCTTGAAACTCCTGTCATTGAGAGACAGCTGTTGCTTCCTGATTTTCACAACCACCCCCTAATGACACGCAGGGGGACCTCACAAACGCACAGAAATATTGCAGGTATCTCTGTTAGGTCCCAAATACTTGAATCACGCTCAGAATTGAAATCATATGGTACTTCTGTCACTAAAACACAGTCTCTCTGTGTAATGTGTACATCCCAGGAGGCAGTCATTCTTGCAGGAAAAGAATCAGGAAGAGGCAGGCCGCACCACTAATAAATTAAGGAAATAAAAGGAATTTTTCTTTCCAAACATAAACAAACTGTCTACAATTGTGTAAGAGGGAGGGTTGAGGAAGTTTACATCATGGATGAAGATCCGCTTTAAATGCCCCTAATTCTTTAATTGAAGCCAAACCCCAGGAATTTACCTGCCGCCTGCCTCCCAAAGCCCCCCTATTATTTGTTATTTAAAAATAAACAACACTAAATTTTTCCTGCAGTCTTCTAGCAGATACGATGATCAAAACAGCGTCCTTCTCAGAAGGAATGCCTTTCCTCAGTGGGGGAGCGGGCACTCTTCCTGAGTGCCACTCAGTCCTGGAGTACTGTGATTGGATGATGAGAAAATTCTGGACAGCCCCACTCAAAATAAATGCCTTTATTAAAAAAAGGAGGTAATAATCCAAAAAATACAAGCCACAGCAAACAACGGAATACAGGGGCTGACGCGTTTCACGCTTTCAAAAGTGCTTATTCATAGCTCAGAGTGCTGTGAGTCGAGTCTGCATATTGACGTTACCCCCAGGTGGGGGGTTAAACAACAGGCTGGGCCCACAGGAAATGAGCAGAATGACAGGACTTTTGTTCTACATAAAGAGTAATGCTGTCCCTGAACTGAGCAGGAAGCTGGAGACAGTGCTGGAGCATTGGATGGGTAAGTGGAAATTGGAAAAATTTATATTTTTTAATAGGTGAGGGAAACAAAAAAAAAAAAAGAAATGTAACTGTAATTTTACTTTTAAACTCTCTAAAGCAGTGGTCTCCAAAGTGTGGCCATTTGCGTGCCTTTATATCTGGCCCTTGGGGTGATATTTCTCCCACATATACGAGGAACTATTGCTCCCACTGACAACAACAGTTGGACATGATTACTGCCCATGACACTAACAATATAAGGAACTATTTCTCCCTCTGAGACCAACAATGGTGAATAATTATTGCCACTGACACCAACAAAGAGGCAGTATTCCATTCACTATTCCATCCACTGACACCAACGATGGGGTATTATTCCTCCCACTGACACCAACAAAGAGGCAGTATTCCATTCACTATTCCATCCCATAACACCAACGATGGGGTACTATTCCTCCCACTGACACCAACAAAGAGGCAGTATTCCATTCACTATTCCATCCACTGACACCAACGATGGGGTATTATTCCTCCCACTGACACCAACAAAGAGGCAGTATTCCATTCACTATTCCATCCACTGACACCAACGATGGGGTACTATTCCTCCCACTGACGCCAACGATGAGGTATTGTTTGCTTCCACTCTAGAACATTATATACTCCCACTGGCCACAGTCCACCCCCCCTAAAGTCTAAAGGACAGTAACTGGTCCTTTATTTAGAGAGTTTGGAGACCCCTGCTCTGGAGAATAAAACATCAGCCCGAACGTATCCCTTGAAAAGTTACCTTTACTTTGCCAGTGTAGGGTAAGTTGGCAGTGGCTGCCGATAACCCATCCTGCTGGCAAGGTATACTCACCCATATTTGCTTACTTGCTGCTTCCCTGCTGCAGCTGCCCACCTGGTATTGAAGCTTGCCCAGATGGATGGTGTCACTGCCCACTTTCGCTCATGTCATAATGTTCAGGCCTGGCTGTTTGAACTGTCACATGGAGGGGGTCACATTTCCCCTTCTAATACATAGAAGCCATGCTTCATTAGAACAATGGAGCTAGTGCCCTGATAAAGCAGCAAGGGAGTATAGCTTACTGGAGCGGGAGTGGAGGACTTTTGTTAGGCACTGCCACTCTGTCCTGAAAGCGGAAGTAAACCCATCGATTTAACAGTTTCAAAAAGCAGTTACATTCCCGGCATGCCGGGAATGCTAACTGTCACATTGGTTGTGCTCTCAACCAAACTGTCAAACCATCCAATGGCTGGTGTCATAACTGATCACATGTGCAGCATCATGGCAGTTGAAGATTAAACAGAGGCCAAGATGGCAGCTTCCTTGCCTGAAAATGACAGGAGGGTTTACTTCCACTTGAATAGGCAAGGGTGACAGTGTCTCTTTAAGAATTGTAGCTCTCTGTATATTCTTGAACTTGTGAAAATTTAAAGCTTGCTGAGTCTTTATGCTTCAAGCAATCCATTTTATCAAGTCCGCTGGTTCTCTGGCCTAAGTATATTTTCTATAATGCAAGAGCTCAATCAGAGAGGCTGTTTTTCTCCTCTCTATGACACTTATATTATCCACTTCTCGGCACCTGATAGCTGGGCTCATGGAAGCCATAAAAAAAAAATAAGACACTTACCCAATATTTTTACAACATCTTTCAAGTTACGGAGGCTGACAACCTATCAGTCTTTCACCACACCGCTGAAGGAGAAGATGGGCAGATTGTGGGCACTTTAGTAATTCTGCTTTTAGGGCAATGTCAAATGTTCCTCTCTCAGAAGAAGCCTCATCAGTTATAAAGTGGACTCTGGGAAGTTTGTGTTTGTTTCTTTTCAAAGTATACATGTCACATGCTGATTAAAAGCAAAGTAACTTTTAAAAAACTTTATAGCAGATCCTCTCCATTGCTGCTTATTACCTTTACGGTGCCTGGCTGCCTTCACACAGCGCAGCTGTACTTGCCTGAAAAAACAAAATGTTGCCATGTTTCAATCCATGGAAAACCTGTGATAAGGGGGAGTTGTGGTGTGAGGCATAAAGTCGGAGTTATCATCAAATAAGCACTAAACGAAAATATATTGTAGTAAGGTGTTACATAGTTACATAGTTGGTAAGGTTGAAAAAAGACACAAGTCCAACCTGTGTGTGTGCTTTTATGTCAGTATTACATTGTATATCCCTGTATGTTATGGTCGTTTAGGTGCCTATCTAATAGTTTTTTGAAATTATATATGCTCCGTGCTAAAACCACTGCCTGTGGAAGAGAATTCCACATTCTTACTGCTCTTACAGTAAAGAACACTTTATGGAGATTAAACCCTTTCATGACTAAGCCTATTTCTGACATTTGGTGTTTACAAGTTAAAATGCGTATTTTTTGCTAGAAAATTACTTAGAACCCCCAAACATTATATATATATATTTTCTAGCAGAGAATCTAGAGAATAAAATGGCGATTGTTGCAATATTTTATGTCACACAGTATTTGTGCAGCGGTGTTTTAAACGCAACTTTTTGAGAAAAATTTTCTTTCATGAATTTAAAAAAAATTAAAAAGTAAAGTTAGCCCAATTTTTTGGTATAATGTGAAAGATGATGTTACGCCGAGTAAATAGATACCAAACATGTTATGCTTTATAATTGCCCGCACTCGTGGAATGGCGACAAACTACGGTACCTAAAAATCTCCATAGGCGACGCTTTAAACTTTTTTTACGGTTACCAGGTTAGAGTTACAGAGGAGGTCTAGTGCTATAATTATTGCTCTCGCTCTGACGATCGTGTGATACCTCACATATTTTATTTGAACACCGTTTACATATGCGGGCATGACTTCCATATGCGTTTTCTTTGCTGCGCGAGCTCGCGGGGAGGGGGGCGCTTTAAAAAAATAATTTTTTTCTTATTTATTTTATTTATTTTTATAATATAAAATTGAGTTTTTTTTTTATATATATTTTTGATCACTTTTATTGCTGTCACAAGGAATGTGAACATCCCTTGTGACAGAAATAGGTGGTGAAAGGTACTCTTTATGGAGGGATCAGGGGTCTATAGGCCCCCAATCCCTCCTTTGCACTTCAAAGTATTCAGATCGCCGAAAACTGCGATTCTGAATACCGTGCATTTTTTAAAATCCGGTGCCATTGGCAGCCGAGTAACCCGGAAGTGACGTCATGACGTCGCTTCCGTGGTTATATTGCGGAGACTGAATCGAAGCTGTGTACGGCTTCGTTCCAGTTTGGGGCTAGGCACTGGAGGCGGCGGATCGTAGATCGGGTCTCCCGGTGGGACGGGAGGCCCCGTCACAGCGGCGGGAGGGGGGGCTTTTAGCCGCATCGGTTGTTATGCCTGGATAGCCAATCGCCGGCTCTAAACAACGGTACCGGGATGATGCCTGCAGCTGCGGGCATCATCCCGGTATAACCCCCGAAAGCTGAGGCCGCATATATGCGTACGCTCGGCGGGAAAGGGTTAAGGTCAAACCACTTCTCTTATAATGTTAGTGAATGGCCGCACATCTTTTTAATTTCCCTTGTATCCCTATTATGGGGTCACCAGTACAGTATTTGTACTTTGAAATCATATCCCTTCTCATGCGTCTCCTCTCCAGAGAATAAGTTAAATGCTCATAATCTTTCCTCATAACTAAGGTCCTCCAGTCCCTTTATTAGCTTTGTTGCCATTCTCTGGACTCTCTCCAGTTCCAGCACATCTTTCCTGAGGACTGGTGCCCAGAACTGGATGGCATACTCCAGATGCGGCCGGACCGGAGTCTTGTAAAGCAGGAGAATTATCGTTTTATCTCTGGAGTTAATCCCCTTTTTAATGCATGCCATTATTCTGTTTGCTTTGCTTGCAGCAGCTTGGCATTGCATGCCATTGCTGAGCCTATCATCTACTAGGACCCCCAGGTCCTTTTCCATCCTAGATTCCCCCAGAGGTTCTCCCCCCAGTGAGTAATATTGTATTCATATTTTTGCCACCCAAATGCATCATTTAAATTTTTTCTACATTAAACCTCATTTGCCATGTAGTTGCCCATCCCATTAATTTGTTCAGATCTTTTTGCAAGGTTTCCACATCCTGCAGAGAAGTTATTGCCCTGCTTAGCTTAATATCGTCCGCAAATACCGAGATGTTTATCCCATCCTCCAGGTCGTTTATGAATAAATTAAATAGGATTGGTACCAGGACAGAACCCTGGGGGACCCCACTTTCCACAACGGACCATTCCGAGTACTCCCCATTTATCACCACCCTCTGGACTCGCCCTTGTGTTATAATACATTTATGAATTTTATACTGTATATAAAGTATGAACAGGATTAGTGTTGTCATCCTGGGTGTTAGGACTAGGGGGAGGTCCACAGAGATAGCTGGAAACAATTTAACTCATAAGATCAGCAAAGGTAGAAAATGCAGGAGGTTATTACAACGCAAACATTTCTGGCAGAATCATCATTTTTTTTTCCTCCCCAGTCTGACTGTCCTTAGCCCACCCCTTTCATTGACTGGATTTTTTTAATAATGGAGGCTCAGCACCACACGAGGGCGTTACTTAGGTCGTTTTTCATGCAAATGTAGCCTGCATAAGACATGCCCACTCCTCCAGAATGATTCCTCCCAAAAGCCAGCTCACATATTACATGGAGCCTGAGGGCTTTGAAAAGGAGTACTGAGGCAAGGTGCTGTGATGTTTTTTCAAGAAGCTATGTACAGCACCCTCCCCGCCCCTCCCACCAGCCATGATCTGCCTGCATTGGATTGAGAATCACAGAGACTAAGTGATGACATTGCTGGGTCTAACAATGAATGTAATGAAAACAAAAGGGCTTTATTTAAAAATGTTATTAGCATATTGATTAGGAGGGGGAACCAGGGAAGGCAAAATCTGAGAGGATTAAAGGAGAAGTACAGCCAAAGCTCGTTTGGATGTATGTCTCCTATGGATGACAGGGGTACTGTTCGTTCTGCACTCCTGTGACCCGCTGTCATCTGACGTCACAGAGCAGGTCCAGGCTTGGGAAAGATTGCAACCATATGGCCAGGGATCCGCTCACATACCTGGACCAGCACCCTGCTTAGCCTCTCAGGAAGCCGCTGAGAGCCTGAGCTGGCCCCTTCCACCCCCCACAGCCCAGCACTCCAGTGAGCGAGGGGGTGGGGGCAGAGCAGAGAGCCAGTGACTGACACTCACCAGCTCTCTGCTCATGAAGCTTTGAAAACCGAGGCAACGGCAGTGTTTGATCGCTCGGTTCTCAGTGTTAGAGCCAAGGGGGGACAGATGCAGCTAGGTAAGTATGAGTTAAAAAAAAAAAAATCCCATACTTCTCTTTTAAACTTTAGCTTTCTTCTTGCATTGGGGCTGAGGGCTCCCGAGAGGCAGGGTGCTGTGATGTTTTCAGAAAGCTGTGTTATGCCCTGTACACACGAGCGAAATTTCTGCCGGAAAAAAGCTGGATGGTTTTTCCGACGGAATTCCGCTCAAGCCTGGCTTGCATACGGTCACACAAAAGTTCTCTGAACTTTCGAGTGTTAAGAACGCGGTGACGTACAACACTACGATGAGGCGAGAAAAAGAAGTTCAATGCTCCCGAGCATGCGTCAAATTGTTTCCGATCATGCGTGTTTTTTTCCCGTCGGAATTGCATAGAGACGATCGGAATTTCAGAACTACAGAAATACAGAACCTGCTCTCAATCTTTTGCTGGCAAGAAATTTCAACAGAAAAAGTCTGATGGAGCATACACACGTTTGGAATTTCCGACCAAAAGCTCACATCAGACTTTTGCTGGCGGAAATTCTGCTTGTGTGTATGGGGCATTAAGCACCCTACCCGCTCCCCCCCACCAGCCATTGTTGGCCTGAAGCTTCACTTTGTAATGAATACAAAATCACATGCAAGGGAAAAAAAACAGCATTTTTGCTTGCACATGATTGGATAATAGAAGTAAGCAGCACTTTGCTCATTTACTAAGCTCTGGAGCAACTATACTTGCAGAATACAACTGTACTTGCAATGTGCACAGTCTGTGCCTTTAGTCAGTCAGTCCCATAGGCTGAATCCGAGCTGTGTGTAGAGACATAAAAAAAGAAAAATGCGGCTAAAAGCCGCATTTTTTTTCTGCCTCCGTGGGCGTAGCCTAAAACAGCTTAAGTCTAGGTTCACATCTATGCAGCTGCGCTTGATGCGTTTTTCAGGCACATTTTCCAGTGCATTTTGCATTTTAAACCAGCGTTTTTGCATGCAGTTTTAATGTCATTTGCGTTTTCCTTTTTTTTTTCACACTGTATATAGCTGGTTGCTCAGGAGGGGGGCCGTGAAGCGTCTTTAGCAATCAATGAGTCATCAGCTGTCAGCGAGGTTCCCCCAATGAAAGCTGAGTGTAAAAGGTCTAGTATGGATTCGGAGGGGACCCCCATGACAAAATAAAAAAATGGCGTGGGCCCCCCAAAATCCATACCAGACCCTTATTCGAGTACCCCCTCCTGATTCTTCCTGGCCAGCATGCCCTCAACATGGGGGAGGGGGTGCACCTTGCACCCATGTTGATGAGGCCTCTTCCCGACAACCCTAGCAGGTGATTCTCGGGGTCTGCGGGCGGGGGGCTTATTGGAATCTGGAAGCCCCCAGGTCCCACCCCCCCTATGTGAATGGGTATCGGGTACATCACAAAAGCCGGTTTTTGACAATTCCTTTATTAATAGCTCTGTCTTCTCTAGCCGTCTCTTCCCACCATCTTTTCCTTCCCGCTGTCTCCTCCTTGAGCTGTCTCTTCCCGCTGTCTTCTCCTTCCCGCCGTCTTTTCCTCGAGCTGTCTTTTCCCACCGCCGCCATCTCTCCCTACTGCTGTCTTCTTCCAGTTACCCGCTAAAAAAAATAAAACAAGCCGCTCTTTTTCTGTTGATGTCTTCATCTGTTTTGTTTTCACCCGCTCTCTGCCGGCTCTTTTATAGCCATCGGGCTCTCTGGGTGATGTCATCGGATGGCCACGCCCCATTGCTATATAAGACCTGGCAGAGAGCGGGTGACAACAAAACAGATGAAGACATCAACAGAACAGAAGCGGCTTTTTAAAAAAAAATAGCGGGAAACCGGCAGCGAGGAAGAAGACAGCAGCGGGAAGGGACGGCGGCGAGAAGAGACAGCTTGGGGAAAAGACGGCGGGAAGTAGAAGACAGCAGGAAGAGACAGCTCGAGGAGGAGACGGCGGTAAGGAGAAGACAGCGGGAAAAGAGACAGCTCGGGGAGGAGACGGCGGGAAGAGACGACTAGAGAAGACAAAGATATTAATAAAGGAATTGTCAAAAACGGACTCTTGTGTTTTTATTACATTTCACGGCTTTTTTGTTGAATGGGTAGGGGTACGATGTACCTGATACCCATTCACATAGGGGGGACGGGATCTGGGGGACTTCCAGATTCCGATAAGCCCCCCGCCCGCAGACCCCAACAACCACCGGCTAAGGTTGTTGAGAAGATGCTCTTGTCCTCATCAACATGGGGGCAAGGTGCTTTGGGGTGGGGGGACGCAGAGCACCCATCCACCCCCATGCTGAGGGCATGCTGCCTGGTATGATTCAGGAGGAGGGGGCGCTCGCTCGTGCCCTCCCTTGCCCTAGGGTCTGGTATGGATTTTGGGAGGACCCTACACCAGTTTTTTTTTTACAATTTGGCGTGGGGGCCCCCTCTGAATCCATACTAGACCTGAAGGCCCTGGGGGGGGGACCCCACGTCATTTTTTTTTGCGAATTTTTTTGACGGCAATTTTATTTTATTTTTTACATTGAGCTTTCAGCTGATGACTCATCAGTTGTTGAGGACGCGGCGGCCGGCTTCCCCACCCCCTGTTTAGCAACCATTTATATACAGTGGTAAAATAGGAAACGCAAAACACATTAAAAATTGCATCAAAAATGCACCACTTGCGTTTCTGGTGCAGCTCTATTGAAGTCTATTAGCTGCAAATCGTGGGAAAAAAGTCCCAGACCCTTTCCAAAAACGCCCTGGCCGCAAAACGCATAGTTGTGAACTAGTACCATAGAAAACCATGTTAAATGGACTGTAGTGCATTTCTGCAAACTGCAAAACGCACTAAAAAACACATAGGTGTGAACGTAGGGTAAGTAGTGCTCACCTTGCTCCATCTCACTTGCTGCATATTGTTTTCCCTGAAACTAAAGGTACACTTAGATGAAAAATCTTTTCTTTACACCAGATGATAAATGGTCCCCATAATGGTAATTCCTAAGATAAACCCCTCATTCCCCCACTGCCTACATTACCAATAAAGATAAATGGATCTAGCACTGTGAGCAGGACGCAGTGTCCTGCAATGCTGTGTGACGCTTTGCCTCTTGGGATGAGGAAATCTGGACGGTTCTGGGCTTTGTACCGCACTTCATACCAGACAATCAATTGCGATTGTGTTTGTCTTTAAATCAACCCAGATATTTCATCACTTTTCTCAAAGTGCTGTATGGGATCAATATATATACGTTCATAAATCATCAGAACAATACTGATGCTTTATCTGCCATATGGCAGCTTGAATACATGCTAAAAGTATATTACTGTCATATAACTGAAATGTTAATGATCATAAAAAAAAGATATAACAAATTTTATTTATCATTAGGGGAATGAAATATTGGCATCTGCATTATCTGGCGTAAAATGAAAGTGTCTGTATAGCCCAAACTTTCTTTTTTAGTTCTGGATAGGGTAGGGAAGGGTTAAAATCCCTGCCAGTTTTCTTTTTGCTGTCTGTGTTCCATAATGTCGCGTACACATGACCGTTTTTAATGACGAGAAAAATGCCATTTTTTAAAATGGTCATTAAAAATGATTGTGTGTGGGCTTCAGAGCATTTTTCACGACGTGAAAAATGGCCATGAAAAAATTGGAACATGCTCTAATTTTTCTCGTCATTTTTCACGTCGTCGTTTTTCTCGTCATGAAAAACGGCCGTGTGTAGGCTTTAACGACGTGAAAAAAAATGCGCATGCTCAGAATCAAGCATGAGACGGGAGCGCTCGTTCTGGTAAAACTAGCGTTCGTAATGGAGATAGCACATTCGTCACGCTGTAATGGGCTGAAAAGCGCGAATCGTCTCTCAACAAACTTTACTAACACGAGGATCAGCAAAAGCAGCCCAAAGGGTGGCGCCATCCAAATAGAACTTCCCCTTTATAGTGCCGGCGTACGTGTTGTACGTCACCGCGCTTTACTCGAGCATTTTTTTCCACGATAGTGTGTAGGCAAGGCAGGCTTGAGAAGAATCACATAGAGAAAAACGCAGTTTTTTCCAATGACATTAAAAACGGTCGTGTGTACGCGGCATTAGGGAGATTTCCCTTCACTTTCTGTCCTGAGACGCAACAGGAGGTTTAAGGAAATATCTATTGTTACACAGTTGTCATCGGAAAAGGTATACCCTCACTGGAAGGTTCAAAGCTAAAAAAAATATATATTCCTCAATAGCCACAAAGCAGCACTGGAATTAAAAGGAAGGTAGGAGACACAGACAATGAAGAGGCAGTTATTCCATTGCAATTCCATTGCAGGGATAGGATATGGAACCCTAGGCAGGTAAAAAAGACACAATGCAGCTCTGTGTTCAATAATACATATTTACTTTTTTTTTTATTTTTTTATGCAAGCAGTGTAATTACTTGGAAATTGCCAGGTATAAAGCCTATTGCAATCCTATATACAGCATGAGCCAATCAGGTTTACTGCAGTGCTCATGTGCTTAGAAGAAACAAGCTGATAGGAGGAGAAGTAGTTCATTGCAGACACAAAAACAAATCTTTTTTTGGGAGACTTGACTTTTCAGGTACATAGTAGAGAGAAGGTGAACAGTGTCATTGTATTTTATAAAACCAGATAATGTTTATTTACAATATATATAAAAAAATACCCCATTGGGTGAACATAAAACATAAGATAGTAGCAGAAATATGTAAATCACATCACATGCAAATATGTTACCACACATATAGTTGTTGGAGATGGAAAGGGTATAAGCTCACGTATAGTATTATTAAATGTGTCTTCACAAATTACTATATATTAAGGTGGTAGATAAGAGTGTCCCTTATATATGTCAACGCATTTCACCACCATAGACTGTTTCCTCAGGACAAGACGGTATAGCATAAATACACAAAATATAGATGAAAAACAAACGAAAAAAGAGTTATGGTGAGAACATACAGTATCTCACAAAAATGAGTACATCCCTCACATTTTTGTAAATATTGTATTATATCTTTATAATACTGATAACACTGAAGAAATTACACTTTGCTACAATGTAAAGTAGTAAGTGTACAGCTTGTAATACAGTGTACATTTGCTGTCCCCTCAAAATAACTCAACACACAGCCATTAATGTCTAAACAGCTGGCAACAAAAGTAAACACACCCCTAAGTGAAAATGTCCAAATTGGGCCCAATTAGCCATTTTCCCTCCCCGGTGTCGTGTGACTCGTTAGTGTTACAAGGTCTCAGGTGTGAATGGGGAGCAGATGTGTTAAATTGGGTGTTCTCGCTCTCACTCTCTCATACTGGTCACCGGAAGTTCAACATGGCACCTCATGGCAAAGAACTCTCTGAGGATCTGAAAAAAAAAATTGCTGCTCTACATAAAGATGGCCTAGGCTATAAGAAGATTGCCAAGACCCTGAAACTGAGCTGCAGCATGGTGGCCAAGACCATACAGCGGTTTAACCGGACAGATTCCACTCAGAACAGGCCTCGCCATGGTTGACCAAATAATTTGAGTGCACTTGCTCAGCGTCATATCCAGAGGTTGTCTTTGGGAAATAGACGTATGAGTGCTGCCAGCATTGCTGCAGATGTTGAAGGGGTGAGGGGTCAGCCTGTCAGTGCTCAGACCATACGCCACACACTGCATCAAATTGGTCTGCATGGCTGTTGTCCCAGAAGGAAGCCTCTTCTAAAGATGATGCACAATAAAGCCTGCAAACAGTTTGCTGAAGACAAGCAGACTAAGGACATGGATTACTGGAACCATGTCCTGTGGTCTGATGACACCAATATAAGCTTATTTGGTTCAGATGGTGTCAAGCATGGGTGGCTGCAACCAGGTGAGGAGTACAAAGACAAGTGTGGCTTTTCTACAGTCAAGCATGGTGGTGGGAGTGTCATGGTCTGGGGCTGCATGAGTGCTGCCGGCACTGGGGAGCTACAGTTCATTGAGGGAACCATGAATGCCAACATGTACTGTGACATACTGAAGCAGAGCATGATCCCCTCCCTTCAGGGACTGAGCTGCAGGACAGAATTCCAACATGATCAGGACCCCAAACACACCTCCAACACAACCACTGCTTTGCTAAAGAAGCTGAGGGTAAAGGTGATGGACTGGCCAAGCAAGTCTCCAGACCTAAACCCTACTGAGCATCTGTGGGGCATTCTCAAACGGAAGGTGGAGGAGCGCAAGGTCTCTAACATCCACCAGCTCTGTGATGTCGTCATGGAGGAGTGGAAGAGGACTCCAGTGGCAAGCTTTGAAGCTCTGGTAAACTCCATGCCCAAGAGGGTTAAGGCAGTGCTGGAAAATAATGGTGGCCACACAAAATATTGACACTTTGGGCCCAATGTGGACCTTTTCACTTAGGGGTGTACTCACTTGCCAGCGGTTTAGACATTAATGGCTGTGTGAAGTTTTTTGGGGGGACAACAAATTTACACTGTTATACAAGCTGTACACTCACTACTTTACATTGTAGCAGTGTAATTTCTTCAGTGTTGTCCCATGAAAAGATATAATAAAATATTTACAAAAGTGTAAGGGATGTACTCACTTTTGTGAGATACTGTATGTCTCCCAGGCGGACAAAAGGGCCGTAGACACCATAGTCAGGACAGCCGCCCTGGCGGAAAGGAGACCCACATACTAGATCAAAAATGAGAGTACACTCATTTTAAATGTTACTATGTGGGTCCCCTTGATTGCAAATTTGTGCGACAATTCTTATTAAAATTTGTCAAAAAATTATCAGTACATTCGAAGGTCGTTTGAAAGTAGTTCAAGATTAGGTTTGCGTTTAACATCTCATTTTGGAATGAATGGACTTTACCAAATGAAAACCATATTCACTGTTAGAAATTCGTACATTTGAACAAAAAAAATATTTAAACGTACTCCTTTGAATTTTATCATCACTGCAATGAACTGGGAACGCAATGCAGGGATGGTGGGAGCCCTCCACTAATAAGTAGAAAAATTAACAAAAGTTCTTACAGCGAAAAATGTCAAACAAAATTTTACCTAGCTTTACTTTTACCCAGCTTAATTTACAGGGGTTTATTATCTAATGAGAACTGAAAAGAGGATCTCGAAGACCTGCATTGAGTACAACTGAATTAAAAGGTACTTACTGTTACCATAGAAAGCTTGGGTTGTCGCTCCAGAAACCATCCAGGGCTCCGGTGGCTCCTACTCATGGGTAGAGGTGAATGAAGAGCCCGTTCCGGCTTTGTAAACACACTCTGAGTAAAAGAAAGTGAAGCCGCCACACTCCAACCCAGCTCGAAGTGTAATGCCTTGTACACACAATCGTATTTTCTGTCAGGATAAACTTCAATGGATTTTTACGACGGAATTCCATTCAAGCTGTCTTGCATACACACAGTCACACCAAATTCCGACCGTCAAGAACGCGATGACGTACTGTACAACACTACGACGAGCCGAGAAAAATGAAGTTCAATGCTTCCGAGCATGCGTCAACTTGATTCTGAGCATGCATGGTTTTTTCTCCGTCGGAGTTCCGTACAGACGGACGGAATTTCCGATTTTTTTCGCCGGAAAAAAGAGAACATGTTCTCTTTCTAACTTCGTCGGAATTTCCAATGGGGCACACACACGGTCGGAATATTAGATAAGAAAATTCCATCTGACTTTTTTCATCAGAAATTCCGACTGTGTGTACAAGGCGTTAAGTCAAACAAAAAACAAGGCTTCAGCTTGGCTCCATCCAGGTCACGCCCCCACACATTTTGCCCCGCCCACATGGCTTAGTTAGCTTAATTTCCCTACACAATACTACAGGTTTGCTTGGAGACTGTGGACATGCTGCAGAGGGCAGTGAAAAACTTGGGGCATATTACATGAGCCTAGCAAAAATCATAGCCATTATCACATTACAAAGCAATGCTTTTATTCCAACTGCAGACTGCTGGGGTCTAAAGCCTCGTACACACGGTCTGATTGTTGGATGACCGAGCGTCTGATTTTTGTCAAAAGGGCGCGTGCAGGATTTTGTCTAGCATACTAACTATCCGCAAATTGTCGTTTGACAAACACAAACGTAATGACGTACTATGAGTGTATAAAGAGGAAGTTAATTTCTCAAGCGCCAACCTTTGGACCCCTTCTGCTAATTTTGTGTTAGTAGAAGTTTGGTGAGCGTTGATTTGCGATTTTCAGATCGTACAAAACAAATGCCTTTTAAAATACGTTTGGCATAACTACATGCAAAGCAGTTTCATTATTATCCCATTAAAGAAGATGAGAATTTTGACATTTCATCAATTGCCACATCACAAATATTAATTCTAGATTACGAACAGTAGTTTACAAGACTGAACTCTTCCCAGTCGTTCCTTGATTCCGAGCATGCGTGTTTGTACTGTTGACTTGTGTGACAGGTTTCTGTACTGACCATCCGAAAATCGGACGTTGAGTTCACATCCAACAAAAATTTTATAGCCTGTCATCCAACATTTGTTGTCTGAAAATTGGAAAACAATTGTCTAAAGGAGCGTACTAACGGTAAGAATTTCGGACAACAGCCTGTCAAGCGACAATCCCCTTCTGATTTTCGTACCGTGTGTACAAGGCTTAAGGGCCACACAATGAAAATGAAATTCCTACATGTGGCCCATGGGTCGCAGGTTGGGCACAAGGGATCTAGTATATCTGAAACATTACAGGGCTACTTTTGTAGATAAACTAGGCACCCATACCACCATACCAAACTTTTCTGTTTAGGTTCAGGTTAAAGAAGTTTAAAGGATCAATCTACCCAAAAGTAATATTTATTTATAAGTGTAAGAGAATTATTATAGATAATGTACACATAAACATGATAAGAATAGGTGGAGCCAAGTGATCTGAGTCAGCTTCAGGCTTCTTATGTGACACTCCAGCAGTGAGATCTCCCTGTCCAAATTTCCAGTTCTATTCTTGTCCACTTTGGAGACTTGGGTGTCCAGCACCTCTTGTTACATTCTCTATGAAATAAACAAAACATTCAGTAGGAATCCCTCCTGATGGGCACAGCAAGTGTGCAGACCTGGGAACGCAATGCAGGGATGGTGGGAGCCCCCCCCCCCATTAAGGGCATAGCAGGTGGGCAGACCCAGGGACTCGTGGGAACCCCTTATCATGGGCACAGCAGGTTTACAGACCTGGGAACCCAGCAAAGGGATTGTGGGAACCCTGTATAATGGCCACAGCAGGTGTAAACTCCTGGAATCTCAGAGCAGAGATGGTGGAAACCCCTCATATTTGTCACAGCAGGTATAAAGACCTGTAGGGGCAGTAGGTGTGCAGACCTAGAAACTCGGTGCAGGGATGCTGGGAGTCCTCATAATGGAAACAGCAGGTGTGCAGATCTGGGAACTCAGCATAAGGATGGTAGGAGCCTCTAAGAGCCCTTTCACACTGATCCACCCCGGGCGTCGGCGGTAAAACTGCGCTATTTTTAGCGGCACTTTACCGTAGTTTTTGCGACGCTATTCGGTCGCTAGCGGGCGATTTTAACCCCCGCTTGCAGACAAAAAGGGTTAATACCGCCTACAAACCGTTGCTACAGCGGCGCTTTGCCGGCGGTTCGGCAAAGCGCTCCATAGAAGCTGTTGGTAGGACTTTTTCTGATACCCTGCCAGCACAACGCTCCAGTATGAAAGCCCTCGGGCTTTAACATTGGAGAGACAGGAGCCGCTGTTTCAGGGCGCTTTGCATGCGCTATTTTTAACGCTATAGCGCCTGCAAAACGCCCCAGCATGAAAGGGGTCTTATAATGGGGGCAGCAGGTATACAGACCAGAGAACTCAGTGCAGAGATGCTGGGAGCTCTCATAATGGGAACAGCAGGGGTTCAGACCTGGGAATTCAAAATAGGGATGGTAGGAACCCCTTATAATGGGGATAGCAGGTGTGCAGACCTGGGAACTAAGTGCAGGGATGTTGGGAGCCATAATAATGGAAACAGAAGGTGTGCAGACCTGTGAATTCAGCAAAAGACCCCTTTCAAAACGGGGCTGTCCATGTACGAATCACAAAGTATGTTTTCAAAGGATGGGGCGGTATGTTAACCTTTGCTTGTTTAGGCATTGATTAGAGAAAAGAGACAAGCTATTAAAAAGTCACCTACCTTGTCCATGTGTGCCCAAAAAAGGTTCCATCATACTTGATGTGGAAATGCCTACTGACAGTATGGTAGCAAGCAGGGCTTTTTTTCCGCTCTCTTCTATGGTGGATCGGATGCCAGCAGACATGTGACCGCTGACATCCATTGCTCCATAGAGCTGCACGGAGCGTCCGTTCAAGTCCGCCTAAAAAACTGACAGTGTGAAAGGGTCCTAAGGATGGTAGGAACCCCTCATAATGGGGACAACAGGTGTGCAGACTCAGGAACTCAGCATAGGGATAGTGCGAGCCCCTGATAATGTGAACAATAGAGGAGCAGACCTTGGAACTCAGTACAGGGGTGGTGGGAACCCCTCAGAATGTTTACAACAGGTGTGCAGGCTTGAAAAATTAGCTCAGAGATCTATCCAATAGAGTTCCAAAAAGACAGATGATACTGTCTGGTGGTTTACCTTTCTAGAATCCACCAAACTCTTAAGCCGTGTACACACGATAGGTTTTACCGATGAAAAGAGTCCGATGGACTGTTTTCATCGGACAAGCCGATCGTGTATGGACCCCATCGGTCTTTTTTCCATCGGTGTTTAAAAATAGAACATGTTTTAAATTTATCCGATGGTTAAAAAAACCGATAGCAAATTAATATCGTCTGTGGGGAACTGCATCGGATAAAAAACCCACGCATGCTCAGAATCAAGTCGACGCATGCTCAGAAGCATTGAACTTAATTTTTCTCGGCTCATCTGAGTGTTTTACGTCACCGCGTTTGAAACGGTCGGTTTTTTGACTGATGGTGTGTGGGCAAGACTGATGGAAGACAGTTTCATCGGATTTCCGATGGAAAAAACCATCGGATTAGAATCCATAGGATATCCGATTGTGTGTACAGGGCTTTAGGCCTCTTTCACACGGACGGATCGTTCAGGTCCACCTGTCAGATTTTTAGGTGGACCTGAACGGGCGCTCCATAGAGGTCTATGGAGCCACGGATGTCAGCGGTGACATGCCCGCTGACATCCGACCTGCTCCGATCCGCCAAAGTGTGACGGAGGAAAACCCTATTTTCTATCCATCTGGTGGTTTGGATCGGATGACAACGGACTCTACGGTCCGTTGTCATCCGATCCCCCATAGGGGAGAGCGGCGCTCTGACAGGTAAATCTCTGCACAGTGTGCGGAGACAGACCTGTCATCTTCCTGCTCAGCGGGGATCGACGGAGCAGTCCCCGCTGGGCAAAGCGGAGCCCGTACACGGACACGTACCGTGTGAAAGGGCCCTTAGGCTCCATGCACACTGGCTTAAAAAACGTTACTTCTACAGGAGTTTTGTGTTCTGCTTGTAGAAGCAACTCAATGTTATCCTATGTGTCCATTTACATTAGGACGTTAAGAGGCATATTTTGAGAACAACGTTTAGAGGCAGAAAAAAAAACCCCTTCTCTTTTCTGATTGGAGCTCACTGGCAGAAAAAACGTAAAACTCTCCTAAACTCGTCTAAACTTTGTACAAAAAATGCTCTTTATGGACGTTTTTTACTCCAAAAAGAACAGACATTTTTTTAATCCCAGTGTGCATGGAGCCTAAAAAAATTGCTGTTTTGGAAGGACTGACCTTAAAGAGGAATTATTCTGCATTTTTTTAATAATCCAAACAAAGTACTATTTCAAAGCATATCCTCCTCCAGTCAGCGGGAGTTGTGAGCTTAGCCAACTACAGCCAAATCAGAAATTGATTACATATTGTATTCAGGCAGCTGCGTATTGCTGAAAATGGTTTATAGCTGTTGGCAAATGATTTGTGTGCACACCATAATGACCAAAGAAACTGACCAACCAACAGTGAAGCTCATGCTTGCCTATTAACACTTCCCACAATGCACTTGCTTCCCCAGCCTTTATTTTAAACCTTTTATAATAATTCAGACACATTCGAGGCACATGCAGGCATTAAATGAGCGGCTTATGTCCCTTGCTCTTAATTAACAGATCAGTTAAGCAGCAAACAGCCAAATTAAAAGAGCAAAGGCTTTTTCAGTTGTACAGCTTTAATTACCAATCCTCTAGTGGCCTTAATTAACGGACCTGGCGATTTCCCCAGGGTTCAAAGGAGTCGCTTTCCTCCACGCACTACAGAAAAGGCCAAGAAGACTGAAGTTACAACTGATGAGGGATTTATTGTTTTCCTTTTATTTCCCCTCTCACACTTTGAGTAGTTTTCTTTCCCTTTTTCTTTTTAGAAAGAGCTGACTTTGAATAAGAGGAGCATAAAAAAATATGCTTGCTGGCAATTGTGTTGATATATACATAACATCAACCATTAATCATACTTAAAAAGCAAGGTGCCGGTATATGTATGCAGATAGTAACATTTTATGATCTCAGCACCGTATATCTTGTGGAATATGTTTGCTTTTTCACTTTCTTGTGTACATGCAGTGAATTATGAGATTATCAGCAAAGCTTTTCAGAGAAAAGGATTCAAAGTGAGGCTGTTGAAGATGAACTCGGGTCAGAATAACATTTTTGTACAATGGCTGGTGAAAAATGTACATTAATTAGAAGTTCAGCTGCCAAAGAAGCATTGCTTAACCACTTTTCTACATGTTTTTGCTGGAAATGTATTTAATTCCCCCGAACAATGATATATTTTCTGAAAACAGAGACCCTGGAGACTAAAATAGTGGTAGCTGCAACTTTTTATGTCTCACAATTATTAGGCAGCTGTTTATCAAATGCATATTTTCAGGAAAGTGTACATTAAAATAAATTTTAGTGCAAGCAAGCACAATAGTATGCCCCAATTATTTGGGGGGGGGGGGAATTATAACCCAAATTCTCTATAGGCGCTGCTTTAAAAGCCTTTACAGGTGCACAAATAATGTTTATATATACGTGCTTGCCTCTATGCTTTACATTTGGATGCAGGGGGGTGTGACAGGAGTGCTTTTAAATTTTTGTTTTATTATTTTTATCATAATTTATTTTTGGAACCCTTTTTACATTTTTTTCTTCAAGTAAATGTGTTGCCTATCACAAGGGGACTAACAAGCCCTGTATTTGATAGCATAAGTAGGTGACAGGTCCTTTTCATGGAGACTTTGGGCCCCCAATGTCTCTCCTGTCCTCCACTGCAGCTAATCAAGCACAGATTGCTACAGTAGCAGCGGAATGACAGCTGTGAACCTGGAAGTGAAGTAATCTATGTTCCTTCAGGGTTCATTAATTGCTGGGGGCATTGGGGAATGGACGTTCCTTGAACTGCTCCTGCTCTCAATATTATAGCTGTTTTCCGCTTTCCCAGGCTCATCAGAGGAGTAGGAGAGCCTGGATGCCACTGCTGGCTCCAGTGGCGAGGTTGAGGGGTAGGCAACACATTTAAAGAGCCCTGTAAAAGTGATTGGGCTTGTAAAGGCGATTGTTCTTGTTGGGTAAAATTCCAGCACTCTCTGGTAGTTTTGCAGCTTTACTCTCTACAAAGAAGAGTGGTGCCAACCTGATGATCCCTATGACATACGTACCCTCCCCCTTTTCACCACCGTAATCTCCTTAACATAGGGGATGAAATATCAAGTTCTTTTAGCTACTGAGCATTTAAAATACTATACATTCCTATTGGTGAAGCAGCCCATCATAGTGATAGGAATAAGAATGTATTGAAACAGCTCAATAAAGTTCAGTCTTATTTTATTGTTTTTCCAACTAGTACAATAAGGCAAACAGTACAAAGCTTCAGAATCACATTGTGGCATACATTGGAAACTTTTACAAACGTGGTTTACGGAAATAAATAATCATGGGAGGTACACAGAGATACAAACACCGCCACTATCTAGGTTGTATACCCTCTACCCATAGAATGTATATGCAGTATATCCCAATAGGTCCATGAGAAGTTTATTACAGATATAACTGACCAGTGTTCTAACGTGATTTCGTCCAATAAAAAGGAGGAACAAAAGAAGGTTAAAGACAGAAATTATTAAAGAATTAGATCAGGGTAGATGGCATCTACAATAAGGAAGGGTGAGGGCATAGGCTAGGGTGGGAGAAAAAGGGAGAGCACAGGGGATAGAATGGGAATGAATAATTTCCCCCATGGCTGAAAACAGTTGAAAAATATATTCAAGAGGATGCCACAACTTGAAATTCTGATGAGTTACAAAATATTACCCAGGAGGCCCACATAGTTGTGTGGCGGTCCAGCCTATCACGTTCTTCTGCTAAGAGGTGCTCTAAGTCCATTATAGAATCTAATTCCAACACCCATTCCATTAGGTTAGGTACCTTGGTGGATCGCCAATGAGGGGAGCATAGATAGCAGAGTTATTTGTGGAGTGTTTGGTATGGTTGTCCATGTTATTTTAAAATACATTTTTAGAATAGATTCCCAGAATCTTTATTGGGGCATGTTCAGCCCAGTCATGGGTCATATGTCGGCCTGGGTTTTGGCTTCACCAACATATATCATGGAGGGATGGATAGAAACTATGTAAGATATCCGTGCGCCTATACTATTGAGTAAGGATTTTGAAATAATTTTCCTAAGCGGTGCTGGCAATAGAGAGTTTATGTGAAAGGATGAATGCCTTTTCCCCCTGTCAGATTCCAATTGAGTATCTATATCCTTGCCCCATGTAGCCATGTATACGAGAAGATCTGGGTGCGAGAGGGCAGACAAAATAGAGTAAATTTGAGATATTGAGTGGAGAATCACAAAGCATGTTTTCAAAGGATGGGGCGGGATGTTAACCTTTGCTTGTTTAGGCATTGATTAGAGAAAAGAGACAAGCTATTAAAAAGTCACCTACCTTGTCCATGTGTGCCCAAAAAAGGTTCCGTCATACTTGATGTGGAAATGCCTACTGACAGTATGGTAGCAAGTATATGATGTGTCACTCTATTTCATGCTCCAAGTGAGGATCTTTGAACAGCTAGGGGGAAAGTTGGGTTATCAAACAATTGTGTAATAGGGCCAACATATGCAGAGATTTCTAGGTTTGAAACTATTTTGTCCCAGATGTCCAGACTTTCTCTCGTAGGCCCTACTATTGATACTACCTGTTACTACCTCTTAACCCAGAATTTAAGAGGTAGTATCCATGGCAGGGCTGGGCTCTTAAGTCAAGTAGAGTTAGGAATTGTTCGATTGGATCCAAAGTCTTTGAAAAGGAATTATGGAGCCAGTCTATGATTCTAGTGGGAATCGAGTCGACACTTGATAATATAAAGCAATATTATGAGCATTTAATGCCATTCATTTAAATACTTGGGGATGAATACAGGGTTAAGATGTTAGAGCTGATTTCACCCTCCAATCAAAATTCCATCCCCTCAACCCCTCCTCTCCTCTACATCAATATTGCATTTTTTTTTTTACCCATTTTGTTTTTTTTTACTGAAAAGGGTTTGGTTCCACACCCTATACATGTCATTTGCCTAGGCGAATGACATGCACTGTTCTGGCTCTGTCTCCTGGGATATGCACGTCATATATCTTAAAAGGCCTAGTCTTTTATTCACAAAGGACTAGGGTGGCGGGCCTAGTGGCACATCACCGGGAAGCCCACCAGCTGAACTCGGAAGAGCTGGCAGTCTCCTGATGACATCACACATGGTGGTGCGGGAGATCTCGGCAGGACAACGCTGTGGGTGAGTATCTGAACTGTAGAGAACTTGCATGTATTAAGGTAATAAACCTTCTGTGCCACAGAATCCCCTCTCAGCCCACCATACTTACTGATCTTGAACCAGCATTGTGCACGAGAGTAGCCGCTCCGTCGGCTCTCTCCCTCCTCACTGGACAGATTGATAGCAATGGGAGTCACTGGCAGATTCCTACCTTTTTGTTATTCTGAAGAAATCCCTGTGTGTTTGTCTGTGTCTATGTGGGAAGTGGGTCTAACGGGAATGGTTTCATAATTATCAATCAGCTGCAGCAGCTGCAGGGTACTAATGAGGAAAGCTGCTGGGCCTGCACCCCTTTAGATGTGTTCTATTGGGAGTATCTCACCAAAAATAACAGTTTTGTTGATAGGGATGACTGAAATCATCACTTGTATCTTAGTGTAGACTTCTGGAAAAATCAGTGAGCCAATCACACAAGCAGGAAATTATGTTTCTGGGAGGGTTCTGTACACAGAATGTGTACAGAACACCTCCAGGTTGCCATATTGCATTGCATTTTCAAAACATTACAGCGCTGCAGATTGAAAAGGAAAGGCAATTTTAAATAACATTCAATTACAATATGACTTGGGTCGCAATTGTATACGTTATGTTATTTTTTCTGTATTTGATATTTTTTCCCCATGAAAGTGGAGTTACCCTTTATGCTTTGCAATTACTTTTTTAAGGTGTATTATTTTGAGTATTTTATTGTCCTTTGTACTTGTGTTTTTCCCTTTTTTGAGTATTTTAATGTCATTTGTGCACTGTCACTTTTATTTTTATACAGCCCTTCATTACTTTGTGCCTTTTTTTTTATCTACCCAGAGTTAATTTCACCTTCTCTGACTTCAATGCATATTGCCAAAATCCCCAAATTTTGCAGAAATGTATTGACTTTTCTCTGAAAATATCAGTACAAAAGGGGCAAATGTGAATTTCTGTCACCCCTTACAGTCACCTCAAGTCAGGCTTGTTGCCAATGGTGCTGCTTATTGACAAACAGCTCAAGGTAACAGGCTGCCCTTGATGATGTTGCTGGCTGAGCAAAGTATGCATGCTTTTCTAAGGAGTTTGGCTTAACTAAGATATCCATGCATAGGAAGTACGGTATCTATATTGGTCTTAGTTACATAGTTACATAGTAGGTGAGGTTGAAAAAAGACACAAGTCCATCAAGTCCAACCTATGTGTATGATTATATGTCAGTATAACATTATATCCCTGTATGATGTGGTCGTTCAAGGGCTTATCTAATCGTTTTTTAAAACTATCAATGCTCCCCACTGAGACCACCGTGCGTGGTAGGGAATTCCACATCATTGCTGCTCTTACAGTAAAGAACCCCCCTTCGTAGTTTAAGGTTAAACCTCTTTTCTTCTAATCTTAATGAGTGGCCACGTGTCTTGTTAAACTCCCTTCCGCAAAAAAGTTTTATCCCTTTTGTGGGGTCACCCGCACGGTATTTGTAAATTGAAATCATATCCCCTCTCAAGTGTCTCTTCTCCAGAGAGAATAAATTCAGTGCTCACAACCTTTCCTCATAACTAATATCCTCCAGACCCTTTATTAGTTTTGTTGCCCTTCTTTGTGCTCGCTCCATTTCCAGTACATCCTTCTAGAGGACTGGTGCCCAGAACTGGATAGCATACTCTAGGTGCGACCGGACCAGAGTATTGTAGAGCGGGAGAATTATCGTTTTATCTCTGGAGTTTATCCCCTTTTTAATGTATGCCAATATTCTGTTTGCTTTGTTAGCAGCAGCTTGGCATTGCATGCCATTGCTGAATCTATCATCTACTAGGACCCCCAGGTCCTTTTCCATCCTAGATTCCCCCAGAGGTTCTCCCCCCAGTGTATAGATTTCATTCATATTTTTGCCACCCAAATGCATTATTTTACATTTTTCTACATTAAACCTCATTTGCCATGTAGTTGCCCACCCCATTCATTTGTTCAAATATTTTTGCAAGGTTTCCACATCCTGCGGAGAAGTTATTGCCCTGCTTAGCCTTGTATCGTCCGCAAATACAGAGATTGAACTGTTTACCCCATCTTCCAGGTCGTTTATGAACAAATTAAAAAGGATTGGTCCCAGCACAGAACCCTGGGGGGACCCCACTACCCACCCCTGACCATTCCGAGTACTCTCCATTTATAACTCGCCCTTGTAGCCAGTTTTCAATCCATGTACTCACCCTATGGTCAATGCCAACGGACCTTATTTTGTACAGTAAACGTTTATGGGGAACTGTGTCAAATGCTTTTGCAAAATCCAGTTACACCACGTCTACGGGCCTTCCTTTATCTAGATTGCAACTCACCTCCTCATAGAAGGTTAATAGATTGGTTTGGCAAGAACGATTCTTCATGAATCCATGCTGATTACTGCTAATGATACCGTTCTCATTACTAAAATCTTGTATATAGTCCCTTATCATCCTCTCCAAGAGCTTGCATACTATTGATGTTAGGCTAACTGGTCTGTAATTCCCAGGAATGTATTTGGGGTCCTTTTTAAATATTGGTGCTACATTGGCTTTTCTCCAATCAGCTGGTACCATTCCAGTCTGTAGACTGTCAGTAAAAATTAGGAACATTGGTCTGGCAATTACTTGACTAAGTTCGCTAAGTACCCTCGGGTGCAAGCCATCTGGTCCCGATGATTTATTAATGTTAAGTTTCCCAAGTCTAATTTTAATTCTGTCCTCTGTTAACCATGGAGGTGCTTCCTGTGATGTGTCATGAAGAAAAACACCGTAATTTTGGTTACTGAAGCCCCATAATTCCCTTGTGAAGACTGAAGAGAAGAATAATTTCAATACCTTCGCCATCTCCCCATCCTTTGTAACCAGATGTCCTTCCTCATTCTTTATGGGGCCAATATGGTCTGTCCTCCCTTTTTTACTGTTTACATACTTAAAGAATTTCTTGGGACTTTTTTTGCTCTCCTCCGCTATGTGTCTTTTGTGTTCTATCTTAGCCGCCCTAATTGCACCCTTACATTTCTTGTTGCATTATTTATAAAGTCTGAATGCTGATGATGATCCCTCAACCTAGTATTTTTTGAAGGCCTTCTCCTTTTCTTTTATATGCATTTTTACATTGGCATTAAGCCATCCAGGACTTTTGTTCGCTCTTTTAAATGCCCTTATTTAATATGCTCTTAAAGCAAACCCATCTCTCCTCTGTGTTCTTTGTTCCTAAGATTTTATCCCAATTTATGGCTTCTAGCAGGGTTCATAGTTTGGGGAAGTTGGCTCTTTTGAAATTCAGTGTCTTTGTATTCCCCTTATGTTTCCCATTTGTGTGATTTATACTGAAGCCAATTGACCTGTGATCTCTGTTTCCTAAATTGCCCCGTATTTTCACATTCGTGATCAGGTCTGTATTGTTGGTAATCAGTAGATCAATTAACGCTTTATTTCTAGTTGGTGCATCTACCATCTGACCCATGAAATTGTCCTGCATGACATTTAGGAACTGGCGAGCCTTAGACGAATGCGTAGTTCCCTTCCGCCCAGTCTATGTCTGGATAATTAAAATCCCCCATTATGATAACACTTGCCATCCTTGCTGCTAATCCAAATTGTGATAGGAGGTCTGTCTACCCCTCCTCAGTCAGGTTAGGGGGCCTATAGCATACTCCCAGTATTATTTTCCCCTTAGCTTCATCCCTTTGGAGCTCTACCCATACAGATTCTACCTCCTCCTTAGCTCCCTTAGTGATGTCATCTCTCACATTTACGTGTACATTTTTCTTGATATATAGGCATATCCCTCCCCCTTTTTTACCCTTTCTATCCCTGTGATAAGGGGTATACCCTTGATTGGTTGCCAGCCAGTCATAAGAGCTGTTAAACCAGATCTCTGAAATTCCCACAAAATCCGAATCCTCCTCGTACAACAGTATCTCTTGTTCACCCATCTGGTCCGCCAGGCTCCTAGCATTGGTGAACATGCCACGTAGTTTAGACCAGTCGCATACTATCCTCTTATTGGGTTTCTGAGATTGCAACTAGGACTTGTTACTATACTTACCTTGGGTTTATGTGCTTTAGTCAACCTACCACTAATGCCCCCAATACTACCCTCTGGAATATGTTCCACACTGACTTTATCTCTGGACCCTTCCCCCCCCCCCCGTCGCCTAGTTTAAAAACCCCTCTAACTTTTTGGCCATCTTCACTCCCAGCTGATCTGCACCCTCCTCATTTAGGTGCAGCCCGTCCCTTCTATAGTACTGGTGACCGACTGAGAAGTCGGCCCAGTCCTCTAGGAACCCAAACCCCTCTTTTCTACACCAGCTCCTCAGCCACTTGTTTACTTCCCTAATCTCCTTCTGCCTTTCTAGTGTGGCTCGAGGTACCGGTAGTATTCCTGAGAATACTACTGTCAGGAAAGGGTTCACCCTTTGGTTGTGCTGTTGGTCCTGTGGATCACGGTACCAGTGTCCACCAGCGGGTGTCTTCTTGCAGCCAGGATTTGTGATAAAGGATCTCACCTGCTGGTGGCACTGTCTGATCAATGGGCCGCAGTACCGGTGTCCACCAGCGGGTGTGTTCCGGCAGTGTGGGGCAGGCAGCACCTCCTGCGCTCAGGTGTTACCTGAGGACAATTACAGCAGTCTCATAAATACCCTGCAAGCCCTCACATGCTTGCCTTGGTATCTCTCTCCCTGACCTTGAGCCTGCAATCCTGACCTTGAGCCTGCATCTGACCTGACCTGACCCGATCTGATCCCTATCCCAAGCCCATCCTGGACCTGTCCCTCCTGTTACCTGAATTACCTTGGATCCCTGCCCAACTACATCCTTTTCTCACATTCCCACTGTTACCTACAAATCTGCTGCGGCTAAGCCAAAAAAGAAACAAAAGTTCCTGCTACCCAGTCTGACTTCCCAGTGCCTGCTACCCAGTCTGACGTCCCAGTGCCTGCTACCCAGTCTGACATCCCAGTGCCTGCTACCCAGTCTGACGTCCCAGTGCCTGCTACCCAGTCTGACGTCCCAGTGCCTGCTACCCAGTCTGACATCGCAGTGCCTGCTACCCAGTCTGACGTCCCAGTGCTTGCTATCCAGTCTGATGTCCCTGCCATCCAGTCTGATGTCCCTGCCTTCCAGTCTGATGTGCCTGCCTTCCAGTCTGATGTGCCTGCCTCCCAGTCTGATGTGCCTACCTTCCAGTTTGATGTGCCTGCCGTCCAGTCTGATGTCCTGGTGCCTTCCTTCCAGTCTGATGTCCTGGTGCCTTCCTTCCAGTCTGATGTCCTGGTGCCTTTCTTCCAGTCTGATGTCCTGGTGCCTTTCTTCCAGTCTGATGTCCTGGTGCCTTTCTTCCAGTCTGATGTGCCTGCCTTCCAGTCTGATGTGCCTGCCTTCCAGTCTGATGTCCTGCTGCCTTCCTTCCAGTCTGATGTCCTGCTGCCTTCCTTCCAGTCTGATGTCCTGCTGCCTTCCTTCCAGTCTGATCTCCTGGTGCCATCATTCCAGTCTGTCCTGGACCTTCCTTCCAGTCTGGTGTCCTGGTGCCTGCCCTCCAGTCTGGTGTCCTGGTGCCTGCCTTCCAGTCTGGTGTCCACCTTCCAGTCTGATGTCCTGGTGCCTGCCTTCCAGTCTGATGTCCTGGTGCCCGCTTTCCAGTCTGATGTGCCCACTTCCCAGTCTGATGTGCCCACTTCCCAGTCTGATGTGCCCGCTTCCCAGTCTGATGTGCCTGCCTTCCAGCCTGATGTCTCAGGGCCTGCCTTCCAGCCTGATGTCTCTGTGCCTGCCTTCCAGCCTGAAGTCCCGGTGTCCCAGTCTGAAGTCCCGTTGTCCCAGTCTGAAGTCCCGGTGTGCCAGTCTGTTAAACCGATACCCGTTACTTGGCTTGCTGGACCAGCGCCCGGTGTCCGGGTCGCTGATCCGGGGCCCGTTACCCAGGCCACTGGGCCGGGGCCCATTACTCTGCTTGCCGAGCCGGTGCCTGTTACCCAGCTTGCCAGTAGGGAGCCTGTTGCCCAGCTTGATGACCCGGAGCCCGCTGTCTGCCCGAATGTGCCCGCTGTCTGCCCGGATGTTCCCGCTGTCTGCCCGCTGTCTGCCCGGATCTGCCCGGATGTGCCCGCTGTCTGCCCGGATCTGCCAGATGTCCACTTTGACGTGCTTGATGACCAGCCTGAAGTACCCTCATCCATTGTGCTACTCGATGCCATAGACTATGGACAATTAAGACTTGTTGGAGAGTCCGGAGTCCGCTCCTTTAGGAGGGGGGTTACTGTCAGGAAAGGGTTCACCCGTTGGTGGCCCTGTTGGTCCTGTGGATCACGGTACCAGTGTCCACCAGCGGGTGTCTTCTTGCAGCCAGGATCTGTGATAAAGGATTTCACCTGCTGGTGGCACTGTCTGATCCATGGGCCGCAGTACCGGTGTCCACAAGCGGGTGTATTCTGGCAGTGTGGGGCAGGCAGCACCTCCTGCACTCAGGTGTTACCTGAGGACAATTACTGCAGTCTCATAAATACCCGGCAAGCCCTCACATGCTTGCCTTGGTATCTCTCTCCCTGACCTTAAGCCTGAAATCCTGACCTTGAGCCTGCATCTGACCTGACCTGATCCGATCTGATCCCTATCCCGAGTCCATCCTGGACCTGTCCCTCCTGTTACCTGAATTACCTTGGATCCCTGCCCTGCAGCCTATCCATCCATCCTCTCCCTGTCCTGTTGGTCTCCCGTCCTTACCTATCTGCTGATCTCCCTGTGTATGACCCCGGCCTGGCTTTTGTTTACAATTCCGGTATCTCCCATTTATTGTATGTACTATTTGTTGTTTGTGGGTTTTGTGGTTGGTTGTGCACTGTCTTTATTCACTTACTTGGCACCGATCTTAATAAATACCATCATCTTTCACTTAAATGCGTTTTTGGTCTCCTCTGTGCAGTCCACACAGTCTGGTCTACTAATTCCCTCACAACTACCTTGGAGGTCCTTTTCCTCATTTTAGCTCCCAAGTCCCTAAAATCGTTCTTTAGGACACTCCATCTGCCTCTGACATTGAGTCAACGGGCCTTTTCCCAGCCCCTCCCAGTAATCTGTCCACCAAATCAGTGATGTACCGATGCCGAACCTAAAACGGTTCTTCAGCCTAGAAATAAAATAAATAAATACTGTAGCTGCAGACTTTTAATAATAGGTCACTTACCTGTCCAGGTATCCAGGAGGAGGCAGACTCCCATTTTGAAGTTCCACTTTAATTAAAGTCTTGCAAACACGTAACACATATGTGATGGGGTGGCATGGAGGGTGGGCGCTCACTTCCCTTCTAGTTTTCAGGAGAACTTATAATGAGACTTTGAACTTATTTTGAAATTACCGGTATAACTCTGTTTGTCTATCTATGGCTTCAATGTTTTCATTGACCTGGAATTGGCCTACAGCCAGTGAAGTCTGAATTTTGTTTCTGTTCTCTCTGCAATGTCTCCATTTGCTTTCCCTTCTCTGATATCTTCTGTCCATTATTTTCAGATGGGAAGGCCGTCTCCCTGTCTCCGCTGGACTCCCAGCCTCATAGTCCCCGTTATTCCTCCTCCGGTCAGCGAGAGAGCCTGGAGGTGCGTGTACGGGAAGTGGAGGAGGAAAACCGTGTCCTGCGCAAGCAACTCAGTCTGCTCCAGAAAAGTGGCACTTCACATCGCCTCAGCAACCGCTCCAAAACCTACTCCATGGAGGAAGGGACCGGTGACAGCGAGAGCCTGCGAGCAGGAATCGTGGCTGGGAACAGCTCAGAGTGTGGCCAGCAACCAGTGGTGGAGAAATGCGAGGTATTACATTTATTTTACTCATTTATACAGCCATGAACCTTTTTTTACCCTCAGCATTTCGCAGATCCATTCATATTACCGTATATACTCGAGTATAAGCCGACTTGAGTATAAGCCGAGGTACCTAATGTTACCACAAAATACTGGGAAAACGTACTGCCTCGAGTATAAGCCGAGGGTGAGAATGCAGCAGCTACTGTGAGTGGAAGAGGGTCAACAATGTCCATTTGCACGCCTCACTGTGCCCATTGCAACTTCACTAAACCAATTATCACTGCCCATTGCCACCATACTGTGCCCATCCTCACTGTGCCCAACCTCACTGTGCCCAACCTCACTGTGTCCATCCTCACTGTGCTCCTAAAATTGAAATTGAACATTGTAAATTGTACCTGAAAAAAATTGAGAGGCTGCGGCGTCCATCGTTTAAAACTTGCGGTCTCTTCTTAGTCCCTTCCGTGATAGGCGGAACTGTGTCTGCTTAGAAAACACCTATCACGAACGTTCTCTCATCCTCAGTTTCCCAGCAGACGGGATGGGTGAGGATGAGAGAACGTTTGTGATAGGCGATTCTCAGCAGACACAGTTCCGCCTATCACGGAAGGGACCAGGAAGAGACCGCGAGTTTTAAACGATGGACGCTGCAGCCTCTCAATTTTTTTCAGGTATAATTTACAATGTTCAATTTCACTGACTCGAGTATAAGCCGAGGGGGGGACTTTCAGCCCAAAAAAAAGGGCTGAAAATCTCAGCTTATACTCGAGTATATACGGTAGTTACTGGCCCCCAAATATGTTTTCAATTTATTTTCCAGTGTATGTAAACCTTTAATCTATTTTTCAGTATGTTTGAGATAATGCTTCTTTTGTGAATCTGTTATAAAGTTTCATACTTGAAATTTCTGCCAGCAACAGCACTTCCTGTTGCAGGCTGACAACACTAATCCACTGCCTCAAATTTAGAAGCTGCGTTGTCAGCTTGCTGTGCAACCTGCTTCAGTTGACTGTGGGGGCCTCCCAATCTGGCCTGTCTCACTATCTGTTTGTTGATGACCTCTCTATAATGGCAATCAACTTTATTGATTAGAATGTACAGGCATACAAGGAATTTGTCTTTGGTTTAAAAGTTGAAAGCCTAAGTTTAGTAAAAATAATTAAATAAATAGATAAAAAAATCAGCACAAGGGAGATTACTTACTATCAATCCGATGTGTCCCTTGTGCTGTTGGCTCCTGCATTCGTTGAAATCTTCCTGCTCCGATCCACACCTAATGCTGTAATCTACTGGTGCGGCAAGGGCTATTAGAGCTTAGGGACCTGTCATATTCACTAATTAAGAGTGCCGACTATGCCTGCCCTTTCAGCCCACCTCATCATTCATAGAAGCTATACCAGGGGTAATAAATTAAAATTCACGAAGGTCCAGTCAGTAACATTTTCTTCCAGCAGAGGTCTGAATCACATGTTTGATTCCTAATGGCACCTCTGTGCCTTGGCAAATGCAGCACATTTTTGTGAGTGTCAAACCGCAAGGTACCACAGTTCTATTGAGCTCAATACGGCACAGTTTAAGAAAGGGTCATTGACTTCTTTCTCTGTGTTTCTGCATGTAAGGCAGCCCACTGAAATAAATGGGCCACCTACACGCAGAGTGCAGTGAAGTGAACCTAGTCTCAGATCCTTTACATCATAATTATTTTATTACACCAGTGTTCTCAGTTCCCCCTGCACATCATCCCTCCCCTCACATTACAGTCCTCAGCCCCCCTTTACAATCTTGTCCTTGCCCTCCATTATATAACCCCCCTACTTCTAATTGCAGTTCCCAGCCCCCCTTCATATCACCCACCTTCACATTATTGTCCTCACCCCATTTATAGCACCCCCTTCACATTCATGTCCTCTCCCCCTTTATAGCACCCCTCTTTCACACTGCAGTCCCCAGCCTCCCTTTACATTCCTGTCCTTGCCCCCGCTTTTATAGTAACCCCTTCATCATCTCATTACAGTTTCTGGACCTCCTTCACATCACCCCCAGCTTCACTTGTCCTTCATAGCAGCGATCTGCGATTTTTAGCAGGACTGCAACATTGTGGCAGAAAAATCTAACCCTACGTGACACTTTTTGGGGACCAGTGACACCAAAACAGTGATCAGTGCTAAAAAAAATGCACTGATCCCTTTATAAATGAAACTGACAGGGAAGGGGTTACCACTAGGGGGCGACCAAGTGTGTCCTAGGGAGTGATTTTTTTTTAACTAGAAAGGTTTTTATTGAACACAGGTAGAAAAAATGACAACTTATAAACATGTCATTACACAGTTCCACAGGTATATAGCAGACAGGAGGATGAAACGTACTCATCTAGACATTCATACACCTATTCTCATAGAAGACACGACATATATGTTAACCCTTGACAGATTCCATTACATGGGGCTGAGCAGTTAATTACATGTTCCAGAGTCTTGGAGCCATCTATCCCATATCTTGTAATACTTCTCGGGGCAAGCCCTATTGACATAAAGAATTTTTTTAAATGGAAGAGAGGCATTAATGTCCGCCTTCCATTCTGAAAAAGCAGGGGGTTGGGTCCTCATCCACTTCCTTGCCAAAACCTTCCTGCCAGCGAACAAGGTCTCCTGAAGGAAAGTCCTGGTGGGTCTATCCATAGTAGTTGGGAATATCCCCAGGAGACATTGTTTAGGGTCCAGTGCCAATGGAGAACCCATGTTGTCATGAATGAACGTTACTAACTGTTGCCAGAATCCCTGTGTCTTTGAGCAGGCCCAAATGAGATGAAAGAAGGTACCATTTTCCACGTTACACATGGGGCAGGTGATAGTCTGATCTTTCTTGTATTTAGCTACCCTAAGTGGGGTGAGATAGGCCCTATGCAGTATGTACAATTGTGACAACCTATCTGAAAGCTTAGGGGCAGGGCCGATCCTAGGGTCGCAGGCGCCTGGGTGCAGAAATATTTCTGGTGCCCCCACATGGGCGTGGTCATCCTACTAACTCCTCCCCTTTACAATGTTTCTGTGGCAATGACTCAAACACAGAAATGTTCCCCTAAAGAGTCTTTGTTACCCTGGGATCCTCCCAAAATCTCTTAACAATAAACAAAATACAGAAAGAGAGTACTCTAATGGGACCTGGAGGGGGGTCTCACTAATGGACACAGAGAGGGCTTCTGTTAGGCCCCTTTCACACTGAGGCGTTGAAAAAACGCTCAAAAATTATAGGATTTTGTACCTCTATTTTACCGCGATTTTACCGCGATCGCGGTAAAAATAGCGCTAACGCGTATGCGTTTTTACCGTGATTTTACCGCGTTCGCGCTAAAATTAGCGCGAACGCGGTAAAAACGGGGTAAAAACGCATAGGCGTTAGCGCTATTTTTTAACATAACGCTTATGCCTATGCGTTTTTACCGCGTTTTTACCGCGAATCCCATTCATTTCAATGGGGATAGGCGTTTTTACAGCGCTATTTTATGCGTCCTAAAGTTGCTCTAAAAAAGCTGTTTACAGGATTTTTTTCAACGCCCAGCCAGCAAAACGCCTCAATGTGAAAGCCCTCAGAGATTTCACATTGAGAATGCTGGGGCAGGATTATTTCAGGCGTTATTACAGCGCTATTTTTACCGCGAAAACGCGGTAAAAACGCCTCAGTGTGAAAGGGGCCTTAGAGAGTCTGTTAGAAAGAGCCCCCAGACATACTGCAGACACACTACAGAAGATGGTCAGAGACTGCAGACATGATACAAGAGATGGTCAGAGACAGCAATCATAGTACAGGAGATGGTCAGAGACTGCAGACGTAATACAGAAGGTGGTCAGAGACTGCAGACAAGATACAAGAAATGGACATAGACTGCAGACATGATAAAAGAGATGATCAGAGACTGTGAAAATAATACAAGAGACCAACGCATCAAATGCAGCCTACCAGTGCCCATAAATTGCAGCCTACCATTTCCCACCTAATGCAGCCTTATCAGTGCCAATAAAATGCAGCCTACCAGTGCCCACCAAATACAGCCTCATCCGTGCCCATCAAATGCAGCCTCATCAGTGCCCACCAATTGCAGCCTACCAGTGCCCACCAACTGTAGCCTGCCAGTTCCCACCAACTGCAGCCTGCCAGTGCCCACCAAATGCAGCTTATCAGTACCCACCAAATGCAGCTTATCAGTACCCACCAAATGCAGCCTACCAGTGCCTACCAAATGCAGCCTATCAGCCTGCAAGTGCCCACCAAATGCAGCTTATCAGTGCCCACCAAATGCAGCTTATCAGTGCCCACCAAATGCAGCTTATCAGTGCCCACCAAATGCAGCTTGCCAGTGCCCACCAAATGCAGCCTGCTAGTGCCCACTAAATGCAGCCTGCCAGTGCCCACCAAATGCAGCCCTTCCAGTGCTCACCAATTGCAGCCTACCAGTGCCCCTGGATCACACAGAAGGGCAACGATCTCTTGCTGTCATGGAGCTTAAATTTGAATCTGCCGGGTGGTCACTGTAACAAAGTCCTGCCTCCTAGACCAGCTCGCTGCTCCTATGATACACATCACAATGAATTTCACTGCATTGGATTAGTGTTTCATCTATTATAGGAGCCGGTCTAGGAGACGGGACTTTGTTACAGCGCTGCCCAGGGGCAGACTGACAACTCATGGAGCCCCCGGGCAATAGGAGATCATGGCCCCCAAGGTTTAAAGATGGCTGTCACCATACCCTCTACACTCCTCTCCTGTACATATTGCCCAATGTCATACCCTCCACACTCCTCTCCTGTACATACTGCCCACTGTCATACCCTCCACACTCCTCTCCTGTACATACTGCCAACTGTTATACCCCCACACTCCTTTCCTGCACATACTGCCCACTGGGCCACTGTCATACCCTCCACACTATGACAGAGGGCAGTATGTACAGGAGAGGAGTGTGGAGGGTATGACAGTGGCAGTATATACAGGAGAGGAATGTGGAGGGTATGGCATTGGCAGTATACACAGGAGAGGCGTGTGGAGGGTATGACAGTGGGCAGTATGTACAGGAGAGGCGTGTGGAGGGTATGACAGTGGGCAGTATGTACAGGAGAGGAGTGTGGAGGGTCTGACAGTGGCAGTATATACAGGAGAGGCGTGTGGAGGGTATGACAGTGGGCACTATGTACAGGAGAGGAGTGTGGAAAGTATTACAGTGGGTAGTATGTACAGGAGAGGAGTGTGGAAAGTATGACAGTGGGTAGTATGTACAGGAGAGGAGTGTGGAGGGTATGACAGTGGCAGTAAAAACAGGAGAGGAGTGTGGAGGGTATGATAGTGGGCAGTATGTACAGGAGAGGAGTGTGGAGGATATGACAGTGGGCAGTAAAAACAGGAGAGGAGTGTGGAGGGTATGATAGTGGGCAGTATGTACATGAGAGGAGTGTGGAGGGTATGATAGTGGGCAGTATGTACAGGAGAGGAGTGTGGAGGGTATGACAGTGGGCAGTATGTACAGGAGAGCAGTTTGGAGGGTATGACAGTGGCAGTATGTACAGGTGTGGAGGGTATGACAGTGGCAGTATATACAGGAAAAGCGTGTGGAGGGTATGACAGTGGGCAGTATGTACAGGAGAAGAGTGGCAGTATATAGAGGAGAGGAGTGAGGAGGGGATGACTGCATGCAGGAGGGAAGTGCAGATGGTATGAAGGTAGTTGTGGGGGATGTCTTTTAGTTAGGGAGATATTTCTTTTAGGCCACTTTCAGACTGAGGTGCTGGGCGCTTTAGTGGTAGTTTTAGCGGTGCTTTACCGTAGTTTTAGCTGCGCTTTTCGGCCACTAGCGGGGCGCTTTTAACCCCCGCTAGCGGCCGGAAAAGGGTTAAAACCGCCCGCAAAGCGCCGCTCCTGAAGCGCGTTGCAGGTGCTTAGGCAGTGCTGGCTATTGATTTCTAAGGATGAGCTCCGGCGTGTTCACATAGAACACGTGCAGAGCCCGCCAGAAAGTCGGCACCGCGCTGCGCTAATCACAGACAGGGAGACATTTCCCGATCTCTGCAGCCGAGCATTGGGAAATGTCTCCCTGTCTGTGATTAGCGCATCGCGGTGCCGACTTCCTGGCGGGCTCTGCACGTGTTCTATGCGAACACGCCGGAGCTCATCCATATTGATTTCAATGGCAGGGGCGTTTTGGGAGCGGTGTATTCACCACTCCTAAACCACCCCAAAGATGCTGCTTGCAGGACTTTTTTCCTGTCCTGCAAATGCACTGCCCCAGTGTGAAAACACTCCGGCTTTCACACTGGGGCTGCAGAAGAGGCAGTTTACAGGCGCTTTTCAGGCTCTATTTTTAGTGCAAAAACGCCTGTAAAATGCCTCAGTGTGAAAGTGGTCTAAGTGCCAGTGTCTGAGGGGTGAATATGGAGGGGTGAAGGGAAGGTAGGGAATGCATGGGGACTGTTCTGGCTCTCATTGGTATTCTTGCTGGAAGCGTAAAGGGCGCACAGTCTCAGTACAGAAATGTTTGCATTTATATAAGCATACAGCCAGCGGAAAGTGACTATGGACTATTATTTTATTTATAGAGTGTTTAGATAGGTGGTGAGTTTTGGATTGTACTGATTTTGGATAACACAGGGTTAAATAGGATGGTCATAAATGAAGTTCACATTAGCTGGACAGAGCAATTGGGGTTTGTTTATATAGAGAGGGCTGCATGTCAGTTTGGGAAATGTCTGCCAGCTCTGGGGGGTTGCTGCTAGCTCTAATCTCCATCCCCCTCCTGTCTTTTCCAGTTCTCCTTGTCACCTAGGAGTAGGACCCTTCACTGCAAAACAAACCCTCCTAGCAGAAACTTTGCAGCTTATCTCCCCAGACTTCCCCCAGAACAGCTCAGCTCACCTTCCTGCAGTCTGCTCTACCTCCTGATTCTCCCAGCACACGGCACTGCTGATGGGAGTGGGCGGGGGATGTGAAGCAGCAGAGATCACACAGCGAGTGCAGGACACTACGGGGGAAGGGAAAGACACACACCAGGATCGGAGCTTCTAACTACTGTACATACATCGCTGGACAGTGTATGTAATTAGAAGCAATAACTGCTGTCCCCACAGTGGCAAGTAAGCTGACCTGAATGCTCAGTCCACCCCTGTCGCCGCCAGAACACCGGGCATGTCAGAGAAAAGCACACAAGGAGAGGAGGCGGGGGGGAGCACTCTGGCACTTCAGCGCCCCCCCCTGCGGCGCTTGGGTGAACTGCACCCCGTGCACCCTATCTAGGACCGGCCCTGCTTAGGGGACACCTGTTTGCAAGTCTCTAGGGCCTCCTCCTATTCCTCGTCCTCAAGTGAGCCCAAATCTCTTTCCCATCGAGGTTTCAGACCATAAGCTATTTTAGCTGAGTTTACTGCGCCGAGCATACTATAAAAGCAAGAAATAAGCTTTTTAGGGCCCGTACCTTTAACAACGGCGATGATGGGATTAGGAGTAGGCAACGGGAGAGGCTGTGGAAACTGTGCCTGGGCCAGATGTCTCAGTTGGGTATACCTAAAGAGCATACGGTCATGTAGTGCAAACTCCATTTTCAGTGCGTCGAATGTTTTAATTGAGCCATTACCTATAAGGTGGTGCATGTAAAAAATTCCCTGTTTGAGCCAGAGGTGTGCATCCGGAAACTCAAAGAAGTGTTGCAACGCCCTATTATACCATAATGGTGTGAAGTCATTGAGGGGTGGTACGTTCAGTTTGGAGGCTGCTAGGTCCCATATGCGTTTATATTGGCCTATCAGTGAGTGCCTGTCTGCCCTCACCTCTCCCCCAGTAATGATCGAGTATATCGGGTCAGCTGTCGGTTGTGTCCGGTTGGGATTCAGCAGTTGAAGGAATCTGTCTTTGTCCACTTTGTCTATGTGATAGAACTGGGAAAGTTGTGATGCTATGTAGTAACTGTTGAAGTCTGGAAGTGCCGTGCCCCCCAATTCGGTGGGATTTTTGAGCGTTTGCCAATTGAGTTTATGTCTATTCTTTCCCCAAACAAAGGGCTTAAGAAGTGCATCAATTATCTTAAAGTACTTGAGGGGTATATAAATCGGGGTGTGCCACATAACATAAAGAATTTTGGGGAGCAAAGTCATTTTCACTAGGTTGATACAACCCCAGACCCCAAGGGGGAGGCGAGACCACACCTGTATCTTACTTTTAATTAAGGGGAATAATGGTTCTACATTAAGCTTAATATAATCCTCCGTATCTTTGGAGGTGTGAACCCCAAGATATTTAATTGTCTCTACCCTTTGCAATTGTAAAGTAGCTTGGGATTCAGGGGGAGGGAAACTATCAAGTGAGAGAATTTGGGATTTGTCCCAGTTAATTTTGAGACCTGAGAATTGTCCGAATCTTTCGATCGTGGTGAGAGCATGGGATAATGAGGGGCCGGAATCTGCCAGATATAGAAGAGTGTCGTCCGCATACATACTAATCTTTTCAATAAGAGGGCCCATTGTGAGACCTACAATTTCTGTGTTTGTCCGGATTGACATGGCCAAGGGCTCTGCAGCCAAGGCATAGAGAAGGGGGGACAACGGACAGCCCTGCCTCGTGCCTCTACCGAGGTCAAACGGCGAGGAGGGCCACCCATTAGCCACCACCCTGGCCTTCGGGTTCTGGTACAAAAGCTGTATCCACCTGACGAACCTTGGGCCAAAGCCATACCCCTCCAAGCATTTCCAAAGATAAGCCCATTCTATGGAGTCGAATGCCTTGGCCGTGTCCAGGGTGACAATTACCCTGGTTCCGGGGTTATCATGGGGCGCCTGAAGGTTGATAAATAGTTTTCGGAGGTTAAAAGAAGTGTTGCGGCCGGGCATGAAACCTGCCTGATCTGCATGTACTAGCGATAAGACCACTTGGTTGAGGCGGAGTGCCAGCGTTTTAGCTAAAATTTTTGTGTCAACCTGGAGCAGAGAGATAGGACGGTACGATTCCGGTAGACCTGGGTCCTTGCCGGGTTTAGGAATAAGGACTATCATGGCTTCTGTCATAGATGGGGGGGAGGGTAAAGTTTTCAAACATAGCATTATATAAGGTCAGTAATTTGGGTAGGATCGTTTCAGAGAAATGTGAGTAAAACTCTATGGGGAGGCCATCTGAACCGGGGGCCTTAGAGTTGGCAAAGCTCGCTATTGCACCCGCTATTTCCTCCAAGGTGAGGGGGGCTTTGAGAATATCCACTTGTTCCCGGGATAATTGAGGGAACTGAACGGATTCTAAGAAACGGGACATATGAGCCATGTCCCCTAGGGAGTGATTTTTAACTGTGGGGGGAGTGTTACACTAGAGAAAAACAGAGATCGTGATTCAGCTTAGCTGAAACAGAAGATCTCTCTTTTCCTCACTGACAGATCACCCGCCATCACGGCTGCCGCGACCTGCTGATTGGCTCCTGCTGTATCCAATCACAGCGGGAGCGGCACTACACCGCGTGCACAAAGTCACATATAGTGATTGTGCGCAGCCGGGCTGCCCATATACGGTGGGCGGTCCGGAAGCGGTTAAACATCGTTTGTTCTTTTTCTTTCGGAGTACAACATCCACATTGAGGTTTGACACATAGCAATGATGTAAGCAACCATATAGTTAAAGGACATACAAAAATGAACAATGCGTAAACCCCAAACACAAGTCAGCCTTGAAGCAGCTCAAAGAACCTGCCATTAGAAATATTTCAAGTGCATTTCTCTAAAAAAACATGTTTAATTCAAGGCATGTAACTATGCAATTATCTTATTTTCTTCCTCCCAAGCAATAACCATACAAAAGGCCCATTTTGTTTCCACTTGCATAAAGGAATTTTTTTCCCTCCCTCGTTATAACAAAGACTCTGCAGAGTTTCACCACCTCGCCTTCTGCTCTCTTACGGGTTAACGGTTTGTTTTCCCCCAATGCTGACTGTGTTGTGTTTAAACATAAGAATCTCTCAGGAGGACGTGATGCGCGGTTCAAATGGGCCGTGAAACTCAGATTGACAGCGTGAGTCAGGCCTGTCTCTCGGGGAGGGTAAACGAAAGAAAATTCACAGGCAGAATATTCATTTTTTTTTCCCCACAGCATTACATGCCTTCCAAACCTTATTTTCTATACCATTTCATGCATTGAAAACAACTTACTGACCCTTTGCATCGTGGAATATAATACGATAAATTCGAATTCTTGCAGGTGGAAGTGCGTAATGGATTTGAAGAGCTTAAAGCCTTTTTTCTGTACTTAATAACCCAGTCAGGTTAGTCCCACTTGCCCCCTAGTCAAAGTCTGCATTTCAGATGGCTGCGAAAGTGGAGAGAAGCGTGACAGGCGCTTATGTGGCTTCACGCGTTACGCTCTGGCCTCATCGCGCCAGTATAAGAGTGCAGCCTTTCCACCGGCTCCAGGAAAGTGTAAAGTCCTGTGGAGTGTGTGTGTGTGTGCGTGCGTGTCCCCAGCCACCTCCTTTCCATTACCGACTTTGTTACTAATCACAAGACTGTTCCGCCACCTCTTATTGCATGGACGAAGTGCTGCAAAAATTGACTTGGTGGATGAATGCATTAAAAAAAAACAACATGCGCTCGGATGTCCTGGGTCGTAGCGTACACAGGTTGTTAAGGGAAGCGGTGTAATGTGTCGGTCACTAAGATGAGCTGTATGCTCTGATGCATATGGATATTTTTCCAGAGCACATAATGATTGAAAATGGATTGTTGAGCATGTTGGCTTTTTAATATTACCAAATGCAACACACAGAGTGCAGTAACTATGGCAACTGGTAGTTATTTCATTCATTGTTCTGACTGATGAAAGTCTGAATTTGATTGGTTGCCATGGGTTACTGCCCTTTACTTATCCAGTTATTGATCTCTTGTTAAGGTGTATGCTCAGCATATTGTTTTCCTTTACCTTATGCAATATCATAACAGTAGAAAATGCATTTTAAGGCCTCTTTCACACGGGGCGGATCCGTGCAGATCCGCCCCGTGAAGCTCCGCTTGCTCAGCGGGGATCGCTCCGTTGATCCCCGCTGAGCCGACGGATGACTGGGCGGTCCCCGCACACTGTGCAGGGACCGCCCTGTCAGAGCGCCGCTCTCTCCTATGGGGAATCGGATGACGACGGACCGTAGAGTCCGTTGTCATCCGATCCGCTCCGCCGACGGAAGGAAAAATAGGGTTTTCCTCCGTCACACTTTGGCGGAGCGGAGCGGATGTCAGCGGACATGTCTCCGCTGACATCCGTGCCTCCATAGGGGTACATGGAGGATCCGTTTCAGGTCCGCCTAAAAAACTGATAGGCGGACCTGAACGGACCTCCGTGTGAAAGGGGCCTATGACAATTATTTTGGTCTCATGTACTTGGACGGTGAGAGGCAGAAATTATGCCCAGTGTAAAATTGCAGGCATTTTCTCTACGCCTGGGGAACTGCAAGTGCTGCCGAGTACAACCTGCCTTACAAGTGAATGGCTGTATGTGGACATACTTATGTAAACGGCAGTGCTCCTGTGCATCAGCGCTTAACCGCGCATGCACGTAGGGCGTATTTACCGAATGTGAAAATTTTGTGAATGGGAAACTCACTGGGGTTGATTTATTAAAGGGAAAAAAACTGTGCACTCTGCAGTTTCTCCAGAGCTTATTAAATGAGCAGAAACTCTGCTGACTTCCATCATCCAATCATGTGCAAGCAAAAATACTGTTTTTTTGCCCTTGAATGTGATTGGGTATTCTTTGAAAAGATGTGTAGCGGGCAGTTCCTCCCCTCTCACCGTCCCCTCTATTAAAGTTCTGCTCGCAATGTCTCTGGTCTAGGGGTATGATAGGGGAGGGAGAGGGTGCGCTACGCCTGGCTTCCACCACAGTTGTAGAAGTGGTATCAGCAATGCCTTTCTTTACCTTCGGGCCTGTGTTGTGCATCGGATCCTCCCTCCAAGAGTCTCCGAGAACCTCGTCTGCCAGGAACTTGAGCCCCACACCGTTAAAGTCCAACACTCCTTTATTTAGCACATAACATGGACTCCCTTGGCTACAGAACAGAAAAGGAGGTGTGGGTGCGAATTGGCCCAGACACAAGTTCGATCCTCCACTCTCCTCCAAAGAGTGGGTTATGGTCTCCGCACAAGGGAAATTCACCTTCCGGACGGTCTCCGACAAGAGACTCACCCGTCACCGGCAGTATGCTGCACGGGGTCTTCAGATGAGGAGCTCTTCCCGGTCCATTACGCCCACCTCGGATTCAGGCATCCATCTCCGGAGTACTCTAGGATCCTTCCCTCGCGGAACTCAGTGTTGGGCACTGAGCTCCGGACCGCCGTCCGAGTACCTCACCCCAGGCTAAAGGTGCCAGGGGTAGAACACGATCTCCGGTGGTCCTCTAGGCCTAGTCCACCTAGAGGACGAGCACGAATTCCGTCCGCAGGCTAAAGGTGCCAGGGACCAACAACCACCCCCGTGACCAAGATGGCCGCCCCCTTTTATCCCCTCTCCCAGCAAGCACGGCGGGTTCCCCGCCCCACCATACCGCTGCCAAGAGAGGACAAAATTAGGTTCAGCACACAGTGGTATCCGTCCGTCGGCCCATGGTGACAACGCCACCCAGTGGACCGCCAGAGACACACCACTGGTGTCACCGAAAAATTCAAAAATTACCCCGGGAAAGTAAGTACGGTACCCGCTACAGATGTATAATAGATAAATGGTGCGCTTATTTTAAAAATATCAAACAACACCTACATAACGTGCAATGGGGGTTAATTACGAAAGGCAAATCCACTTTGCACTACAAGTGCAAAGTGCACTTGAAATTGCACTGAAAGTGCATTTGAACGTGCAGTCGCTGTAGATCCGAGGGGGACATGCAAGGAAAATAAAAAACAGCATTTTAGCTTGCACATGATTGGATAATAAAATCAGCAGAGCTTCCCCTCATTTCAGATATACCCCTCAGATTTACAGCGACTGCACCTCCAAGTGCACTTTCAATGCAATTTCAAGTGCACTTTGCACTTGTAGTGCAAAGTGGATTTGCCTTTCGTAAATAACCCCCTCTGTGCAGAAACAAACACACAGTAAATAGACAAATAAATAACTATAAATAAAGACTGCAAAGTGTCCAATCAATATAAACTCCAGCGATTTGCACACTGTGCTTGGAGTGATGAGATAAAAAAGATAGTCCTTCCAAAGAATAATTGTAGAAAGTTCAGGTGATTAAAAAACAAAGTAAATGAAGGTGGCTGCTCCGCACCTTCAGAAGAAATGGCCGCTCACCTCAAAATTTGACCACACAGGTCAAACAGTGCTCATAGGATGAGGTAGAAGGGATAATGGAAAGCGTTCCTCCCCAACATGATCCAAATCTCTGGCTCACTAATCCTCCTACAGGGTTTCCAATTTGCAGCACTTGTCTCCCAAATCAGTAATGCTCAAAGCAAAAGAAAAACGATCATAGCACAATAATGCTGATGAACAACGTATTTATTTGGACTTAAACTCCATCTGCTTACATTTAACAGGAATAAAAACCGCATGTAACATAAAGAGCGCGATAATTCGCCTCCTCACCGCATGTCTGGGAATCAGAGTAACGGAAATGACGTCACTAACACTCCCCGATGTGTTGAGTCATGTGACCAGTGGCGCAACGCGTCGGGTGGAGCTATTGACATCATTCCCGGTGACTCAGATTCCCTGAAGTGTGGCGAGGAGGCAACTTATCATGCTCTCTATGATTACATGCGTTTTTTATTTCTGTTAAATGTAAGCAGATGGAGTTTAAGTCCAAATAAATACGTTGTTCATCAGCATTATTGCGCTATGATCGTTTTTCCTTTGCTTTGAGCATTACTGATGTGGGAGACAAGTGCTGCAAATTGGAAACCCTGTAGGAGGATTAGTGACCCAGAGATCCGGATCACATTGGGGAGGAGCGGCCCATGAGTTGGAGAAGGAACGCTTTCCATTATCCTTTCTACCTCATCCTATGAGCAATGTTTGACCACTGTGGTAAAATTTGAAGGTGAGCGGCCATTTCTTCTGAAGGTGCTGAACAGCCCCCTTCATTTCCTTTTTTTTTTTTCAGTCACCTGAACTTTCTACAATTATTCTTTGAAAGGACTATCCTTTTTAAACTCATCACTCCTAGCACAGTGTGCACATCGCTGGAGTTTATATTGATTGGACACTTTGCAGTCTTTATTTATTTGTCTATTTACTGTGGGGGGTTTTTCCTGCACATTGCCTCTATGCACGTTATGTAGGTGTTGTTTGATATTTTTAGAATAAGCGCACCATTTATCTATTATACAATTTTTCTTAGTGTTTGAGTTCACTTCCAATGGTAGCAGCTTTTCGATAATTATAGGTTTACAAGTGTTGCACTGTACACTTTTTTCACTAAGTTGCGCACAAGTATTTTTATATTTTATTTATATTCTTTGCAAAGTAAAGCCTTACCTCATTTACTAAGCTCTGAAGCAACTGCACTTGCAGAGAGCAACTGCATTTTGCAAAGTGCATAGTCAAAGGCAAAACATGTATGTATGTATGTATGTATGTATGTATATATATATATATATATATATATATATATATATGTATGTATATATAAAAATAAAACTATATAAATACCTTTTTACCCCATTTTTTAAGTGATCGCATTCCCTTAGGTTCTCAGCTGCATAAGAGCTGGGGAAGGAGAAACAGCAGCACACTGAACTTCCCAGTGAAAGGCTGTGGAGGGGGAGGGGGTGTCAGGACAGGTCTGATCATTGGAGGAGAGCAGGCTGAGTTCCCAGTACAGCTAGAGAACTGACCATGGTGTGTTCTCCTGGTTAATGTGGTCAGTTTTTATTGGGAAAGCAGAGGGACTGGTAGGATCACTAGGGATTTCACACAAAGGAAGCAATACAAATAGAACAGGATACTTTTTCATACAAGTATAGTACAGTAGGCATATATCAGGAATATGAAATGTTGGATAGAATGTACTGCACTTGCTGCTACCCAGGCACAGGAATTGTATGCAGGACATATTTTTAGCCTCTCACTGTCCCTGTGCATGAGACCTTAATGGTTTAGTGCATTTTGCAGAGCTAGGAAGATAAACGGGAAGTAAGGTGTATAGAAGGAAAGAGTGGAAAAGAGAAGAATTAAAGCAGAACTCTACTTACCTTCTCTCCAGCACTGCAGTGTCCTGGGGCTCCCTGCTGGCAGCTGACATCTTCCGTCGGTCTGCTTCTGGGTACCGATTCTCAGTAGCTTTATTTGGTCACCCCAAGATTACATAACTCCTGGACATGTTCACTCATTTCAACATTGCCTAAATTGTACACATTGTGCACGTGTGCAGCTCAGTGTATAGGATGAACAGACAGGTAACACACTTTAATGCAGAAGAGACATAGTAAGTCTCTTCTGCATTAGAAATCCTGCCTGTTTGCCTTTTTTTGTTTCTAAAATTCCACTTTAGGGGGTTAGAAGAGGAAAGGAGAATGGCTAGGAAAGTGGAGGGGAGAATATAAGGGGGGGGGGGAGAAAGAATAGGGGGAGGGAGAAGAGGGAAACTAATAAAAGGATGGATGGGGAGAGGAGAAGGGAGCAGAGGAGAGAGGATGGGAGGAGAGAAGAGGGTAGGAGAGGAGAGGAGCAAAGGAGAAAGAGGAGGAAATTGGAGGGGGAGGAGGGAAGAGGAGGCTGCAAGAAAGAAAAGGAAAGCAACTTGGAGGGTGGAAAAAGAATGGTAGAAGAGACCCACTAGGTGAAAGGTAGAGAGAAACATAAAGGGGAGGAGAGAAAGGGAAAATAACTAGAAAGAAGGAAAAGAGTAGGAGGAGAATGGATGATAAAATGGAGAAGGGAGAAAAGGGGAAGTGAAGGGAAGAAGGGATAACAACAACTAGGAGGAAACCTAAAGATGAATGGGAGGGAGAACAACAACTTGTAGGTGAAAAGAGAGGTGAGAACAACTTTGAGGTGAAAAGAGAGGTGAGAACAACTTTGAGGTGAAAAGAGAGCCGAGAACAACTTGAAGGTAAAAAGAGAGGCGAGAACAACTTTGAGGTGAAAAGAGAGCCGAGAACAACTTGAAGGTAAAAAGAGAGGCGAGAACAACTTTGAGGTGAAAAGAGAGCCGAGAACAACTTGAAGGTAAAAAGAGAGGCGAGAACAACTTGGAGGTGAAAAGAGAGGCGAGAAAAACCTGAAGGTAAAAAGAGAGTTGAGAACAACTTGGAGGTGAAAAGAGAGGCGAGAACGACTTGGAGGTGAAAAGAGGGATGGTTATCATCCCTCTTTTCACCTCCAAGTTGTTCTCAACTCTCTCAACTTGGAGGTGAAAAGAGAGGTGAGAACAATTTGGAGGTGAAAAGAGAGGTGAGAACAATTTGGAGGTGAAAAGAGAGGTGAGAACAACTCAGAGGTGAAAAGGGAGATAAGAACAACTTGAAGGTTAAAAGAGAGGAGAGAACAACTTGGAGGTGAATTGGAGAGAAGTTGAACTGTATATGATGCAATTCAATATGCTCGCTCAAGGACAAGGATGTTTAAAGGAATTAAATTATATTATTGAAATGATGCCTTACCTGGGGGCTTCCTCCTCTTTTCTCCACGCTATTGATACAGAGACCGGAAGGAAGTTACATATCACAACTTCCTCCCAAGGATACAGCGAAGGAGGGTAGGCGGAGCACTAGGCTGCAGTGCCACAGTATTGGCGGCCTCAGGTCTGTCTGAACGTCTTCACTGGCCGGTATCATCATACTGGAACCAGACTGACTTGCCTCCTGGACCCTGCCCCCCTAAAAGTGTAGCGCAAGCCAGCGGAAACTCTTTTTGTGCAGAAGCCGAGGGGAGGCTGTTTTTTTTCGTGCGGGGGAGCGTCTGTTTTGCCGCCCCCCTGCAAAGTGCCGGCCTAGGCTGACATACAGGGCTGGGAAGAGGGAGAACAACTCGGATGGGAGGGAAAAGAAGAGGAGGGGGGAAGATAGAAGAAGGGGAGAGAGGAAGGAAGAACATGTAGGAAGTAAGGAGAAAGAAGGGTGAAGGATATTAAATTGGTGAAGAGTGAGAGGGGGGACAGGTGAAGAAGAGGAGAGAGGAAGATAGGAGAAGGGGTGAGAGGAAGGAAGAACACGTCGGAAGTAAGGAGAGGGAAGGGTGTGGGATAAAAAATGGGTAACGAGTGAAAGAGAGAATAGGAGAGGAACAGGAGATCATAGAAAGAAGAATAGAAAAACTAGAAGGAGAGGAGAGGGCAGAGATAACTAGAGAAGAACAACTAGAAGGAAAATAAATAGCAGGAAGAAGAGGAGAGGGGAAGATGTGATGGGAGAATTTATTAGGAAACTAGGAGAGGGTAAACAACTAAGAGGAGAACAGAGAATGCGTAAAGAAGGGGTTCTATGGTCTCTGTGCTAGTTTTGACTCCTAAACCATGTGTAAGAAAAACAAGTTTTTGCCTTCTGATGGTTAAACATTATAATACAAGAAAAAGTAAGCCATAGATAGATAGATAGATAGATAGATAGATAGATAGATAGATAAATATCCAGTGCCTTTATTGTACCAGTTTACACCTTTAACCCTTGCACGGTTTTCTAGGCAAGAAAGCTGCTGGGAGAGCTTTTTGCCGTGAAAACCGTGCGTGTGTATGCTTTCTCGGCGAGAAAACTGCTGGGAATCCCGACGAGAAAAATAGAGAACCTGCTCTCAGAGTGTTTCCTGCCGAGAAAACCGTTCGTCGGTATGCTTACCTGTCCCCAGGTAAACCCACGCATGCTCGAAAAGACTTTGACGCATGCGCGGTAGCATACAAGGGTAGTGTACTCTACAGCAAGATGGCGGCGACGGCATCGAATGTGACGAGTGCAGGCTCGTAATAGTCGATGACATCACCGCTTTCTTGCCATTCAAAAGAACTGCGGTTCTATTGAACGGCCGTCTGTATGCACCGCTTTGCAAGAAAAGCTTGCCAGGAATCCGGTCAGGAAAACCTACGTTTTTTTCCTGATGGGATTCCTGGCCGTGTGTACGAGGCTTTACAGTCAGACCAACATTTATCTCAGGATTGTCTGTAGCCCAGGCAGACATCAGGATCCTGCATATCATTCTGTGTTTACAAGTCTGCAACTAATCTGCTATTCCCGTCTGCTGCCTAATGATTAGTTAGTGTGCTGATCTGCAGGTCGGTATTAACTTTCGATTCATTTTTATCATTAGTTCCAGAGAATACTTTCTGCCTGCTCACACCTGTGCATTTTCCTCAAATCTCTTATCCACCCAGCTCTCATGTAAAGTGTGTTAGCTCATTTCTAAGAAAAATCTGACCTAATTAGAAAACAGGATATTATTGGTGAGATCAAAATAACTAAATACAAAACTTTACTATTAGTAAAGTAGAGGGAAAGATAATGGTAATTTTATGGCCTGACACCCTCATAAACCATGTGTATGTTCCCCTATCCTCATAATACATGCCGACTGACTGCACACGGTACATTTAGCACAAATGGGAAAGCTGCTATTGCATCATTGGAGCTAAACCATTTTTTTCTTTCTTTCCTGCATAGCTGTAATATACAAAGGAGAAAGAATAGCCAAACACAGGAAGGCAGGGTTTTTTTTTTTTTTTGTTCTAAAATCATAAATGAGTATGTTATATGACCATTTTAAATTAAAAATACTTTATCCTACCAGCCTAACACCACGCAAATAAAAAATAATCCCTGGCAGAGGAGTTAATTGTTTGTGTAGCGCACCCCCTAAGGAGCCGCAAGTAAACTGGGATCCCCCACTCTGCACAGCCAGGCATACCGAATCTTCACAGTCCCCTCAGTCAGAGAACGGTTCAGCAGTGGCAGCCCATCCATAAGGGGCGCACAGGTGCCGCCTCCCCTATCCATGCGTCCGGCCCCTAATCTACATACCGGGTGCCGAATGCATGGATTCCAATGGGGGAGGTGTTTTTTTTTTTTTTTGCACGTGATTAGAGCCAGAGGCTCTAATATGCTTCAAAATAGGGTGGGCTCAGGGCACAGAGAACTCTGAACCCACCCAGTTGTGTGACACTGGTGAATGAATATTCACTATTGTCACAGTAATTCTCCTCTTGGCCAATCAGGAAGTGGGTCTGAGACCCGTTCCCTGATAGGCCGAAAGGAGAAGCTACGCTGTCCACTGGAAGGAGGAGGGAGGAGACGCAGGGGAAGCTAGCCGGCTGCCTGTCCGTCGCCCAGAGGGAAGCCTGGGGTAAGTGTTGTTGCCGGGGGAACCGACCGGGCGGGGGGGGTGTGAGGGTACCACCGGCCGCCACTGCAGTCCAGTACTTTGTTTTTGTTATTTATTGAGAGATTAGAACTTGGATAGGGATTTGGTAAAATATGGGATGCCCACTTGACTTTGAAGAAAATTCAGGGACTGTATCACCTTGTTGAAATTTGGTAGCTAAGGCCCATTACAAGCAGGGACTCACAGCCCCTATACTTGAAGATAGGGTGACACAGCTTACAGTTTCCCAACTCTTTCTCTCTGTGGTCACTGATCCAGCGCCACCTCTTCTGGCTGCAGCTTCCCCTTTCTCTAGCCCTCCTGGCTAACTTCTCCACAGTCCTCCCCGACTGACATTCTCTCCACAGTACTCCCAGACTGATCAATCACCAGCCCACCCAGCTGACTTCTCAGGAGATCTCCCGGACGTGCTGCCCTGCTCCTGCTGTCATCTTACTTGATCCCACTCCTCCAGGAAAGGATTCTTCCGTGTGTTGTAGAAGGTCCCTCCAACACCGAGCCCCGGGCCCGAGGTCACCCCCATGCCCAGACTAGGGGGCACCCGCAGGGGCCACCAACAACCTCCTCAGCAATCCATCTCCATCTTCCACCCGACTGACCCTGCTGGCATGACTCAACCCTATTTATGAGTTGCCTACCCCCTTCCAGCTCCTTTTTGCTGGGAATTGGTTGAAGCCCTCATAAATATGCCAAACAGCTCCTCCTAGCCTCCACTTACCACATCTGGAAGCCTCTCCAAAGTTCCAGAAAACAGGGGAAGGCACCAGAGATGCTGTTTGCTAAGTCATTCAGCCTCCGTGAGTCACTTAACCCTGACCCATATTCAACCCAGGCCTGGCTCTCAGCCAAGCTAATTTGCCTACACTAACAGCTAACTATATACACCTAGCACCCTAGCTAGCGGGTGCTACTTTGTTTATTCCTGCAAGAAAAAAAAAGGGAATTTACTTAACAGATCCTCTACTCCCCCCACAACTAGACCAGTCCCCATAGTGTCTGCACCCCCCACGCTCCACTGGTCTAGGGTCCTAAATTCATCAAGACAAGAGTAGGGTTCATAGACCTGGTGGTGGAGTGCCGCCTGCCAGGGGAGCAGAGGATCAGGTAAGTTAAACTTTTTCTTCTCTCCCCTAAACAAAATGAGCAATTAACTCTTGCAGTGCAGGCACAGCCCCACTGCAAGGGGTCATTTTTTATTTGCCCAGAGTTGAGCTTTAACTGTCATCTAAAGCCAGCTTCTTGTTGCAAATTTGATTCAAGTTGAATGATGTGCTGGCTTCTTGCACCTCTGTGGAACTCCAGTGTCTAGATTTCCCAGAATTCGGAGCTTAAAGGTGTATATAAGCCCAAACAATGAACTTCTCTTAGGCAGGCCATACATGATACATGATGACACATTTGCGGTGGATGAGGGAATCCCTCCCACGGAGCTGTTGTATTCTGACAGTAGGGAGACTTTCCCATCATCATAATACGCTCATCAGCATCGGCGGCACTGATCGACCAAAAATTTTCCAACAGGCTGGTTGTACAGAAGTCGACCTAGAGATCGACTTCGTCACAACCAGCCTGCCCAAAAATGGATCAAAATTTGATCTATAACCGGCTTAACTTGCTTGCTTATGGTCTACTAACTTTACCAAATTCAAGGCTGTTCTGGTTCAGTGCAATGCCTGTGTTGTTTCAAGGGGTAGGTTTAGACCTCCTAGATTTTATCTTAGGACTTCAAGTCAGTTATTGCCTATACTTTTGGGGATGCGGTCAATTAGAGTTGTTAGGTAGTTTATGCAAAAGACATGAGCCTGGACTGACACTGCACAGTCCACGAAAAGTAAAGCCAAAGCTCATGTGGCTGTACTTCTCATGTGGGTCACAGGAGTTCAGTTTGATCCAGGCTCAGGAAAGATTGCAACCATATGGTCGGGATCTGCCCACAAGCCTGGACCGACATGCAGCTCAGCCTCTCAGCAAGCCGCTGAGAGCCTGTGCCGCTCGTTCCTGCCCCCTCCACAGTGCAGCACCCCAGTGAGCAGGGGGAGGGGCAGAGCAGAGAGCCGTTAATTGACAGTCACCCCAGCTCTCTGCTCAGGGAGCTCTGAGAACCGATAGATCAGTTGTGTTTAATCACTCATATAGCGGGGGGGTTGCTGCATCCACCTAGGCAAGTATGAATTAAAAAAAAAACAACTATTCCCGTACTTCTCTTTTAATAACTTCTGTTATTCCCCGCATTGCAACACAAATTTCACCAAACAGGAAGTGAAGGAAAACCTCCCAACCGCAGCACAAGCATATTAAAAAATTATTATTTTTCTTTAGTAGAGTGGGGAAGGTTGGAACCTCTGTCAGGTTTGTATTGCTGTCTGTGTCCCTGTTGGGTCTCTACTTCTGTGCGGAGGAACTGTTGTCATCATGACAGTAAAGCCAGCCAAACATAGATAGAAATTTGGCTGGTTCAGCATGGACTGGCCGAGATTTGATCCATCTATGGGCAGGCTGATTCCCGGCTGGCAGAATACAAAAATTACTGCTAGCGGCTACAGCCACCGGCAGTAATCATATAAAAAAAATCTGATAGGCTAGTTTTACCCAAGTCGATTGATGAATGGACTTGGGTAAAACCAGCCTGTCAGATTTTTATATGTGATTACTGCCGGTAGGTGTAGCCCCTAGCAATAATAATTTTCTGCCAGCCGGGAAGGCCCTCTGCGTCCCCCCCACTGGCAGAACACAATAGCGCTGTGGGAGGCATTCCTCCATCAACACTGACTGTGGTAGAAGGAAAGAAAATCGAATCATCTATGGGCTGCTTAGGAGAGGGAAAGTATAATGGAGCCCTGGACAACAGTAAAAATGCAACTGGGGTTCTAAACTCTCAAAACTCTATTCTAAGCCAAAAAAAAAAGGTTTGGGCTTGAGTTGACATACACTCACCTATGCAATATCAGGCACATTTTTGGCTTTTTCTTGCCTTGTCTACCTGAGTAGAGTCTCCATTCCTTTTCAGAGCTCATTTAATCCAGTCTAACATTTGTCAGAGTCTTAGCACATTACTACTGTATCCTTTTGCCTCTTCTGACTGGTTCTGTATTTGAATAAATGCTGCAGTAAAAGTTTTGATGTACAGAATTAATCATTTTGCTTATTTAGTATGAAGGAAAATTTTAGCTGACCACATTTTTTTTTCTGTGGAATTCTTTTAGGTCTATGTAACTGGTTCTTCATTGGTGTAGCTGCAAAATATACTTGGCAAATACCTAATGCTTGAAATGATACTAAAGGCTCCTGTTTTTTTTAATTTTTATAATAAACATGTTATACTTACTTGTTTTGCACAGAGAAGCCCTGATCCTCCACTTCTCAGGTGCCCCGCTGGCGCTCCTGGCCCCTCCCCCTTGCCAAGTGCCCCCATAGCAAGCGGATTACAAAGGGGGCAGTCACGCTCCCTCCTTACTGGCTGTGATTGACAGCAGGGGGAGCCAATGCCCCTGCTGTTTCTCAGCCAATGAGGAGGCAGAGATCTGGGAGAGCCGCTGCTGTCATGCACACCGCTATATCGAGATAGGGCTCGGTTAAGTATAAGGGGGAGCTGCGGGGGCAGCTGCACACAGAAGGTTTTTTACCTTCATGCATGAATGCATGAAGGTTAAAAAAACCTTCAACCTTAACAACCGCTTTAAAGCAACACTGTGAGGATAAAAAAAAAAAAGACGGTACCTGCAATGAAAGAGGTATTATACTCATCTCTCCAATGGCATGTGTCTCCTTCTTCCCCTCTATTCCAGCTCTGCAGCCTCCTTTGTTCTTTCCAACATTCAACCCTTCTGGAAGTGTTAAATCCCTGTGTCTCCATGCCATGTGCCATGGCTCTTTCACCTACATGACTACAAGGTCCAGCAGTAACATAGGGGTCAGAGGATAGAACCATGGCATGCACTAGGGAAACAAAGAGACTTTGCCCTAAGCCCTAAGCCCTAAACCCTTACAGAGACACTGTCTGAGAACCATTCACTTCAACAATTTTCCGATAACATTATATGTGCGAAACAAACAGTCCATTATCTCCTTTCAGTTAGAAATGTCAGGGAGGCAGGGCAATGTTATAATCATGGGGGACTTTAACTATACTGATATTGATTGGGCAGATGGAACTACACACTCAATGAAGGTTCGTCATTTCTTGAACGTAACACAGGACAATTTCATGAGTCAAATAGTGGAAGCCCCAACTGGAAATAATGTTCTACTGGACGCACTAATTTCAAATAACACAGTGCTGATTGTAGATGTGAAAGTAAGGAATGATTTAGTTAACACTGAGTAATTTTGTTTTTCCATTAATTATAGTAAAGGGAGACACGAGGGAAGGATGAGAAAACTACATTTCCAAAGAGCCAACTTTACAAAGCTGTGCTCCATACTACATGATACGAAGTGGGATCATTCTTGCAACAAAAAAAAAATTAAATAAAGTGGGAGTGCTTTAAGGACATATTAAACAAAGACATTTGTCAGTTCATTCCACTTTGCAACAAGTACAAAAGAACAAAAGTTAAACCCGGGTGGCTGAATACTAATGTAAAAAGGCATATTAATGAGAAAAAAATTGTACTTTAAAAAATATAAGACAGAAGGGTCACCATTAGCATTCCAAAACTACAAAGAATGTAGTAAAAAAATGCAAGAGCGCAATCAGGGCAACTAAAATAGATTACGAGAGACACATTCATTAGGAGTGTCAAAAGAATCCCAAATACCTGTATATTCTCAAATATTTTATTAATAGAAAGGTTAGGTCAGAACATATTGGCCAAACAAAAGATGATCAGGGGAAGTTGATTACAAGTGATGGAGGGAGGTTAACTGTATTAAAAACATTCTTCTCAATTTATTTTGAATGAAAAGGAGGGGTAAAATAAACAAGACAATAATGCTAATAACCTTATATTAAATGTATCCTTTTGGCTGGCAGAAACCAGTATTCCAAAAAAGACTAGAAAACTTATGCTGGCCATACACTATATGAAAAATCGGCCAAACCCATTTTCGAAAAACGAACATTCGGCCGTGAGAGCAAAGGATAGTGCCATCATGTAATGACCGATAAATTGTTCAGTGGACATGAATGAATACATTTTTTTACATATACCTAGTGCAAACAGTTTGGATGGGAAACACATTAACCTTTCAATTTATCGTTCGTTTGGCAAAAGATTTTCAAACGTGTCCTTCATTTTTCCGGCTCAAAAACGCCCCAACAGTTATCGATTTTGTGCCCATTAACTGGCCGAAAAACAAATGAACTGTCTAAATGACCAAATTTCGGCTGATTTTTCGTATAGTGTATGGCCAGCATTAGAGTGCTTGTAAACTGCTGACAAGCAATATGAACAAAGCATATCCCTCTATAGTGTATACTTGTCTCAGTCCAGAGCACTAATTGTCATTTCTGTCTGCTGCGTTGTTCCACTCCTATCTACATCATGTCTGACAAGGTTTCCTGACACTAATGCCCTGTACACACGATCGTTTTTTCCGATGTAAAAAGGCTTTTTTTCATCGGAAAAAACGATCGTGTGTGGGCCCTATCGGACTTTTTTCTATCGGTGTAAAAAAACAGAACATGTTTTAAATTTTTCCGATGGAAAAAAAAACGATAGGAAATTCCGATCGTCTGTGTGGAACTCCAACGGAGAAAAAACCCACGCATGCTCAGAATCAAGTCGACGCATGCTCAGAAGCATTAAACTTCATTTTTCTCGGCTCATCGGAGTGTTTTACGTCACCACGTTTTGGACGGTCGGAATTTTGTCTGATGGTGTGTATGCAAGACTGATGGAAGTAAGCTTCATCGGAACTCCGACGGAAAATTCCATCAGATTTTATTTAATTAGAAATCCGATCATGTGTACAGGGCATAAGAGGTAAACAGGTGGCAGAATAGGCAGTTCCAGCACACAGCCTGTGATTGAAAGCCTCAGCTCCTTTCCTGTGTGCTATGGAAAGGGGGCAGTGTCCCCTTCCTCCAATCAGCTCTCACTGTGCTCTGCAGAGTGTAACTTCAGCTCCCTGCCCCCTGGTTTCTGAGGCTCAGACGTGCTGTGTAAATGCTGGACTTTGAACAGCTGTACAGAAGAAATGGCTGCAGATATATATACGTACAACTTATGTAGGAGGATTTGTTTAATCTATGTAAGGGATTACAGCCATTTTAATGTGAATGAAATAATCACCAGGGCCAGATGGCTTTCACCTGAGAATTCTCAAAGAACAAGTTATAGCCAGACCATTATTCCTAATTTTAAGGACAGCTTACTGTAATAATACCTACAGATTGGTTAAAAGTAAATATGGTACCAATATTCAAAAAAAGGCCAAGATACATACCTGGAAACAGGCCTAACATCAATAGCATGTAAACTATTTGAAGGAATGATAAGGTACCATATCCAAGAATTTGCTGATGAAAATAGTATCATTCATCAATAGTTTTTAATTTCCAGACCAACCTTTTGACATTCTATTTAGTGAGCTGTAATTTGGGTAGAGGAATGCTCGTGGACTAGATTTTGCTAAGGCATTTGATACGGTACTCCATAAATGCTTAATGTAATGTATTGGATTGTTAAAGTGGATGTAAACCCTCACATATACCTAGTGAAGTGAACAGCCTCAGATGATACACAGGGATGAAACAAATCCCCCTACATAAGTTTTACATGTATATCTGCTTTCTTCAGCTTTCTATATACAGTGGAACCTCGATTTAAGAGTAACTTTTGAGAGCAATTTGATTTGCGAGCAATTTTTATTTTTTTAATTCTGACTCGGTTTGCGAGTGTTGACTCGCAAGACGAGCAGAATTCAAGCTAAATAGGCCTGCAGTACCGCATTTGGCCTGAGGTACGGGGGCGCATGAGTCGAGAAGAGCCTAAATAGGCCTGCAGTACCGCATTTGGCCTGAGGTACAGGGGCGCAGGAGCCGAGCAAAGCCGAACAGCAACGGTCGCAGCCGATCGCCGCTGTTCGGCAGTGCTTGGAAAGACACGGCAATACTCAGTTTCCGTGCCTTTCCGATGTTTGCCGTTTGCGGAACAAATTATTTTCGTTTCCATTGACTTCAATGGGAAAAATCGCTTTGATATGCGAGTACTTTGGATTACGAGCATACTCCTGGAACGGATTATGGTCGTAATCCGAGGTTCTTCTGTACTAATTCAGATCGCGTTAAGAGATTTTCTCTTCCTGGTTAGCACTTCAGTGAAGCCTGGGCACACAGCCAAGACAGCTGATTGGAGGAAAGGCACACACCCACTCTCCACATAGGTAGAGACTTTCAGAGCTGTTCTGTGAATAGTCCTGCTTTCTGCTAATCTATTTGTAGCATCCTCCCCAACACAAAGTTCAGGCTTCTTATATCTCAGTTGTCAGAGAACATGTCAGGAGTTATCAGGAGCAGGACACAGCTACGGGACATAGTGCTTTGAAGAGAGATAAGAAAACACTGCAGACATATGTTCCCAGCTCAAATTTCATGAATCGGGTTTACATCCACTTCAAGGTTTTTTGGCATTGATGATATTGTATGTACCCGGATATAAATTTGGTTACAGGAATGCCCCAGAGAGTAGTGATTATTTTCTGAATGGTCTGGAGTTGTGAGTGGTGTGCCCCAGGGCTCTGCCCAGGGACCAATTCTGTTTAACTTGTTCATTAATGATATAAAGATTGGAATACATAGTTAAATCTCAATGTTTGCTGATGATACAAAGCTAGGCAGGGCAATACCTTTACAGCAGGATATGTCAACTTTTCAAGAAGACCTGGTTAAAATGGAGGGTAAGCAACTTTATGACAGATGAGGTTTAATATTAAAAAATGTAAAGTAATACACTTGGGAGCTAAAAATATGCATGCAAGTTACTCATTAGGGTAAGAACCTCCGGGGGGAATGGAAAAGTGGTGCTTAGTAGATGACAGACTCAGCAATAACATGCAATGCCAAGCTGCAGCTAACAATGCAAGCAGACTATTACCATGCATTAAAAAAGAGTATAAACTCACGAGATAAAACTATATTTCCACCAATTTACAAAACTCTGGTTTGGCCATGTCTTGAGTATGTTGTCCAGTTTTGGTTACCAATCTTCAGGAAGGATGTCCTTGAACTGTAGAGAGTCCAGAGAAGGGCAAAGCTAATAAGTGGGCTGGAGGACCTCAGTTTTGGGGAACAACTACAAAAAGTAAACTTACTTTCCCTGGAGAAGAGGCGCTTAAGAGGGGATTTAATCACAACATACAAATATTTAAATAGTGACTCTAGCATTGGGAGATTCTAAGATCTCTAAAGAAGACAAATGGCCACACAATGAAGTTGGACAAAAAGCCATGGGTTCTTTACTATAGGGCAGTATGGACGTGGAACTCCCTTCCACAGTTGGTGGTGTCAGTGAGGAGTCTAGAAAAATGTAAATGATAAGTTCACCTTTTAAAAAATAATAATAAATGCACATCTTTTTGCAGGTAAAAAAATGTACTTTTAGATTATTTTCTACTAGGAGCCTGGAAAGCATTGCACTCACAATCAGCAGATCACAGGTGCCATGTAGGACTCCTGAAGACTTGTCAGTGTAAGCTGTTTGCTAGTACCTCGTCCGGGCAGGCAGATACACACTGACAGCAAGAGACAATGAACTACCAGAGCGCTTAACAGCGCCCTTGTAGTTCATTGAGAACTACAAGCCGGCAGCCGCAGCCGCAAAGGCTGATGGTATTTGTAGTTTCTCATTCACGGAACTCTGTGAATGAATGACATGGCCAGGAAGGCGGAGGCCCTATTTTTAAAATAGTAATTGCGAGCAAGGGAGAAGATGCAGCAGAGTGGACAGTGGCTGCAGGAGTGGGAACATGTTACATGTTCCACCCTAAAAATGGGTGGGACATATAACATGTTCCCAAGGGTGAACTTATCCTTGAAAACAAATTTTAGATGTGTTTTTTAGTGAATACAGCGTACAGGGATATTGAAAATAGTAGACATAAACACACACTAAGGTATAACTGGATGAAATGGTGTCTTTATTCAACCCCATCAACTACCGTGTTTCCCCGAAAATAAGACCTACCCCAAAAATAAGACCGATCGCTATTTTCCAGGAGAGCTGCAATATAAGCCCAACCCAGAAAATAAGCCCTAGTTTAAAACGTTTGTAACATCCTAAAATCCACTCTATTACAGTAGTATATAATGTACAATGTGTGTGTTTCTGTTATATAAATGCGGGGAAGAGCGCTCTGGCGGGTCACAGAAGAGCAGAACGGTGCTATAACGAAGGCATTTGGCACAATTATATTACAGAAACACACACATTGTACATTATATAATACTGTAATAGAGTGGATTCTAGGATTTTACAAGCATTTTAACTCAGTTCACACTGGGGATTCCTGTCAGGCAGAGGGAGGGAAGACAGCACATTACACGGTAAGACCTACCCTGAAAATAAGCCCTACTGTGTCTTTTGTTGCCAAAATAAATATAAGACCCAGGCCTATTTTCGGGGAAACACGGTATGTAACTATATGTGCATTTGACATATTCACGCATGTTATTGATCTGAAAAGCCTCCCTTGTGTAGACATCCAAAAACCCTGAAAAGCATTCAGCAGCGGAACTGTTGCCTCCTCACCACCTATTTTAACCACGTTAGGCCTGCACCAAAATGTTGTACCTGTGTGCAGTGGACACTCTTGCAGGGCAGTTGCGACGCGGCCCCATTCCAAACACAACAGAGGGTATCATTTTTGCCTTGGCAGCCACGGAATGTGAACACCCCCATCCAGCTGTTGAATCGGATCTGAATTGGACAGTAGGCGGATATAAATTTACACAAGTCTATTTACATCAGCCTGCCCATAGACCCACATGGAGCTTCTGATCAGACCTGCCTTAAAAATAGACAGGTGAACTTGAGCTGAAATCCCGTGTGAAAGGGTCCTTAAACATGCCTGGGACAAACATAGATCTATACAAAAAAGTTAAATAATGAACAACAAACAAAAACAACAACAAAAGATATAAAAGGGAAGTAATGGCGCGTACACACGATCATTTTTCCCGTCGGGAAAAATTTCATTTTTTCTTTTGGACGAGAAAAGCGATCGTCTGTGGGCTTTTTGACATTTTTCCAGACGGGAAAAACAGCATTAATCGCAACGAGAAAAATTAGAACATGCTCTAATTTTTCTCGTCGTGATTCCCGTAATTTTTTTCCGCGGCAGTTTTCCCATAGGGAAACACTGCCGGGGAGCCTACACACAGTCGTTTTTTTCGACTAAGAAAAAAAATGTAATTTAAAACGGCCGTGTGTAGGGGAACAAGCTGTTCCTCGTTTTTCACGTCGATTCTCTCGACGGTGTTTTCACCGTCGAAAAAATTGATCGTGTGTACACGGCATAAGCGTTGGACCATTTGGTCTTTTTCTGACGTCGCTGTTCTAGGTTCCTAAATGTTCCTAAATCCTTTAATACAATACTAGGCATCTAGTTAGCAATTATCTCACTTTGGAGAACTTCAGCCAGTCCTTTCATTCATTTGATATATAGCGCTTACCACCCTCTCCTCCTTGTCTTTCGGCTCCTCGCAGGAGGAAAGGGCACACCCAGCTCTATATGCCCGTACCCTCCTGTGTTAGGAGGTTGAGCGGTGTTGTGATGGGTCTCCACAGCCAGATACTCCCTCCGAATGGTTCTTATCTCTATATAGCTAATAAAGACAAGTCTTTATTTCCCCCAATGACTTCACTGTCCGCACCAGCTGCAACTCCAACGTAGAGTTTATTTCTTTTAAACGACAGTCTCTGATAGGAAGGGTTGGACAGAGAACAGGACAGCATAAGGTGTGGGAGAGGTCCAGGCACAAACGTAATACACTTCACTGCTTGGTTTCTCAAGCAGACTTAGTCCATTTGGATAATCTCCCTAGATAGGGACTAGCAGCCAAAATGGTACTCGAACTGACCACTCAATCACTATTCAAACTACACGGGTCTCTGCCACAGACCTGGTGAACTTGGTTTCTGCCACAGACCTGGTGAACTTGGTTTCTGCCACAGACCTGGTGAACTTGGTTTCTGTAAAGCTTGGCCTCTTTGTAAGGAGAAGACATCCCTCCAGAGAGTTACCGGGACCCTTCCTTCACTGTGACTTCTCACCAGTCCCTCGGAACGGTCCTCCCCCGGGCCTCCTTGTCTAAGATACGGGTCCCCTCGCAAGGCGGCACCCTGAGATTCCTCGATCCTTGATGGGTCCCAGCCGAAGGTGCTGGGCCCAAGGCCTTTAGTTACAGGCCCAGGACTAAAGGTGCATGGGACTGATTCACTGACCTCCGCCTTGGGCCAAAATTGCCCAGGGCAGACAGGAACACACACTCCCTGGGAGTAGGACTCCCGACGACCAACGAACGACGACCCTGAACAGGCAGCGTCTGCCCCTTTTATATCCTCTCCCAGCATACACAGCAGGCCGACCACTCCCACTGTATGGCTGCCGAGAGGGGACACACAAGGCACAGCACTCTATCAGCAGTTCAACCCTGGCCCACTATGGCAGCGCCACCCGCAGGCCACAGGGAACAGTACACTGATACTCTTCCTGCAGACAAAATGATTGACAATGTCCTAACAATTTAGGTGTTTGAGCATAACTACCACTCAAACACTACCCCTAAATTGAGGACCCCGCTACACATATAACATTCATTTGTAGCATCATGCCTTTCTTAGGCACATTTTTTGGTACAATCTTCAGGTTACCATTGGATTAATAGAAACAAAATTGAGAACAGCATTAGTAAATTGAGTTTGAGAAGAATATGCACCCTGAGTGCCCTGAAGTTTTTCCTGTTTCAGACCATCCACTGTTTTAAAAGTCTTAATGGCTCTCTAAGAAGTTTTAATGTTGCTGCGACCTGCCTCTCCTTGTTAAATAATAAAGAGCGCAATCAATAACGCTGCAAGTCATTAATAAGCTGTGGTTTTCTCTGCTCCAAAACACAAATCCCCACTCTCTGCATTAATCGTCATGCCAGGCCAAATCACTTGGGTGCCGTTTGCCTCCGCTACTAGAAAAATCATTGCATTAGGATTCCAGATATAGAATGTACACATAAAGCACGCAAACGTCAGCTGGGGTTCTGTGGCTGTTTATGGCAGGTGGGCATAGAGGAAACTTTTTTTTGCAGAGGCCAAATTAAAGGATATATTGTGTTACAGGATACATTACTGTAAGGTTTGTTTAAAAACCTCCCAATCTACATTGGCACGTGGGTCATCTATTACTTGCAGATTCCACTGTTGACGCAGGGAAATCGGGTTCCAACCTGTCTCCACAAAATGTTCATACAGATCCCAAGTACATGTTGGAGGTGACAGTTGGCACCAGGGACATTACTCCTTACGTTCTGGAACTGTTCTCTTTGACATCCTTTGGACAGAGGTCCGAAACTGATTCTCCAGCTTGCATCTCTGGACCTAGGGCCAAACCCCCTTGGCTACCTACTTAATGTCAAAAAAGTATGTTAAGCGTTACAAATCTTCTTTGACTGTCCTCTTACTTTATGTGGCCCTGCCTGTATTCCAGCTCTGTGGAAATAAACATCACCCCCTTCCACTATTCATTTATGATATACCACAATCAACAAAATGTAAACAATGATAGAACTGACTGTGTCTCGTCATATCCAGGTAGAGCAGTTCCGCACCTCAGTTTCCATTGTTAGACTTTATTTGCTCTCTTCTTACTAACCGTTGACCCCTCCCCTATTATGGACTAAGGGGGGTAATTTTGAGACCCCATTTTGTAATAGGGAACTCTATCAACTGGAGGCCCATGACCCTAGAACAGTTTACTCTGACCCTAAATCCCCAGTCCAGTGGGAATTCAATTTTTATTTTTTATGAACTTAAAGCGGAGGTCCGCCTAAAAAAAATAATATTAAAAGCCAGTAGCTACAAATACTGCAGCTGCTGACTTTTAATAAATGGACACTTACCTGTCCAGGGTGCCCGCGATGTCGGCAGCTGAAGCCGATCAATCGCTCGGCTCTCGGCTGCCCCCGCCGCCATCCTTGGTGAGGGAATCAGGAAATGAAGCCTTGCGGCCTCACTTCCCGATTCCCTACTGCGCATGCGCGAGTCATGCTGCGCGTCCTCACTGGTCCCCGCTATCTTCTGGGACCTGTGTGTTTCCCAGAAGACAGCGGGGGAGGACAGTGTAGGCGCTGGACATGATGTAGGTCACCGCGATCACCGCGGTGATCTATGTCAGGAAGTGGGAGCAAATACCTGGATTACACAGGTATCTGCTCCCCCCTCCCCCCTGAAAGGTGCCAAATGTGACACCGGAGGGGGGAGGAATCCAAAAAGTTGAAGTTCCATTTTTGGGTGGAACTCCACTTTAAGCTAAAACCTGTAAATTTGGTTTCTTTTCAGAAAACAGAGAATGTTGCAGGTGGCAGATTCTAAGCTACAGTACAGGTGAAGCCCCTAATCAATCAACAGGTAATAGCCCGCCCCATTATGTTTAGCTGGTTAGTGGGCATGGAGGAGGAGGGATAGAGTGGGTTGTCATTTACCATTGTGTAAACACTCTTGTGTGACTCCATAGTCAGATGCGCTGCTCAGATGTGATCAAAGACAAAATGCTCAGCACAGAAACTCACTGAAAAGAGAGCATGTGCAGAGCTGCCAACAGCTGCTCTGCAGAATCCTCAGCAGCAGTGGGGACATGGGCAGGAGGGAGGAACAGTGAACAGCAGGATGAACCAGTTTTTTAGCAGAATACAGAAAACAAATACCATAGTGACTGAGTGAGTATAAACAGCATGTAATACACTATTTATTGATATTTTTTTATGATGTGGGTTTGATGATATTTTAAAGGCAATCTTCTGAATGGGATAGAGAGAGAAAAAAAATAAAATTAAACAAACTCAAGGTTACGTGTGCATAAGGGCCCTTTCACACGGACGTGTCCGTGTACGGGCTCCGTTTTGCTCAGCAGGGATCGCTCCGTCAATACCCGGTGAGCAGGCAGATGACAGGTCGGTCTCCGCACACTGTGCAGGGACCGACCTGTCAGAGCGCCGCTCTCCTCTATGGGGGATGGATTGGATGAAGACGGACCGTAGAGTCCGTCTTCATCCGATCCGAACCGCCAGACTGATGGAAAATAGGGTTTCCATCTGTCACACTTTAGCGGATCGGAGCAGGTCGGATGTCAGCGGACATGTCACCGCTGACATCCGTCGCTCCATAGGCCTCTATGGAGCGCCCATTCAGGTCCGCCTAAAGAACTGACAGGCGGACCTAAACGGTCCGCCCGTGTGAAAAGGGCCTAAATCTAAATTTCAGCTCCTGTGTGTAGAACTCCTTCTCATCATGTTATTGTTAAGCCAAGATGGGACAAAAATGAGATGCATCCTTGGTGCAGTGGGACCTTTACTTGCTCGGCTACTGCATGAGCAGCCATTAAACAGCATCATGAAATTTATGCAGATCTTATGAATTTGTCTCTCATTGCAAAGCAAGGAGAATAGGAAAGAAGATACAAATTCTTTGTATTCTTTATGTCAGTGACTTCTGTTTTAAAGTTAAACTCCTACTGATTGGGTTAACCCTCTCTGAAGAAACAACTGTATCGACGATCGATTTATTGTGTAACATGTCTGAGACTATGTATGTCTGCAACTACTGCAACTGTTATCTCTGTTGTTTTGTTTGTTTTCTTTTACAAAATAAAAAACTCTTCTGTTAAAAAGTTAAACTCCGTCCAAAGGTTCCCATTAGGGAGATTTCCTCCAACTTTATGTGTGATCACCTGAACAGGAAGTAAGGGTTAATATTTCTTTGTATAAAACAACAAAGTATGTCAGTTACACGGGAGTTTTTAATATTATACTATAAAGAGATGAACAGGCGCCAGTTATATTTGCATTAAAATGATGCCTTAAAATAAAATCGGTGAACTCCGCTGTATTGTTTGGTGCCTGTGATTTATTGTTGGATTGGGAGAAGTGATTAGTCCAAACATATACGAGTATTATATTATAAAGTAGAGAATCATTCCACCATTTAATGTGTTTGTGATAGCTCAATGGGTGTGTGCAGCAGCATTCTTCATCTCATGTATTCCCAATTACTGTCATGTGAGAAGGAATAATACAAAGAGTGTATGCAACAGAATCTGGGACATAACAATGTTGGAAGAGACACGTCATCCATATTCTATACCTACCGAATTTATGAGAGGGAAACCTTTCAATATAAAATATGTAGTCTAGTCTAGTACACACCCCTGCCACATCCCGAGTTATGTGGCCGAGAAGGAATGAACACACCATAAATGATTGGTAAAAAAAACATAAGTGCTTTTTTCGCCACTACTTTGTCTCTATATTGGCCTCTTAAAATCAGAAATGCAATAGTTTGAAGTTTGAATGAAAAGAATAGTGTAGCATGGCACTTTTGGTAGCTATATACAGGGCTAGAAGGTGCCCCATCAGTGCCACCTCATCAGCGCACATCAGTGAAGAGAAAAAATTACTTATTTACAAAATTTACTGACAGAGACTAAAGCCTCATACACACGACCGGTTTTCTCGGCAAGAAACAACAATAAAACTGCTGGGAGAGCTTTCTTGCCGAGAAAACCGTTTGTGTGTGTGGTTTCTTGTCGAGAAAACTGCCGGGAATCTCAATGAGAAAAATAGAGAACCTGCTCTCTAGTTTCTCGTCAGGATTCTCATTTTTCTCGTCGGGATTCTTATCGGCCTGTTTCCCGTCGAGAAAACCGGTCGTGTGTATGCTTTTCCGAGTCTTAAAAAACCGTGCATGCTCAGAATCAAGTAGGAGACGGGAGCGCTTCTTCTGGTAAAACTAGCGTTCGTAATGGAGATAGCACATTCGTCGCGCTAAAACGAACTAAAAGCACGAAGACTGAAAAGCGAATCGTCTTTCCCCAAACTTTTACTAACACGCGGTAACACGAGATCAGCAAAAGCAGCCCAAGGGGTGGCGCCATTGGAATCAAACTTCCCCTTTATACTGCCGTCGTACGTGTTGTACGTCACTGCGCTTTACAATGACAATATTTTTAATTGACAATGCGTGTGCAAGGAAAGCTTGACAAGAATCTCGTTGAAAAAACACAATGTTTTTATATGACGAGATTTTCGGCCGTGTGTACGAGGCTTTAGAAAAACGTTTCTTTTTTTTTTTCAAAATTTTCAGTATTTTCTCCCTTTTTTGTAGTAAAAAATAAAAAACCCAGCAGTAATTAAATTCCACCAAAAGAAAGCTCTATTTGTGTGGAAAAAAATTATAAAAATGTAATTTGGGTACGACGTTGCATGACCACGCAATTGTCATTCAAAGTGTGAGAGCGCTAAGGCCTCGTACACACAACCGATTTTCTCGGCAAGAACCAGCAAGAAACTTGCTGGCAGAGAGGTCTTGCCGAGTAAATCGGTCGTGTGTACGCTGCTAGCGGGTTTCTCGTCGAGAAAACCGACAAGAAACCTCGACGAGAAAATAGAGAACCTGCTCTCTATTTTCTCGTCGAGATTCTCCTCGGCGTGTTTCTCGACGAGAAAAGTGAGTGTGTGTACACTTACCTGTCCTCCCGGTAGCCCGCGCATGTTCGAAATGAATTCGACGCATGCGCGGTAGCTTCCTAGGCATACGTAGGGTATACCAAGATGGCGGCGACGGCATCGAATGTGACGAGCGCATGCTTGACGTAGTCGATGACGTCACCGCGTACACTCCTTTCAAAGAACCGCGGGTTCTTTGAAACGAGCGTGTGTACACTCGGCCGGGACAAGTTTCTTGTCCAAGAATCTCGTCGAAAAAAACGACATGTTTTTTTCAACGAGAATCTCGGCCGTGTGTACGAGGCCTAAAAGCTGAAAATTGGCTTGGGCAGGAAGGGGATGGAAGTGCCCTGTATTGAAGCAGTTAAAGAGAACCTGTCACCAAACGTAGCAGGTAAAAGCACAGTAATATCAAGTATTTTAAATTCTTACTTGCAGCATTTTTCCTTTCCTTTTCCTTTTTTCTACTTCGGCTCGATTCAAATCTTTGCAGTTTGCGATTGGTGCGTTTTACAGTGCATTTTGATATGCATTTTGCATTTTTGCACACTCAATTTTACCATGATTTTGCCTCAATTTGCATTTTTTATGTTTGTTTTTTTTGGGCCAATTTGTTGTTGGGCAGATTAAAAAATGCAAACTGTGGAAAAATCGTGAAGATGCACTACATGCTTTTCTGCAGCTTCTCCATTGAAGTATATGGAACCAAAGAAGCAAAAAAAGCACAGTTTTGGGTTTAAAATAGTCTCTGACCCTTTCCAAAAATGCAACACCTAAAAAAAGCATAGATGTGAAATTGCCCTATAGGAAGCCATGTTAAATGGACTGTAGTCCATGTACGCACTACGCGTTTCTGCAAAAAGCACCAGCAAACGCATAGGCGTGAAGCGAGCTTTAGGGCAGGCTCGTCCTGGAGAGGAAATCAGCTCTAGGAAATGACAAACAAAGAAAAAAGGGAAAAGCTCCAAGTGTAGTAGGATAAAGCACATTTATCACTTTGCATGCCCAGACGTGGCATTGCATATGCTCCAAAATGCGTTGTACACTCTCCCCACTGGTGACATCATCACGTTGACGCTGTGCTCCATGGACATCTCTGGCACCCGCAATCCGGAAATGAGTGGCCGGCGTTCTCCTCCCTCAGCCCTCTCGTAAATATTATGGTTTTCTTCAGCTGATGTCCACCTGATCGACAAGCCTGTTTTATTTTAGACCATGTGAATGGCCCCTTTTTTAAATCCTGAATAAATGTTATCCTACTACACTTAGAGTAACGTCACCATCAGCATATCTGCCCTGGGAAATTAAATGCAACCATCACTGTAGACTAGGGTTGCCACCTTTTCGTCAAGCCAAACCCGAACACTTTAGTGGCCTGGGACAACTTTGGGTGCCCCAAAAAGAGTAGTAATGCAGTGCGCATAGCCTACTGCAGCGAACAGTAGGTGCAGCCAAATTGATCTTGCTGACATCATTGCCCTCCCCCCCCCCCCACCCAGTGATGCCGAACCTGCCCCCAGAGAGCCGCCCGCAGCCCCCCAGTCAGCAACAGATGTGTGTGACTATCTTGGTTATATGGGGAGCCACGGCCCAGTCTGAATAATGGTTCCGGGTTTCAGTCTGCCTGAAACTCGGGCACATGATTCAAAACCCGAACTGTCCGGGTGACAGGTGGCAAGCCTAATGTAGACAGAAAGTGGCTTCAAAGTTTGCATGAGATCAGCAACAAAGGATTTAAAAAGTATTTTTTATAGAAAAAGAAATCCATTGCAATTCTTTATAATACACGGTACTTTTGTAAACCACATGCTATCAGATAGGGTTTATATCTGCTATAATGAGCTTTTGCCCCTGGAGCATGACTCCTCTCCTGGCTGGCAGAGCCTTCACCAGCAGCTGTATCCTTACACATTCTGCTTGGCATCCATATTGATGTACAGATTATGTTTGCAGAAAAAGAACAGACATAACTCTACTGTATTGTTCAGGTGCAAGCACTGGGATATACAGTATATACATCTTCCCCCAAAATCCGGAGAAAATTAGGCAGTTATGAACGTGCAGCCGCGTGCTACGGATGAAATTGCGCTGGCTTTTCCAAGTTTTGTATGTTCGGGGAAATCGAAGCGGAGAAAAACAAAATGCATCTTTCTGTAATCCTATCACACAATGCCTAAAGCTCAGCTGTCTTTTTATCAGAGAATCCTGAGGATTTATATATAGAATACCTATTACTACTTTTATTTAAATGATGAGTCACAGAATTGCGCACTCTGTACTGGGAATAAGGTATTTCTTCCAGAGAGATGTTAGACTGACCTTTAAGTTATAAAAAGGAAGGAATGAAAAAGAGCAATTATAGAATGTTTATTTATAATGCCGTAGGCACTGCTGTAGGTTATTTTTTTTATAGAAGTACCTGCTAAATACACAACATGTAATCATGCCAGTGAGGGAAGACTTTGGCAGAACTTTAAAGCCAGCTGTAAAAATTGGGCAAACTCATTTCAAAAGCAGTGGTATGGCTGCACTACAGTCATACCAATCCTTAAAAAAAGACTCCACATTTAAAAAGCACAGCTGTATACTTTACCCCACTTACACAGGTGCTAAGATCTGTAATCCATTAATGGGCCGTGTATTTATGTAGCTTGAGCTGCCAGGTGCTGCAAGTAGGCAGCCCATGTAAGTGTATAGGGACGCTGCGGCTGCATGGACATATGGGTGCAAGTAAGCATCCCCAAATGCAGACAGTGTGCATTCGGGGCCACTTCCCCGCACCTGAACTCTTATCAGCTTAGGATGCAGCCGCTGCATCGCCATACACTTACATGGCTGCCTGTATGCAGCATCTGGCGGCTCAAACCACATAAACACATGGTCCATTCATGCACTATGGGGCATAGCACCCCTGTGAATAAGGTCTTATAAACGTGCTTTGCACTCTTCCTGTGGAGACAATGACTCGAAGGTGAGCATAGTCATGTGACTATCATAAATCTTTTTCTGCTCCACTGACTCTGTCTGCACACCATGGCCCTATTTTTATGAATGAAATGGGTTGTGGTTTGGGTTGCCACCTGTCCAGGATTCACCAGGACAGTTCGGATTTTGAATAGGGTGACCACATTTCCAAACTACCATTCAGGGACACCCTCCCTTCCCAAAAATCAGCTTGTGCTGTAACGAATCACAGCACAGTGAATAGACACAAGAGGCGGGATTTATGATTTCTCCAATCACAAGCAGGGGGCGGGGATTGTGCTCCTCCAGGCATTTCTGGCCAGGACAAGTACTGTCAGTGAGTAAAGCTGTGATGCGGCAGCCTTTTTTGGGGGCATCAGATTGGCACGGGGGGTGGCTGTGTCAATTTCATTCCGGGACACTGTATTGTCCTGGAATGAAGGTGCCCGGGACAGACCTGCAAAATGCGGGACTCTCCTGGGCAATCCGGGAGACGTGGTCACCCTAATTTTGAACCATGTATCCGGGTTTCAAACTGCATGAAATCCGGACACATTTATTCACACTGAACTGGCTAACTGTCCCCGGCAGGAGGAACACTCTACTACCTGCCCCCCCCCCCCCCAGTCAGCGGGATCTCTGCCTCCTCCACAGAGTCAGGCAATCTGTTGATTCGCCACACAGTGCACTAATCAGAAATGGTCAGATCCTCTGGCCCCCTCCCCCTAAGGAGGGAGTGAATACCTCCATCCACCTAATTTGTGTGGATAGAGGAATCAGTTTTTTTTTTCATTCAGTCCACAAATCATATGTATTGGAAGAGTTTAATTTTATTTTTAATTATTGTGCTGAGGTTTATACATGTCTGTGAGAGTCTTCCTTGTCGCACAGCATTCTAAGCATTATTTATGAGCTTGTTGGACATCCAATTCGAAAACTTTGGACAATAATATGGAATTTAACTTCCCTTCTCACATATGCAAATGCTTTCAACAAGATTTTGGAGTTTTTCTGTGAGAATTTGTGCCTATTCAGCCAAGAAGAACATTTGTGAAGTCAGGTACTAATGTTGGATGAGAAGATCTGATTTACTATCTGTGTTCCCAATCATTTCAAAGTTGTTTAGCAGGATTGAGGTCAGGGGTCTGTGCACTCACGTTCAAGCTGGCAGGAACAGAAAAGGGGCTTCCTCAAATTGTTGCCACAAAGTTGGAAGTACATAGTTTTCTAACATGTACAGTGGAACCTCGGATTGCGAGTAACGCGGTTAACGAGCGTTTCGCAATACGAGCACTGGATTTGAAAAAATCCTAACTCGGTTTGCGAGTGTTGTCTCGCAAAACAAGCGGGATTCAGGCCAAAACGATGTAAAGTACCGCATTTGGCTAAGGTGGGGGGGGGCGCCGGAGCCGAGCAGAGCCGAATGGCGCCGATTAGCGCCGTTTGGAAATGCTCGGAAAGACACGGACACGGAAAGACACGGAAATACCCAGTTTCCAAACCTTTCTGAGGTTTGCCAAGGTCAGCCGAGGTGTCCTCGGGCCTTTCCGTCCCTTTCCGAGGCTCTCCAGCACCCCCCACCTCTGGCCGCATGCGATATTGAAGTCAATACGGAACAAATTATTTTCGTTTTCATTGACTTCAATGGGGAAACTCGCTTTGATATGCGAGTACTTTGGATTACGAGCATTCTCCTGGAACGGATTATGCTCGTAATCCGAGGTTCCACTGTATTAGATTCTATTAGTATAATGTAATCTAATTTAATCAAAAGTTTGGACTGACTGTAGACCTACGGTTGCCCCCAGTCCAGGATTTACCCAGACAGTCTGGGTTTTGAATCAAGAGTCCGGGTTTCAGAACGCCTAAAACATGGACACATTATTTATAGACACGGACACATTATTTAGACTCGAGTTTGAATGTGGCTCCCCAAGTAGCTGAGTACCACAACTGCCGAGTGCATAGGCGTGCACATGGGCCGGATGTTCCTGTGCACACCCTAATCACCAGGGTTGCCAACTATTCAGAGGGCTGGCTACAGTTGTCTAAGCCAGTGTTTCTCAACTCCAGTCCTCGAGGCGCACCAACAGGTCATGTTTTCAGGATTCCCATTATTTTGCACAGGTGATTTGATCAGTTTCACCGCCTTCGTAATTACCACAGCTGTTTTATCTGAGGGAAATCCTGAAAACATGATCTGTTGGTGCGCCTTGAGGACTGGAGTTGAGAAACACTGGTCTAAGCCAAGTGTCTGTGACACTCTCTCTCACACTGCCCAGCACAGATCCCCCCCCCCCACACACTGCATGGACAGTAGAGGAGAGAGGGCCCCATCTGCTCTTCCTCCTCTCGCCCCTACCTCTCTATGTCTGCCCACCCACACTCCAAACCCTCAGGTGCTGTGCCTCAAAAAAGGAATGCGTGGGTGGAAAATGTTAAGCCCAGCAGCCAGCAGAGATACAATATAGATGAAAGGTGCCGATGCCTGAGCCTCCATCCTCTGGTGAGTGAGTTTGCCATCCACCGTCTGTGACTGAAGTCTCCCCCCTCCCTCCTGCCGCTGAGCGACTGAGTACATTAGGATAAGGGAGGACTCAGATGTTAGGGAAGCTCTGCAGGCTCTGAGATAAGGAGGGCTTTGGAAACCCTGATTTAAGGGGTATTGCTCCCTTACATCAGTCCACAGTGTTTTCTCTTAGACCCCTTTCACACTGGTGCCGCCCATAGCGTTGGCGGTAAAATAGGGGATAAAACACCGCTATTTTACCGTCGGATTTGTGGTGCATGTCGGCCGCTAGCTGGACACTTTTAACCCCCACTAGCGGCCGAAAAAGTGTTAAAACCGCCCGCAATGCGCCGCTACAGATTTCAATGGGCAGGAGCGCGTTAGGAGCGGTGAGTTCACCACTCCTAATGCGCTTCAAAGAAGCTGCTGGCAAGACTTTTCCTGACGCCCTGCCAGCGCACCGCTCCAGTGTCAAAGCCCTCGGGCTTTCACACTGGAGACAATAGAGCAGCTGTTTTATGGCGGATTGCAGGCACTATTTTTAACGCTATAGCGCCTGCAAAACGCCCTCAGTGTGAAAGGGGTCTTAAAGTGGAGCTCCACCCTAAAGTGAAACTTCTGCTCATCGGAACCCTCCCCCCTTCCGGTGTCATATTTGGCACCTTTCAGGGGGGAGGGGGGTGTAGATACCTGTCTAAGACAGGTATTTGCACCCACTTCCGGGAGTCCTCACTGCGGGTATTCTGCCGGTAGTACGTCACTTCCCGCAGAATACCCGTTGTGTTCTGGGAGACACTCGGCTCCCAGAACACACCAGGGATCAGTGAGAACGGCGCAGCGTGACTCGCGCATGCGCCGTAGGGAACCGGGCAGTGAAGCCACAAGGCTTCACTGCCTGGTTCCCTCACCGAGGATGGCGGTGGGGGGCAGCAGAGTGACGAGCGATTGCTCGTCTTCTCCTGCCGACGTCGCTGGACTCCAGGACAGGTAAGTGTCCATATATTAAAAGTCAGCAGCTGCAGTATTTGTAGCTGCTGGCATTTAATATTTTTTTTTTAGGGGAGCTCCGCTTTAAGAAAGAAAAGCTAAAGTGTTCAGGTTTGGCTTGAAGAAAAAGTGGCAACCTATGTAGACCAAATAATTTTATATTTGAAGCAATGAAGATTTCTGTATAACAGTTTGTTTGTTTCATGTACAAAGACAACCTACCAGTTGACCGACCGACCAAAATCTGGCACATTTTGTGAATATTTATTTGAGGGCAGGATGGAAAATCTTTCTCAGCAGATAATTTCTAGATGTTATCAGTGAGTGGTGGGCAATAAAGGTGCACGACATCTGTTTTAAAATTCTACATCACTTGCATGCATGACCAGAACAGCGCGTTTTTAATCCACAGAAATCTTGATTCGCTTCAATGTAACAACATCTCACCAGACTGGCTCCTCAAGCAAGGCCATACACGGTCGAATTTCGAACAAATTTTTTTTTCAAAATCAGAAATTTTGTTTTTTTTTGTGATCCGATGACGCCACCATTGATTTTCGAAATTCGACCAACCAAGCCTTCAATTTCACCTCATGTTGCTACAGAAAAGCATTTTCGTGGCCGGGAATCTTCTTTTCTTTCCGGGAGTTTTCTTTTCTTGCACATGTGCATTCCTTTTTCTATTACATTTCTCGCACGATTCTCCCATCATTGATTAGAAAATCGTTTGTTTTTCAAAAAAATTCCAACATGTCAAATTTGACTGCCACACGAAAATCGGCTGTTGCTGCAGCCCACTAATGGTGCGAAATTCAAACGAAAATTCTTAGATACGATTTTCGAAACAAAATTATTTCTAAATTCGATCCGTGTATGACCAGCATAACTGACACATTTTGCCCTGATGTGGCTTACTCGTAGAGGCCTCTACCTAGCGTACTACCCAGGGCCCCATGTTGCCTTTTAGCAGTGTAAAAGTCCCCAGATGTTTTTTTCATTTGTTTTTTGAATATACTAGCTGATATTTTATCCTTAAAGCGGAGGTCCACCCAAAAAAAAAAATACTGCAGCTGCTGACTTTTAATAAATGGACACTTACCTGTCCAGGGTGCCCTTAATGTCGGCAGCAGAAGATGAGCAATCGCTCGTCTCTCGGCTGCCCCCGTCGCCATCCTCGGTGAGGAAATCGGGAAGTGAAGAGTTGCGGCTTCACTGCCCGGTTCCCTACTGCGGATGCGCGAGTCGCGCAGCGCGTCCTAACTGGTCCCGCTGTGTTCTGGGAACTGTGTGTTTCCCAGGAGACAGTGGGGGGAGGGGCGTGACTCCCGTGGGAGTCTATGCCCAGAAGTGGGTGCAAATACCTGTATTATACAGGTATCTGCAGCCCCTCCCCCCTGAAAGGTGCCAAATGTGACACCGGAGGGGGGGAGGGTTCCGAAAAGCGGAGGTTCACTTTTTGTGTTGACCTCCTCTTTAAGTTATTGTAATTTTGAAGTAAGGAAAAACTTCTGGCTTTTGTACACAGCATTATGCAGCATTCCACTGAAATTCACTGTAAAAACTCAGAATGAACAAGTTGCATATAATCAGATCCTCGTGAAGAGCCTTTCTTTCCTCTCTATTTCTCCATAAACTGCTCTTAAGGCTGGGTTCGCATATATGCAAATTGGATGCGGATTTCCCTGCATCCATTTCGGATGACAGCAGAGTGTGACCGGCTCTCTATAGAGCCGGTTCACACAACTCTGGGGCGGCCGCGGTCTGCATTTGGAAAGGGTCCTGTACGTCTTTGGTTCCGATTCAGGTGCGAATTCAGGCAGAAATTTGGACCTGATACACAACTTGAATCAGTGAACAGGGACGCACCGGTCCCCCTGCTGTGAACCGTGGCCGCAGCATGTGTGAACCCGCCCTAAGGCCCACGTTCACACTTATGCGAATTTGTTGGGGCTTACACCGCATCCAATTCGCATAATATTATTATAAAATACATTGATTTTAATGAGGCTGGTTCACATATGTGCGATGCATTCGCACTGCGCATTGCCCAAAAAACGTGTGCGTTTTCTAGGCATTGCGTTGCGGCTCAGGTGCGAATTCAGGCCCATTATCTTCTATGGGTACGCATTTGATTCACAGATGTGTTCAGTTCTCAACAGGATTTCTCTCCTTCTCCTCACTACACTTCCCCCCTCCCTCTCCTCTCCCCCAGGTCACCAAATTCGCAGCTAAAATGGAGATGATCTGCTGAACAGCTCTCTTATCTCTTTGCAGAGGTAAGAGAGCTGGAATTCGCACCACATAAGTGTGAACCCAGACTTAGCCCAGGTTCACACTGGGGCTGCGGGAGTTAGACCCTGCGAGTTCAGCTGAACTCGCACGATTTCACTCCTGCCTGTCAGTCCCGATTTCAGCTCGATTTCAAAGACATCTGAAACAGATGTCAATGTAAATCGCGGCTGAAATCGCAAAAAGTAGTACAGAAACTACTTTTTGTAATCGGTGCAGCGCCGCAGATGCAGCGTCACACCGATTAGGACGGTGCCATTGCCCGCAATTTGCAGCAAATTCCGCCGATTTGACATGCGATTTGACATGTCAAATCGCATGTCAAATCGCACCAGTGTGAACCAGGGCTAAAACACATGTCTCTGCCCATCACTGGCTATCACCTGAAAGTGCTTTCCTATTAAATATATTTAATTTAGGCAACCTTTTTTGGCAGGCCTCCTTCCTGTATGGAGGAGGTTAATTGTATCTTACGTTTAGCAGCAGTGTGAGGAGTCACACACACACCCTCAGCCCTCCTTCATTTATAATACCTCCAGCTTTTCCCTTTTTTTCCCCTTTTATTTCCTCCCATAATCGTTATGTAAATGGCGTGATTCTCATTTTCTTTTAGCTTAGCCCATTATGGTGGATGCAAAACGCATCTCCTCCTATACCGGAATGCAATTTTCTCATAATAACGGCTTAGCGCTATAATTGTATTATACCTCAATTAAAATAGTTTGAACAAAACGGTCTCCAGTGGGCTTCCAAACAGCTGCGGAGCGCCTCCACCTCGCCTCAATTAACGCTGATAAAGAATGACTTTCACCGACAAAGAAGACTTCTTTCCAGAGGTGGCTGCACTTTCCTCACAGAGAAAGTACAAATACAGGTCCTTCTCAAAAAATTAGCATATTGTGATAAAGTTCATTATTTTCTGTAATGTACTGATAAACATTAGACTTTCATATATTTTAGATTCATTACACACAACTGAAGTAGTTCAAGCCTTTTCTTGTTTTAATATTGATGATTTTGGCATACAGCTCATGAAAACCCAAAAATTCTATCTCAAAAAATTAGCATATTTCATCCGACCAATAAAAGAAAAGTGTTTTTAATACAAAAAAAGTCAACCTTCAAATAATTATGTTCAGTTATGCACTCAATACTTGGTCGGGAATCCTTTTGCAGAAATGACTGCTTCAATGCGGCGTGGCATGGAGGCAACCAGCCTGTGGCACTGCTGAGGTGTTATGGAGGCCCAGGATGCTTCTATAGCGGCCTTAAGCTCATCCAGAGTGTTGGGTCTTGCGTCTCTCAACTTTCTCTTCCCAATATCCCACAGATTCTCTATGGGGTTCAGGTCAGGAGAGTTGGCAGGCCAATTGAGCACAGTAATACCATGGTCAGTAAACCATTTACCAGTGGTTTTGGCACTGTGAGCAGGTGCCAGGTCGTGCTGAAAAATGAAATCTTCATCTCCATAAAGCTTTTCAGCAGATGGAAGCATTAAGTGCTCCAAAATCTCCTGATAGCTAGCTGCAATGACCCTGCCCTTGATAAAACACAGTGGACCAACACCAGCAGCTGACATGGCACCCCAGACCATCACTGACTGTGGGTACTTGACACTGGACTTCAGGCATTTTGGCATTTCCCTCTCCCCAGTCTTCCTCCAGACTCTGGCACCTTGATTTCCGAATGTACTTTGGACCACTGAGCAACAGTCCAGTGCTGCTTCTCTGTAGCCCAGGTCAGGCGCTTCTGCCGCTGTTTCTAGTTCAAAAGTGGCTTGACCTGGGGAATGCGGCACCTGTAGCCCATTTCCTGCACACGCCTGTTCACGGTGGCTCTGGATGTTTCTACTCCAGACTCAGTCCACTGCTTCCGCAGGTCCTCCAAGGTCTGGAATCGGTCCTTCTCCACAATCTTCTTCAGGGTCCGGTCACCTCTTCTCGTTGTGCAGCGTTTTCTGCCACACTTTTTCCTTCCCACAGACTTCCCACTGAGGTGCCTTGATACAGCACTCTGGGAACAGCCTATTCGTTCAGAAATTTCTTTCTGTGTCTTACCCTCTTGCTTGAGGGTGTCAATGATGGCCTTCTGGACAGCAGTCAGGTCGGCAGTCTTACCCATGATTGCGGTTTTGAGTAATGAACCAGGCTGGGAGTTTTTAAAAGCCTCAGGAATCTTTTGCAGGTGTTTAGAGTTAATTAGTTGATTCAGATGATTAGGTTAATAGCTCGTTTAGAGAACCTTTTCATGATATGCTAATTTTTTGAGATAGGATTTTTGGGTTTTCATGAGCTGTATGCCAAAATCATCAATATTAAAACAAGAAAAGGCTTGAACTACTTCAGTTGTGTGTAATGAATCTAAAATATATGAAAGTCTAATGTTTATCAGTACATTACAGAAAATAATGAACTTTATCACAATATGCTAATTTTTTGAGAAGGACCTGTATACTGAGTGTTGCAAAGATACAGAAGAATGGCAGAGCCTGACACCCTCACCAACCATGTATCTATGTCCACTCCCTCCAGTACATCATGCTCACTGACAATGTAGATATTACAGTCACCGGTAAGTTGACGTTGCCTTGTGAGAGGTAATGCAGCAATGAATAGTAAACACTCTTTAAAAAAAACAAAAAAAACATTGATTTTGCATCCAGTTCTACTTCAAGACTTTTTGGTTGTTTAAGGTAAAGGGTTGGTTTAGGAGTTAAGTTAGGGTTTAAAGCCAGCCATAGATAGATTAAATCTCGGCCGGCTCAGCAGGGATTGATCTATCTATGGGCAGGCTGCTTGTACCCAAGGTCCATTCATTGGTTGAGTTGGGTACAAGCAGCATGTCAGATTTATAGCTGCTAGCAGTAATCACTGTGTTCTCCTGGCAGAGACAGCTCCCTGTGCCCCCAGACCCCCCCGTCCCCCCATCCCCGTCCCTCTGGAGAGCATAATAGCTTTGCAGGAGGGACTCCCCCATCAACACTTACTATGTTGATGAGGGAATCCAGCGTTTTGATGAAGGGAAGAAAATCGTATAATCTATGGCCAGCTTAAAGGGTAACTCCACTTTCGTGGGGAAAAAATAGCAAATAATAAAAAAAATAATATAGTGTGTACAATTGCGATACAATTCATATTGTAATTGAATGTTATTAAAAATTTGCTTTCCTTTTCAATCTGCAGCCACTGTAATTTAATATAAATGCAATGAAATATGGCTACAGGGAGTTGTTCTGTACACAGAGTGTGTACTGACCACTCCCCAGAAACATAATTTCCTGCTTGTCTGATTGGCTCACCAATTTTCCCAGAAGTCTGCCTAAGATACAAGTAGGCTTTCAGGCACCCCCTACAACCAAAGGGTCATTTTTGATGAGATACTTCCAATAGAAACACGTCTAAAGGGATGTAGGTCCAGCAGCTTTCCTCATTAGTGCCCTGCAGCTGCCACAGCTGACTGATAATTATGAAACCACTCCCAGAGGAACAGACAAACACACATGAATTTCTTCAGAATAACAAAAGGTAGGAATCTGCAACAAAGGTTGGAATAATCCTTGCAATGAACATAGATCACCCGGGGGGGAATGTTTTTTTCTCAACAAAAGTAGAGTTATGATTTGGGTGAATGAAATTGGGGTAAGTATTAAGGTGTTAAATTGGGGATGACGGTTAGGTTTAGGAATTATTAGCCTGTGGTTAAAGGTTAGAGTTAAGCAGGCAGGAAAGAAAATTGCTTGATTCCCCCATCGACTGATATCTCAGCTGATCCCTGCTGAACCGGCATAGGTTCGATCTATCTATGGTTGGCTTTAAACATTAGGTTTAGGTTAAGAATTGGGTTTTGGAGATAGGTTGGGATTATGTTTTAGGTGTAGGAGTTAAATTGGGGTTAATGTTTAGATTAAGGATTTAGGCTGGGTTTAAGGATTAGGTTTAGAAGTTATGTTGTAGTTACCGGTTAGGTTTAGGAGTTAGGTTGGAGTTAAGGGTTAGGTTTAGGAGTTAGGTTGGGGTTAGGATTAGGAGTTTAGTTGGAGTTAATGGTTAGGTTTAGGAGTTAGGTTGGAGTTAGGGGTTAGGTTTAGGTGTTAGATTGGGGTTAGGGATTAAATTTAGGAGTCAGATTGATATTTAGGGTTAGGAGAATAAGGTTAGGGTTTAGGTTTAGAAGTTCGGTTTGAGTTACGGGTTAGGATTAGGAGTTTGGTTGGAGTTAATAGTTAGGTTTAGGAGTTGGGTTGGAGTTAAGGTTTAGGTGTTAGATTGGGGTTAGGGATTCAATTTAGGAGTCAGATTGATATTTAGGGTTAGGAGAATAAGGTTAGGGTTTAGGTTTAGAAGTTCGGTTTGAGTTACGGGTTAGGATTAGGAGTTTGGTTGGAGTTAATGGTTAGGTTTAGAAGTTGGGTTGGAGTTAAGGGTTAGGTGTTAGATTGGGGTTAGGGATTCAATTTAGGAGTCAGATTGATATTTAGGGTTAGGAGAATAAGGTTAGGATTTAGGTTTAGAAGTTAGGTTTGAGTTAGGGGTTAGGATTAGGAGTTTGGTTGGAGTTAATGGTTAGGTTTAGGAGTTAGGTTGGAGTTAAGGGTTAGGTTTAAGTGTTAGATTGGGGTTAGGGATTAAATTTAGGCATCAGAATAATATTAAGGGTTAGGAGAATAAGGTTAGGGTTTAGGTTTTGAAGTTAGGGTAAGGTTATGGGTTTGTTTCGGAGTTTAGCTGGGTCTAAGGCTTAGGTCTTATGATAAGGTAGGTGCATAGTTGCCAACAGTCACGGATTGGCCGGGACGTTCCCGGGATTCAAACCCTTTTCCCGGATTTATTTTGTCCCGGCCAATGTCCCGGCCAATCCGATTTTTCCCGTTTTCCCCGAATTTGGACGCCGCAGGCCACCGCCGCTAGAGGTCCACGGCTGGCGGAGACAATGTCTCGGCCGGCCGCCATGTTCAAGAAGACCAAAACACGGATGTAGTACAATAGAAAATAAAGCCGCTGCGGCGCCGCCCACACCCCGCACCTCTCTGGGGGTGGGCGGCACCGCAGCAGCTTTATCTTCTATTGTACTACATCTGTGTTTTGGCTGGCCGGCCGGCCGGCCACCCCCCCGCCCCGCCCCGCCCCGCCCCGCTGCAGGTCTGTCTGTAATGGAAAGGGGCGGGGGTCGGCAGCGCCACAGCTTAATTTTAATTTTTTTTTGCAGCCACACTGTCGGCTCCGCCTCTATTTTGTTCCCCTTCGGGGAAGGGGAAACAATAATGGCGGCTGAGACAGGAGACGCCTGTGGTTAAGGGGGGACTCCGCTGGGGATGCCTGTGGTAAGGGGGGACTCCGCTGGGAACGCCTGTGGTAAGGGAGGACTCCGCTGGGGACGGCTGAGGTAAGGGGGGACTCCGCTGGGGACGCCTGATGTAAGGGGGGACTCCGATGGGGACGCCTGATGTAAGGGGGGACTCCGCTGGGGACGCCTGAGGTAAGGGGGGACTCCGCTGGGGACGCCTGATGTAAGGGGGGACTCCGCTGGGGACGCCTGATGTAAGGGGGACTCCGATGGGGACGCCTGATGTAAGGGGGGACTCCGCTGGGGACGCCTGAGGTAAGAGGGGACTCCGCTGGGGACGCCTGATGTAAGGGGGGACTCCGCTGGGGACGCCTGAGGTAAGGGGGGACTCCGATGGGGACACTTGATGTAAGGGGGACTCCACTGGGGACGCCTGATGTAAGGTGGGACTCCGCTGGGGACGCCTGATGTAAGGGGGGACTCCGCTGGGGACGCCTGATGTAAGGGGGGACTCTGCTGGGGACGCCTGATGTAAGGGGGACTCCTCTGGGTACACCTGATGTAAGGAAGGACTCCGCTGGGTACGCCTGATGTAAGGAGGGACTCCTCTGGGGACGCCTGATGTAAGGAGGGACTCCGCTGGGGACGCCTGATGTAAGGAGGGACTCCTCTGGGGACACTTGATGTAAGGGGGGACTCCACTGGGGACGCCTGATGTAAGGGGGGACTCCGCTGGGGACGCCTGATGTAAGGGGGGACTCCGCTGGGGACGCCTGATGTAAGGGGGACTCCTCTGGGTACACCTGATGTAAGGAAGGACTCCGCTGGGTACGCCTGATGTAAGGAGGGACTCCTCTGGGGACGCCTGATGTAAGGAGGGACTCCCCTGGGGACACCTGATGGCATCTGGTGGCAGGCGACGTGGCAGGTGACACACTCGGGGCTAACACTGATTCGGCATTTTGGTGAGTTGAATGATTTCATTTTATATTAAAATGTAATAAGAGAAATAATGCACTTCAGTCATCCTGACACCCTAACAACCATGGTGCCGGGATGATTAAAGAGCTAACACCAGATGTTTGGATTATCTTTATCTGTTGATTGTTAAACTCTGGAATACACATATTTCTATTATGGTGTAGGATCTGGGCCTGCTGTCCTTCCATCCTTCCTTCTCTTTCCTTCCCTCCCTCTTTCTTTCTCCCTTCATCCCTCATTCATCTCAGACTTTAACCACACCCCCTTTGAGCCACGCTCATTTAAGCCACTCCCACTACCCGCGTAAACCACGCCCACGCTTCGTGCGCCACTTTTTTCTCCTAAAGTATAACACACCTTCAAATGAATGCCCCACCCCCTAATTATACCAAGGCTCCGCCTACATGCGAAAAAGTGTCACGGATTTTTTTTTTGCAATGTTGGCAACTATGTAGGTGTACAATGAATGACAGAAAAAACTCTAGAACCTCTGTCAGCAGTTAGACTATGTACATTGATGTCTAATTTTCTTGACCTGCTGGATTAGACTTTTAAAGGATCACTGAAGTGGGTGGCAGTTTACGTCATCCCATCTCTGTTACATCAACGTGGATGCCATGAGATCCCCCCCTCCATGTTTGCTGAACATACATCCTTTTATTCATCTTAGAACCATAGTGGTCATTTTTCACCATCAGTTTCTAAGGCGAAAAAGAACTTGTGCCCCAAGCAGAAAATCAAAACAAACACTTGATCAATGAAGTAGTTGTAGTCTGTTGTCAGGCCGAAACTGTCAATATTTGCATCCTATTTTAGCTATGAAGGAGAAGTGGGCCTTCCAAACACAATTATGCTGCCCAGATTAGGGTGACCAGACATCCCCGGTTTCAGGGGACAGCCCCCGGATTGAGGACACTGTCCCCGGACCAAGTCTGTCCCCGGTTTTGTCCCCGGATTGGATTTGAACAGGGGCTGGGGCAATTTCAAAGACAGTCAGTGCAGAATTAAAAGAAAAAAAAATCTGAATTACACCCCCCCCCCCCGTCCTCAGCTCCTACTAGCTTAGGGGGGTGTATTTGTTTCCATTATCTTTGCCCCTTTCTGATGATCATGTGCTGGTCGGAGCGGAGGGAATATTTCTTCAGTTTCGGGTGCATGCCCATTCAGCTCCACTCGCATGTTCTTCTGCCTTGGCTCAAGTCCCGGCCAGCCGCCTGCCTGTTTATCTCCTTGCCTTCCCTGGTAGAGTGATCTTCCTCCTCTCCCCACCCAGTAGTAGCCGGGGCCCGGAGTGTAAGACTTGACAGGCTGTGAGGCGGGCGGTGACAGGCAGAGAGTTGCTGATTGCCACCATTACTAGAAAAAAAAAGAAAGATGTCCCCGGATTTCATTCTAAAAATCTGGTCACCTTAGCCCAGATTAGATCTGAGCATCCCGGAAAACAGACATCTATCGTCACACCGAGATTGTGAACCTTTAGGCAATCCCTGGCAAAAAAGAATTTTATTTTTGTCTGTTTCCATGGCTGATTAGCTGCAGCTGTGAATCTGGAGGGAGTTCAGGCCATCACTTTAGTGAAATGGAATTATGTGAAACTCAAATGTCATTCCGTTCATGAATTGCAGTCACAGTAAAAAAAAAACCTCAACCGCGTGTCAGCCCGGCTCATCACTAATCGGAAACAAAAGTGAACGTCTTTTTGCATATGTGCTGTATTTTTGGTGCCCTAAGATGATCGTTGTATAGGGTTGAAGGGTATTGGAAACACAAGATGTATTTTTCAGTATAATTGGTCTCACAATATGCATTTTTTCAAGCAAATAATTTTTTGGTAGTTTCTTGTCTGGACATCCTCCTAGTTACAGCACTTCCTAATAAAGGCTAACGCTAAGCTGCTACCTTACAATTAAGCAGCAGTGTTATCAGCCTGCTGTGCACACTCCTTCAACTGGCAGACCTGATATGTAGCCCAATGGCCAAATGGCAGCAAGTGCACCACAGGTTGACAACCATACAAGGCCTCCAAAACAGTAGCTTTACAATAGGTTGGTGTAAACAATGTTTTGGAATGCCGGGGACATTCTACACTTAGCTGTACTCTCTACTGTTCTAAAATATGAATTTTCTTGATATATATCCCTCTATTAGAGGAACATTTCCTCATTCCCTTTCCTGGTCATGGAGACAGGAAGTTTGGAAATTCTCCCAAACAGGGACCATGGGCAATCAAAACTATTTTCAGTAGAGTTTGGGAAGGTTTTAACCTACAGTATCTCACATGTGACAAAACTGAAGAAATTACACTTTGCTACAATGTAAAGTAGTGAGTGTACAGCTTGTATAACAGTGTAAATTTGCTGTCCCCTCAAAATAACTCAACACACAGCCATTAATGTCTAAACCGCTGGCAACAAAGGTGAGTACACCCCTAAGCGAAAATGTCCAAATTGGGCCCAAAGTGTCAATATTTTGTGTGGCCACCATAATTTTTTGTGTGACCATCATTATTTTCCATATTTCCATTTTCCATATATAGAACGTGGATAAGAATCCAAAGTGAATCTTCAAAGAGAATGAAGAAAAAAACAGTTTATTGAAAAAAACGAATTCAAATTCAACAGATAAAATTGCACCTCCACCACATTCATTTAAAATTTGACAACGTTGTCAAGATACAGGTAGCTACCACATTCATTCAAACTTCACACACTCATCCTAAACAACTAGATAGAAATAGACTTAAATGGTAAAGTTGATATCTGTTATGTTGCAGGAACGACTGCTCAAATAGATAGGGCGCAGCCCAGTATGTTATAGGACACAGTCCATCTTAAGTCTTCAGTGTAGGATAGAGAAGTGTGATCCAGTAATGGACATTTGATCAATCTGAGGTTAGGTTGTTCCTCAGAGCAAAGTCCTTGTGCTGAGGCAATATGGGATCCTCCTAATGTGTATCGAGCGCTGTAGTAATTGCAGCTAGTGCAAGTTCCTACTCCCTTTGAGAAACAAACCATTATTTTCCAGCACTGCCTTAACCCTTTTGGGCATGGAGTTCACCAGAGCTTCACAGGTTGCCACTGGAGTCCCCTTCCACTCCTCCATAACGACATCACAGAGCTGGTGGATGTTAGAGACCTTGCGCTCCTCCACCTTCTGTTTGAGGATGCTCCACAGATGCTCAATAAGGTTTTTGTCTGGAGACATGCTTGGCCAGTCCATCACCTTTACCCTCACCTTCTTTAGCAAGACAGTGGTCGTCTTGGAGGTGTGTTTGAGGTCCTTATCATGTTGGAATACTGCCCTGCGGCTCAGTCTCTGAAGGGAGGGGAACATACTCTGCTTCAGTATGTCACAGTACATGTTGGCATTCATGGTTCACTCAATGAACTGTAGCTCCCCAGTGCCCGCAGCACTCATGCAGCCCCAGACCATGACACTCCCACCATTATGCTTGACTGTAGGCAGGACACCCTTGTCTTTGTACTTCTCACCTGGTTGCCGACACACACACTTGACACCACCTCAGGGTCTTGGCAATCTTCTTATAGCCTAGGCCATCTTTATGTAGAGGAACAATTCTTTTTTTCAGATCCTCAGAGTTCTTTGCCATGAGGTGCCATGTTGAACTTCCAATGACCAGTATGAGAGAGTGAGAGTGATAACCGTAAATTTAACACACCTGCTCCCCATTCACACCTGAGACATTGTAACACTAATGAGTCACATGACACCGGGGAGGGTAAATGGCTAATTGGGCCCAATTTGGACATTTTCACTTAGGGATGTACTCACGTTTGTTGCCAGTGGTTTAGATATTAATGGCTGTGTGTTGAGTTACTTTGAGGGGACAGCAAATTTACACTGTTATACAAGCTGTACATTCACTACTTTACATTGTATCAAAGTGTAATTTCTTCAGTGTTGTCACATGAAAAGATATAATAAAATATTTACAAAAATGTGAGGGGTGTACTTACTTTTGTGAGATACTGTATATCCGCATGGGGAGATTTCGCCTCCCGTTCTGTCCTGGTGGCAGGTGTAACCTTCAAAAGGAACAAGGGATCCAAAATACCATCAATAGTAATACACGTAAAAGAAACAAAAACAACAAAGTTGTTTAACCACCTCAATACTGGGCACTTTTTTTTTTTTTTTGATATGTTCTTTATTGAGAAACGTAGTCATAGTACAACAATTGTAACACAGATATTGCAAAACAATACAAGGAAATTGACAATATCAGGTCTGACCCAAAATAGAAAGGGTCTAGTATGCAGGATATTATTTTTTTAAAGGGAGGAATGAGTGAGGGCAAAGACAGAAATCAGGAAAGTGGTGATGGAAGGGATTGGGAAAGCATGTACATGGTTTAGCAATATCAGCTTATACTCTACAATGAATAGTAAGCAGTGGTCATTCCCAGATGGCTCAACTCGGGGCGGGCGATTAGGCATATAGATGATCCTCTATATGGAGGGTCATCAGACAAAAAATGGTGGTAATGCAAGTGGTTAAAGAGGAAGTAAACCATAATGGGTTTTACTTCCTCTTTATTTCCCTGCAAAGGTAAAGCATAACGGGCTACTATGCATCGCATAGTGCCCATTATGTGTCACTTGCCTGAAACTAAAGCCTGCAATGTCACCGCTGTCCCCACTGGCAGCGAGCATCCATCTTCACCCCTTTTCCTTCCGGGGGCCGCAAACTCCGGTTCTGTGACTGGCCAGAGTCGTGTGATGTCACTCCTGCACATGCGCACGGAAGCCGCCAGTCAGGGCATGACCCCTTTAGAAACGGTACGATCTGCCATTTCTAAAGTGCGCATGCGCCGTAAACATCGGTGCATGCACCATAGACATCAGCGCACGGCTTTATTGTAAATATCTCCTAAACCATGGAGGTTTAGGGGATATTTCCAGCCCCTACAGGTAAGCCTTAAAATAGGCTTACCTGTAGGTAAAAGTGGTTGTACAAGGTGTACAACTACTTCAAGCACATGCTGTAGCTCGGGGGTCTGACAGCCAGTATTACCAGTGATCATAGAATTTATTCACATTCATCTGTGATTTAGCAAATAGGCCATAGATAAATGATCGTTTAAGATATCAGTAGTACAGTTCAGAGTGGGTGCATTAGTCTGTTTCCAGAGCCTAGCAATGGAAAGGCGAGAAGAAATTAGGATATGTGTGATAATAGGGTGACATTTTGGATGCCAGTTTGAGAGTCCTAGTCCGAAGAGAGCCATCTGAGAAGTTAATGTGAGAGATACTTTAGTTACATCTTTAATGAGGTTGGAGACATCCATCCAGAATAGGGTAATGAACGGGCATTCCCACCAAATGTGAAAGATATGTCCATCTATATCACAGTTCCTCCAGCATTTCCTGGAATGAGATGTGAATGTTCGGGTAGAGGTTTTTCAATAATGTCTCAAATGAGAGAAGTTTCTGGAGTATATGGTGGGGGTGCTAATTGCTTGATGCCGAATGGAAGGAGAAAACTCATTTTGTAGGGTGGATTCCCAGAAAGATATAGCTGAGGATTTCCCTTCCTGTTTAGGTTTTATAAGCAGTTCACAGAAGTGTGAGATACCGCATATTTTGTTGTTGGTTAGGTTGAAGAAGGATGAAATGTCCTTGGTAAGAATGTTGAGTAAAGTCAAGGTAGGTGCAAGGATGTGGCAGATTCTTAGGTAAATGTAGAAATCCTTATTAGGGATGACAAAGAGCGCTTTAAGTTGTTGAAAGGACATAAGCTGATGTTTCTGGAACAGGTCACCTATTTTTTGGAGACCTAGTGAGGCCCACCTCTGTAGAGGTAAGTCCGGAGGAGAGACAAGGGGGATAATGGTAGCTGATGAAGTGCCTGAGTATGTAGCCCCAAAGAGGTTTGGTTGATTGCTTTCCATGTGGATATTGTAACCACACGGCTGCCAGAATCGATGAAGGGCTATGAGTCAGGGCTGAAGCTTCAATTTGAGTCCAAAGCTGTGAAGAGGTAGAGTCCCAGAGTTTTTTGGCTTGGTTGAGTATTGTTGCTTTGTAGTAGGATCTGAGGTCTGGTACTCCAGGTCCAGCATATGTTTTGAGGATTTTTTCACCCCCTTCCTGCCCAGGCCAAGTTTCAGCTTTCTGCACTCTCACACTTTAAATGAGAATTAGTCAGTCATGCAACACTGTACCCAAATTAAATTTTTATATATTTTTTCAAACAAATAGAGCTTTCTTTTGGTGGTATTTAATCACCACTGGGTTTTTATTTTTTGCGCTACAAATGAAAAAAAGACCGAAAGTTTTTCTTAGTTTCTGTTATAACATTTTGAAAATAAGTAATTTCTGTTCATAAATTTTGACCAAAATTTATACTTCTACATTTCTTTGGTAAAAAAAAATGCAAATCGGTGTATATTATTTGGTCTGCGTGAAAATTAGTGGGTCCACAAACTATGGTACCAATCATTAAAGTGGTTGTAAACCCACTTTTTCAACTTGCACCTACAGGTAAGCCTAGATTAAGGCTTACCTGTAGGTGCAAGAAATATCTCCTAAACCTACACGGTTTAGGAGATATTTACTAAAATGACAACGGCGCATTTATGGGGTTAATCCCATTCACATACTCGGCTACTTCCCAGCAATCGCTGGGCGTAGCCGAGTGGGACGCCTCCCGCGCGCATGCTAGTCATAATAGCTCATTATGCCTTTCTCTTGCAGGTGGGCCAAAAAAAATAAAAAAATAAAAGTGGGTTTACAACCACTTTAAAAATTGATCACACCACTGACAACCTATCTCATTTCTTGAGGCCCTAACGTGTCCCCAAATTAGCCCTTTTTGGAAAGTAGACAGTACAAGGTATTTAGTAAGTGGCATGACAAGTTTTTTGAAGCTGTAATTTTTTCCCACAATACTTTGGAAAATTAAAAAATTATTATAATTTTTTCCCCACAAAAATGTCATATTAACAAGTTATTTCTCACACACGACATAGGCATACTTGCAGCTACACCCCAAAACACATTCTGCTACTTGTCCTGAGTATGGCTATACCACATGTGTGAGACTTTTTCGCAGCCTGGCCACATAGAGAAGTGCAAGATCCAAGGAGTACTTCAGCCACTATCCACTTTAAGACCATGCCTTTTTCTGACACTTTTTGTTTATAAGTAAAAATCTGTATTTTTGCTAGAAAATTACCTAGAACCCCCAAACATTATATCTTTTTATAGCAGAGGCCCTAGGAAATAAAATGGTGAGTTTTGCAAATTTTTATGTCACTCGGTATTAGTGCAGCAGTTTTGCTAAAGCAATTTTACACACTAGCGCATAAATACATTTTAATACATTTTAATGCACACAGAGACAATATAATACCCAAATGTTCGGTAAACTATAAAATATGGTGTTGCGCCATGTAAATAGATACCAAACAAATCACGCTTTTAAATTGTGCATGCTTGTGAAATGGCGTCAAACGTTGTTGTTTGAACATCTCCATAGGCGACGCTTTTTAGCCTTTATTGGTTACCAGTTTAGAGTTACACAATTATTGCTCTCGCTCCACATGCATGGTGCTATCACTGTTTACATATGCTTGCGGGGCCAACGTGTGCGTTCGGCTTTGCACGCGAACAGGGACGCTTTAAATGTTTTATTTATTTATTGGTGGGACACTGGTACACTGACAGATGTTTTTGTGCACTTGTACACTGACAGATATTGATCACCCAGCAGCAGACACTGACAGATGTTGATGTCACAATGGTACACTATTGCAGATGTTTTGTGCACTGGTACAGATGTGATGGGAATACTGACAGATGTTTTGTGCACTGGTACAGATGTGATGGGAATACTGACAGATGTTTTGTGCACTGGTACATATGTTTATGGGGGCAATGTGACAGATGTGTATGGGGACAGGGATAGTGGTGCTTGGTGTACTGTGTGTGGTGGGGGGATCTGTGACAGCTCTGTGTGTGAAATCATCCTTACACACAGAGCTGTCACAGGCCTTGCTGCCACAGGCCTTGCAGGAACCAATTTCCTTCAGAAGTCACCTAATTAGTAAATGGAGTCCACCTGTGTGTAATTTAATCTCAGTATAAATACAGCTGTTCTGTGAAGCCCTCAGAGGCCAAGGAATACACCAGACAGGTCAGGGTTAAAGTTGTGGAGAAGTTTGAAGCAGGGTTAGGTTAAAAAAAACCTCCCAAGCTTTGAACATCTCACAGAGCACTGTTCAATCCATCATCCGAAAATCGAAAGAGTATGGCACAACTGCAAGCGTACCAAGACATGGCTGTCCACCTAAACTGACAGACCAGGCAAGGAGAGCATTAATCATGGAGGCAGCCAAGAGGCCCATGGAAACTCTGGAGGAGCTGCAGCGATCCACAGCTCAGGTGGGAGAATCTGTCCACAGGATAACTATAATGCCGCGTACACGTGACCATTTTTCATGATGAGAAAAATGCAATTTTTTTATTTGGTCATTAAAAACTATCGTGTGTAGGCTCCAGAGCATTTTTTGCGACGTGAAAAATGGGCATTAAAAATTTGGAACATGCTCTATTTGTTCTCGTCGTTTTTCACGTCGTTGTTTTTTGTGAAAAAACGCGCATGCTCAGAAGCAAGTTATGAGACGGGAGCGCTCGTTCTGGTAAAACTAGCGTTCATAATGGAGATAGCACATTCGTCACGCTGTAACGGACTGAAGAGCACGAGGCTGAAAAGCGCGAATCGTCTCTCACCAAACTTTACTAACACGAGGATCAGCAAAAGCAGCCCAAAGGGTGGCGTCATCCGAATAGAACTTCCACTTTATAGTGCCGTCGTACATTTCGTACGTCACTGCGCTTTGCTCGAGCATTTTTTTTTCATGATAGTGTGTAGGCAAGGCAGGCTTGAGAAGAATCACGTCGAGAAAAACGTCGTTTTTTTCAATGACATTAAAAACGGTCGTGTGTACACGGCATTAGTCGTGCACTCTACAAATCTGACTGTTATGGAAGAGTGGCAAGAAGAAAGCCATAAGAAGTCCCTTTTGCAGTTTGCAAGAAGCCATGTGGGGGACACAGCAAACATGTGGAAGAAGGTGCTCTCGTCAGATGAGACCAAAATTTTACTTTCTGGCCTAAAAGCAAAACGCTATGCGTGGCGGAAAACTAACACTGCACATCACCCTGAACACATCATCCCCACCGTGAAACATGGTGGTGGCAGCATCATGTTGTGAGGATGGGTTTTTTTTCAGCAGGGACAGGGAAGCTGGTTGGAGTTGATGGGAAGATGACTGGAGCCAAAAACAGTGCAATCTTAGAAGAAAACCTGCAAGAGACTTGAGACTTGGGCGGAGATTCACCTTCCAGCAGGACAATGACCCTAAACATACAGCCAGAGCTACAATGGAATTGTTTAGATCAAAGCATTTTCATGTGTTAGAATGGCCCAGTCAAATTCCAGATCTAAATCCAATTGAGAATCTGTGGCAAGTCTTGAAAATTGCTGTTCACAGATGCTCTCCATCCAATATAGTTACATAGTTACATAGTAGGTGAGGTTGAAAAAAGACACAAGTCCATCAAGTCCAACCTGTGTGTTTGATTATATGTCAGTATTACCTTGTATATCCCTGTATGTTGTGGTCGTTTAGGTGCTTATCTAATAGTTTCTTGAAACTATCGACGCCCCCCGCTGAGACCACCGCCTGTGGAAGGGAATTTCACATCCTTGCTGGTCTTACAGTAAAGAACCCTCTACGTAGTTTAAGGTTAAACTTATTTTCTTCTAATTTTAATGAGTCTTGTTAAACTCCCTTCCGCAAAAAGGTTTTATCCCTATTATGGGGTCACCAGTATGGTATTTGTAAATTGAAATCATATCCCCTCTCAAGCGTCTCTTCTCCAGAGAGAATAAGTTCAGTGCTCGCAACCTTTCCTCATAACTAATATCCTCCAGACCCTTTATTAGCTTTGTTGCCCTTCTTTGTACTCGCTCCATTTCCAGTACATTCTTCCTGAGGACTGGTGCCCAGAACTGGACAGCATACTCTAGGTGCGACCGGACCAGAGTCTCGTAGAGCGGGAGAATTATCGTTTTATCTCTGGCGTTAATCCCCTTTTTAATGCATGCCAATATTCTGTTTACTTTGTTAGCAACAGCTTGCCAAATGCTTCTTTCTCAACTGACATTTCTTAAGTGGTCATTCGGCTGAGTTTGAGCTTCTATCCCAAACTCAGTTGAACCATTACCTCTTTGTACAACCACACCTTAACTGAAGTATTCTAGTAAACGTTCAAAGAACATAAACGCATTGAGTGTTGTCTTATTACTTAAAGGTATTGCAATGATGTCTGAACCCAGAGTGTCAGGTGGGTTGGAAGGTTCGCAGGGTCATGGCGATGCAGATGAGCAGGTAAATCCAAGCAGTCCTCTAGGGGGCCGTGCTGCATGCAGTGTTAGTTTTCCGCCACACATAGCGTTTTGCTTTTACGCCAAAAGAAACATTATGGTCTCACCTGACCACAGCACCTTCTTCCACATGTTTGCTGTGTCCCCTACATGGCTTTTCGCAAACTACAAATGGGAGTTCTTATGGTTTTCTTTAAACAATTGCTTTCTTCTTGCCACTCTTCCATAAAGGCCAGATTTGTGGAGTGCACGACTAAAAGTTGTCCTGTGGACAGATTCTCCTACCTTAGCTGTGGATCTCTACAGCTCCTCCAGAGTTAAAAAATAAAAAGAATATACTGCGCTGTGTATAAAAGTGAATACAAAAATTGGCTGCCAACACAGCTGTAGACAAAAAGCAATAATGTGAATATGGATAAAGTGTAGCGCTAATTATTGTATACAGGTGTAAAAGCTAAACACATCTGGTTAAATATTACAAAACAAATGTGTATATATATATATTGTGACAGCAGGAAGGTAAAGTCACCTGGTTGCATCCAGGGGGGTAGATATATTTCTCCCAGATTCAGGCTTTATGCCGACTTATACAACTAGGGAGTTGATGAAGCCCAGCTGAGGCTAGTGGGCTCATGAATGACTCATACCTCTAGGGAGAGTGCTGGGCGTCGTGAGGCAGGGAGTTGATGAGACCAGCTGAAGCTTGTCAGCTCATTTAGGCCTCTATAAGAACTCCCAGATTCATTAGGTGTTAGCTCATGCCTGGAACCAGACCTGTGTGGACTGTCTAGGGAGAGTGAACCCCTGTGCGGTGAGGCAAAGCCTGTGTGGCTATTTGTTTGGACTTTTACTAAACCAGGGACTTAGGGACTAGGACAGCACCAGGCTGATCCCAGTTGTTAGTTTAGGAAACCTGCATGTTTAGTCAGAGGTCAAACTGACCAGGATTTATTTTGTTTATGTTTCTTTTTGGCTTTGCTGTGTTTTTGTCACTGTACATAGAGAAATAAACCGCACCTTTTGATTTTGAAAACCACAACCTCCGTCTGCTGGCCCTGTTTTTGTGTGGGGAGCCCAACCAGGGGGTCACACACACCCGCTACCGAGTTAACCCCCTCACAGTTGGTGGAGAACCAGTGGCAGTTTTTTTTAAGCCAGCATGGAGGAGATACTGAAACAGCTGGCTCTAGCAAATGCCAATCAACAGCAGACAAATGCAGGTTTGCAAAGGAGCCTTGCAGCCCAGCAGCAAGCTCATCAACAAGCCCAGCAGCAATCTGAGGCCCGCTTCATAGACCTGTTACAGAAGCAAGAGCAGAGACTACAACAAATGGAAGCAGTAATGCAGCAACGTCCGCAGACCAGTGAGGAAAGCCGTCCCACTAATACCGCGTCCTTTGGGGTGAGTCGTTTATTGACAAAAATGACTGGAGAGGATGATCCAGAGGTATTTTTGACCACATTTGAAAGGACTGCTGAAAGAGAAAAGTGGCCTGAGGAGCAGTGGGCTGGACTGGTGGCTCCTCTGTTAACTGGTGAATCGCAGAAGGCTTACTATGACCTAGAGCCTGACCAAGCAAAAGACTATGTGATGCTAAAAGCTGAAATATTGGCAAGGCTGGGTGTCACCCTGGCTGTCCGGGCTCAGCGTGTGCATAACTGGACTTTCCAGCTTGGAAAACCCCCCAGGTCTCAAATGTATGATCTCATTCACCTGAGCAGGAAGGCGAAAGCCCGAACAGATATATCACGTTAATCTGTTGAAAGCCTGGAGGGATAGAGAGTCCCTAGTCGCAGAAACTTGGTCACCAGCTCAAACTGGTTGCGTGATTCCGGAGGTTGGAATAGCAGCCACCTTGTCACAACCCCAACAACAGGAGGTTAAGGAGTTTGTGCTTCGCAACAAGGAGGTGTTCTCTGAGCTGCCGGGACAAACATCTGGGGTAGAGCATGATATTATTACCCCGCCCGGTGAAAGGGTGAAGTTAAAACCCTATCGGATCCCAGAGGCCCGACGGGAGGCAATACGGGAGGAAGTACAGAAAATGCTGAACTTAGGGGTGATAGAGGAGTCCCAAAGTGATTGGTCTAGTCCCATTGTGTTGGTGCCTAAACCGGATGGGAGCTGGCGATTTTGTAACGATTTTCGTCAGTTGAACAAAGTTACAAAATTTGACACCTACCCCATGCCACGTATAGATGAGTTGATCGACCGGCTGGGAACAGCCCGATACATGACGACTCTTGACCTCACAAAAGGGTATTGGCAAATTCCCCTGGCCAAGTCGGCCAAAGAGAAAACCGCATTTGTAACCCCAGACGGGGCGTTCCAATATAAGAGAATGCCGTTCGGGTTACAGAATGCGCCAGCCACATTCCAGCGGAAAATGGACCAGATACTGAGGCCCCATCGGAAGTATGCTGCGGCTTACCTGGATGACGTAATTGTCCATAGCACAGATTGGGCCTCACATCTGCCAAAAGTGCAAGCAGTCCTAGACTCTATCCGGGAAGCGGGGTTTACGGCTAACCCCAAGAAGTGTACCATTGGGCAGGAGGAGGCCAAATATCTTGGGTACACCATTGGCAGGGGAGTAATAAAACCCCAACTCAACAAAGTCGAGGCCATCCAGAGTTGGCCACGTCCCAACAGCAAGAAGCAGGTACGAGCCTTTCTGGGAATCGCGGGTTATTATCGGCGCTTCATTCCCCACTTTGCTTCTAAGGCTGTGCCCCTAACCAACCTGACGAAAGGGAAAGGGTCGGTCATGATTAAATGGACCCCCGAGGCGGAGGCAGCATTCCAATTCTTGAAACAAGCCTTATGTAGCCAGCCAGTGTTGTACTCACCCGACTTCTCTAAAGACTTTGTCGTACAAAGTGATGCGTCAGATGTGGGGTTAGGAGCAGTATTGTCCCAGGTCTGGAACGGGGAAGAGCACCCAGTCATTTACCTCAGCAGGAAGTTGAAGTCCCATGAGGTAAATTACGCCACGGTTGAAAAGGAGTGTTTAGCGGTGAAGTGGGCTCTAGATTCCCTTCGGTACTATCTGCTAGGTAGGCACTTTGACATGGTTACGGATCACGCTCCGTTAAAGTGGATGGCTCAAAACAAGGAGACAAATAGAAGAGTGAATAGGTGGTTCCTGGCCCTACAGGAATTCAACTTCACAGTAAAGCATCGCCCTGGCGTTCAAATGGGGAATGTGGATGCTTTGTCTCGAGTACATGAATGCCTGATTGCTGGTGTTCCAACCCCAAGGTTAAAACAAGAGGGGGGGGTATGTGACAGCAGGAAGGTAAAGTCACCTGGTTGCATCCAGGGGGGTAGATATATTTCTCCCAGATTCAGGCTTTATGCCGACTTATACAACTAGGGAGTTGATGAAGCCCAGCTGAGGCTAGTGGGCTCATGAATGACTCATACCTCTAGGGAGAGTGCTGGGCGTCGTGAGGCAGGGAGTTGATGAGACCAGCTGAAGCTTGTCAGCTCATTTAGGCCTCTATAAGAACTCCCAGATTCATTAGGTGTTAGCTCATGCCTGGAACCAGACCTGTGTGGACTGTCTAGGGAGAGTGAACCCCTGTGCGGTGAGGCAAAGCCTGTGTGGCTATTTGTTTGGACTTTTACTAAACCAGGGACTTAGGGACTAGGACAGCACCAGGCTGATCCCAGTTGTTAGTTTAGGAAACCTGCATGTTTAGTCAGAGGTCAAACTGACCAGGATTTATTTTGTTTATGTTTCTTTTTGGCTTTGCTGTGTTTTTGTCACTGTACATAGAGAAATAAACCGCACCTTTTGATTTTGAAAACCACAACCTCCGTCTGCTGGCCCTGTTTTTGTGTGGGGAGCCCAACCAGGGGGTCACACACACCCGCTACCGAGTTAACCCCCTCACAGTATATATATATATATATATATATATATATATAACTCATCAGTTATGTGAAATATCACCACGCGACTATGTTCAGTGAAACTTCACGGAATGAATTATAAATTCCACTAAAACTGTGAAAGAAACATATCAATAAGTAGAGGAGGTTGAGTCCAGTAACTGTGAATGAAGGTAACAGAAAGTGACAACAGTCCAAATATATAGATGTAGTCTGACAAATTGAGATGGAAAATCCAACACAGGTGCGACCCTCTAGATGGAAAGACAATTGTCAAGAGCACCACCACCGATAGTAGGAGGAGGCTTACCGGATGCCAATGACTTAGAGAGGCATTCACCACCCAAGTCACGAAAAGCTTATATGGTCGATCAACTCGATGGGTACAGCTGGTCCTGAATCCAACCGGCAACTCGACACCAGCAATCCAAAACTTCAATGCATACCAGAAGATGTGTACCATGTATTCTTATTGGGGACAGAGACTCGGTATCCACATGCCATGCCTGATATAATGAAAGGAAACTCACATAGCGTGATACCGTTTAACCACTTCAATACCATGCACTTATGCACCTTCCCGCCCAGACCAATTTTCAGCTTTCAGTACTCTCACACTTTGAATGACAATTACTTAGTCATGCTACACTGTATCCAAACAAAATTTTTATCATTTTCTTCTCACAAATAGAGCTTTCTTTTGGTGGTATTTAATCGCCACTGGGTTTTTTATTTTTTGCGATATAAGCAAAAAAACAGCAATTTTTAAAAAAAAAAACACTTTTTTTTTGTTTCTATTGTAAAATTTTGCAAATAAGTAATTTTTCTTCATAAATTTGTGCCAAAATGTATACTGCTACATATCTTTGGTAAAATGAACCCAAATTAGTGTATATTATTTGGTCTTTGTGAAAGTTATAGAGTCTACAAACTATGGTGGCAATCACTGAAAATTTATCACATCTGATCACGCCTGATGTACTGAAGGGATATCTAATTTCTTGAGACACTAACAAGCGAGGAAAGTACAAATACCCCAAAATTACCCCTTTTTGGAAAGTAGACAGTCCAAGGTATTTACTAAGAGGCGTGGTGAGTTTTTTGAAGTTGTATTTTTTTCCCACAATTCTTGGGAAAATTAAAAAAAAAAATTATTATTTTTTTTTACACAAACTGGTCATATTAACAGTTTTTTTCTCTCACACAGCATATGCATAATTGCAACTACACCCCAAAATACATTCTGCTACTCCTCCTGAGTGTAGCGATACCACATGTGTGAGACTTTTACACAGCCTGGCCACATACAGAGGCCCAACATTGAAATAGCACCTTCAGGCGTTCTACAAGCATAAATCGCACATATCCTTTCTCAACCACCTATTACACTTTTGAAGGCCCTGGAGCAACAGGACAATGGAATTTTCCACAAAATGACCCCATTTTGGAAAGCACACACCCCAATGTATAATCTATGAAGCATTATGAGTCTTTTGAACGGTTCATTTTTTTCCAGAAGGTTTTGGAAAATGTGGAGAAAAAATGAAAATGCATTTTTTTTACACAAAGTTGTCCATTTATAAGATATTTCTAACGCATAGCATATACATAGCAAAAATGACACCCCAAAATGCATTCTGCTACTCCTCCTGAGTATAGCGATACCACATGTGTGAGACTTTTACACAGCCTGGCCATATACAGAGGCCCAACATTGAAGTAGCACTTTCAGGCGTTCTACAAGCATAAATCGCACATATCCTTTCTCAACCACCTATTACAATTTTGAAGGCCCTGGAGCACCAGGACAATATAATTTTCCACAAAATGACCCCATTTTGGAAAGCACACACCCCAACGTATAATCTATGAAGCATTATGAGTCTTTTGAACGGTTCATTTTTTTCCAGAAGGTTTTGGAAAATGTGGAGAAAAAATGAAAATGCATTTTTTTTACACAAAGTTGTCCATTTATAAGATATTTCTAACGCATAGCATATACATAGCAAAAAAAACACCCCAAAATGCATTCTTCTACTCCTCCTGAGTATAGCGATACCACATGTGTGAGACTTTTACACAGCCTGGCCATATACAGAGGCCCAACATTGAAGTAGCACTTTCAGGCGTTCTACAAGCATAAATCGCACATATCCTTTCTCAACCACCTATTACAATTTTGAAGGCCCTGGAGCACCAGGACAATAGAATTTTCCACAAAATGACCCCATTTTGGAAAGCACACACCCCAACGTATAATCTATGAAGCATTATGAGTCTTTTGAACGGTTCATTTTTTTCCAGAAGGTTTTGGAAAATGTGGAGAAAAAATGAAAATGCATTTTTTTTACACAAAGTTGTCCATTTATAAGATATTTCTAACGCATAGCATATACATAGCAAAAATGACACCCCAAAATGCATTCTGCTACTCCTCCTGAGTATAGCGATACCACATGTGTGAGACTTTTACACAGCCTGGCCATATACAGAGGCCCAACATTGAAGTAGCACTTTCAGGCGTTCTACAAGCATAAATCGCACATATCCTTTCTCAACCACCTATTACACTTTTGAAGGCCATGGAGCACCAGGACAATGGAATTTTCCACAAAATGACCCCATTTTGGAAAGCACACACCCCAACGTATAATCTATGAGGCATTATGAGTCTTTTGAACGGTTCATTTTTTTCCAGAAGGTTTTGGAAAATGTGGAGAAAAAATGAAAATGCATTTTTTTTACACAAAGTTGTCAATTTATAAGATATTTCTAACACATAATATGTACATAGCAAAAATTACACCCCAAAATGCATTCTGCTACTCCTCCTGAGTATGGCGATACCACATGTTTGAGACTTTTACACAGCCTGGCCACATACAGAGGCCCAACATCCAAGTAGCACCTCCAGGCATTCTAGCAGCATTAATTGCACATATCATTTTCTGACTACCGATCACATTTTTGAAGGCCCTTCATATATCTAACACATAGCAGGTACATACCAAATAACAAAAGATTACCTGTGGTTTTAGAAGTGCAGTGGTCCACAGAGGAGAGCATCGGTCCAGGCAGCAGGCAGGGATGAGGTCAGCGACAGCAAAAGCAATCATCCAGGCAGCAGGCAGGAATACTGTCCATAGTTCGCACAGGCAGAGATACTGTCAGCACAGCCAGAGCACAGCCAAAGCACAGGTCCAGGTAGCAGGCAGAGGTGTCCCGGCAGAAATGCTGTCCAAAGTCAGTAGAGGCAGCAGGCAGATATATGGTCAACACAGCCAAAGTATTGGTCCAAGCAGCAGGAAGAAACATGGTCCATAATGTCATGGGTCATTACAGGCAGTAATATGGTCAGCACAGCCAAATTATTGGTCCAGGCAGCAGGAAGGACCATCAAGCTTAGGGCCAGGGGGACAGGGGTAGAGGCTTCTCCCACCCAAATCGCTTTGAAGCCTCCGGGCAACCAGACCCTGTTCTTGGAGCACAGAAAACGAAAAACTGGTTTTCTCTACTCAGAACGCTATTCTGAAGCCCCTCACATATGTGAGACCCCTGTGTACTAAAAGTAGATGGCCAAAAGATCAGTCCAAGTGGCAGGCAAAAACATGGTCGATTAACAGGCCAAGGTCGGTACACGTGGAAGTCAGAAACGTGGTTTAAATCGGCAGGCAGAGGCATCGTCGGTAAACAGGCTGAGGTTGGTGCACGTGGAGGTCAGAAACGTGGTTTAAATCGGCAAGCAAAGACATCGTCGGTAAACAGGCCAGGGTCAGTTAATTAACATGGAAGGTAGTTAGTAACATGGTAGCAGGCAAATAGGGAAATGGCAGTCTGTTAATAATAAGGGGAACTAATGGATGTATGATAATTTTTGAAGCAATTTCCGATGCACAGGCCAGGTTGGGAGGGACAATTGGGACAATAATAGCTGGTGTCTCTTCTTACTCCTCCTCTGCTGCATACACGGCATTTCTTTTGGCGTCTTCTTCCAGATTCTGTGCGGGGGATGCTAAAGGGATAGTGTCGCTCGTGAAGCCGACTCACACTATCAGAGCGAATGCTTCCTGGGGCGGGATCTTGTTGGTAAATGAGGGCATCGATGATATCTTCGATATATTGGAGGTAGTGGAGTCGGTGATTTTGAGTTGCTTTTTGGTAGCAGACAAACGAATTAAAAAGGGCCATGTGAAACAGATGAAACGCAACTTTTTTGTGGCAATAACGGGACTTGCTGGTTGATAAGTAGGGCTGTAGCATCTGGTCGTTTAAATCCACACCCCCCCCCCCCCCCATGTACAAATTGTAGTCGTGGACACATTCGGGCTTTACAATGGAGCCGCGTCTTCTTGGGATCTCCACCATGGTGTCATTGTGGATCGTAGAGAGGATGTGGACATCTTTCTTGTCCCTCCACTTCATGGCCAACACCTCCTCGTTCCTCATGGATGCCGATTCTCCAGGTCGCAATTTTTTTGTCAATAAATTTTGTGGGAATCCCTTCCAGTTTTTTTTGAAGGTACCGCAGGCCGGGGTTTGTTTACTGTAAAGGTGGCGAAAAAGGGGCAGGCTGGTATAATAATTATCAACATATAAATGGTAACCTTTTCCGAACAGGGGGTATGCCAACTCCCAGACAATTTTCCCACTGGTTCCAATATATGTGGGGCAATCACGGGGCTGGAGCTGGGAGTCTTTGCCTTCGTAGATCCTGAATTTGCAGACGTATCCAGTGGCTCGATCACATAATTTATTTAATTTTAACCCATACCTGGCTCTCTTGCTTGGTATGTACTGCTTGAACTGCAGTCGGCCGGTGAAATGTACGAGGGACTCGTCCACACAAATTTTTTGATCTGGGATGAAAACTTCTTCAAATCGCTGGGAAAAGGCATTGATTAGGGGGCGTATCTTGTACAATTTGTCGTAGTTGGGATGATCTCGGGGAGGGCACTGTGAATTGTCATTGAAGTGGAGAAAGCGCATAATCATGTCGTATCTTTTCCTGGACATGACAGCGGAATATATGGGCATGTGTTGGATGGGGCGTTTGGACCAATATGAATGGACTTCGTTCTTTTTTGTAAGCCCCATATTGAACATAATGCCCAAAAATAATTTAAATTCCTCCAATGTTAGACGCCGCCACTGGAACATGCGGGCGTAGGAAGAATCGGGGTTGGCAGCAATAAATTGGGATGCATACAGATTCGTTTGATCCACTATATTCTGCAGCAAATCTTGTGGGAAAAATAAACAAAAATAATCAAATTTAGAAAAATTTGTAGTGTAGGGCTGCACACCTGGCTGTGCGGTGAAAGGGGGGATGATAGCGGATCCTGAGTTGGCAGGCAACCATAAGGGGTTTGCCAGGGCATCGGGAAGGTAGGATTGGGGCTGGATTCTTCGGGTTGGGCGTGCATTTCCATTGCTTGTACTGGGCTCCTCTTCCTGGGGTATGGCGCTGCTGGTGGTGGGCAGTTCTCCTGATCTTGGTGCTGATCTTGGTGCTGATCTTGGTGCCGATCGCATTCTTTTGGGAGGGACGGTTTCCTCCGGGGACTCGGACTCTGAGCCACTATCCTCCACTGGCTCGTATTCCGAACCAGAATCGAATAATGGGAGCTCCCCGCTGCTCTCATCATCCGACATGGCAAGAATGGCATATGCCTCCTCAGGTGTGTAAACCCTTTGGGACATTATGGCAGTGCTTATTGGTGGGCCTGTGTAATGGTACTGCTGGTGGTAGTGGTGGCGGTCTGTGTGGTAGTACCGATGGAGGTATTAGTGGTGGGCCTGTGTGGTGGTACCGATGGCGGTATGGGTGGTGGTGGTACCAATGGCGGTACAGGTGGTGGTGGTACCAATGGCGGTACGGGTGGTGATGGTACTGATGGCGGTACAGGTGGTGGTACAGGTGGTGGTGGCACTACCGACGGTGGTACGGGTGGTGGTACTGGTGGTGGTACCGATGGCGGCACTAGTGGTGATACTGGTAGCGGGCCTGTGTGGCAGTATAGATGCTGGGCCTGGTGGCGGTACTGGTGGTGGTACTGGTACCGATGGCGGTACTGGTAGCCTGTGTGGCGGTGCCAATGGCGGTACCGATGGAGGTGGGCCTGTGACAGATGATTGACAGATGGGCTGATTGATTGACAGATGGGCTGATTGATTGATTGACAGATGGGTTGATTGATTGACAGATGGGGTGATTGATTGACAGGTGGGGTGATTGATTGACAGATCGGCTGATTGATTGACAGATCGGCTGATTGATTGACAGATGGGCTGATTGATTGACAGATGGGCTGATTGACAGATAGGCTGATTGACAGATGGGCTGATTGACAGATGGGCTGATTGGCTGGGCTGATTGATGTGCTGGGCTGTGTGACAGGTCCTCTTTATGGGGGGGGGGGGGGCGTGTTGTGCACTGTAAACTTATGTAGACAAACTACACTGAGCTAACTTACTGATCTCTTCTCTCTCCTCACAGATCGGTGTGTGAGGAGAGAGCAGGGATCAGGTAGTAACTCCTGTGGAGTTTGTTTACATTTGTGACCGGCTGTGATTGGACACAGCCGGTCACGTGGTAAACAGCCAATTCATTGGCTGTTTACTCTGATCGGGGACGCGCTGTGTCCAAGGGACACTCGCCTTCCCCGATCCCCGCTCTGCAAGCCTGTAGCGCGCCGTCGAGTTTGTTTTGACAGGTGATCGGCTGTGACTTTGACACAGCCGATCACATGGTAAACAGCCAATGAAATTGGCTGTTTACCGTGATCGGGGAAGCGCTGTGTCCGAGGGACACATGCCATCCCCGATCACCGCGCTGCGCGCCCCCGCGGGCGCGCGCAAGGCATTATCCTGCAGGACGTCATATGACGTCCAGTATCGATAATGCAACCACTTCCCGGACGTCAATTCACTATTGACTGGGCGGGAAGTGGTTAAGGAGTAATATTTATTAAAAAGTATAAAATGGAAACTCACATTTTAGAAGATCATCATAGGCTTATCATAAAGTGCAGGTACATGAGCAATATATGTAGATGGGTCCCCAACGCGTTTCATCTAAAAGTCGTCATTCTCAAGAGTTACCATGGGCCTCTTGGCTGCCTCCATGATTAATACTCTCCTTGCCCGGCCTGTCAGTTTAGGTGGACGGCCATGTCTTGGTAGGTTTGCAGGTTTGCAGTTGTGCCATACTGTTTCCATTTTCGGGTGATGGATTGAACAGTGCTCCATAAGATGTTCAAAGCTTGGGATATTTTTCTCATAACCTAACCCTGCTTTAAACTTCTCTACAACGTTATCCCTGATCTGTCTGGTTTGTTCCTTGGCCTTCATGATGCTGTTTGTTCACTAAGGTTCTCAAACAAACCTCGGAGGGCCTCACAGAACAGCTGTATTTATACTGAGATTAAATTACGCACAGGTGGACTCCATTTATTAATTAAGTGACTTCTGAAGGCAATTGGTTCCACTAGATTTTAGTTAGGGGTATCAGAGTAAAGGGGGCTGGATACAAATGCACGCCACACTTTTCACATATTTATTTGTAAAAAATTTGGCTAACCATTGATTATTTTCCTTTCACAATTATGTGCCACTTTATGTTGGTCTATCACATAAAATCCCAGTAAAATGCGTTTACGTGTTTGGTTATAACATGACAAAATGTGGAAAATTTCAAGGGATATGAATACTTTTTTAAGGCACTGGATATCTAATTGTTTTGTATGTTTACAGCCCTGAAGAAGGGGGGTTTCCACAAACCTTGAAATGCCTTGGTTTTTCCTTTTAGAATTTTAATTCCTAGAAGTTCTACTCCAATATAAAAATTCATAGTGCTATAAATGTACCCCGAGCGATCCAGAGCTCATCATCACTTGAGGAATTATTGAGCAATACAAACTTGACAAGGGTTTCTATCACGTTTACATTCTATCCAAAACTAATAAAAATAGTTTTGCTATGCATAAACCTTAATGTGTCAAAGAAGGCAATGTACAGATCACCCAGCATGGGAGGGATGGTGGATGGTGCTCTTGTGTCACTCCCCTTCATCACAGGTTGCTGTGAGGCCCCTTTCACACTGAGGTGTTGCAATAACGAGCTAAAAACGATTAGCGTTATTACCGCTAAAAATAGCGCTTTTGCCTATGCGTTTTTACCGCGTTTTTACCGCATCTTTTAAGCGTTAGCGTCAGCTAATAACCTGTGCACTTCCTGGTTTTTCGTAGCTTCTGGGCGTTTTTAAAGCGGCATTACCGCGGTTTTACAGCGGTACTCATTCATATCAATGGGGATAGGCGTTTTTACAGCGCTATTTTATGCACCCCAAAGATGCTCCAAAAAAGCTGTTTGCAGGATTTTTTCCAACGCACAGCCAGCACAACGCCTCAGTGTGAAAGCCCTCAGGGCTTTCACATTGAGAATGCTGGGGCAGGATTATTTCAGGCGTTTTTACAGCGCTATTTTTAACGCTAAAACGCCTGAAAAATGCCTCAGTGTGAAGGGGGCCTAAAGCCTTGTACACACGGTCGGACTTCAAACAAACTTTTCTGTGGATTTTTGTCCGAAGGGAGTTGGCCGGGCACACCCATAGCATACACACGCTCGGACTTTTCTGCAAACTTTCCCAAAACTTTTCCAACATCACGTGATTTTTCTGCTCTTTACCGCCGCCCTTTGGTCAACTTCTGCTATTGTTGGTTGATTTAAACATTGGTTCTGGGCATGCTTATTTGTCCGATGGATTTCTGTACACACGGTCGGACTTTGCTCCATCGGACTTTTGTTGGCGAAAAGTTTGTCCGTTTGCAGACCGAACATTTGTCCGATGAAAACCAAAAAAGTTTGTCCGATGGAGCGTACACACGGACGGATTTTTTGTCAAACTTGCTCATTTTGAAGTTTGTTGGCAAAAAGTTCAACCGTGTGTACGAGGCTTAAGACTGTATAGCCTTGTACACACGACCGGTTTTCTCGGCAAGACACTACAAGAAAACTGCTGGGAGAGCTTTCTTGCCGAGAAAACCGTTCGTGTGTATGGTTTCTTGTCGAGAAAACTGCCGGGAATCTCGACGAGAAAAATAGAGAAACTGCGCTCTATTTTCTCGTCAGGATTCTCGTTTTTCTCATCTGGATTCTCGTCGGCTTGTTTCCCGGCGAGAAAACCAGTCGAGTGTATGCTTTTCCGAGTCTTAAAAACACGCGCATGCTCAGAATCAAGTATGAGATGGGAGCGCTCTTCTGGTAAAACTAGCGTTCGTAATGGAGATAGCACATTCGTCACACTGTAACGAACTGAAGGCACGATGACTGAAAAGCGCGAATCGTCTTTCCTCAAACTTTTACTAACACGCGGTAACAGGAGATCAGCAAAAGCAGCCCAAGGGGTGGCGCCATTGGAATCGAACTTCCCCTTTATAATGCCGTCGTACGTGTTGTACGTCACCGCGCTTTACAACGACGAGATTTTAAATTGACAGTGTGTATGCAAGGAAAGCTTGACAAGAATCCCGACAAGCTTGACAAGAATCTCGTTGAGAAAACCGAAGTTTTTTTTTACGACAGGATTCTCGGCCGTGTGTACGAGGCTTATCTCTTTTCTTTCTTGGGCTGCATCCTCAGTTGTTAGGCAGTAACAAATGTGGGAGTGGCAGTACCACCGTTGCCTGTTGCTGACACTCCTGGTGGGCTTATGGAACATCTACAATGCGGACTGCCCTTTAGGATCAAGAAAATAGCAATGACTTATTGACCAAGGGAAAGACTATAGACAAATAGGGTAGTGGAATTTTACAACCTGATTAACCTGGAAAATGCTTTCCTTGTTTCCAATTTCTAGTATGTGCATAACTCTTTGTCCATTGTTCACTGTAATTCAAGTCGTATGTCCCTTTGAAACCTGCAAGTTATTGTACTTGCATCCAGCTCTACTAGTTAAATTTAGTGTACTAAGGTAATTTATTGTAGGCAGCCTTTGTATGCATCATTCTCACCTGCCATTGATGCTGAAGCTTGCTGAAAGCCTGCTAACGGCTTGCTTTAGCTATAGCCAGCATGTCTATTTAGAGCTGCATTCAGCTCTGTCGGATGGGAGCTGAAGGACTTCAAAAAAGCCACTGGAAGCTTGTTGAAAGCTTTGTAAAATGTTTTGTAAATGCATGCTGTAGATGGTGCTCTCCAGACTTGCATTTAGCTCACTCTGCACTGGCTATGCTGAGCAAGCTACCCTGTGGGTTGAGTGTGCAGGGTGGGAAGATGCTTAATCAGAATGCAGAGGATCACGGCTATGATTTTCAGAATCCTCAACAGCTCTCCAGACAGAAGACATTGATAATTACAATGTACCAAACTGGATCAATGTAAGTTGACAAAAAAGATTCCTTTTGTTCCACTTTAAGGTAAACCTGGGGCCTGGCTTTGGGCACAAGTATTTATATGCTCTTTATAAGTAATTAGTGTGCTTCACAAAGACCTCACTGACCTCTGTAGCTGCAGCCAGTATAGAGAAATGTACTTTAAGCCCAGGTTCACACTGCGCTGCGGGAGTGAAGCCGTGCGATTTCAGCTGAACCCGCACAATTTCACTCCTGCCTGTCAGTCCCGATTTCCGCCGCGATTACAGAGACATCTGTGCAGGTTTCTGCACAGATGTCAATGTAAATCGCGGACCAAAATCGCAAGAAGTAGTACAGAAACGACTTTTCTTTCTCGTACATCACGGGACACAGAGCGGCATAGTCATTACTATGTGGGTTATATAGTTTACCTTCAGGTGCTGGCACTGGCAACTTCCAAACCGGAAGTACCCTCCCCTATATAAGCCCCTCCCATCCGGGAGCACCTCAGTTTTTTTTGTCAGTGTCTAAGGTGTTGGCCAAGAAGTAACATGTGTTTTTCACTGAGCTTGCGTACAGGTTCTTTTGGGCCTCAGTAAGCTATTCCGGATCCAACCAAAAAAGCTTCATAGCTAAACGGTCGGTACCCGGGCCTTGCAGAGAAGAGCAAGGTTTTGCCTGTAATGCTTCTCTTAGGAGAGCTGGACCCTGGGATCCAGAGCTCTGGTCATACCCACGACTAAGATGCTTTCTGTGCAGGGTGCTATACAGGTCCAGGGGAGTGGAATCCTTGGGAACCCGGTCCCTGAAGGTTTAATTACAATGCCTGCCGTGAGAGGTGAAGTTTGGGCTTCTGTGGACCAAACAGAGTCCTGCGGCGGGGAAAAGGTAAGTGGGGGCCCCCCAGGAACTTGGTTCTATTAGGGGACCCCCAAGCCTAATATGTCTTTCTGCCTGTTACCTAACAGTATTCCCGCTAAATATCTGTGCATGCCTGTAACTACTAAAAAATGTAATAATTTAAATAGTGGTCAAGAAAAAATAAATAAATAAATAGACAGACCGCGGTACCTGTGTTAATCCACTAGAGGCCGCTGTGGAACGTTTCTTGTCATGTGGACTTTTTTCTTTTCATCAGAGTCAAGTCCAGGCAGATGGTAAGTTCTCTTGTGGGAAACTGCTTCCTCTGCCATGTTGCAATGCTCGTCCATCCCCCAGCCTGCGGCAAAAGGGCCCTGTCTCCTGTCCCTAGTTTCCTTTTTCAAAAAAGAGCGCCAAAGGCGCACGTGCCCGCGCGCGTGCGCGGGCACGCGCCTCTATATATAGAGGTGAGCTGGAAAAGGGGGCGGAGCTTGGGGGATGACGCTCGGTGCGCGCCGCAGCGCTTCTGCGCATGTGCGGGCGTCCCAGCATGTTAAAAGGCACAAATTATGTGTTGTGAGCTGGCTATGGAGTGCAGCGACAGAGCTGGCAACATTTAAAAAAGGCATACAGCAAGCGGTTGATGCAGGCATCCCCATAGAAAGGCACATTAGTAGACACCAACTGTTTTTATAGCAGCAATTGTGCTAGACTATTGTCAGTAAGTGGTGTATTTCGGCTGGAATACCTCAGCTTTGGGATTAGGAATATGCCGTCTAAAAACTCCGGGACTAAAAATCCCAGGAAGCATAGGGGGTCTCCATCGGGCTCTGAGGATCTTGGGCATGCTTCGGCTGCACCAATCTCCCCTGAAGAATCAGAGGTTAGTGACCGTAGAGCACCCTCAGGAGTACCTGGTACTGTGGCTGTCCTCAGTTCACCTGCTCCTGTGTATGTAACAGAGGAGGTTTTTTCCTCAGCTCTGGAAGGGCTGGAAGAGAGATTGTCAACATTGATCGCTGCTTCCCTGTCAGAGGGAAAGCGCGCCCGATCTCCGTCTCCTCCCTCAGAGTACCTGTTAGCAGAGCAACAGTCCCATACAGGGATCGACCTACCTGAAGGGGATCAGGATGAGGTTGATTCTGTTGTAGAGGAATCAACAGTGGAAGAGCCATTCTCAGCATCACATGCTGAAAGATTATGGGTTCAGTCCCTGACTAACATGGTCCGATCAGCATTTAAAATGCCCCTTGCGGAGCCATCATCCACTTCTGTCTCCTCGTTGGGGTCGCTAAAAGCTCCCCAGACTGTTTGTTCCTTTCCAATCCATCCCTTACTGGAAGGGCTCATTTACCAGGATTGGGAACATCCTGATAAAATATTTACTCCTCCCAAGAGATTTCAGGTGGTCTATCCCATGGAGGATAAGTTCATCAAAAAATGGAGGGTCCCAACAGTGGACGCAGCCATCTCTTGTGTGAATAAATCACTGACATGTCCAGTGGATAATGTCCAAATGTTCAAGGACCCAATAGATAAAAAATTGGAGTCCTTATTAAAATCTGCTTTTGCTACAGCAGGCTTGGTGACACAACCAGCAGTGGCAGCTATTGGGGTCTGCCAAGCAGTGAAGGATCAGTTGAAACAGGTCTTAAGGGACTTGCCAGATCAGCAGGCCGTTGCCCTAGCTGATCTACCTAGGGCCTTATGCTTTGCGGTTGACACTATAAAGGATTCAATCCATCAGGCCTCCCGCCTTACGCTGTCTGTAGTACATATGCGCAGGCTTCTATGGCTCAAAAACTGGTCTGCTGAAGCCCCCTGTAAAAAATTGCTGGTCAGCTTCCCAATTCATGGTGAACGCTTATTCGGGGAAGACCTGGACAGATATATCCAGAAAATTTCCAGCGGTAAAAGTACACTCTTGCCGGTTAAAAACAGAGTTAGAGGTCCCTCTTTTAAGAGGCCTGCTTCTCCAGTCCCTAGGACATCGGCTGTGAAACAGTTCCGACGGCCTCCTCGGTCAAATCCCGGGGGTAAAAATCAGGGACAATCGCAGGGTAACAAGAAGCCCTGGGTCAGGAGAGGTACAAAACCTCCCCCAAAGTCAAATGCATGAAGGGTTGCCCCCACTCAATCGGGTGGGGGGAAGACTTCAGTTGTTCGCAGAGACCTGGCGGGACACGATCAGAGACAGATGGGTGCTCTCCGCAGTAAGTCTGGGATACAAATTGGAGTTAAAAGACTCCCCTCCTTCCCATTTTATAAGGTCGAACGTGCCAAGGGATCCCCGGAAGAGAGGATCCCTCCTGTTGGCACTAGAACAACTATTGCTCCAAGCAGTAATTATGGAGGTCCCCCTAGAAGAATGGGATGTTCGGGTTTTACTCAAACCTCTTTACAGTCCCGAAGCCAAACGGGGACGTGAGGCCCATATTAAATCTAAAAGGGCTAAACAAATTCCTACATATCAGGACTTTCCGGATGGAGTCGATCCGATCGGTGGCCACTGCCCTACAAGGGGAGGAATGGTTAGCCTCGATCGACATCAAAGATGCTTATTTGCACATTCCCATCTTTCCAGTCCACCAAAAATTTCTACGCTTTGCAGTAGAAGGGCGACATTTTCAGTTTAGAGCCTTACCCTTCGGTCTGGCCACAGCACCACGCGTGTTCACAAAAATTCTGGCCCCATTATTGGCCAATTTAAGAACACGAGGTGTAACGATAATGGCATATCTAGACGACTTGTTGCTGATAGACCACTCAGTGGAAAAACTAGAAGTGGTTGTTCACGAGACAATCGAGTATCTGGAATCTCACAGTTGGATTATCAACCGAGACAAGTCAGCCCTAAAACCAGTCAAAAGTCTGGAATACTTGGGGCTAAGGCTGGATTCAGACCAGAGAAAAATTTTCTTGCCTCAAGAAAAGGTGTCGTCTTTGAGAGATTTGATCCACCTAGTGGGTACAAAAAGACAGCCATCCATACGCCTGTGCATGAGGCTGCTGGGAAAAATGGTGGCATCATTCAAAGCAGTACCCTACGGTCAATTCCATTCAAGGAATTTGCAAAGGGCTATACTGTCAGCCTGGAACAAAAGAGTTCAGGCCCTAGACTTACCAATGTCCTTGTCCCCTTCCGTTCGCAAGAGCCTCCGTTGGTGGTTGGTTCCCCAGAATCTGGAAAAAGGGAAATCCTTCAGTCCGATTTCTTGGAAGGTGGTCACTACAGATGCCAGCCTTATAGGCTGGGGAGCAGTACTGGAGCAATGGTCTCTCCAGGGCAGATGGTCGGATGCAGAAAAGGCCCTGCCCATCAATCTCTTAGAGATACGAGCAGCCCGGTATGCCCTAGTAGCTTGGACATCCAAACTCCAAGGGTCCCCTGTCAGAATTCAATCGGACAATGCCACGGTAGTGGCATATATCAATCATCAGGGTGGCACCAGGATTCGTGCAGCCCAGAGGGAAGTAAATTGCATCCTGAAATGGGCAGAAAGATATGTCCCAGCCATATCCGCGGTATTCATTCCAGGAGTGGAGAATTGGAAGGCGGACTTTCTAAGTCGCCAACAATTATGCCCAGGGGAATGGTCCCTTCACCCCGAGGTTTTCCGGACAATATGTCAGCGGTGGGGAACACCGGATGTAGATCTGCTAGCATCCAGATTCAACGCAAAGGTGGACAGGTTTGTCTCTTGGACAAGGGATCCCCTAGCTTGTGGCTCGGATGCCCTAGTGTTCCCTTGGGATCAGTTCAAGCTGATATATGCATTCCCACCGCCACAATTGTTACCTCGATTACTCCGCAGAATCAGGGTAGAAAAGAAACCAGTGATTCTGGTGGCTCCAGCGTGGCCCCGAAGAGCATGGTACACGGAGATTGTAAAAATGTCTGTGGGGAGTCCTTGGACCCTCCCACATCGTCCGGACCTGCTTTCGCAAGGACCGATATACCACCCTTCCTTACCAGCCCTAGGTTTGACGGCCTGGCTATTGAAGCCCACATTCTAAAAAAGAGAGGTCTCTCTAATCCTGTGGTATCTACCATGATCAATGCCAGGAAGCCGGTATCCAGGCAGATCTACTATAGAATCTGGAAGGCGTACATCGCCTGGTGTGAGGCCAAGAAATGGCATCCACGTAAGTACGTAATAGGTAGGATTCTGGACTTCCTACAGTGGGCTGTAGATAGGAAGCTTGCCTTGAGTACTATCAAGGGTCAAATTTTGGCCTTGTCAATATTTTTTCAGTGGCCCTTGGCTTCGCATTCACTAGTCAAAGCCTTTATACAAGGAGTGATGCGTATTAGCCCTCCGGTTAATATTCCCATATGTCCATGGGACTTAAACCTGGTTCTGTCGGTTCTACAGAAACAACCATTTGAACCATTACAGCATATTTCCCTGGTTCTTCTCACCAGGAAATTGATTTTTCTAGTAGCCATTTGTTCGGCTAAAAGAGTGTCGGAATTAGCCGCTATGTCCTGTAGGGAGCCATATCTGGTTATCCATAAGGACTAGTAGTGTTACGTCCTCATCCAGCCTTTCTTCCTAAGGTGGTATCGAGGTTTCATTTGAACCAAGATGTGGTTCTTCCTTCTTTTCTCCCCAAACCTAGTTCAGTAGAGGAAAAATTATTACATTCTTTGGATGTAGTAAGAGCAGTTAAAGCTTATCTAAAAGCCACTGCTCAGATTCGCAGAACGGATACTTTGTTTATTCTGCCGGAAGGCCCCAGAAAGGGTCAGGCAGCGTCAGAATCTACTTTAGCCAAGTGGATTCGACAGGTCATTATGCAAGCCTATGGCTTGAGAAGGAGACCGCCTCCGTTCAAAGTTGGGGCGCACTCCACAAGAGCAGTTGGAACTTCATGGGCAGTGCATCACCAGGCCTCCCTGGCTCAAATCTGTAAGGCCGCAACATGGTCTTCAGTACACACGTTTACTAGGTTCTACCAGGTGGACGTTAGAAGTCAGGAGGATGTCGCCTTTGGGCGCAGTGTGTTGCAGGCCGCAAAAGATCCTCATGTCTGATAGCGCTCAGCTTATGTATGGTGTATCCCCCCCCCTCATTGGGCATTGCTTTAGGACATCCCACATAGTAATGACTATGCCGCTCTGTGTCCCGTGATGTACGAGAAAGAAAATAGGATTTTTATAACAGCTTACCTGTAAAATCCTTTTCTTGGAGTACATCACGGGACACAGAGCTCCCACCCCTCTTTTGGGGACACTTATTGCTTTGCTACAAAACTGAGGTGCTCCCGGATGGGAGGGGCTTATATAGGGGAGGGTACTTCCGGTTTGGAAGTTGCCAGTGCCAGCACCTGAAGGTAAACTATATAACCCACATAGTAATGACTATGCCGCTCTGTGTCCTGTGATGTACTCCAAGAAAAGGATTTTACAGGTAAGCTGTTATAAAAATCCTATTTTTGAAATCTGTGCCTCACAGCAGATGCGGCGTCGCACCAATTAGGATGGTGCCATTGCCGGCAAATCCCGCCGTTTTGACATGCGATTTGACATGTCAAAACACACCAGTGTGAACCTGGGCTTAGGGTCCATTCATGCCACAATGTATGTGTTGAATGGAGGTAAATGCACGTGTGTTGGCATGCTGCAATCTGGTTTGTTTTAACATGCATGTTTCTCTTCACTTCTTGCAACATGTAAAGGGTCTATCTACAGCATGGCGGAGGAGCCAAACTTGTGCAATGCAAAACGAAAAAAAGTAGGGTATGCTGTATTTTTTTTTTTTTTTTACTCCAAATAAGCACATAGCACCAGCTTGACCAAGCAAGTCCTTGCATTGGCATGTGCTGAAAAAAAGTGCCAATGCATCTGGTGTGAATGGCCCCTTAAAGTTCACAGCAATAGAACTGACTAGCTCAGTTCAACCTCCCAGAAGTCGCTCAGCAGCACAGTTGCCTTGGCTCCCTCTTCCCAGCGGTGATCAGCAGCTCATGTTCTACTTCTAACTCCTAGGAGTGATCAGCAGCTCAGCTCCCTCTGATCCCCCCTCCCAGAAGTGATTGAGCACCCTTTTAGTCTCTAAAGTGCTTTGTGAAGTGGTAGTGGGAGCTAGGAGAGGGGGAGCAGAGGGAGCTGAGCTGCTGAGTAAAGAACTTGGACAAGTTTAGTTTTTCTGCTGTGGCATTGATGATGAATTGTTCCAGCAGCTATAGAGATCAGTGTAGATTTGTTTTAAATCTCATTTCCTGCCTGTTAGGAATATGTAAATACTTGAATGTTCACTTTTGGGTACACCTGTCTATACTAGCACTAAAGAGACACACTCCTTTACATCTGAATCCTACCACGCAGTATAGACAGCTGTTGTGGCCTGTCCCTCATCTCCTACTGTCCTTAAAAGCCAAAGTAATTTTTTCTGCCACTTTTTTACCTTTGCTGCAGAAGATTTTCTGGTATCGTTCGCTCACTATAACATCACTTCCTTTGTTTTTTTGCAGACAATCCACGTTGCAATTGTGTGCGCCGGCTACAATGCCAGTCGAGATGTTGTCACCCTGGTGAAGTCTGTCTTATTTCACAGGTAAGGCTGATGCTTGGATTGTTTGTTGCATGGGGAAGGTGCAAGAAGGATCGATAGTGCTGTATGAAATAATGTTGTCCTATACAGTATGTTATTCCTTAGTAAGTGTTTCCTGGGTAGGACAAGGGATATTTGCCTCCTGGCCCAAAGCTACTAAGATACGCTAGGCTGATAGCTCTAAGTAGAGATACTTTACAATTCAGACAATAAACAAAACAGGACCTGCAGACCCATGCTGGGCGTTACATTGATGTGCCACCCCTGTGCCTTTAAGGAGGGGTGGACTACCTCCAGGCTCACCTGACCTCTATCTATCCATTAGAGTGCATGTGCTTCTACTATGGAGGCTCTCATAAATTTACAAGAGTCAGGACTGCAGAAATATTGGGGTGCCTTGGATCGGCTCTGCAGCTTACGCATTTATTTGCAAATGTGTGCTAACTGAACTCCTGTTTTTAACACAAACTGTTAGACAGGATAATTCAGTTAGTTGCAGGCTGGTCGTTAAGCTGAGCTGTGAATTTCCCTTTCTTTTTGTCTTGAATGCATCGCCCTTCCATGTCCTCCTTGCTGTGAAGGCCAGTTATAGGTGGGTGGCTAGTTTTTGTTTACATACTGTAGATACTGTACCTGCTATAGACCTGCGATCACAGCATCTGGCAAAGGGAAGTCTTTCAGTACTGGCTTCCATTGCAGCTCTAATAATTCATGTGACTGAATGCCGAGAGCCACAAAGAAAGCTGATGCTGGAAGATGTGAAGGTATGTCACCATTAACATTGTCCTTTAGGAAAACCCACCATTTATCCTGGCCACCAGTAACTGGAGAATCATGACACGCTTTGGTCATAGCGGGCTCACCTGTGATATAAAAAGGGGGAAGGCTAAGGTTCAAAATCTTCATTGGGGATTCTCAGCTTGCTGGATTGAAGACAGCAGGACTTTTGGGGACAGCTAAGCCAGTGATAATCCCATGATGGACTCTCACCTCACTGGAGCTCCTCTTTAAGCAACACAGCCTGGCCATGTGCCTGCCCTTAGCCTATCAGTTGACAGAGAAGGAGCAGCTGCAGATGTATGAGCCATCCCTCTGTTACCTCCTCCAGTCAGAGAGTTTTTGCCGGGCCATATGCACTGGAGCACAGGTGATTGGCTCATAGTGCTGCCCCTCCCTTTGCCAGTCAAAGTGGTGCTGTACATTGGATTATAGGAGGCAAGTACCAAATCAAAATTAGGTTCTTACAGTGAGCCTCTCAAGATCCCTAAGTTCTGATGCAAGCAGCAGGCTGGCTCTTGGGAAAAGTTATGCGAATATCAAAATGCCTTGATGGGTGGTTGTCAGTCTGGAGGAGTGTTGAGGAAAGTGGAAAAACAGCATTGGACCCGTAAGGTTATCTTATTGGTTTTGCTATCTTAAAGTATTGATGTTGTAAGTGATCTGCTTCCTGGGTGTAATAGAATGTATAAATAACTGACTCCATTATATTTAAGTAGAAACAAACTTTTCAATATGTGTTTTGACATAATTAGCTTAACTAACTGTTTGCATAGAAACACACCCTGCTGCAAGTCATTGCGGTTAAAGCTGATTCATGGAGCAGCCTGTTGTGTAGGAAAAATCCACTAGTTCTTGTTAAACTAAATTCAGCAGTTTTAATCATTATAAGAAAATACTGAGTTTATATAAACTTTTAGAGACATATGCAAATAAAACAGCCCCTCCCTTCTTTCTTTTGCATATAAGCCACTGTGATATTCAGTAAAGGTCAGAGATCTTATGAACACACTCAAATCTGTTTCCGTGTCTCATTTGATTTCTCACGGATCCTGGGGTCACTGAAAGTTATCCTGCATTACCTGAAGTACACCTGGGTAGCAGTATTACCTGCTTCACTGCGCAGGCAGCTTCTACACCCCAAAGGATCTCCACGGTCTCCTTGACCTGTAGTTTAATGTAACAAAATTGTGAATTAATGTGCATGCAGAGATTGCTGCCTGTCTGAGATGCCCTCAAGGACCACACAACTTTGTTACAATAAAAGTCTCAGCCACTCAGGAGGGAGAGTCCCGGACAGCTGAAGCTCTCATACAACATCACTGGATCGAGATGGGGCTCAGGTAAGTATTAGGGGGGGGGGGGAATTAGAATACATTAAGATAAAAACAACTTCTGCCTTTACAACCATTTTAAGCATTTCAGGGATCCAAAATTGCCCCTTCATCAGAGCTTGAGAATGAAAACAATGTAAATAGATTAAAAGTGAACTGGACCTTTAATGGTATTTCCTCCAGTGCAGGGGTCTCCAAACTTTCTAAACAAAGGGACAGTTTACTGTCCTTCAGACTTAAGGGGACCAGACTGTGCCCAGTGGGAGTAAACAATGCCCCATCTTTGGTATTTGGAGGAGAAATAGTTGGTGTCAGTGGGAGGGATAGTGCCCCATTGTTGGTGTCAGGAACAATGCCCTAATGTTGGTGTCAGTGTAAGGAACAATGCCCTAATGTTGGTGTCAGTGAAAGGAATATTGCCCCATCCTTGGTTTCAGTGAGAGGAATAGTACCCCATTGATGGTGTCTGTGGAAGGAAGAGTACCCAATTGTTGATGTCAGTGGCAGGAATATTGCCTCTAGGGCCAGATAAACACAAGCAGAGGGCAGCATCTGGCCCCTGGGCTGCAGTTTGGAGACCACTGCTCTAGTTTGATTAGAAGCACAGGTCTTGTCAGAAGCTGGTGTGGCAAAATGCCTTGCTGGGCGGATGGCAGTGCTTAGGAATGGTTATTCTTAGGCAAGCTGCATTTGCATGTAGACTTCCCTTGGTAATGCCTACACCTGATGTTGAGCTTCCTTTTTTGTAAGCATTGAAATCCAGAGAAGGAAACGGGTGTACCAGGGACAGTCAGGCTGGAGAGGAAAGGACTAGATGATGCTGGACTTCCTCCATCCAGGAAATGAGATGGGCTCTGAATTTCTTTTACAGTAGGTGCCGCCGATATTGTATATCTATCGCGCTCCCATCGCCGAGATTCTCGGTGACAGGAGTGCCGAGATCTCGGCAGCAGGGTGGCGATACGTGTCGCGCTCGCTGCAATAGCGAGGAGACGCGACACTGTATTGAGCGGGGATCCGATGCGGATTCCCGCCAATACCAGGCACTGCGTTTGGTATGAATCCTGAGAGGGAACTCCACGCCAATTTTTAAAGAAAAAAACGGCGTGGGTTCCCCCTCCAGGAGCATACCAGGCCCTTGGGTCTGGTCTGGATTTGAAGGGGAACCCTACGCCGAAAAAACGGCGTGGGGGTCCCCCTCAAGATCCAAACCAGACCCTTATCCGAGCACGCAACCTGGCAGGCCGCCGCGGAAGCGGGGGGACGAGAGCGGCCACCCCTCCCTCCTGAACCGTACCAGGCCACATGCCCTCAACATGGGGGGTTAGTGCTCTGGGGCAGGGGGGCGACCTGTGGCCCCCCACCCCAGAGCACCCTGCCCCCATGTTGATGAGGACAGGGCCTCTTCCCGACAACCCTGGCCGTTGGTTGTCGGGGTCTGCGGGCGGGGAGCTTATCGGAATCCGGGAGCCCCCTTTAATAAGGGGGCCCCCAGATCCCGGCCCCCCCACCCTACTAGAAGCAGCGAGATTGACACAATATTGGCGGCACCTACTGTATTGCACACTGTGAGAAGCTTACAGCTCACAGTGTGCAGTGAAATTAGACTTATCCATTTCAGTTCAGGAGAGAAGCCTGTACAATAGCGCGAAAGCTCTGAAAATCTTGTATGTACATTAACAATGGCAGGCCAGTGTGACTATAGAATACATTGTGCATGCAAAGATTGCTGGCTGTCAGAGATGATGGCAGAGAGAAAAGAGATGAAGTCAGCAGGGAGGGGGATTCGGTATGGTAATCACAGACTCGCAGGAAGAGGAAAACATTCAAGTTAATAAAAAGAAAGTCATCTACTCAGATGCAATTTCTTTGTTGGCTTTAAATTGTATTCTTTATTGTAATCCTTGTAATGTGTGTGTACCATGCGGGAGGCAAACGTTTTTTTTTTTTTGTCAGCCGCCTCTTCGTATTGGATATGTTTCGGTGATTCCAGGAGGAGACGCGCTCGGCTTGCTTTGCTCTGCAGCTCTCCTGCGATTGAGTGATGTTTAATTTATATTTACGATGGCAGATAAGCATTTTCATGTCCTTTTTTTATTTTTTTGTTTTTTTGTTTATTACCGTATCAGTGATCGTAAAGCAGTCGGGATTAGGGGTGAAAAAATGTACCGTTTTGTATTGAAAATAAACATCTTTGCAAATGTAATACCTTCTTTATTATATTTGCAAAGATGTTTAATTTAGATTGTATTTGGGGAAACAAGCAGATGTCTTATCTTTCCATTCTGTCTTGTTTTTTGGCTGCCCAGAGGCATGCTGAAAATAGAGGCTTATGATATGTGGTAGTATATGCTACTTTCCATATTGAAAACAAATAGGTTACTAAAGTACAAAAATTCCCGTACGACAGAATAAAAATTCGGAAGTAATGTATTGTATTGTAGTGTATTTGACTGTATTTTCAGACGTAAACTGTACTAATTAGACGAAAATCGTACAATCTGGTATCGTATGAGAAAAATGTTCGTGTTTGTTCCATCGGATCATTTCAAATGAAAGCTGTGTACTTATGATCAGATTATCGTACGATCGCTTCGACAATGGGTATTTTTTGTATGATATTCTGATCGTGTGTACGGGGCTTTACTTCAGCTCAAGAAGAAGAACATTAAGGTCCTGGAGTAGCCTAGCCAGTCTCCAGACCTTAATCCCATAGAAAATATGTGGAGGGAGCAGAAGGTTCGAGTTACCAAACGTCAGCCTCGAAACCTTAATGACTTATGCCGCGTACACACGATCGTTTTTTCTGATGAAAAAAGACCAATGGACTTTTTTCATCAGACAAACCGATCGTGTGTGGGCCCCATCGGTCTTTTCTTGCATCGGTATAAGAAAATAGTACATGTTTTAAATTTTACCGATGGAAAAAAAAAACGATAGCAAATTCCTATCGTCTGTGGGGAACTCCATCGGAGAAAAAACTCACGCATGCTCAGAATCAAGTCGACGCATGCTCAGAAGCATTGAACTTAATTTTTCTCGGCTCTTCGGAGTGTTTTACGTCACGGCGTTTGGGACGGTCAGATTTTTGACTGATGGTGTGTAGGCAAGACTGATGGAAGTCAGCTTCGTCGGATTTCCAATTGAAAAATCCATTGGATTTTATGCCATCGGAAATCCGATCGTGTGTACAGAGCATTAGCGAGGATCTGCAAAGAGGAGTGGGATAAAATCCCTCCTAAAATGTGTGAAAACCTGGTGGCCAACTACAAGAAACGTCTGACCTCTGTGATTGCCAACAAGGGTTTCTCCACCAAGTACTAAGTCATGTTTTGCGAAGGGATCAAATACTTATTTCACTCATTAAAATGCAAATCAATTTATAACATTTTTGAAATGCGTTTTCCTGGATTTTTTTGCTTGTTTTTCTGTCTCTCACTGTTAAAATAAACCTACCATTAAAATTATAGACTGATTATTTCTTTGTCAGTGGGCAAACGTACAAAATCGGCAGGGGATCGAATACTTTTACCCTCACCAACTTTAAAGCATGGTTCCGGCCACCAACTTTTTTTTATTTACATTTTTTACAGGCATCCCCTCCCACTGCATTAATTATTATTTTTTTTAATCTTTAATAATACACATAAACTATATGTGTATATGCTAATGGATAGTAATCCTATTTTTTTTTACTTACGATTTATCCGATCCTCTTCTGGCTGTTGCCATGATGAGTGTGGTATGAAGCCCACTCGCAACCTCTTCCTGGATAACATATCGAGAGGTGCATGCTGGGTAACCAGCATGCACCTCTCGATCTCGTGCATGCGCGATGCTCCGGAGGCCGTAGCGCCGATTGTTTATCAAGTTGCCAAAACAGACGGCGACGGAGGAAGGTCCCCCCCTGTTGTTATGGCAACCTAGATAAATAGATCCGCCTTAAATCACGTAATTTTCTGTCGGGAAATAACGCAAATTTTTGACACACTCCTGCCCACTGACTCCTGGGAAATGATGACTTACATTTCTTAGGAGCACAGGCGTGGAAGGAAGTGGTGCCGAGTGCCGCGGAGCCGGAAGTGTCAGATGAGGAGCCACCACCTAGCAACAGGGCACTTCGGGTAGATAAAAAAATAAAAATTCACTCCAAATGTTTGTCATTATTGATCAAGGACTGGGAAAATGTAAAAAAAATTCAGGGTGGAACTCCGCTTTAAGCAACACGTACGGGTCTTGTCCATCCTCAACCCTGTAAATGAACAGTAATGCCCCGTACACACGATCGAAAATTCCCGAAAAGAAAAGTCCGATGTGAGCTTTTGGTCAGAAATTCCGACCGTGTGTGGGCTCCATTGGACTTTTCTTGTCGGAATTGAAAACAGCAAAAATTTGAGAGCTGGTTCTCAAATTTTCCGATGGAAAAAATTCCGATCGGAAATTCCGACGCGCAAAATTCCGACGCATGCTCGGAAACAATTCGACGCATGCTCGGAAGCATTGAACTTAATTTTCTCTGCTCGTCGTAGTGTTGTACGTCACCGCGTTCTTGACGGTCGAAAGTTCAGAGAACTTTTGTGTGACCGTGTGTATGCAAGCCAAGCTTGAGCGGAATTCCGTCGGAAAAACCATCCAAGGTTTTTCTGACGGAAAATCCGATCGTGTGTACGCGGCATTAAAGTAGAAGCAGGTGACTGATCATCTGAGCTCATCTTTCTGTCACTTTGCGCTCTCCTCCTATCAGCACATTCCTTTTTAGCACAAAAGCATTTCAGCAAAACTGATTGGCTTCTTACAGTATGTTGCTTCTCCCTCCCCCCACCAGAGACTGCAAGAGGCTGATGCCAAGTCAAATTCCGGTACCCACACTGCTTGTATTTTAAGGTCTCATGTACACAGGCCAGTTAAAAACCTCTGAATGCTGGAAACTGATGGCTGATAACGACAGTGAAAAACGTCCGTTTTACAGCTTTTACATACCATGTTTATGCGAGTTTAGCAGCGGTTATGAGCATTTGAGGTTAGAAGCCTTTTTTAATCACTTAAGCCCTGGACCATTTGGCTGGCCAAAGACCAGAGCACTTTTTGCGATTCGGCACTGCGTCGCTTTAACTGACAATTGCACGGTCGTGCGATGTGGCTCCCAAACAAAATTGACGTCCTTTTTTTCCCACAAATAGAGCTTTATTTTGGTGGTATTTGATCACCTCTGCGGTTTTTATTTTTTGCGCTATAAACAAAAATAGAGCGATAATTTTGAAAAAAATTCTATATTTTTTACTTTTTGCTATAATAAATATCCCCCAAAAATATATAAAAAAATCGATTTTTTTCCTCAGTTTAGGCCGATACGTATTCTTCTACATATTTTTGGTAACAAAAAATCACAATAAGCGTTTATTGATTGGTTTGTACAAAAGTTATAGCGTCTACTAAATAGGGGATAGTTTTATGGCATTTTTATTAAAACATTTTTTTTTACTAGTAATGGTGGCAATCAGCGATTTTTATCGTGACTGCGACATTATGGCGGACACATCAGACACTTTTGACGCCATTTTGGGACCATTGTCATTGATACAGCGATCAGTGCTATAAAAATGCACTGATTACTGTAAAAATGACACTGGCAGTGAAGGGGTTAACCAGTAGGAGGCACTGAAGATGTTGAGTGTGTCCTAGGGATGTGTTCTGACTGTAGGGGGAATGGGCTACGTGTGACGCGACACTGATCACTGCTCCCGATTACAGGGAGCTGTGATCAGTGTCCTGTCACTAAGAAGAATGGGGAAATGCTTGTTTACATTAGCATTTCTCCGTTCTTCCTCTCCATAAGATGAACGCGGGTATCCCCATGGACATCGAGTCCGCGGGACCCGCGGTCGGACTTACGGAGCTCGCGGCGGGCGCGCGCGCTGCCCACAATGCTGCATCTTAAAGGGGACGTACAGGTACGTCCATCTGCCCAGCCGTGCCATTGTGTCGACGTATATCGTCGTAAACATTTTTATATAGGATATACTGAGCTGTGCAATAAGTGAACACAAAAATTAGCTGCCAACACAGCTGTGACAAAGCAAGAACTAGTGAATATGAGAAAAGTGTAGCGCTTACTTTTGTGCATAAGTCAATTGTCAACACATGTCAAATGTTGCAAACATACATGAAATCTTAATTTCAATGACACCAAGGGGGTGATTTACTATCAACAGTGCGCTGCGCCAGTTCATACCTTAATTGGTGCGCTGGATAAATCCTTAATTGGGCGCATGAACCGGCGGCGCACTGCTATAGTAAATAAAAATGTCAGCGGCGCTTGTATCTCTATTCAAAATGAATGGTTCCCTATGGGAGCCCATTGATTTGAATAGAGGTCGCCCGGGAAGTCGGATCAAGATGATCCGACTTGCGGGGCGACTCTTGTGCCGGTTGACACAGGGGCAGCGCGACTTTGCGAGGCAACTTAGACATGACTTGAGCGTGAAGCAGACGCTCAAGTCATGTCCTGGAGGCGACTTGAAGTACCTGGCCGAGAATGTTCGACAAGGTTGAGGGCAGGTTGAGGGCATGTGGCCTGGTACGGTTCAGGGGGGAGGGGGGGCCGCTCTCTCGTCCCCCTCTTTTCCTGCAGCCTGCCAGGTTGCGTGCTCGGATAAAGGGTCTGGTGTGGATTTTTAGGGGGACTCCACGCCATTTTTTTTTAAGTTTGCCGTGGGGGTTCCCCTTAAAATCCATACCAGACCTGAAGGGCCTGGTACGGATTTTGAGGGGGACCCGCACATCATTTTTTTTTTAATTGGCGCGGAGTTCCCCTTAATATCCATACCAGACCTGAAGGGCCTGGTAATGGAATTTGGGGGGACCCCACGCATTTTTTTATTTTTTTTCAAAGACTTTCAATGACTTTTCTCTATATTGATGGGAGCCGACAATTCATTATAGCCGCGAGTGCTTTTAAATGCCTTTTTTTTCCTTTAGAAATGTAATTTTGCTGTCGGAATGTTACATAATGGCAAGTTTAGGAGGTGCGCCTGTTCAACTTATGCAAATTGATTTACGTGACTTGACATTTACTAAGATTTTGCCGGCGCAGTGAACCGGCGCATTTGAACGAGTAAAATTGCCGCGCAGAGCACAAATACACCTCTCGCAGTTATAATCGTAATTGCCAGCGCAGCAGGCTGGTTCAGAAAAAGTTACTTTCTCATTCTATTTTGGGCATGTTTGTTACTTGGGCAGTTGTCACTAAACTTCCTTACATCACCCCACGTCACCCCCATTATATTGCCACTTCCAGATTCTTTATATTTTAATTTGAAGATGCCGTGCGCCAGGTCCATAGTGGCGCACTGAGTGCCTCCTCCCGTGAGCAGAGAATACTATAGTAAATAGGGAATAGCGCTGCGTTACTGGCGCTAATGTTTCGTAAATACCAAAACTGCCGTTGCACACGCAGATGCGCCGATACTTATGGCGCAAATGTTTCGGAAATCAGCCCCCAAGTGACTGAGTGTGATCTGTGAAAAAAACATTTTTTGTAACAAATAAATCAAAACGAAGCAGTCCTCTATTGTGACCAAACCCAAATAACAGTCAAAGTGTAGAAAAAACTGCGAGGTTGAAATGAAGAAGAAGAATTCCACATGGATATGACCCACTTTGTGAAAGGATAGAGACACCACCACCGATATAAGGAGGAGGCTTACCAGATGGTGTTGACTTGGTGAGGTGTATACCACCCAAGTCAAAACAGGCTTGTATAATCAGTCAGCAAGATGTATCCTGCTGGTCCTGAATCCACATATCAGTTGACACCACAAATTCCAATAAACATCAGGAAGTGTAAAATACATGAAGTCTTGTTGGAGCCAGAGATACGGTAGCCACATAACATGCGTAATGGGAAAAAACTCACATAGTGTCATACCGTACAAGGTAGTATTTATTGAAAAGATTAAAAATTAACACTCACATTTGGAAGAACGTCATAGGCATTTCACAAAGTGCAAGAGCGATGTGTGTGAATGGGTCCATCCAACGCGTTTCAACTAAACAGTCATTTTCTGGGTATATCGTTGTGCACTGGTCCTTAAGTGGTTAAAGATAACCTCAGGAGACCCTCCCAAATGCCCACAATGCATGAAAAACAAGTACATTATTAACTATTTCAGCTATTCCGTGATAGAAGAGAGAGCAGTGTGCTTGTCGATGGCTGTCTTATTTTTTGTGTTTTCACTATGGATGCCATCATGAGCGTGTGTGAGGAAATGCTCCTAATGTTGCTGAGGCTCTGAAGACGTAGAAAATTGCGTGAGAGGACCAGAGTTCATCGCTACTGGACTCTTAAATTGATGCAGGCAACAGCATGTGGTGAAATGTTTGTTTTTTCAGCATTTTTATATGTTCACAAATTATCAGAAAAGTCCAGCCTGAGCTTTTTAGGCTGGGCTTTTCCTCTGGGTCACAGGAGTGCAATTCATTTTGCACTCCTGTGACCCGTTTTCCGCCAGGAGCGGTCTGAAGAGCGGTCACTGCCATCAGTCGAGGCAGTGCGTCATCCCGACTTCCAAGTCTGGATCCGCCAGCTGCCTTGATTGATGGCAGTCTCAGCGAGTCGATGAGACGCTGAGACAGCCTTTCTCCACCCCTCCAATGAGCGTGGAGGACCAGAGCAGGAGCCATGCTGACTGATAGTCAGCATCGCTCTGCTTGGGGAGGAGTGAGAGCAGAGCCATCGGCGGTGTTCGGTGGCTCGGTTCTCAGTACAGAGACGCCGGGGGACAGATGGAGCATCGGTCTGATGCTCCATCCACCGAGGTAAGTATGAATATGGGGAAAAAATAAAAACCCATGCTTCTCTTTTAAAAATGTTTATAAACGCAAACACGCATAAACGAGGTTTGCGCACGTGCAATAAATTTTGGGTGGATTTGGAATCCCCCCTATTTATTAGAAATATGTATTAACTTGTCTATTCCTATAATTAACTGGTCTACAAGGTTAGCTATAAAAATAAATGCACTGTTTAACCCAGGGCTTGACGAATTTGCTTGGAATCTAGGAGCCAGCTAAAAATAGTTACGGTAGTTAGGAGCCAGGAACGCACCCCGTCCCGCTGAGCTCGCGCGCAGAAGCGAACACATACGTGAGTAGCGCCCGCATATGAAAGCGGTGTTCAAACCACACATGTGAGGTATTGCCGCGATTGGTAGAGCAAGAGCAATAATTCTAGCCCTAGACCTCCTCTGTAACTCAAAACATGCAACCTGTAGAATTTTTTAAACGTCGCCTATAGAGATTTTAAAGGGTAAAAGTTTGTCGCCATTCCACGAGCGGACGCAATTTTGAAGCGTGATATGTCGGGTATTAGTTTACTCGATGTAACATTATCTTTCACAATATAAAAAAAATTTGGGCTAACTTTACTGTTGTCTTATTTTTTTATTAAAAAAAGTGTATTTTTTCCCAAAAAAGTGCGCTTGTAAGACTGCTGCGCAAATACGGTGTGACAGAAAGTATTGCAACAACCGCCATTTTATTTTCTAGGGTGTTAGAATAAAAAATATATATAATGTTTGGGGGTTCTAATTAGAGGGAAGGAGATGGCAGTGAAAACAGACAGGGGAAGCTCCATTAGCATTGCTGGTTGTCTTGTCATACCAACGGCCACCACAAGGAGGCGCCAGATCACAGAAGGAAGCATAGGCCTGCAGAAGGCCGCAAAACCGCTGCCTCAATTACCGGCCCGACGCGATCGCGCGGCGGGGGGGCGCACGGAGACACAGGATACCCCCGCTGTGCTGCGCCAGGTCGCTAATTCTAGTCGCAATTGCGACCTGGCGCCCGGGGTTCATCGATCAAGGGGTTAACCGATTCCCGACCGGCACACGTATATTTACGGCGGCAGGTTGGCTCCCCTGCGCGAATCGCCGTACCTGTACGTCGGCTCTTTTAAGAGCCATAGCAGGCGCCTGCTGCACGGCAGGGGACTCGATGCTCGTGGCCACGGGCGCGATGTCCGCTGGCCACCCGCGATCATGGGCACGAGAGCCAGAACGGGGATTTGTGTATGTAAACCCCACTCTGACAGGAGAGGAGAGACAGATCGACTGTTCCTAGTAATTAGGACCACAATATGTCTCCTCCTCCAGTCAGTACACTGCCCCCACAGTTAGAAACACACACGAGGGAACACATTTAACCCCTTGATTGGCTCCTAGTGTTAACCCCTTCCCAGCCAGTGACATTTACCCAGTAATCCGTGCATTTTTATTGCACTGATCGCTGGATAAATGCCAATGGTCCTAAAAAAGTGTCAAAAGTGTCCGATCTGTCATGCTAAAAATCGCAAATCACCGCCATTACTAGTAAAAAAAAATAATAACAATGCCATAAATCTATTACCTATTTTGTAGACGCTATAACTTTTGCGCAAACCAATCAATATACGCTGATTTTTTTTTACCAAAATATGGAGAACAATACATATTAGCCTGAACTGATAAATACATTTTTTTTTTTATTATTTGGGGATATTTCTTATAGCAAAAAGTAAAAAATATTGTTTTCTTTTCAAAATTGTCGCTCTTTTTTTGTTTATAGCGCAAAAAATAAAAACCACAAAGGTCATCAAATACCACCAAAAGAAAGCCCATTTTTTGGGGAAAAAAAAAGACGTGAATTTTGTTTGGGTACAGGCCACTATTTTTAAAGCCCACTCAGACACCACCCACACAAACACCCATATAGCCTTCTATCCAATGAAAAATCGATAAGAGGCAGTCTTTCTTAATATACCATCTTCCAGGAAGCATGCTATAGTGTCCAATAGGGGCAGCAAATAGTCCATGAATCACTGATTCTGACCCGGGGTCATCTTTCAGTTGGCTTTTGATGTTTTGTAACAGGACATTTAAATTCACTCCCCCCCCCCCCCCCCCCAGGAGGTCTTATCTGGTGCTTCTCTATCCCCATACCTCACATCAGGAGGCCTGCGAGAACATCCTGCGAATTTCCATTTATTACTCTTTATTATCACTACCCTGCTGGGTGAACTTGCTCTGCTGGCATTCCAGGCCAGGTGTAATCAGGTTTCAACCATCCAGAAACATCTGATATTAAAACAAAAAAAAACACGTTGCCTTCCAACACCACGGTTACATGGGGTTACAAGCATTTGGCTTTTGAAATGCCAGTAAACTCTAGTCCTAAACGCAATTTTTCTGCTTTTAAAAAAATGCCTGTAACCTCAACTGCCTCTAAACTACTATAAACGACTGAATGTACATGTACACATAAGATAACATAGAGGAGAGTTCAGTGCCTGCTGGGAAAAAAAGCACAACTGCTTCCAAACTTCAGTTTAGCAGCTGTAGTGTCAGGGCCGGCCCTATGATGGGACCGGGTGGTACCATGGTACCAGGCGGCACTTTTAGGGGGGCGGCAAACTGACGCCCGCCAGCCAGCCTGTTCCGCCCGCTCCGCTGCCTGTGAGGAACCCGACGCCGCTGCCTGTGAGGACAGTCACAGCCCGAGTCAGTGAGTGAGCAGGCAGGCGCCGCTGCCTGTGTGAGGACACTCGCAGCTGGGGGGGGCTGTCAGTGAGTGAGCGGACAGGCGCGGCTGCATGTGTGAGGACACTCGCAGCGGGGGGGGGGGGGGCTGTCAGTGAGTGAGCAGGCAGGCGCCGCTGCCTGTGAGGAGCCCAGCGCCGCTGCTGTTAGTGGTGACAGGGGCGGCCTCAGGCAGAACACTCGCAGCGGGGGGCGGGGGGCTGGAGCAGTCAGTGAGTGAGCGCGCAGCGGAGCAGAGAGATGATGTCATCTCTCACCGCCCGCCCTGAATCACCACAATTCCACCCTCACTGTGCAGCCGTGTGCACTCTGGGACACAGCAAGTGACAACGCGCAACGTGTGGCAGGTGACGTTGTGAGAATCCGCAACGTGTGGCAAGTGATGTCACGTGGCAAGTGACAATACGCAATGTGTGTCACGTGACTATCTGCAACATGTGGCAGGTGATGTCGTGGCAAGTGACAATCCGCAACGTGTGGCATGTGACGTGGCAAGTGACAACCCGCAACGTGTGGCAGGTGACGTGGCAAGTGACAACCCGCAACGTGTGGCAGGTGACGTAAGTGACCATGCGCAACATGTGGCAAGTGACAATCCGCAACGTGTGGCAGGTGACAATCGGCAACGTGTGGCAGGTGACAATCGGCAACGTGTGGCAGGTGACAATCGGCAACGTGTGGCAGGTGACAACCCGCATCTGGTGGTGGAGTCCAAAGCAAAACTGTAAGTACAAACACACATCACAAGTTGTATGAGACATGAGAGCCTGAGAGGGACTTGCCTTGCCCAGCCCTGATTAACCACTTAAGGACTGGAAGGATTCGCCCACTTAAAGCGATTGTATGGCTTTGTTTTTTATTTTTTTTAAATAAAAAACATGTTATACTTACCTCCACTGTGCAGTTAGTTTGGAAAAGAGTGGCCCCGATCCTCTTGTTCTCGGGTCCCTCGGCGGCTGCCTCGGCTCCTCCCTGCATCAGATAACCCCCTTCTGGGAAGCGCTCTCCCAAGGAGGTTAGCTTGCGGGCGCGCTCCCTGTCATGCACACTGCGTCCATAGAAACAGCGTGTACGACTCATTCCCGCCCCCCCACGAGCCGCGTCATTGGATGTGATTGACAGCAGCGCGAGCCAATGGCTGCGCTGCTATTAATCTATCCAATCTAGCCAATAAACGGCCAGCCTCCGTGGAGAAGAGGACGCCGGGGGACGCGCACAGCAGGTGAACGGGCTCAGGTAAGTAAAACAGGGGGCCTGGGGGGCAGTAATTGCCAGGTGTTTTTTCACCTTAATGCATAAAGGTGAAAAAACACGAATCTTTACAACCCCTTTAATGACCAGGCCATTTTTTGCGATACGGCACTGTGTCGCTTTAACTGACAATTGCGCGGTCATGCGACACTGTACCCAAATAAAATTGATGTTCTTTTTTTCCCACAAATAGAGCTTTCTTTTGGTGATATTTGACAATATGTTTTACTCTTTGCTATAATAAATATCCCAAAAAAAAAAAAAAAAAATGTCTTCATCAGTTTAGGCCAATATGTATTCTTCTACATATTTTTGGTACCAAAAAAACACAATTAGCGTACATTGATTAGTTTGCGCAAAAGACATTGCGGCCGCCCGCCATGCACAGGTCCCTTCATACTCCTATATACACGTATAGAGCCATGACAGGTTCTCTTTTTACTCCTATACATGTATAGAGCCATGACAGGTCCTCTTTATACTCCTACATACATGTATAGAGCATGACGGGTCCCCTTTAGTTATCATGATATAAAATAATGAATGTGGGGGCCTTTTGGTGGGCGTGATTTTTTTTTGGGGGGGGGGGGCAGCATTTCATTCTTGGTCCCAGGCAGCACAATGTCTTGGGCCGGCCCTGTGTAGTGTACATGAGGCCTAAAAAGAAATATAATGATGTATAAATGTTTACAGGATTGCAATCACTGTAGTCATCTGCATGAAGGTGGGCTTTAAAGTGGATGTAAACCCGATTTTTTTTTTTTTTTTTTTTTTGCTGTCACAATGTAGTGTATAAGATTTCCTATCATTTGTGCCAGGTCTTGCCACAAAGAGTGAATCCAGCTCTGAGCAATCCTCTTTTATTGTTCAGTAAGATAAAACGGACAAACAGAGTTACCTTTGTCCGTTCCGCCCCCTTGCTTTGAGTGACAGGTTATTTACATATCTCGTGCACTAGCTTTAGACAGGCATTGTTTTTTAATTCCCACCCCCACTCCTTTTCTGAAGTCATGTGGTTACTTTTCTGGATTTTGACTGGATGTTAGTGATAATAGCAGAAGGAATACACAGGAGAAAATGCATGTTGACAAGGGGAGTGTAGAGGTGGGCGGGGAGTCTACTGACATCACGACTCCACCCACCGAGCTCCAGACAACAGATCCACCCACAGAATCTGCAGTTTTTCAGGTCTCATAACAGACAGAGGGGAGACATTTGCCAGATAAGGATACATGCAGGAGGCATCTATATCCTTATAGATCAGCACTATGGCAGTAGTTTAGAAAGGATGAGAGTGAGTTTACATCCACTTTAAGGCTTGTTTCAAATGGGCAGGACTCCGTCCAGCTGATCCACCTGCTCAGCAGGGAATCTGTCCATTGATCCCCACTGAGCAGGCGGATGCAAGGTCCATGTAGAGCGGACACCGACACAGCCCATTCTTCTCTATGGGGCAGTCGGATGGAAATGGACTTACCTGTCTGTTTCCATCTGACTGTTATCAGATCTGATCTGCCAATTTTCCCAAAAACTTTTCCAAAAAAGCTCCACCATTTTTTTCATATCTCCCATTGACCAGACTACAACATTGTCATTTTGTGGGAGTTGAGAGGCTGCAGCAGGAGCTGTGTCAGAACTGCACAGACACCAGGATTCACATGACTGTGACATCTTTGAGACAATGTTTCTGCCAATGAAGTAGATTGTGACACATATTGATGCATGAGCAAAGAAGGCTAAGTCCTTCTAGAGTAAAAAACAGGCATTGTCCAAGGAAGTACTGTGATCTCTGTGAGAGATAATGTTTTCCCTTTAAAATGGGCCGGATCGATTTTTGCTGAACCGAGCGGGTGGATTACAGGTCCGTGCCTGCTCCACTTTTGGAGAGTGGATACAGACACAGCCCGCTCTGCACTTAAGCAGTGGTGGCTGGTGCTGTATATTTTTGGGGTCAGCAAACAAGACGGCGCCCCGTATGGATGGAACACTACTGCTCTATAGGCATCCAGATGTAAACGAACAGACTGGCTGTCTGTTTACACCCGGCTGCCCTCCAAAGCGATCCGGCCAGACAGAGGGGAATGGATCACCTTCTATTTTTCTTTGCCGGATAGGTTCGGACCTGGAGGTAGCCGGGTGTAAACGAACACAAGTCCATTTACATCCGGTGCACCGTAGAGGAGGATGGAGTGTCTGATCGGGTCCATCTGGAAAGACAGACAGCTGGATCCGATCAGATCTCTCGTGTGAAAGGGGCCTTACACATTACTGAGCATGCATGCCCTAAGAATACATTTTTTTTGTCTGATGCTAGGGGTAATTCAGGCACCAAAGAAATACTACAGTCAGATATGTAGAATAGAGTGTTTTTTCCATGCACTAAGCAAACCCACTGGCATAGATTGCTTTAATTCCATGAACTTGATGTTGTGGGAACACCATCTTGTGCACAGTTTGTGGTGTGCTTGTTTGTTCCTGACTCCTACTTCCAGTCTTTAGTCTCAGTTCATACCTTAAGGTGTGACCAAGTGTGTGCACTTTTATGTGTGTTCTTGTTTTTTGCGTTTAGGGTAGCCCATTCATTTCAGTGGGCTGCCCTATGCGCGAGAAACGCACAAAAAAGGTTTGTGAGAATTAATGGCACCGCCATGCATCTGCAAAGGGACAGCAAGTTTTTGTGCGTTGCAGGAAAGCACGTGATTTTGTGCACATTTCCACAACACACTGATGTGAACGAAGCCTTAAAGCAGTAATAAACCGCTGCAATAAAAAGAAAAAAAAAAACTTTCCCCTGCGTAAGTGTGCAAGTGTGCATTGCATATTAACACATTATGAAACACCTTAAAGCGGAGCCCCACTATAAAGTGGAACTTCCGCTCATCGGATCCCCCCCCCCCCCGATGCCACAATTGGCACCTTTCAGGGGGGAGGGGGGTGCAGGTATTTGCACCCACTTCCGGGAATACACACTGCGGGTAGACTGCGGGCAGTGCGTCACTTACCGGTCCCCCTCCCCCTGTTGTGTTCTGGGAAACACACGGCTCCCAGGACACAGCGGGGACCAGTAAAAGAGGCAAAGCGCTGCTCGCGCATGCGCAGTAGGGAACCGGGAAGTGAAGCCGCAACGCTTCACTTCCTAATTCCCTCACCCATGATGGCGGTGGGTGGCAGCCGAGAGACGAGCGATTGCTCGTCTTCTGCTGCCGACGTCGCTGGACTCCAGGACAGGTAAGTGTCCATTTATTAAAAGTCAGCAGCTGCAGTATTTCTAGCTGCTGGCTTTTAATATTTTTTTTACAGCGGAGCTCTGCTTTAAAATGAAGCCCTCCAGCGGCACAATGTCAACGCTGAGAGGGCTTCCATCTTCCCCAGGGCTTCTTTCCGGGTTTGCGGACTCCCGCTGTGTGAGTGGCTGGAGCCACGATGACATCATGCGCAAGAGCCCTCAGTTACCTCATGGTGCTCTGAAAGTCTGTCACGGTATGCCAGACCTTCAAAGCGCATGCGCCGGTGATGTCACTAGCTGCATCCAGGGTGAATATCTCCTAAATGGTGCACATGTAGGAGATATTATTTTACCTACAGGCAAGTCCTATTATAGGCTTACCTGTAGGTAAAAAATCACAAAGCGGACTTCATTACCGCTTTAATCTTTCTGGGGGGCCAAAGGCTAAGCCTTTACTCTGATGACATTTACCCTTGCCATCTGCCACTATTTCTGGCTTCTCTTCCTAGACCTCCCATTCCTGTTACTGCTTCCACCCCTTTATTCTTCACGGTTCCCTGCATCCACCAACGTCTGCATGATACTCTGCTTTCCCTGACTAAGGGAATGTTGTGACACCAGCCTAAAGCCAATCACAAGCAGCTTTGGGCCTGCCTAGAACGGCATGTATGGTAGAAAGAGAGGTGCGGTGTGGAAAAACAGGCAGGAGGCGGGGCAGTGTCACAAAGTATTTAGAACCACAGGCTTTCAAGTGTTGTCACCCTGAGATCACCTGGCAAAGTGCATTATTTTACAAACCATCTGACAGGAAAAATGCTTCTTGTAAATGTGTCTGAAGCGTGTTTATAGCTGTTTTATTAGAGTTGTCCTTCAAATAAGGTCAGCTTTTGTTGCGACTAACCTGCAAAATTGAGCACAGGGAATTTCGTTTTTTTGCTTTTATAAAAATGCTGTACTTTTTTTCCCCTTTTACTCGTTATAAATTGATTGCACAGCATACTATTTTGTCACATTTCCATAACAAGGCTGTCTCTGTCACTACATGATCTGCTTGCATGCTGCGTCCATCGACTTACCCCAAGGGTTCGGAGACTTACTGCTGATGTTAATGAGCAATGATTTGCCCCCTGATTGGTCCCTGGGGCAGCATTGTAAACTCTTTCACCTGACGGCCGCAGTGGAGCCATCACACAGTTGCCTTCCCAAGACCTTGGAATTCGTCGTTGGCAATTTTTTTTTTTTCTGCTGGCGTAGAGGGTTCTTTAACGTGGATCTGTAATAAATATGTTAAAGCTCAGAAGACCTAATCATGACACTGCTGAGGCAACGGCTTTGTCTAAAAGCTGCCGAGGAGAATTGTGCAGAATACAAAGCAAAGGCTTTCTTAAGATGAAAACGCTGCTGACACTTCAATAGGGGCTGCAGGTTCGCCGCAGAGGAACTGAGGAAGAATTTCAGGCAGACCCCAGAGCTCTTCCAGACATATTTCTGTGGATTAGCAAAAGGCTTTCTCAAGTTCAAAGGACCCGCCGCTGCAGAATGGAAGGGCAGACTGGTCACTTTTACTTGCAGGCACATGAGAAAAGTTTACACGTACCCTGTTACGGTAATTTAAGGAAAACTACACTTTCAGAAAAAGAGTTGATATAACATATCAATGCACGCAATTTTATAACTTGAGCTTATTAAAATGTACCTTTTTGTGTTAATCTCAAGTAAGGAAAAATGTTCTACCACATATAGCCAACAGTTGTGCACACCTGACCATCACACCTATATGAGCCTGTTGGACGTCCTCTTCCAAAACCATGAGCATTAATACAGCGTCACTCGCCACATAACAGCCTCCAATCTTCTGGGTAGACTTTCCACAAGATTTTGAACTGTGTCTTTGGGAGTTTGTTCCCATTTGTGTGGTCAGGAACTGATGTTGGAAAAGGAGATATGGCTTGCCATTGGATCACCAATTCATCCCAAAGATGTTCAACAGGGTTGCAGTCAGGGCCTTTGCTGGGCAAGTAAATTCCACAGCTGGGAACAAGAAGTAGTTAGGACAGCCGCACTCCAATCCAACGTAGTTTATTATGTCTTTCGTAAATTCCACAGCTGACTGGTCTGACAATGTCATTATGGAGCTGGCTTTGTGCACATTATATATATATATATATATATATAGTGTATATACAGTTGGGGAAATGTATTATTTGATCCCCTGCAGATTTTGTAAGTTTGCCCACTTACAATTTTTTTTTATAGGTGTATTTTAAATGATAGAGAAAGAATATCAACCAAAGTCTAGAAAAAAACACATGAAACAAAGTTATAAATTGAATTGCAATTCAGTGAGTAAAAAAGGAATTTGATCCCCAAGCAAAACATGACTTATTACTTGATGGATAAACTCTTGTTTGCAAGCACAGAGGTAAGACATTTCTGGTAGTTGGTTACCAGGTGTGCAGTTATGCACACATCTCAGGAGGAATTTTGGTCAATTCTTCTTTACAAATCTTCTCTAAATCCGTAAGTATTCTTAGTTGTCGTTTGGCAATTCGAAGTTTCAGCTCCCTCCATACATTTTCTTTAGGATTAAGGTCCGGAGACTGGCTAGGCAACTCTCTGACCTTAATGTGCCTCTTCTTGAGCCACTCCTTTGTTTACTTGGTGGTATGTTTTGGGTCATTGTCATGCTGGAAGACCCATCCACGACCAATCTTCAGTGTTATGGCAGGGAAGAAGGTTCTCATTCAAGATTTTACAATACACAGCCCCATCCATTGGCCCCTCTATGCAGCAAAGTTAGCCTGTACCTTTTAGCAGAGAAAAAGCCCCAAAGCATAATGTTTCCACCTCCCATGCTTGACTCTAGGGATGGTGTTCTTAGGGTCATAGTCAGAATTTTTCTTCCTCCAAACATGGCGAGTCAAATTAATGCCAAAGAGCTCAATTTTGGTCTCATCTGACCACAGCACTTTTTTCCCAATCCTTCTAGGAATCATTTAGATGTTCATTGGCAAACTTCAGATGAGCCGGTACATGTACCTTCTTGAGGAGGGGGACCTTGGGGGCGCTGTAGGATTTCAATCCATGGCGGCGTATTGTTACCAATGGTTTGTTTGGTGACTGTGGTCCCAACTGCCTTGAGATCAGTCACAAGCTCATCCTGTGTATTTCTGGGCTAATCCCTCACTTTTCTCATCCTTATCCTTCCCCCATGAGACAAAATCCTGCATGGAGCTCCAGACGGAGGTCGATTGATGGTTATTTAGTATTTCTTCCATTTGTGAATAATCGCTTATACAAGTGTCTTGTAGCCCATTCCAGCCTTGTGCAGGTCTACTATCTTGTCCCTGACATCCTTTGACAGCTCTTTGGTCTTGCCCATGATGGTGAGGATTGAATGGAAAGAAGAGATTCTGTGGACAGGTGTATTTTAAAAAACAGTTGTCGTTAGGAGCACCATTTGACAAGACTAATCTGTGTTCCACATGAGCATATACTGTAGACAGCCTGTGGGAGCCAGAATTATTGTTGGTTGGTAGGGGATCAAATACTTATTTTACTCACTGAACTGCAACTCAATTTATAACATTTGGATCGTGTTTTTTTCTGGATTTCTGGTTGATATTCTGTCTCTATCATACAAAATACGCCTATGATAACAATTATAGACTCTTCATTTCTTTGTAAGTGGGCAAACTTACAATATCTGCAGGGGATCAAATAATTATTTACCCCACTGTGTATATATAATGCCCTGAATAAATATTCATACCCTTTGAAATTTTCCACATTTTGTTATGTTACAACCAAACACGCAAATGTGTTTTATTTGGATTTTGTGCAATTGACCAACACAAAGTGACACATAATTGTGAAGTGGAAGGAAAATGATAATTGGTTTTCAATTTCTTTTTACAAATAAATATCTAAAATTGTGGCATGCATTTGTATTCAGAGCCCCCTTTACTCTGATACCCCTAAAATCCAGTGGAACCAATTGCCTTCAGAAGTCACCTAAATAGTAAATAGAGTCCACCTGTGTGTAATTTAATATTAGTATAAATACAGCTGTTCTGTGAAGCCATCAGAGGTTTGTTAGAGAACCTTAGTGAACAAACAGCATCATGAAGGCCAAGGAACACACCAGACAGGTCAGGGATAAAGTTGTGGAGAAGTTTAAAGCAGGGTTAGGTTATAAAAAATATCCCAAGCTTTGAACATCTCACAGAGCACTGTTCAATCCATCATCCAAAAATGGAAAGAGTATGGTACAACTGCAAACCTACCAAGACATGGCCGCCCACCTAAACTGACAGGCTGGGCAAGGAGAGAATTAATGAGAGAAGCAGCCAAGAGGCCCATGGTAACATTGGAGGAGCTACAGAGATCCACAGCTCAGGTGGGAGAATCTGTCCAATGGAAAACCATTAGTCGTGCACTCCACAAATCTTTTATGAAAGAGTGGCAAGACAAAAGCCATATGAAGTCCATTTTGCAGTTTGCGAGAAGCCATGTGGGGGACACAGCAAACATGTGGAAGAAGGTGCTCTGGTCAGATGAGACCAAAATTGAAAGTTTTGACCTAAAAGCAAAACACTATGTGGGACAGAAAACTAACACTGCACATCACCCTGAACACACCATCCGCACCGTGAAACATGGTGGTGGCAGCATCATGTTGTGTGGATTATTTTCTTCAGCAGGGACAGGGAAGCTGGTCAGAGTTATTAGGAAGATGGGTGGAGCTAAATATAGGGCAATCTTAGAAGAAACAAAAAAAAAAAAAAGGTGTCCACCACCCCCACCTATAACTGGCCTTTGCAGTGAGTAGCATAGGAAGGCTACATATGATATAAACAAACCCGAGGATAAATCCAAGGAAAAAAACAAGCTTTACTCACCGGCCAGCCCGCTGACAACCGAATCAACCTATCTAACAGTATGTGTTAAAACAGGGGTTAATTCCTTGGATTTATCCTTGGGCTTGTTTATAACAATCTTAGAAGAAAACCTGTTAAAGTCTGCAAAAGACTTATGACTGGGGCGGAGGTTCACCTTCCAGCAGGACAACGACCCTAAACATACAGCCAGAGCTACAGTGGAATGGTTTAGATCAAAGCATATTCACGTGTTAGAATGACCCAGTCAAAGTCCAGACCTAAATCCAATTGAGAATCTGTGGCAAGTCTTGAAAATTGCTGTTCACAGATGCTCTCCATTAGAATCTGACAGAGCTTGAGCTATTTTGCAAAAAAGAATAGGCAAAAATGTCACTCTCTAGATGTGCAAAGCTGACATACACCAAAAGACTTGTAGCACTAGTTGCAGGGAAAGGGGGTTCTACAAAGTATTGACTCAGGTGGGCTGAGTACAAATGCACACCACACTTTTCACATATTTATTTGTAAAAAAAAATTGAAAACCATTTTATCATTTTGCTTCCACTTCGCAATTATGTGCAACTTTGTATTGGTCTATCACATAAAATCCTAATAAATAATGTTTCATGGTTGTAATATGACAAAATGTGGACAATTTCATGGGGTAGGAATACTTTTTCAAGGCACTGTATACACATGCAAACTTGGTATTCCTTTCTGAGCAAGCTATAATGAAGTCCGGGCTTGAAACAAACAGTTAACAGTTGTTCAGCTTAAGTAGTAGTAGTTACAAGAGCAAAGTCCCTTTAACCACTTAAGCCCCGGACCATTTCGGGCCATTAGGACCAGGCCTGTTTTTGGGATTCGGCACTGCGCTGCTTTAACTGTAAATTGTGCGGACATGCAATGTTGTACCCAAATGAAATTTGCGTCCTTTTCTTCCCACAAATAGAGCTTTCTTTTAATGGTATTTGATTGCCTCTGCGATTTTTATTTTTTGCGATATAAACAGAAAAATACCGAAAATTTTGAAAAAAAATGATATTTTCTACTTTTTGTTATAAGAAAAATCGAATAAACTCAATTTTAGTCATACATTTAGGCCAAAATGTATTCAGCCACATGTCTTTAGTAAAAAAAATGTCAATAAGCGTATATTTATTGGTTTGCGCAAAAGTTATAGCGTTTACAAACTAGGGTACATTTTCTGAAATTTACACAGCTTTAAATTTATGACTGCCTATCTCATTTCTTGAGGTGCTAAAATGGCAGGGCAGTACAAAACCCCCCCAAATGACCCCATTTTGGAAAGTAGACACCCCAAGGAAATTGCTGAGAGGCATGTTGAGCCCATTGAATATTTTTTTTTTTGTCCCAAGTGATTGAATAATGACAAAAAAAAAAAAAAAAAATTACAAAAAGTTGTCACTAAATGATATATTGCTCACACATGCCATGGTTATATGTGGAATTGCACCCCAAAATACATTCTGCTGCTTCTCCTGAGTACGGGGATACCACATGTGTGGGACTTTTTAGGAGCCTAGCCACGTACGGGACCCCGGAAACCAAGCACTGCCTTCAGGATTTCTAAGGGCGCAAATTTTTGATTTCACTCCTCACTACCTATCACAGTTTCGAAGGCCATAAAATGCCAAAATAGCACAAAACCCCCCCAAATGACCCCATTTTGGAAAGTAGACACCCCAAGCTATTTGCTGAGAGGCATGTTGAGTCCATGGAATATTTTATATTTTGCCACAAGTTGCGGGAATATGACAAACTTTTTTTTTTTTGCACAAAGTTGTCACTAAATGATATATTGCTCACACATGCCATGGGCATATGTGAAATTACACCCCAAAATACATTCTGCTGCTTCTCCTGAGTATGGGGATACCACATGTGTGGGACTTTTTGGGAGCCTAGCCGCGTACGGGACCCCAAAAACCAAGCACCGCCTTCAAGGTTTCTAAGGGCATAAATTTTTGATTTCACTCCTCACTACCTATCACAGTTTTGAAGGCCATAAAATGCCAAGATGGCACAAACCCCCCCCCAAATGACCCCATTTAGGAAAGTAGACACCCCAAGCTATTTGCTGAGAGGCATGTTGAGCCCATTGAATATTTTTTTTTTTTGTCCCAAATGATTGAATAATGACAAAAAGAAAAAAAAAATGTACAAAAAGTTGTCACTAAATGATATATTGCTCACACATGCCATGGTTATATGTGAAATTACACCCCAAAATACATTCTGCTGCTTCTCCTGAGTACGGGGATACCACATGTGTGGGACTTTTTGGGAGCCTAGCCGCGTACGGGACCCCAAAAACCAAGCACCGCCTTCAAGGTTTCTAAGGGCATAAATTTTTGATTTCACTCCTCACTACCTATCACAGTTTTGAAGGCCATAAAATGTCAAAATAGCCCAAAACCCCCACAAATGACCCCATTTTGGAAAGTAGACACCCCAAGCTATTTGCTGAGAGGCATGGTGAGTATTTTACAGCTCTCATTTGTTTTTGAAAATTAAGAAAGACATTTTTTTTTTCTTTTTTTTTTCTCTTTTTTTACATTTTCAAAACTTTGTGACAAAAAGCGAGATCTGCAAAATACTCAACATACCTCTCAGCAAATAGCTTGGGGTGTCTACTTTCCAAAATGGGGTCATTTGGGGGGGTTTGTGCCATCTGGGCATTCCATGGCCTCCGAAACTGTGATAGGCAGTGAGGAGTGAAATCAAAAATTTACACCCATAGAAATCCTGAAGGCTGTGCTTGGTTTTTGGGGTCCCGTACGCGACTAGGCTCCCAAAAAGTCCCACACATGTGGTATCCCCGTACTCAGGAGAAGCAACAGAATGTATTTTGGGGTGTAATTCCACATATGCCCATGGCATGTTTGAGCAATATATAATTTAGTGACAACTTTTTGTACATTTTTTTTTTTTTTTTGGTCATTATTCAATCACTTGGGACAAAAAAAAAAAAAATATTCAATGGGCTCAACATGCCTCTCAGCAAATAGCTTGAGGTGTCTACTTTACAAAATGGGGTCATTTGGGGGGGTTTTGAACTGTCCTGGCATTTTATGCACAACATTAGGAAGCTTATGTCACACATCATCCACTCTTCTAACCACTTGAAGACAAAGCCCTTTCTGACACTTTTTGTTTACATGAAAAAAAATTTTTTTTTGCAAGAAAATTATGTTGAACCCCCAAACATTATATATTTTTTTAAAGCAAAGGCCCTACAGATTAAAATAGTGGGTGTTGCATTTTTTTTTCCACACAGTATTTGCGCAGCGATTTTTCAAACGCATTTTTTGGGGGAAAAACACACTTTTTTATTTTTAATGCACTAAAAAACACTATATTGCCCAAATGTTTGATGAAATAAAAAAGATGATCATAGGCCGAGTACATGGATACCAAACACGACATGCTTTAAAATTGCGCACAAACGCGCAGCGGCGACAAACTACATTAATTTTTAAAAGCATTTAAAAGCCTTTACAGGTTACCACGTTAGATTTACAGAGGAGGTCTACTACTAAAATGACTGCCCTCGATCTGACCTTTGCGGTGATACCTCACATGCATGATGCAATTGCTGTTTACATATGACGCTAGACCGACGCTTGCGTTCGCCTTTGCGCAAGAGCAGGGGGGGACAGCGGTGTTTTTTTTTTTTTTTTTTATTATTTATTTGGCTTTTTTATTTTATTTTTAAACTGTGCCTTCCATGTTTTATTTTTTTACCATTTTTATCGTTATCTCAGGGAATGTAAATATCCCCTATGATAGCAATAAGTAGTGACAGGTACTCTTTTTTTGAAAAAAATTGGGGGGTTAGACCCTAGATCTTTCCTCTGCCCTCAAAGCATCTGACCACACCAAGATCGGTGTGATAAAATGCTTTCCCAATTTCCCAATGGCGCTTTTTATATCCGGGGGGGGGGGGACATTCCCTCCCACTGCTTGTAATAGCAGTCTAGAGGCTAATTATCTGCTAGAATTGCTTTTACATGAAAGCCGGCTGCTGGCTGAAAAGAATGATACCAAGATGATACCTAAACCCGCAGGCATCATTCTGGTATAAACATTCAAAGTCCAGCAACATACCAGTACGTTGCTGGTCCTTGTTGGACATGTATTGTAATCTTTTTTTTCATACAGCCTATTGGCTGAACGAAAAAAAGAGATTGATTGGTGGGTATGCCCACCATTAGAATACCTCCCTTCATCCACCCACTTCTAATGATGGGCATATATGCCGAAGCATGGGGGCATCCTCCCGCAAAAAAGTTATGCCGCGTACACACGGTCAAGCCTTCGTCGGAATTTCGACCGTATGTACGCGGCATAAAAGGTTATGCCGCGTACACACGGTCTGACTTTTCCACGGGCAAGCCTCCGTTGGAATTTCGACCGTATATACGCGGCATTAGGAGCAAAATCGCTCCTCCGCCCCTGCTGCCCCCATGCTTCGGCATATATGCTCTTTTTTTTAACTGTGGTGGTGAAATCACCTCCTACAGCGTTGGAGTCACGGCTTTATGTATCGTGGGAGCAAACGCTGTTGCTGTCAAGATAAATAGATCCGCGCTGCAACTGAATGGCGTACCTGCTAAGCAAATGGTGGTTAACATTAAAACAAAGTAACATTACAGTACAACAGTAAGACCTTACCATGCCATACCTGCAAAGCAAATACCAAAACAAAACCTAGTAAAAAATAAAAAAATGTTTTAACGCAACCTGTGCCTAAAATATATATATGCCGAAGCATGGGGGCATCCTCCCGCAAAAAAGTTATGCCGCGTACACACGGTCGGAATTTTCCACGGGCAGGCCTCCGTCGGAATTTCGACCGTATGTACGCGGCATTAGGAGCAAAATCGCTCCTCCGCCCCTGCTGCCCCCATGCTTCGGCATATATGCTCTTTTTTTTAACTGTGGTGGTGAAATCACCTCCTACAGCACTGGAGTCACGGCTTTATGTATCGTGGGAGCAAACGCTGTTGCTGTCAAGATAAATAATTCCGCGCTGCAGTTGAATGGCGCACCTGAAAACAAAAAATTACATACCTGAAAAGCAAGCATGATAAAACATTGCAGAATAGAATACAGTAAAAAAGAGCAGAACAATAGAGAGAAAATAGAGAGAGAGAGAACAATAAAACGACAACTATTTTTGGTTTTTTTATTTTATATTTTTTTTGTGTTTTGTTTTTTACGTTTTTTTTTTTTTCTTTTTTACACTTTTTTTTGTAACTTTACAACTGTAATGGTTCGGGTCTCTCAAAATGTAATGGCATCTTGGGAGACCCTGTGTAAGTGTGTCCTTGTCTGTGAAATGCTGTACCCTACGCTAAAACTTCACTTTTGAGTGGTAGCGTTCAAAACATTCACCTTGGCAAAGACCAGGCTTGTCAGGACAGAGTGGACAAAAACTACGGGTGTCAGGCCTAAATCCGCGCTTGCTACAGACACAACATCTTTTTTGGGGGTGGCTTTGGGTAGGGGTACTCGGAAGGACATACGAATAATGCCTCTCATGCAGCCGGCTTACTGCATTTGGTTGGGGATGGTGAGGTGCAGAACCGCCTGGATACAGGAGTTTTGTGACTATCTCATTCTGGAATTTTAGAAGAGATAACGTCCCGCCTGAAGCTCTGTATAGCACATGAGCGTTCAGCAAAGCCAATTGGCATAATGATAGAGACACTTTTTTGTACCAGCGTCTCGCCTTACGGTCAATTAGATATGGCGCCATCAACTGGTCGTTGAGGTCCACCCCTCCCATATTTTGGTTATATTCGTGGACACAGAGGGGTTTCTCCACAACACCAGTCGCCGTACGAATTTGGACTGTCGTGTCTGCATGAAGGGAGGTAAGAAGGAAAACATTCTTATTGTCCCTCCACTTCATAGCGAGCAAGTTATTACACTTCAAGCAGGCTCTCTCCCCCAGCCTAAGACGGGCATCTACAAGCCGCTGGGGAAAGCCCCGGCGATTAGGTCGCACGATGCCACATGCTCCAATCTGATGATCAAACAAGTGACTAAACAGTGGCACGCTCGTGTAATAATTGTCCACATACAAGTGGTACCCCTTTCCGAATAAGGGTGACACCAAGTTCCACACTATCTTGCCAGCGCTCCCTATGTAATCCGGGCAGTTGACCGACTCAATCTGACTATCTTTTCCCTCATAAACCGTAAAGTTCACTACATAGCCTGTTGCCCTGTCACAGAACTTGTAGAGCTTGACCCCGTATCTGGCACGCTTGCTGGGAAGGTACTGCTTGAAAGACAAGCGGCCAGAAAATTTAATCAGGGACTCATCAACGCAGACAACTTGATCGGGAGTAAACAAGGCTGCAAAACGTTCGTTGAAGTGGTTTATGAGGGGCCGAATTTTATAGAGCCGGTCGTATTCAGGGTCCCCACGTGGACGACAAAGTTCATTGTCGTTGAAGTGCATGAACCGCAAAATCTGCTCGTATCGTGCCCTGGACATGGAGGCAGAGAACACGGGCATGTGGTCAATTGGGTGCGTGGACCAATAAGCACGCAATGACGGAAATTTATGTGTGCCCATGTTGAGGGAAAGGCCCAGAAAGGTCTTAAATTCGGAAACCGTAATTGGTTTCCAATTTCTGGCAATTTTAGGCAACTGGGGGTTAGCGGCGATAAATTGACCAGCATATAAATTACTCTGGTCCACAATAGATCTATAGAGATCTTCCGTGAAAAACAGCGAATAAAAATCAATTGGAATAAAATCAGCTGTTTCCACCTGAATACCGGGTTGGGCAGTGAATGGGGGAAGTACGGGTTCTGCAGAAGTGGTGGGGACCCAATCAGGATAGGCGAATTCTGCAGGAAGGGCAGTATTGGCACGACGGGCCTGCCTTTGTCTTCTTGGTGGCAGCGGGACACTACTTGTGCTTGCCACCTCGCCAGCTTGAACTGCACTTATGGGACTCGCCACGTCACCAAGTGTTACTGCAGTGCTGGATGTACGTCCAGGCTGTACTAGGCCGCTGGTGCTTGCCAGTTCACCAGAAGGAATAGCGGCGCTAGTACTACTCTGCTCCATGATACGAGAGACCTGCGGTTCTTGCTCCTCAACAACCTCAGAAGATCGGGATCGGGTACACCTGACCTTAGCAGGGACCTCAACTTCGTCGTCAGAGCTATCTGACGTGGGGCCGCTGACGTCACTGTCTTCTACGGGAAGATATTCTGAGCCTGAATCTGACAGATACGTGACCTCCTCTTCACTATCTGTCATGCTCAGAATCTCGTAGGCCTCTTTACTAGTGTACCTTCGTCTTGCCATTTTGGGCTCTAAATTTAGGGGTACACTAGTAAGATTCACAGGAAAAAAAGCACCTGACTGTCGTCAGCAAATATATCAAACGCTACAAAAAAACTGTTAGCGATCGCAGGGATCAGGCCTGTCTCTGTGAACGCTGCAGTTATGTGTGTTGTGTTTGGTAAGTGACAGTGATCGATCGATACTGCACTTGGGTGGGCTGGGCTGGGCTGGGCGGAGGGGCTAAACGCAGGCGCTAGCAGGTATCTGGGCTGATCCCGCTAACACTGCGTTTTTGGGAACCCTAAACCGCTGGGGATGCTAGTATAGATCTGATCAGATACTATACCACTAAGGGGGGTGTATGCTTTGCGCGTGGGTGTTAGCGTTACTGGCACTAACCTAACACTGCCTGGGGCGACGCAGACCCTCTCTGGCGCTAAAACCTAATTGATCTCACCCGCCGGGCGATCAGGGGGGTTAAACCTTTATTGGGTTATATACGGCGGGTGCCCTGATGCTATAAAAAGCAAACTAATCAACCAGCGTCACCCGTAACCTTTATATGGTGATCACTGGTGAAAGGGTTAACTAGGGGCAATCAGGGGGTTAAAACCTTTATTAGGTTAAATATGGGGGTACCCGACGCTATATAAAAACCTGACGGGTAACCTAAATAACTAAATAACTTACTGGCTAACCAGTGACACCAGTGACGCTTATACGGCGATCACTGGTGAAAGGGTTAACTCTAGGGGCAATCAGGGGGATTAAAATAATATATGGGGGTACCTGACACTAATAAAAACCTGCGGCGAACCTAAAAAAAAATAACTGCCTATCTAAAACACCAGCGACACGAATACAGCGATCGGAAAAACAATCGCTTAGTGACGCTGAAGTTAGGGGGTGAAAGGGTTACCTGGGGGGTGATCAAGGGGTTAAACCTTTATTAGGGGGGGTTAGGGGGCTACCCTGGACCTAAAGGGGCCTAATCCTAACTGCCCTGCAACTTTTTACAATCACAGATGACACTAAATGCAGTGATCAGTAAAATAAATGATCACTGCAATCAGTGACACTGTGATTGGGGGCTTTGGGGTGACCTGGGGGGTGATCTGGGGGTGACTGGGGGGTGATTTGTGTGCCTATGTGTACCTACGTGTCAGTGGACTGTTGGAGCACTAACCTCTGTCTTCTCTCCTCGGCGCCGGGAACGAAAAGACCGCGGCGAGGGAGATGACATCACTTCCTCCAGCCTGTGTTTACATCACATGGCGGAGGAAGCATTTTCATTGGCCGGGAGCGATCGCGAGGGGGGGGCGGAATCGAGCGGCCGCCCCCTCATGCCTGATCGCTCCCGAACACTTAACGGCCGCTCACTGCAGTGAAGGGGGGTCCGGATGGACCCCCCAACTGCACAAAGGCGATCACGTAGATCTAAGTGATTCTGCCTGTCGGTGCCATTCTGCCGACGTAAATCGGCGGTGGGCAGTCGTTAAGTGGTTAAGGACAAGACACCAGCGTGGAGGACACCAGCCTGTGTCCCCTTTAACAGACCCACAGCAGACTATAGGGCACTGACGGGTAGCTAGAGCACAAGATCCCCAAGATCTCTCAGTGTCTGTACTCACAAGGCCTAAGGACAGAAGGTAACCTCCTTCTGATCTTCCAAGCGACACTCTGCAGTGATACCAGACAGATCTTTGTCAGACAGCTCCCCTCAGTTAACTTCTTCTTAGCACCTGGGCCTCAAGCTTCCTCTCCTCAGGTCACCCCCCCCAAGGCCTCACCAACAGCAGCTTCTGCCTGGGAGGCCAGCGCTCTGCCCCTAAGGCTGGACTCCTCCACTCTGGGACGAGACCATGAGCTCTGTGTGCTCCTAGAATAAAATAATATATACAGTCTCCCAGCATTCCATCAGAGCATGCCTCTCTGGGATAGGCTGGGGCTGCATCAATATTGATGCTGCCCCCTGCATAGCTCCACACCTATCATCCAGAATCTTCTCAAGTTACCTGGATACAGAGGGAGCTATCTGGCAAACTGGCAGCAGCAGAGCACACAGAGCTGACTAAACAATTACGTCTCACTGAGTACAATGAGCCTAACTATGCTTTTACGTTACCCAAAATTACAGCTACAATGATTACAGTGTGTCAACCAAATCTTCCTACCAAAAACACACACTGAGGCTGGGTTCACATCTAAGCCGCATGCGGCTCACAGCAGGAGTCCGGTGCATCTCCACTTCACCGTTTCAGGTCCGATTTCAGCACAAATTTTTGGCTGAATTCAGACCAGAAATGGACCAAAAGACGCACAGGACTTCTGTGCAATTCGCACTGGAGACGATGCGGAGATGTGTGAACTGGCTCCATAGAGAGCCGGTCACAATCCCCATGCTATGCGAATTGGATGCAGGGAAACCCACATCCAATTCACATAGCTGTGAACCCAGCCTTATGCGGCGTACACACGATCGTTTTTCATGCCATTTTTTTAACCGACGTTTTTCTCGTCGTTTTTTTTCATGTTTCCTCTCAAGCCTGTCTTGCATCCACACGATCATTAAAAAAACCGCTCAAGCAAAGCGCAGTGACGTACAACACGTACGACGGCACTATAAAGGGGAAGTTCCATCCGAATGGCGCCACCCTTCATGTTAGTAAACTTTGTTGAGCGGCGATTCGCGCTTTTCAGCCTCGTGATTTTCAGTCCGTTACAGCGTGACGAATGTGCTATCTCCATTACGAACGCTAGTTTTACCAGAACGAGCGCTCCCGTCCCATACTTGATTCTGAGCATGCGCGTTTTTTTCCCCTCGTAAAAGCATACACACTATCGTTTTTCACGTCGTTAAAAAAAACGACATGAAAAACGACGTGAAAAAATAGAGCATGTTTGAAATTTTTAATGGCCGTTTTTCACGCCGTTAAAAATGCTCTGGAGCCTACACACGATCGGTTTTAATGGCCATTTTAAAAAATTGCATTTTTAACGGCATGAAAAACGATCGTGTGAACGCCGCATTACACTTATCTAACTATCCTAGCACCTACCTAGGAGGGTGCTACATCTACATATATTAGTCCTGCACATAATAAATAGGACCTGATCCACAAGAAACACTATGCATTCAATTTATAAAGAAAAGAGATGACCTAGTATTGGCAAATGATGCTTTAAATTGAATTACCTGTTCATGGCAACATCCAACCAATCCACTTAACGCTGGGCCTTGTAACAACATCTGAATGTTCCCATTAGATGCTAAGCGTGTGTCTTTCTCCGTCAGAATATACATATCACCACTCCTGTCCTGGCTTCCATAACACAATTATGTAAATAGCTGATTAAGTACATAATTGCATTAAGAAACTTGACAAAACTGATAGCTACACACAGCAACAATGTCACGTATCCTCTCGGCGCCCATAACTTACTGCTCACGGGTCGCTCTTTTGTAAGCAGGGCCGCTCCGCTAATTCCCCAGAGAGGTGATAAGATTTTAATGGATATTATTTGAATATCAAATAAAAGGATTTGTTCTCAGGAGTATGCTAAGGGTGACACATATCCACTAGACTGAAAGGAGGGGGTGGGGAATAAAATCTCTTCTATTTATCCAGGAGATGGCGGCTTTTTGTAGTGGAACTAATGTCTGTTTTCATGTCCCGATCAATAGATAAGGAGCAGCAACAGAAGAGCAATTCGGGGAAAATTAGGGTTATGTAAGCATATTTGTACGGCTTCAGGAAGGAGGTGGCGTGTTTTCAGTGAAAAGACATTTTGAGACATTATTATTATTGAAATGAACATATTCGAAAAACAGAAGTTAAAATTAAGTATATGATGAAGAAATACATAAGTGGTGTTTACCTCATGCCGAAACTAACAGTAGATCCAGAAATATAGACAGCCAAAGTTGTATGGGGTTGGTGCTTAAACTGGAGAACACCCTGCATTGCATGTGTACAGACTCAAAGGCCGTGGAAGCCAGCAGTCACAAGGATTCAGCTACTAAATTATGCTTTAGGATTAAAGAAGCCATTTTTTTCTATCATGGATTGAAACCCTTATTAATCATTAAGGGTCCTTGATCAAGGAGGAACCTTATAGCTCCCAAAACCCATTGGTTTGTCATCTTTGTTATCTTGGGACTTTTGTAAGGAAATAAATATTCTTAGACTCCTTTACCTTTGGTTTGCTTGTAGGCAAGTTGCCTACAGTGTATTAGTTGGGTAGTTAGCTTGCCCAGGCTGGGGAAGGGGTTAACTGTTCACACCTTAGTTCCTGGGCTTTTTGGGTCCTGCCTGTCCACCCTGTTATAAAATAGAGGGGAAAGGCCTGGTTCCGGAGCCAGCTCCTGGACATGCTGGGACCATCATGAACCACAAAGAGAGATCGCTGCGCCCAGTAGTCTTTTGAAAGACACCAGAAGACTGGAGAATTGCCAAACTTTGGAAGATGCCAGTTATGGACTATCACCTTGTTGAGGTATGCCTGGGCAGCCTAGTTCACTCAGATAGGGTTATGTTGCACGGCAGTGTACTTGTTGGACTTTGCCACAAATATTGAGTAAAATTGCATCAACTGTTTTAAGCGAGGTCTGAAGTCATTTAAAGGGGTGCATGATGGTTTCTGGCATATGAAAGAACAGGATCAGTAAAACGCATGTGGGGTATTAAGCAAAGCCATTACAAAAGATTAACTCGGCAAGACAAGCAGAAGTAGGAATGTGGTTGCTATGGGTAACCAGGAACTAGTGCAAGGTATATTGCAGCTGTTCATGAATTGTGGCACCTGGCATGGTGGAAGGTCCTCCAGTAGCAAGGGGGTTGGTGATCTGGCTCCCTCCTCAGCAGTTGGTTCCCTGAAATTATAAAGACCAAACCTGCGTTACAGAGACCCATAGCTAGCCACTTGGTATGGGAGAGTAAGGAAGATAAGTAAGTGCACACATGAGGTCCACAGTGGGACCCCATTCTGTCACTGGTAGTGAGATGGCAGAGGTACGCTGGACCGATGGAGAGGGCATGGGCTCAGTAGTGCCTCTCCTAAATGCAACGTACAACGAGGAAGGTTTCTGATGGCACGGGACAGTCCTACAGTAGGACTCTGTACTTTTATTTCTACACACTGTCTACGACTCATCTCTAAGCTTGGCAACTGCCATAATGTTTGATTCTCACACGACTGCTGTCCCTGCCTGGTCCTGGGCATTGATGAGCACACACATGTGCGAAAGGTACCCCTATGTGAATAGCAAGTTGCCCTGTGCACATGCTGCTCTGAAACTCTCCTTTCACAAGGATTCAGCAAGCTGGGCCACAAGAGCCATAAAAATGAATGATAGGATAAAAATTCTACAGTCATTTGAAATGCAGAATGTTCATGTTTTACACGTTTCTAAATGTCTGAAGTCACCTCATTATCATTTTGACCATTTTTGACCTCTTTGGTCTTTTTATTTTCAGGAGGAACCCTCTTCACTTCCACCTCATCGCAGACACGATCGCCAAACAGATCCTAGCCACACTTTTTCAGACATGGATGGTGCCCGCAGTACGTGTGGACTTTTATGATGCCGATGAACTGAAGGTAATATATTGTTTTTTTACACCTCCCAGTCTTTGCTCCTGGAATTCTGACAGTGGGCTGAATTTTTGGTAGATCTAATGCAAAGTTTTAATGCACTGATGCTCTTTATCCTATTTGAGGATTGTCTCCTGCCAACACCTTGTCTGCATAGGCAGAAACAGGCAGTGGAGGTCGGTAGTTGTTGCTTTTGGCATCCATTGTTTCTCTTGTATCGTTCTATGCCTTAAATAGCCTCCAATGATATTTCACATGAGATTCAAAAGCAGTGGCGGCTGGTGTTTTTTTATTTTTTTTGAGAGGGTTGCAAACAAACATCCCCCACCCTCTACGCTGTTGGTCGGTCGGTCATTCAGCTCCGCACTTACCCCATCTAGGTCGCGGGCTGGCAGCGCTCCTACTCTGCATCACGGCTTCCTACAGGCGGTAGAGGCTTCCATTGCGTCTCTTCCTCCTCTGCATCATGGCGGCTTCCACTGTTCGTCTCCTCCCTTCTTCTCCTAGGCATCCAATAGGATTGCATGTCCTGTCAGCCAATCAGGTGATTGGCCGGGAGGAGGATCAGTGTGACAATAGCGAATATTAATTTGCTATTGTCACACAAACTTTTGAAGCCTGTTAAAGCTTCTGGTTTTAATCACGTGCTTAGGAAAAAAAAAAACATTGGAATCCATGCGCCCGGTGCACTGCATGTAGATTAGGGGGTCTGACGCATAAATTGGGGGGGGGGCACCCGTGCGCCCCTAATGGACGGACCGCCACTGTTCAAAAGGCAGGTGTTCAATACAAAATGCATGCCCTCTACACTCATATGGTATTTTGTCTTTTATTTTTGAGTCCTGGAATTGTTATTCAGCTTTCATATTGCCAGATTGCAATGCTAGTCCATATCTGTGTTCTTTGATCTTCACTGAGTGTGACAACACTGTCCTTCCGGGAAGATTCATGGGGAATGTATGGCAGGAGAAATCTTGAGAGAAGACACTTCAGTCTGTTGCAAAAGTGATTTCGGCTGCTCTGTATTCCCCAGGATCTAACTGGAAGGAATGTAATGGAAGTATAAATCAAACTTTTTTCTTGACTGGTATGTTTTAGAACTACTAACAGTAGGTGATATTTAAAGGGGGGAGGGGGCCCCGACAGTATAAGCAGGCCTTGCATTGTACTGGAAGGTCTGGTTTAACAGTAGGTTGGTTAAAGGAGTTGTAAACCCTGATGTTTTTTCACCTTAATGCATCCTATGCATTAAGGTGAAACAACTTCTGTCACTGACCGGCTCCCCCAGCCTCCCCGTTTTACTCACCTGTGTCCTGTAATTCCCACGCCAGAGACGCGCTCTTCCCCTCTGCCCGTTGTCTTGGCTCTTGATTGGATAGATTGATAGCAGCGCAGCCATTGGCTCCCACTGCTGTCAATCAAATCCAATGGCGCAGGGGGCGGTGCCGAGTCCGGCATTCTGTGTCTATGGATGCAAATGCTGGACTCAGGAGCACACCTGCAAGGTAACCCCCAGGAGAGCACTTTTCCTAGGGGGCTATACAATGCGGGGAGGAGCTACCAGCGCCGCTGGGAGACCCCAGAAGTCGAGGATCGGGGCCACTCTGTGCAAAACGAACTGCACAATGGAGGTATGACATGTTTGTTATTTAAAAAAAAAATCAAAGCCTTACATTCACTTTAACTTTGTTGTCGTTTGTGTGTTGTTTGTAGTCTTTTTGCCTAATATTTGGTAATTGTTTTTTTTTTTTTTTGCAATTTAGTTTTTAGTTTTTTTTGTCATTTAGGTCCAATTGCACAGTTCTGTCACTTTATTTTATGGTTAAGCCCCGTAAACACGGGTGGTTTTAGACAGGTCAATAGAAACCGGCCGACATTTTGCCCATGTGTACGGTAGCCGTTCCAAGAAGCATTATTGAAAAAGGTCTGCCGATCGCCATTTGATCAGCGTTGGCAGCCAATGGCTGAGAGCGCTGACCGGTGTGTTGTTCTCCTGTCAGAACACAATTGCTCAGCGAGGGAGGTCGCTTTACTAACATTGGATTGTTAGTACAAGATCTCCTCCCGAACTCTTCAGTTTTTTTTTTGTTCAGCCTGCTGCGTTGAGCGAAAAAAACTTATTTTTTTCTTTGATTGACAGCAGTGGGAGCAAATGGCGCCTGCTGCTGTTTCAGCCAATGAGGAGGGAGAGTCCCCAGGCAGACGAGGCTCTCGTGACCATGGCTGGATCAAGATGATCGAGAAGTATTTAGGGAACTGCTGCACAGAGAAGGTTTTTTTATCTTAATGCTTAGAATGCATTAAGAGTAAAAAACCTTCTGGCTTTACAACCACTTTAAAGAGAAGTAAAGTCTACCTTTTTTAATTGTATCTACAGGTTTGCCTATAATAAGGCTTACCTGTAGGTACTGTAAATATCTCCTAAACTTGCACCGTTTAGGAGATATATTTACTATTCATGCCGACGTTATCAGCGCTTGCACTCTGAAGAATTGGCCACCCATGGCGTTTCTTCAGGGCCCTGTGCTGTGACCGGCAGCTCCCACGCACATGCCAATCACAGCGCCAGAGCCCGCGAACCCAGGAGAAACACTGGGTTTGCGGTATTTCATAATGAGCTAGTATGCGATGCATACAAGCTCATCATGCCTTTGTCTTACAGTTTTTTTTTTTTTTGTTTTGTTTTATAGCAGGGGTAGGAAACCCCCGGCACTGGTGCCGCCAGCGGCACTCGAAGCCTCTTTTCCTGGCACTCGACCCCCTCCCCATCAGCAGAGCAGCCCAGGGAAGTGTCAGTGAGACACTAATGCATTCCAATTTCAGAATTCCCCACACTGCACCTGCACTGAGGGGGAGGCACTGTGCCCCCACACATTTTAAAAGATGGGAAATATTGTAATATTGTTTGGTTCTCTAACTTTGCTGTAGCTGCGATCGTCAGCTTTTGTGATGGGGAAGAGATTGGGTGCAGTTCTGCTAGGGGTGGGGGTAGCCCCTGTTTCCAAGAGGAGGAGGACTGGTCATTGGCCACTGCTAAACCAATCACAGTCCTGTTAGCCCTGTCCACCACCTGGAGGAAGACGGCTCGCTTGGTTGCCACTACCAATCTCAGAAAGAAGGGATTTCGCTGTGATTGAGAAAACCACAATCTGGTGACAGTTTGTGGAATTGCTGTTGAGCTCCTGGGAATTTTGTTCGAATTATTCCTGAACCTTTGCGTCACTACTGAACCCCTGTACTCTGTGTCCCTTTAAGCCACAGCCCGTATTCAGCGCAATGAATGTCACACCCAACTTTTGCTGCGGCGCTTCGCGTCACAGTTTTCCTCAGCTGCGGGGGCCCAACTTATGATCCTGCACACAGGCCCACTGCTTTCAGAAAATGCCCCTGACCTGAGCTCATCAATGCGCATCCATTCCAGATGCTTGTATGTGACATCATATAGAAGCACGTGGGCTGGATGCGAGAGGTGGATCAGCATGATGAGTGTGCCAGGACAGGTAGATGTCTCATTTCTGCTTCCTTTCACCACTCTGCATATCACGAATATCCTAGATATGAAGAGGGTACATCGGTGGAGCAGATGAGCAGGAGGGTACATCGGTGGAGCAGATGAGCAGGAGGGTACAGCGATGGGCCAGATGTGCAGGGGGTTCAGCAGTGGAAAAGAGGAGAAGGGGGTTCAGCAGTGGGACAGAAGGGCGGGGGGTACAGTGTTGGGCCAGATGAGCAGGGGGGTTCAGTGTTGGGCCAGATGAGAAGGGGGTTTAGTGGTGGGACAGAAAAGCAAGGGGGTAGAGCAGTGTGGCAGATGTAAAAGGAGGTGTATTGGTGGAACAGATGAGCAGGGGGTTACAGTGGTGGGGCAGGAGAGCAGGGGGAACAGAGGTGAGACAGATGTGTATGAGGTACATTGGTGGGGTAGATGAGAAAGCAGGTTACAGTGGTGGGACAGATGAGCAGATAAGTTCAGTGTTAGGACAGATGAGAAGATGGTTCAGCGGTGAGACAGAAGAGCATGGGGGTATGGCGGTGGAGCAGATGTGCAGGGAGGTACAGTGGTGAGGCAGATGAGAAAAGGGGTACATTGATATGGCAGATGAGCAGGGGGGGTTACAGTGATGGGGCAGATGTGCAAGAGGTACAGTGGTGGGAGGGATGAGAAGGGGGTTCAGCGGTGGGACAGAAAAGCAGGGGGGTACAGTGATGGGGCAGATGAGCAGGGGGTTACAGTGGTGGGAAAGATGAGCAGGGGGGTTCACTGTTGGGGCAGATGAGAAGGGGGTTCAGTGGTGGGACAGAAGAGTAAGGGGGAACAGCAGTGGGGCAGATGTGAAAGGAAGTACATTGATGGGACAGATGAGTAGGGGGTTACAGCGGTGGGGCAGAGAAGCAGGGGGGTACAGAAGTGGGGCAGATGTGCAGAGGAGAAAGGAGGTACATCAGTGGAACACATGAGCAGGGAGTTACAGTTGTGGGGCAGAAGAGCAGGGGGAACAGAGGTGGGACAGATGTGCAGGAGGTACAGTGGTGGGGCAGATGAGAAAGGGGGTTACAGTGGTGGGGCAGATGAGCAGATAAGTTCAGTGTTAGGACAGATGAGAAGATGGTTCAGCGGTGAGACAGAAGAGCATGACAGTACGGCGGTGGAGCAGATGTGCAGAGAGGTACAGTGGTAGGGCAGATGTACAGGGGGTTACAGTGGTGGAAAAGATGAGCAGGTGAATTGGGATGATCTGAGGTGTGAAGGTGCATGAATTGAGGCTGATCAAGGGTGTGAAGGTGCAGGAATTGGGGCTGATCTGAGTTGTAAAGGTGCAAGAAATTGGGGTTGATCTGAGGTGTGAAGGTGCAAGAATTGGGGCTAATCAGAGGTGTAAAGGTGCAGGAATTGGGGCTGATCTGAGGTGTGAGGGTGCAAGAATTGGGGGTGATCAGAGGTGTGAGGGTGCAGGAATTGGGGCTGATCTGAGGAGTGAGGGTGCAGGAATTGGGGCTGATCTGAGGTGTGAGGGTGCAGGAATTGGGGCTGACCGGAGGTGTGAGGGTGCAGGAATTGGGGCTGATCTGAGGTGTGAGAGTGCAGGAATTGGGGCTGATCTGAGGTGTGAGGGTGCAGGAATTGGGACTGATCTGAGGGTGCAGGAATTGGGGCTGATCTGAGGTGTGAGGGTGCAGGAATTGGAGCTGATCTGAGGTGTGAGAGTGCAGGAATTGGGGCTGATCTGAGGTGTGAGGGTGCAGGAATTGGGGCTGATCTGAGGTCTGAGGGTGCAGGAATTGGGGCTGATCTGAGGTCTGAGGGTGCAGGAATTGGGACTGATCTGAGGGTGCAGGAATTGGGGCTGATCTGAGGTGTGAGGGTGCAGGAATTTGGGCTGATCTGAGGTGTGAGGGTGCAGGAATTGGGGCTGATCTGAGGTGTGAGGGTGCAAGAATTGGGGCTGATCTGAGGTGTGAGGGTGCAGGAATTGGGGCTGATCTGAGGTGTGAGGGTGCAGGAATTGGGGCTGATCTGAGGTGTGAGAGTGCAGGAATTAGGGCTGATCTGAGGTGTGAGGGTGCAGGAATTGGGGCTGATCTGAGGTGTGAGGGTGCAGGAATTGGGGTTGATCTGAGGTGTGAGGGTGCAGGAATTGGGGCTGATCTGAGGCGTGAGAGTGCAGGATTTGGTGCTGATCTGAGGCGTGAGAGTGCAGGAATTGGGGCTGATCTGAGGTGTGAGGGTGCAGGAATTGGGGCTGATCTGAGGCATGAGGATGCAGGAATTGGGGCTGATCTGAGGTGTGAGGGTGCAGGAATTGGGGCTGATCTGAGGTGTGAGGGTGCAGGAATTGGGGCTGATCTGAGGTGTGAGGGTGCAGGAATTGGGGCTAATCAGAGGTGTAAAGGTGCAGGAATTGGGGCTAATCAGAGGTGTGAGGGTGTATGAATTGGGGGTGATCAGAGGTGTGAGGGTGCAGGAATTGGGGCTGATCTGAGGTGTGTTGGTGCAGGAATTGGGGCTGATCTGAGGTGTGAGGGTGCAGGAATTTGGGCTGATCTGAGGTGTGAGAGTGCAGGAATTGGGGCTGATCTGAGGTGTGAGGGTGCAGGAATTGGGGCTGATCTGAGGTGTGAGGGTGCAGGAATTGGGACTGATCTGAGGGTGCAGGAATTGGGGCTGATCTGAGGTGTGAGGGTGCAGGAATTGGGGCTGATCTGAGGTGTGAGAGTGCAGGAATTGGGGCTGATCTGAGGTGTGAGGGTGCAGGAATTGGGGCTGATCTGAGGTGTGAGGGTGCAGGAATTGGGGCTGATCTGAGGTGTGAGAGTGCAGGAATCGGGGCTGATCTGAGGTGTGAGGGTGCAGGAATTGGGGCTGATCTGAGGTGTGAGGGTGCAGGAATTGGGGCTGATCTGAGGTGTGAGGGTGCAGGAATTGGGGCTGATCTGAGGTGTGAGGGTGCAGGAATTGGGGCTGATCTGAGGTGTGAGGGTGCAGGAATTGGGGCTGATCTGAGGTGTGAGGGTGCAGGAATTGGGGCTGATCTGAGGTGTGAGGGTGCAGGAATTGGGACTGATCTGAGGTGTGAGGGTGCAGGAATTGGGGCTGATCTGAGGTGTGAGGGTGCAGGAATTGGGGCTGATCTGAGGTGTGAGGGTGCAGGAATTGGGGCTGATCTGAGGCGTGAGAGTGCAGGAATTGGGGCTGATCTGAGGCGTGAGAGTGCAGGAATTGGGGCTGATCTGAGGTGTGAGGGTGCAGGAATTGGGGCTGATCTGAGGCGTGAGAGTGCAGGAATTAGGGCTGATCTGAGGTGTGAGGGTGCAGGAATTGGGGCTGATCTGAGGTGTGAGGGTGCAGGAATTGGGGCTGATCTGAGGCGTGAGAGTGCAGGAATTGGGGCTGATCTGAGGTGTGAGGGTGCAGGAATTGGGGCTGATCTGAGGTGTGAGGGTGCAGGAATTGGGGCTGATCTGAGGTGTGAGGGTGCAGGAATTGGGACTGATCTGAGGTGTGAGGGTGCAGGAATTGGGGCTGATCTGAGGTGTGAGGGTGCAGGAATTGGGGCTGATCTGAGGTGTGAGGGTGCAGGAATTGGGGCTGATCTGAGGTGTGAGGGTGCAGGAATTGGGGCTGATCTGAGGCGTGAGAGTGCAGGAATTGGGGCTGATCTGAGGCGTGAGAGTGCAGGAATTGGGGCTGATCTGAGGTGTGAGGGTGCAGGAATTGGGGCTGATCTGAGGCGTGAGAGTGCAGGAATTAGGGCTGATCTGAGGTGTGAGGGTGCAGGAATTGGGGCTGATCTGAGGTGTGAGGGTGCAGGAATTGGGGCTGATCTGAGGCGTGAGAGTGCAGGAATTGGGGCTGATCTGAGGTGTGAGGGTGCAGGAATTGGGGCTGATCTGAGGTGTGAGGTTGCAGGAATTGGGGCTGATCTGAGGTGTGAGAGTGCAGGAATTGGGGCTGATCTGAGGTGTGAGGGTGCAGGAATTGGGACTGATCTGAGGTGTGAGGGTGCAGGAATTGGGGCTGATCTGAGGTGTGAGGGTGCAGGAATTGGGGCTGATCTGAGGTGGGAGGGTGCAGGAATTGGGGCTGATCTGAGGAGTGAGGGTGCAGAATGTTATTATTCTATTCTAGTAGTTTAAAGCATTTACTTTATAAAAAACTACGGTATTTTCGTGATTTAGAGTGTGAAGTTGACATTTTTTTGTAATAAAATCGGCACGCTCAATTTCTTTGAAAACATTTTTTGGCACACTGTGCTCAAATGGTTGCCTACCCCTGTTTTATAGGGTTTACGTTGCGTTACCTCTTTACGTTTGAGTGGGGTTTTGGTTTTAATTGGGTAGTTGTATACTAGTTTCTAATAAAATTCTATTTAGGTCAGAGTCACACAATTGATATAGTTCACAATTGTCGAACATAATGTAGCGGGGTCTTTAAATTTAGGTGGGGTACACCTGGGTGGAAGTTCAGGTGTGTAGGTATGGGAGTAATGACTATTTGTATTCGTGGAGGATTGGGCGGTGTAATAATCTCCTTGGCCAGTGGGTGGTGAGTGCCCGCAGGCTCAAGGTAGATTCACTGCCACAGTGCTGTTCTTTTTGTTCCTTCTCGGAGACGGTCCGGCGAGGGCGGGGAACCTGCCGTGGCTTCATGGGAGGGGATAAAAGGGGGAGACGCCCTGGTCACGAGGTCTTGCTCTTCTGGAGGTTCTTCATCACGCGCCCAGGCACCTTAGGCCTGGGTGCGGGCGGTTCCGGATTCCGGCTCAGGTGCCCTAGGCCTGACCGGAATGGAGTTGGAGTCCATCCCAGGCACCTTCAGCCTGGGATGAGGTACTAAACCAGGAGGCCTGGGGCCCAGTGACTTCGACTGGGTCCCGCGAGGGTGGAGAAGTCCGAGGGTCCCTGAAGTGGATGGGGCCCATGTCTGAGGTGAGGAGGCCGGGGAGGTTACCCATTCAGAGAGCCTGGAGCAGCATCAACCCATTGATGGATGGGCCTCTGGTAACTCCCTTGGAGGGACATCTTCCCCTGATAGGGGCCGCAACGCATCAAAGGTACTCCTATCTATGTTCTCTTGAGTCGCTGGTAGAGACTCTCAAGCTCTAAGTCCTTTCAAGCTTTGGCTATAGTAACCGCTGGCGAGATTGCAGTGGTTTAGCTGAGAATTAGGCTAGTGCCTCGGCCTGCTCATCCCCTGTATCCAAATGTTAACAAGTCGCAACCAGTTGGCTACTGAAGCACTGTTTATTGTGAGAAATGCAATAAAACAAGAGTTGGACTGTGATCGGTGTGTGGAACTCTGGTTAATGGGAGCAAAGGGAAGTGTTGGCACAACGAGACTTACTCCTTTACAGAAGCACATAGGCCCGAGGAAATATCTGGTACTGGCCTTCACCTCACCCACAGCTATGGGGAGGACATGGGCCGTAGCGCATCTCACCCTGTCGTGTGACATACCCCTAGACAAAAGAGATGGGGTGAGGTCGCTACACGTGGGGGCTCGTGAGTCCGGGATGATATGTGTTTTGACTTTGGAGTAAGAATGGCTGTGTCTAGACTTTGCTGCCCGGAGGAGTTCCGAGCAGGTCGGCCATGTGATCGGCCAAAGTGCATCCCTGCTCAAAGTCGTGGAAATGACCCTAAGACGGGAAAGGCCCACGCGGAGGAGCGAGAAGAGGGAGAAGTCCAGCCGTGTGACGTACTACATGTGGGGGCTTTTACTGCACTGCGCCATGAGGCACCCCGTGACTACACAGTTCGTGGGCGGAGCTTGATGGAAGCCCGCGAAAACGTGCAAGTCGTGGGAGAAGTCTGGCCATGTGGAGGAACTCACGTGGAGACTTCGGCGCGTGTTCAGTGCGTGATGGAGCAGCAGACAGTCGGGATGGCCTCAAGCTCCCCGTGGATTCCGGTTCCCTACCCCACGAAGATGACTACGTTCGCTGCTCCCCTTACAGACACAGGGATAAGACTCAGGCCCCGAGGACAGTTGGCTCTGTACACCTGCAGAGACACGGAGGCCCTCGGTGTGATTTGTCCCGGATGCTCGGGACTGGTGGTTCACCTGAAGCCATTCGGGCGTTGCGAAGCATGCAAAGAGTTCTTGTTCGAGGTGGAGCCATCCACAGTAAGGCCCCGGGCCCTTCGCCTCAACAGCCTCACAGGTACCGCTACTCCGGAAGGGGAGATCCAGGCCTTTGCGGAGGTTCCCGTACGCACTGACCAGGGCGATGTGACTGCCCAATCAGAGACTGAGAAGGAAAAATCCGAGGATGCTGCTTCGGTCACCACAGATTGTCTGCTCCCACCTCCGAAGAGGAAAGTCGGCCTGGTGCAGGCCTCCTATGGTCGTGGAAGAGCTTCACCCCGTCGCTTGCCTGGCCTGGATGGATCCGGTTGGAAGAGTCCTGGACATCCCAGTTCTACAAAAGGTCAAGGTGAGCCAGGGGCTGGGACTGTGGTGGTGGTTGGAGGTGTCGGGGGTTCACAGTCGGTGGAGCCCACTAGGGAGGGTAGTACCACGTCTACCAGAGACTACCTTTCCGCGGAGATGTATGACACCTCCGACCTAGAGTCACTGTCGGATTGTGGAGATGACGGTGAGATTGATGAACTGTTTCACCAAAAGGGCTGGGACAAATGCCCATTGCCTATGCTACGTGCACCCCAGGATTCGCCTATGTCCATAGGAGATAGCACGCCCCGGGCGGAAGCTCCGGAGTCTACGAGGAAGCCTAGTCCTCTGGTTGCTCTTCCACAGTCCACAGTATCACCCGTTTTGTTGGCGGGGAAACAGCGAGCATCATTACGGGCACCAAAAGAGAAGCCATCAGAGGTAGTGAAAGTACCTTGGCACCCGGAGGCCATCGTTCAGCCAGGAGAAGGTGAGCGGGCCACAATGCCTCCTTTAGCCCGATTGCAATGACTCTTTTCTCAGAGGGTCGCTCATGAGTATGGGTGGGAATATCCGTACTTGCCCAGAGACTTGTTGTTTGAGGTTGAAGTTCTGCGATAGCGATGGTACGATGAGTTCGTTTGGGAGAAGCTTAAAGTGCCTCATGCCCGGCGATACTTATCCTGTTCGCCACCAGTGTCGAAAAAGTTTACAGACTGCAGAGTGGACTGGATGTGGGGCCGCCATATCCACGCAGACAAGGTGCGCATCTGCAGGAAAGATGGAGGACACAGACTATTCGATTGAGGTTTTCGATAAGCATCTGAAGCCTTTGTTTTTGCCTGACCCGAGGTTCTATTTGTGAGAAGAGACTCACTTGTTTCCTGTGAAAAGTTTCCGGAGGTGTTCTTGCTGGAGCATCGAACTGTACCCTAGTTTTTTATTTGTTTTTTTTTATTTTTTTTCTACTCTTTGGAGGAATGAGAGCTGTTTGTTTGTTCTCTCTTCTTCACAGTTCAAAGACAGAGACTTTGGGGGTAGAGTCAGAGTAGGAAAGCAGGAAGATTGAAGATTTCACCAAGTGTCATCACCGTGGCATCGTCACCAGGTGGCGGTGTTGCGCAACGGCTGTTGCTTGTACATTTGCATTGCTTTACTTATTGGAGCGAGTGGGTCTCTCGGCTGATAGACCCATTCATTCCAAGTTAACACAGAATGTCAGGATGTGGTTTTCCTTGCGTGTTGTTTTTTTTTTTTTCTTCCCTCTGTAGGAGATTCGTCTGTCAAGACTACTGAGAATGGGGTGGTTCTTAGGCAGTAAAGGGAGGGATTGTATATGTGTACATGTTTAGAGGGTTTTAAAAAGAAAAAAAAAGTTTATTGTTTTCTGTTCCTCTTCCCATTGAGCGGGTCTTGGTATGATTGAGGTTCAAATTTTAGGGATGCCTCTGGGGTCAGACTTGTGACACCACCTTTGGAAGACATGGGTTCGCACCAGACGCTGGGGACCAGCGTCAAATCACAGGGTGGAGTATGTAGCGGGGTCTTTAAATTTAGGTGGGGTACACCTGGGTGGAAGTTCAGGTGTGTAGGTATGGGAGTAATGACTGTTGGTCACGAGGTCTTGCTCTTCTGGAGGTTCTTCATCACGCGCCCAGGCACCTTAGGCCTGGGTGCGGGCGGTTCCGGATTCCGGCTCAGGTGCCCTAGGCCTGACCGGAATGGAGTTGGAGTCCATCCCAGGCACCTTCAGCCTGGGATGAGGTACTAAACCAGGAGGCCTGGGGCCCAGTGACTTCGACTGGGTCCCGCGAGGGTGGAGAAGTCCGAGGGTCCCTGAAGTGGATGGGGCCCATGTCTGAGGTGAGGAGGCCGGGGAGGTTACCCATTCAGAGAGCCTGGAGCAGCATCAACCCAGTGACGGATGGGCCTCTGGTAACTCCCTTGGAGGGACATCTTCCCCTGATAGGGGCCGCAACGCATCAAAGGTACTCCTATCTATGTTCTCTTGAGTCGCTGGTAGAGACTCTCAAGCTCTAAGTCCTTTCAAGCTTTGGCTATAGTAACCGCTGGTGAGATTGCAGTGGTTTAGCTGAGAATTAGGATAGTGCCTCGGCCTGCTCATCCCCTGTATCCAAATGTTAACAAGTCGCAACCAGTTGGCTACTGAAGCACTGTTTATTGTGGAGAATCCAATAAAACAAGAGTTGGACTGTGATCGGTGTGTGGAACTCTGGTTAATGGGAGCAAAGGGAAGTGTTGGCACAACGGGACTTACTCCTTTACAGAAGCACATAGGCCCGAGGAAATATCTGGTACTGGCCTTCACCTCACCCACAGCTATGGGGAGGACATGGGCCGTAGCGTATCTCACCCTGTCGTGTGACATAGAGATGGGGTGAGGTCGCTACAATAACGTTACTGACTGGTTCCTTTCAATGACCTCTACGTCATTTCCAGTGAGAGGAGCAGAGGACCAGGGGGATTGGCACTCATGAAAGTGTTGGTTTCCTTGTGGACTTCAGCTCAGGTTTTCTCATGAATGGAACGGTGTAGGTAGGAATGCCTGTTTTCCATTATTTTAATTGACAGGGTTGCTTTAAAGCCCAACTCCAGAAAAAAAGCGTACTCTGGAAGTCCCCCCCCCCCCCACAGACACACACACTGAGGGGGTTAAATGCTTTTTAATTCTATGGCTCACCTTACTCCTCGCTTTAGTGCTCTTCTCCACTTTGGGTTGTGGGTGCTCTCTTTTCATCCTTACACACAATGCAGAGCTGTAGGCCCAACATTGTACTTGATGATGTCATTGTGTGATTGTGGCCCCGAGCACGTTAAGTGAAATTTTCGAGGGACCGGTTGCACTGATGGAAGGAACATACTAGAAGGAGGGGTACATTAAAGCGGTATTAAACCCAAAACCAGAAATGTAATATATTGCATCTTACCAATCCTTTAGATTTAGTGGCTGCATCAGTTTTCTTTTCTTTGGCTTTTTTCATTCTGTTTTCACCTGGTGATCTTGACAGTAACACTCCTCTTGTATTAGTCAGACACAAATCTGGAGGAATAAGCACAGGAGGCACAGAAGACAGCAGTATTGTCAGTCTAGGTTGAGGGTTGTGTTAAATGTATTAGCAGATTTAATTACACTAACACATTAAAGCCAAGCTCACACTTTATGATCAGTTAGAGCAAATAGTTTTCTCCTATTGGGATAAGGGTTTTTCATGTATAAATAAAAGCTGATCATTTTATTCACCCCTGCCGGTGTTAAGTGGTTTGTCTCATCAGTGATACATTCTGCTGGGGAGCTTATGGTTGGATCGCCAGATGAAAATAAAAGAAAGCCTTAATAAAAACAAATGCAACCATCACATCTAAGAATTGGTAAGCTGCAGTATAATATATGTTTGCTTTTGGGTTTAATACTTCTTTAAAGTGGAACTTCAGTCATTTTTTCATCTTTCCATCTATTAAATCTTCTGCCCTTGTTGTTTTAACTTTAAAAAAAAAAATTCTGCCAGTAAATATCTTATACAGCCCACTTCCTGTTTCTTGTCTGGAAAAAATCCTATGCGTATGAAATCATGCACAGCTCTCTCTCTCGTTAGAGTTTGTCAGGAAGGGAGGGGGGTGAGTCATAAGAGGGCCAATGATAGCTGGAGGTGTGTCTGTGTAAATCCAGGAAGTGAACAGGCAGCAGCTTCAGTTGCCCACAGTTAAAATGGTTGCAGCCGGACTCAGTGGAGGGAGATTTCTGCAGCATATTTGGGAAGTACAGAATCACAGTATATATAAAATAATATGCAAAGTGGTTGGAGGGAAGCTTCAGAATGGCAAAGATGTTTTTATTACAAATTATGTGAGCAGACTGAAGTTCCTCTTTAAGTATTAGGCCTCATGCCCACGGGCGTTTTTTCAGCCGCGTTTTTGAGCGTTTTTTACAGCTTAAAAACGCCTGTCCATGTTAGTCTATAGCTTCATGCCCACCTAGGCGTTTTTGAGCTGTAAAGAGCATAGGCGTTTGTAAGCTGTAAAAAAAACCCAGGGCCAGTGCGTTCCTCAGCGTCAGAACTAGGCAGGAAAAAACGCGAGCGTCAAAAAACGCGCAAAAACGCGCACTAACGCGCAAAAAACGCGCACTAACGCGCGGTCGCGTTTTTAGCTCCGACGTTTTTTTTTTTTTTTTTTTTCAAAAAAAATAAAAAAAATAAAAATATTTACAATAACATGGACAGGCGTTTTTAAGCTGTAAAAAACGCTCAAAAACGCAGCTGTAAAAACGCCAGTGGGCATGAGGCCTTAAACCTTATTCCTCATTCTCAAGAGTTAAAGTGATACTAAAGTGTTGTTTTTGTTTTGTTTTTGTTAAAAATAACAAACGTCATACTTACCTGCTCTGTGAAATGGTTTTGCACAGAGCAGCCCAGATTCTCCTCTTCTCGGGTCCCTCGTCAGTGCTCCTGGTCTCTCCCTCCTATTGAGTGCCCCCACATCAAGCAGCTTGCTATGGGGACACCCAAGCCGAGCCGCAGCTCCGTGTTTCCATTCAGACATGGAGCCATGGCCCGGCCTGCCCCCTCTCTCTCCTCATTGGCTTACTGACTTTGATTGAGAGCAGCAGGAGCCAAATGGTGCTTGGCTACTGTCTCAGCCAATGAGGAGGGAGAGTCCTGGGCAGCCGAGTCTCTCGTGAAACATCACTGGATCGAGATGGGCTCAGGTAAGTATTAGGGGGGCTTCTGCACACAGAAGGTTTTTTTTATATAAAAAAACATTCTGCCTTTACAACCACTTTAATGAGCATTTAACCCTTGCAGTATGAAGGGTGGAGTAGGCTGCATTAAAAATGATACCTGGTGCTGGGTTTACTTTAAGGTGGAATCTTATTTTAAAAAAGATTTCCACAAAATAAAAATAATGAATAGGTCATATACATGGCATTTGATGGTAAGCAGTGACACTTTTTGTTGAGAGTAAACACTGCTGAAAGACAGCTGATGGAATCAGTACTGAGATACAGCAGTAATTGCAAGAGGCCGAGGGGTGACCTGTGCTATTTGCTTGTCTCCTCTTTGGGTAACAGAAGTGAGTCAGTTTGATGAATCACCCCTTCTCCTCTGTCTGCTCTCCTTCTTGTACATTTCCAATCACAGCACTTTCTTCTCAGCCATTGAAACCCACAAAACTCACGCAGCTTTTTGCTGCTCATATTGAGTCCATTGAGTGTTGTTATACCGTATAGGTTGGATTTGTTATCCATTTGCTCAGTATTTTGTTTCCATGCTTCTTTTTTTTTTATATGAAAATCTTTAATAAATTTAGATTGAAAACCATACTTGGTGCTTTGGATCAAGGCTAGTGCACAATATAGAAGGATATGCTTTGTTCATTTTTTATTTCAGAGTTTTACAACCACTTTAAAGTGACCCTATCACCAGACCCTTTATTTCAGCAACAATCGTCCCATAAGCTTATATGTAGATGTAACCTATTTTACATGTATTTTCGACTTGTAAAAGCCTCTTTTGTATAGACATTCAAAAGAGAGCCTGCTCATTTCCTGGCTGGAGAATGTCAAGTATCATCTAGGTCTTTTCTCCCCAGCCGGAATGGCCCTCAGCTTTCACTGGATTTCAGTTCTTTCAATCATGCAGGCTGAGCATCACATGGGGGTGTTACCTAGGGTGGTCTGCTTGCAAATGCATTTTGTCTAGGGATGACCACTGCTTAAAGGGGTTGTAAAGGTAAAAGTTTTTTCACCTTAAAGTGGATGTAAACCCACTCTCATCCTTTCTAAACTACTGCCATAGTGCTGATCTATAAGGATATACATGCCTCCTGCATGTATCCTTACCTGTCAAATGTCTCCCCTCTGTCTGTTATAAGAACTGAAAAACTGCAGATTCTGTGGGTGGATCTGTTGTCTGGAGCTCGGTGGGTGGAGTCGTGATGTCAGACTCCCCGCCCACCTCTACACTCCCCTTGTCAGCATGCATTTTCTCTTGTGTATTCCTTCTGCTATGATCACTAACATCCAGTCAAAATCCAGAAAAGTAACCACATGACTTCAGAAAAGGAGTGGGGGTGGGAATTAAAAAACAATGCCTGTCTAAAGCTAGTGCACGAGATATGTAAATAACCTGTCACTCAAAGCAAGGGGGCGGAACGGACAAAGGTTTTTCTCTGTTTGTCCATTTTATCTCGCTGAACAATAAAAGAGGATTGCTCAGAGCTGGATTAACTCTTTGTGGCAAGACCTGGCACAAATGATAAGAAATCTTATACTCTACGTTGTGACAGCAAAAAAAAAAAAAAAAAATTCGGGTTTTTATATCCACTTTAATGCATTCTATATATTAAGGTGAAAAAACAACCGACAATACCAGCCCCCCCGTTTTACTTACCTGACCCCTCGAAAGTCCTGCGCTCGCCCCTGACATCCTCTTCGCTGCTCAGCCTGGCCGTTGATTGGTTACAGTGGATGGATTGAAAGCAGCGCAGCCATTGGCTCGCGCTGCTGTCAATCACATCCAATGACGCGGCGCACCGGGGGCGGGGCCGAGTGATACAGTGAGCGGCAATAGTCACTGGCTGTATCGCTGGAGCGCGCCCGCATTCACTCACCACCATGCAAGCTCACATATAGTTGGTGAGTGATTGCGGGGAGGAGCCGAGACAGCCGCCGAGGGACCCCAGAAGACGTGGATCGGGCCACTCTGTGCAAAACGAGCTGCACAGTGGAGGTAAGTATAACATGTTTGTTATTTAAAAAAAATAATAATAATTTCTTTACTGATCCTTTAAAGCCTTGTACACATGGTACGATTGTTGGATGACCGAGCTTCTGATTTTTGGCAAAAGATCGTGTGCGGGATTTTGTCTAGTATACTAATGGTACGGAAATTGTCGTTTGACAAACACGAACGTAGTGACGTACTATGAGTGTATAAAGAGGAAGTTAATTTCTCAAGCGCCACCCTTTGGACCCCTTCTGCTAATTTTGTGTTAGTAGAAGTTTGGTGAATGTTGATTTGCGATTTTCAGATCGTAAAAACAAATGCCTTTTAAAATATGTTTGGCATAACTACATGCAAAGCAGCTTCATTATTATCCCATTAAAGAAGATGAGAATTTTGACATTTCTTCAATTGCCGCGTCACGAATGTTAATTCTAGATTACAAACAGTAGTTTACAAGACCGAACTCTTCCCAGTCGTTCCTTGATTCCGAGCATGCGTGTTTGTACTTTCGACTTTTGTGTGACGGATTTGTGTACTGACCAATCCGAAAATCAGACGTGGGGCCGTCGGTCACCAAAAATACTAGCCTGTCATCCAACATTTATTGGCCGAAAATTGGAAAACAATTGTCTAGGAGCGTACTAACATTAAGAATTTCGGACAACAGCCTGTCAAACGACAATCCCCTTCTGATTTTTGTACCGTGTGTACGAGGCTTAAGACCCCATACACACTATTAGATTTTCTGCAGATTTTTGTCTTTAGATTTATCAAAACCATGTAATATGAGGTCAAACCTTAAGAGTTTCAATTTGTACGCAATCAGGCAGGCTCTTGCACTACATGGTTTTGGTAAATCTGAAGACAAAAATCTGCAGAAAATCTAATAGTGTGTATGGGGCTTTAAGGCCCCCGTACACACGGTCAGAAAATCTGAAGTTAAATTTCGTCCGATGAACGATCTGCCGATTTTGTGATCGTTAGTATGCTGCTTTTGACAGCCGATTACAAATTTTTGTCAGACAAAAACTGGATGTGCAGGCTCCAAAATTTTTGTCTGATGTGACCACAACATCCGATTTTCTTTTCATTAGTACGGTTTTCTGCCCAAAAATTATCTGAAGAGAAAGACTAGGCATGCTCAGAAATGAAAGAACACATACAAAACAATTTAACACATTATGTCACTTCTGACGTTGAATTCTGTTGTCGGAAAATTTTCTGATGGGGAGTACCCTCTTCACTTTCGATTTGAGACTTACACCCAACAAAAAACTGACAAAAATTTGTCCAATAATCATCTCGTGTGTACAAGGCTTTAGGCTGGGTTCACACTAGAGCATGGATCGGTTAACAGCAGGGCGTCCATTTACGTCTCCATTCACCGGTGCAGGTCCAATTTCAGCCTGAATTTTTGGCTGAATTGGGACCTGAAACAGACCAAAAGACACACATGGCTCCTGTGCAATTCGCACTGGAGCCGCTCCGGAAGTGTGTGAACTGGCTCCATAGAGAGCCGGTCACAATCTCCTGCTTTCCCAATTGCCAATTCCCAATAGTGTGAACCCAGCCTAAAAGAAAAGTATTTTTTTTTTTTAAATCATACTTATCTAGGTAGATGCAGCATCGGTCTGATGCTGCATCTGTACCCCACTGCTTTTAAGACTGAGAACCGAGCGATCAAAGACCGCTAATCGCTCGGTTCTCAGTGCTCCGTGACTGTCAGTCACCGCTGTCTGCTCTGCCCAAACCCGCCCTGCGCTCCCTGAAGCGCTAGGCTGTGGAGGGATGGGAGCAACTTACTCAGGCTGAGCCAGGTGCCAATCCAGGCTTCTGGGTGGATCCCAACCATATGGTTGCGATCTTTCCCCAGCTCGGACCGGCTCTGTGACAGAAGCTAAGAGTGGGCTTCAACCCGCTGTCAGCTGAAAACAAGTCACAGGAGTGCAGAACGAACTGCACTCCTGTGATCCACAGGAGAAGTACTACTTGTCAGTTAAATCGCTGAGCAGCCGAAGCAATTCAGCTCTTCAGATGCTCTGCATTGCCGGCCGGCTGGATGGCAGTGTGGCGCACGATTCAGCGCATTGCACCGACCCTTTTTATTTATTATTTTGTACTACCTTTATTACGTACACTTTATTCACTGTAGTGTCAGGCAGTACAGTGCAATTTGGGCCGGTGTGCTGCAATAAAATGCAGCTAGGCTGCGTTACAGTGTGAATGGTACAAGATCCAAGGTCCAAGATCCAACCATTGCTTGGATTAGTACAGAGGGCTCTTGATAAGAGTACTGAGACAGGGTGCAATTTTGTTTTCGGGAAGCGATGTTCAGCACTCTGCAGGCCACTCCTGCCAGCTGTGATCTGCCTGCATTGCATAGAGAAGCACAGGAGACCACTGATGTCTATGTGTCTAAAATAAAGCATGTAATGAAAATGGAAAGGTTTTATTTAAAAATGTAATTTGCTTGTTAAAAAGGGAGAGGGAGAGGAAGGCAAAATATAGGCAGATTAAACTTCATCTAGGGCTAAGCAGCCTAATAAATGTATTACCAACTGAAGTGTGACATCGGAGGGCCGGTCTTCCCTTCGTCTACATGGACTTCATTGCCTCCTTAGTTGGCATTTTGCTGTGCCAATATTCTACACTACATAGGGCTGTTTCCAGGCACATAAAGACAAGTTAATCAGCTCCATTTGAATAAATGGTATCAGATGATTTTATATTACAAGCAGGATCGGGCTTTAACTGTAATGTGAACGCGAACCTTGCCAGAAACGAGAGGGAACGGCCAAAAGCTGTTGTGAAGACGACAGTTTACGCAGCCCAGAATTCCCCAGTACCGCCGATTGCCTTGCACGGCGGGTGACAGCAACCTTAGAACACTTGCCACCTAATTATAGGAATTCATGCCTATGGCAGCGCTGGATCTCTGCTTCCCAAAAGTGCATTAAAGAGCACGGGGCACGGTGCCATCCGCTAGGTACGCAGGCGGTGATAGGGGCCGTCCAGATGTAGGCATGCCAGAGCAGGTGCCATTTTACTGCCCTCTTAATCTAAAGTGTCTGAGAGGATTTAAAAGACATATCATAAGGTTACGTCTCTTGCTATTTATGTATCTTGTAGAACATTCCATACACGGCATCAAAGAATCTTTGTTCTGACTGACTGCAGCTGGCATTCAATTAATCTCTTATTCAAAACCACGCATTATATGACCTTCGATGTGATAAAAAAAATCAATATAGTTCACACATACGTTACACAGATAATACACCATGTACTCTTCTAAGCAGTAATCTGAAATAAATATATATTGTAAAGATCGGCCTCAAATGGTGAGGTTTTAAGGACGCAGTAAACTCACCAAGGTGCGTTTTAAAGCTTCAACCAAGTAGATCTTCTCAAGCAGGGGATATTTTTTGCACAACAACCCAGTAAACATTTCCCGGCCTTCCAGCTATTTGTTTCTCAGCTCTGTCTGTTTCCTCATCAAGAGGTACTTCACATCCAGCCTTTCTGCTGGATTGGTTCTCTTATGCCGCATACACACGATCATTTTTCCCGTCGGGAAAAATTTAATTTTTTCCTTTGGACGAGAAAAACGATCGTCTGTGGGCTTTTTGTCATTATTCCCGACTGGAAAAACGGCATTAATCACGACGAGAAAAATTAGAACATGTTCTAATTTTTCTCGTCGTGATTCCCGTCGTTTTTTTCCGCGGCAGTTTTCCCATAGGGAAACACTGCCGGGGAGCCCACACAAGGTCATTTTTTTCGACCAAAAAAAAAATGTCATTTAAAACGGCCATGTGTGGGGGGAACAAGCTGTTCCTCGTTTTTCACGTTGATTTTCACCGTCGAAAAAATTGATCGTGTGTACGCGGCATAAGTTTCCAGACTGGACCTTCATCGCACAAGGCTCTCCAATCAGCAGGGAGCATGGGTTGCTGATTGGAGAGCTCTAGCTCAAACTCAACAGGTGGCGTTTTGAACCTCTGCATTGAGACCAATGCTTCCACCATTTCCAGAGAAATGGTCCTTCTCTGCAGTATGGTGGCAGGGGACAGGTTTTCTACTCAGGCTGTGGCTGCTTTCGAATGAAAACAAACTGTCAAGCCTCGTACACACGGCCGAGAATCTCGTTGTAAAAAACATGTCGTTTTTTTCGACGAGATCCTTGGACAAGAAACTTGTCCCGACCGAGTGTACACACGCTCATTTCAAAGAACCCGCGGTTCTTTGAATGGAGCGTACGCGGTGACGTCATCGAATACGACGAGCATGCGCTCGTCACATTCGATGCCGTCGCCGCCATCTTGGTTCACCCTACCTATGCCTAGGAAGCTACCGCGCATGCGTCAAAGTCATTTCGAGCATGCGCGGGCTTCCCGGCGAACAGGTAAGTGTACACACACACAAATTTCTCGTCGAGAAACAGGCTGGCGAGAATCTCGACGAGAAAATAGAGAGCAGGTTCTCTATTTTCTCGTCGAGATTCTTGTCGTTTTTCTTGACGAGAAACCATACACACGAACAAATTTCTCGGCAAGAAATCTCTGCCAGCAAGTTTCTTGCTGGTTCTTGCCGAGAAACTCGTTCGTGTGTACGAGGCTTCAGGTCTTGTGTTGGTGTGTGTTTGCATAAAAATCCAATGTAATGCATAAAACATGCTGCAATCTGTATTGATCACTCAGACACACCTTCAATGTCAAAACTTGCTCTAACATATTCACTTACTACTGCATTTTTTTTTGCATTTGTTTTGAATGCTATAGTGTATTTTCAGTGACTATTTCATTTTCTCACTCTGTCCAATTCTTTCTTTTTTTATTTTGAATAGAGTGGAGTAGATTTACATGTTTTGTTTTTATTCCTGTCTGTAGCCCCATTGGGGATATTTTACCGCACCTCCTTTTCTTTATAAAATCCATACAAATAATGTGAAAAGTGGTATTCACTGGGACAGGAAGGCGCAGGACTGCAATAAAACACATCACTCCACTCCCTATTGTCCCTCTTTTGAAATCATAATCCTCTGTCACTCTTTTCTCCTCAGACGTCCCTCTTTATGATGTAATGTAGAGATCACCATAAAAAAATATCGCATTACTTCAAGCCATATCTAAATCCATGAACAATAAATGCAATTACACTCAGGGGTCTCAAACTGGTGGCTTTTCAGCTGTTGCGAAACTACAATTTCCATCATGCCTCTGCCTGTGGGAGTCATGTTTTGCCTCATGGGACTTGTAGTTTCGCAAAAGCTGGAGGGCCGCCACTTTGAGACCCCTGTATTACAGCTTACCTATTATTATTTTTTTTTAAATCAAAGAGAACTTTATTAGAAATAAGCAATACGGCATTCCAGGACAGTATCAATACACTTCAACGTAAACATAGAGGTACATTTGTAAAAAAAAGAAGATACAGATGTAGCGCCCTGCTCCCAATGACTGGGCGCTATGTTTCAATTTAGAGGGTATCTGAGCCAATAGTTAGACTCAGATGTAAATAATTGATACTAAATTAGCCTCTTTTCTGGCTATGGCTGTGTTGGGCAGACTTCCCACTGTTCGCCTGTAGGTGGCGTTACCACCTCAGGCCAATGTGGAAGACTGAAAAGCCAGAGTGTATTGGGTACCTTCCCCCGGGAACAGTTCAGTGGGCGTGGTCTACCCACTGAGCATGCTGGGGAAGGGTACTTAAGGGGCAGACGCCATCTTGAGGGGTCCTTCGTCCCCTCACGGCCCTCCTGGCGTGAGGGGTGTATTGTGTGATTTTTTGGCCTCGGAACCATGCTGGTCCGAGGCCGCAACTCCAACAAGTAGGCCCAGTTATGCTGACTGGGCCTACGCTCTGAAGGTGATCCTGTGCTGTCCGTCCTAAGGGAGGAAGCCACTCAATGGAGGAAACCAGGGGAGGACCTGTCCTGGAAAAGACCAAGCGGAAGGCTGGTGTCTTGAGGAGGGCCTGGTAATTCTATTGGAGGATGCACCACAGTTAAAGTTCACCTTACAGTCTGCCGGGTTGGCTTGAAGGCTCTGGATTGTTCGGCTGGAAGTTCGGGCGTTAAATCCTGTGGCAGAGGATCCCGGAGTATCCAATTTGTTCACAACCGGTCTGTGGCAGAAACTGGTCCTAATTATAGTTCGTGCATAATTCCGGCTGCTAGGCCAGGTGAGAGGGGCCTATCCGGGTGAGCAATACCCACTCAGGGAGGAGTGGTGACTAACTTTATTACGTGAGAAGTTTCCCCAGTGATCTGTACCGTGTGCCTGAACCTACCCCTTCCCTTCACCCTTCTACCATTGTTCATCTGTTTATTGCAAAAAGGAAAATAAAACCTAACTGCTTAAGGTTTTACATCTTGTGTGGACATTGGAGTTTCTACAGACTTTCTTCCCCTAGACAACGAATACTGAGGTAACGTGCAAGGCCCAAATTAAAACCAGCAGCTCCTGCGGGGGTGTGCTACACAGACAATTCAGAAAGGCACAAAGCTATGAAGCACGAATAAGAGTAGGGCCAGCATGACAGGGTGGAAGGGGAACCAGGCGGCGTAGAGGCGTCTTTGAAGATACATATGTAGCGCTCTCCCCGACCTCCAGAGGCCTGGAGGTGACCCCCAGAGTCAGGGAGGGTTGACATTCCTCCTCAGGGTGCAGGTTACTAGGCATGGTGGGTGCAGTGCAAAGTGGAAAGATGGGCTCCAGTCACTTTTAAAAATGAACAAAGAGAGTTTTATTTCTATTAATAGGAACAGAGGAGAAATGGGTAGGGCACAGGACACCATTAGGCAAATGCAATAGCAACTTGGCAGACTCCTTGGACAAAAATAGAACTAGGCAGACAACAATGCAGAAAAGGGATATTTAAGCTGAGTGCAGCAATCTGTATTTCATAGCAACTGTTGTCTCCTATAGCAACAATTCTACTCACAGTATCCCACTGTAGATCCTCAAGCTCAGCTCACAGCTACCTGCTGGACTCTTCAAGCTTAACTCACAGCTACCCGCTGTATTCTTCAGGCTTCACTTACAGCTACCCGCTGGGTTCCTCAGACTCACAGCTACCCGCTGGATCACACAAGCTTATCTCACAGCTACCCGCTGTACTTCTCTTCAAGCTTTGCTCACAGCTACCCGCTGTATTCTTCATGGATGAGTTCTCTCTTTCCCAGCTACTTCACAGTCCCCGGCTGATGAAGAGTCCCCTCTTTTACTCCTTCAGAACTCCATCCAACACGTTACACCTGCCTCCGACAACAAGAGTGGTTGACCCTCTGGCAACTAATTCTCCCTTGCCTCCCGGGCAGCGAACCAGACTCCCCTCAGGCTGATCCCCCCTGGTTAGGCCCCAGGCTTCAGGCCTACACCCCTGCTGCTGCTCCACACACACTCACCCAGGCCGCAGCCTGGGTGGAAAGAACCCCTATCACCTGACTCTCTCCAAATAAATTGTCTATCCCAGCAGCCTTAGCGGCCAAAGAAACTCCTGTGATTGGCTGAGAAAAGCATATTAACTCATAACCTGAATTCACTGTAATCTATTTTACGAATGCCAACGGTAACGGTGGCACCTATTGACGAAAGAGAGAAATCACAGTTAAACCCAAGATTAGGAGAAACCCATTTGATCAAAGACTACAAACTAGCCAGACTTAGTTACCACCTAGCACAACTAAATTTACCAGCAGCCCTTTCCAGGGCAAGGGTGCTACACGTATATGAAAGGAGAGGTACTCACATGATTGGCTGAGGAGACGGGGTGAGGAGGAGGAGCGTAGGAGATTAGTCTGCAGTGAGGGGTTGGGCTTCAACAGTCATAGTCGGAAGCCATCAGAGGAATGTCCCTCCCTCCTTTGTGTTTGATTAAGAGGAGTTTTGAGGTGGGTCTTCTAGTGACAAGATTGGTGGTTGGAGGTCCTTGAATGGGGTTTAAAATTTCTTGTCTGGGATAAAAGTGGGGACGCATCTGTTGGTATGGTGTCCGATGGTTGATTGTGGTCCAATAATAGTAACCAGGTACTGGTAGATCTGTAAAGTGTCTGAGGGCAATTGGGAATGTCCCCAAGGCGGTGTCTTGCAGCTGGGGGCATATATATTTAGCAAAAAGGTGCCACAGGCACAAACGTGTTTGTTTATGGTGTTTCATGGACTTACTAGCAAATTGCGACTGTAATGAAAATCTGTTATTTATCAGTTATTTATTGATTATTAATTGTTATTTTGTCTAATAAATAAAGGCCATTTAAATCCAATTGGCGTTAAGTGTTTGATTTCGGTCAAGTGGGTGGGTAGCTTTGGGGTATGTGAGTGTTTGGGAGGTGGGAGTTGCCTTTCAACTACCCTAGTCAAGTGTCATCTAGCCTTCCTCCAACAAAACAAAACACATCACAATAACACAACAAAGGTACCCACAAAGAAAAGTTGGCATCTCAAAGGTCAACTATAGCGAAATTTAAATCACACCTCTATGGCCTATCAGGGCATTGAAAGATTCTCTGATATATAACCTCTGTAGAACTGAGGCCAGGGGTATCAGGCCACGATCCCCATAACTTTTAAAATTTACCAGGGCAACCCCTGCATTAGTTTGCCAGGAGTAGCGAATTAATTACGGTAGTCACCCAAGACTTATGCGTAGGGGGATCAGGGGACTTCCTGTGTTGTAAAATGTGTTTTCTGGCATGGAAGAAGGCACAACCTATTACTATGTGGGGACATTCTTCTTGTACAACCTCCCAAGGACACTCAGAAGAAAACATTTAGGGTCCAACGGATATTTACTCCAAACACCACATTCAAGGCGACAGACAGCTTACCCATTCTTAAATGTGGTGGCTGTATTGGTTTTGCTTTTTCAGACTTTTGCTTGTTTATTTTGACCTGGTTATCCTGCCAATAACAATCTTCCTGTCCTAGGGTAACAACACTGTTCCTCTGTAGATACTGTGTGGTAAGTGTGCATTTCCTCTCATCTTCATAACAAGGGGGGATGTGGCCTGTAGTCCACAAAGATAGCTGAGAACAATGCTAACTGGTAACAACAATAAGCAGAGGCAGCAAACTCACTGGCAAAATCAGCAGGTATTTTTTACACCTATCAAAAATATGTAACTAAATACTTTTAATGGTATAATTAGGAGATCAAAAGGGATGAAACAAGAGAAGGTCATTGTTGGGGTTACATACCATTTCACTACTAAAAGGGTTATTCTGCACTAAACCTTTCATCTCTACTATGTTATTGTTTTTGTTATTCTGCAAAGTCTGTATAATGGAAAAGTACTGGTGAAAAAAAGCACTTGTCGATTTAACTAGTAATTTTTGTCTTGCATATTATTTCTTAATGGGGTGTGCCAGGGAGTGTGCCCTTTGACTACATACTGTACTCTGTAGGGCAGGGGTAGACAACCTTAGAGAGATGGAGATCTACTTGAACAACAATGATGAAGTCAAAGATCTCCGGGCACAGTGTCCTGTTGTTAGGGCCGGTTCACACCAGAACGTGATGCCAGAAAGGCATGTTCCATGTATTTTTTCTGCATAGTGTTCAAAATGCACTGACTTTGTGATCTACTGTGGGTGATGATACATTGTTAACCCCAAAATAGATCCCTAATGCAGCGGACACAAAAATAAGTATTACAAGAGAGTGCAGTGTTAAGGAGTGCGTTATGCTCAGAATGCACGGTTCAGAAGTGCGTTACGCTCAGAATGCAGGGTTCAGGAGTGCGTTACGCTCAGAATGCAGGGTTTAGGAGTGCGTTACGCTCAGAATGCAGGGTTTAGGAGTGTGTTGTGCTCAGAATGCAGGGACCAGGAGTGCGTTATGCTCAGAATGCAGGGACCAGGAGTGTGTTATGCTTAGAATGCAGGGATCAGGAGTGCGTTATGCTTAGTTAGTTAGAATGCAGGGATCAGGAGTGCATTACGCTCAGAATGCAGGCATCAGGAGTGTGTTAGGCTCAGAATGCAGGGATCAGGAGTGCGTTACACTCAGAATGTAGGGCTCAGGGATCAGGAGTGTGTTACGCTCAGAATACAGGGATCAGGAGTGCATTATGCTGGGAGTGCAGGGATGGGGGGGGGTGTGAAGTGTTGTAGAGGACACTGCTATGGTGGTAGCCCTGCCCATTGCAGTGTCCACAGCCCCCTTCACATAACCTCCAACACACACACACACACTAGTGTCCTCTTCCCCCCTTCCCTCCCATAGCATCCTACCTGTGCACAGGAGACCGAGAAGCAGCACAGTTCTGTACAGGGGGCGGGAGCAGGAGATGGCAGAGTGACTTTTAATATTAAAAAACTGGTGATTGGTTGCTTAGGACCTAGCAATCAATCACCTGTGGGTTAACTTGAAAAGTTAACTTGGCCAGCTCCTCCCCTGTCCTAGGCTGTGCTGCCTCCCGCACTCCGTTGTTCACAGTGCCGGAGGAGGCTGGAGGAGAGGGAGAGAGAAGAACCGAAGGCGCGGCAGAGGAGGCTTGGGGCTTAAAGAGAAGGCACTAGCAGTAGCGGGGTCGGCGGCGCAGACCCGTTCCTGGTCTACCTGTCACCTACCCACGGTCGCCAGGTAGCCTGCCATAGACAGGTTGCCGACCCAGGGTGTCTCTATTTCTCATCTCAGAAAGTTAGAAAGCGACACTATCAGAAGTTCTAACTGTTTTTCACTGCATAAAAGCTCTGGCGAGAAAAAAAATCCTCGAAGTGGTTCCCCATCCCCATTGCTAAGGTTAACTGCTCATTTTGTCCAGAAGATGATGAAAAGGGTAAATAATACTTACCTTATTCTGTCCTCCTCCTCTTCATGCAACCTGTCCCTAGAAGCCCCTTTCCTTCACTGCCCAACCGGTCGCAGCTCTCTGGCTCCATCCTGTACAATGCAGGACCAGCAGTTATTCATTGTACAGAAGGATGCCAAGGGCCTGCCCACATTCCAGAGTGTCATAGTGGCGGTCCGTCCATAAGGGGCGCAGGGGCGCCGCCCCCCCTAATCCTTGCGCCCGGCCCCTAATCTACATGCAGGGCGTCGGACGAGTGGATTCCAATGAGGTTTTTTTTTTTTTTCAGATGCACATGATTAGAGCCAGAGGCTGCAGGGGGGGGGGGGGGGGTTCGGGCAAGGAATATGGTAAATATATCAACCTATTCATCATCCCTTGGGCAGAAACAATAAGTTAACTCTTGTAGTAGGGAGGGGGACCCACCGCAAGATTTTCCTTCCCTGGAGTTCTATTTTAAATGTGCTTTCGGTTTTTTTTTTCTGTGTCCTTATTGGAGAGATTTTCTCTAACTTGCTGTTCTCAGTAGAAGTAATGAAAAACCTTACCTAGTTAGCCTAAAGGGCCCCACGCCATCTTCCCCCTTGTACCACTTTAATTTTCCATGTCTGTAATATATAAATGTAACTTGTATATTAGGGTTCATTGTCCAGAAATTCCGCTTCCCAGTTGTTCCGTTATCACACCGCACAATAGCGCGTAAGTCACAAGTCCAATTTAAAACCGGTAAATGCTGTCTGAGCGATAACAAATGAAATGTAGTGGAATTAGCAACTCCTTTAGGCACTACGCTTGCCAAGCGGCCTCGTGTAGCGATAAATTACGCCCCTTGTTTTTTATTATCCTTAAATGCAAATAAACTATGTGTACTCTCCGCTTAATATAATTAAAGCATTACCGCATAGTCATCATGATAGATGGCGACCCACCAGGCGTGAAAATCTCTTCCTAGGTTTCTCGGCTGCTGTGTCGACCACTGATTATGCGTTGGGAAGTCATCCTTTGAAGGAGGGTAACACCTGTTGTGGGGAGAAATACGGGATGGCCATTTGAGCTTTCTTGAAAATGCTAACTATCTGGCAAGAATAGAAACATAGAAGACTGGTGACAGAGATAAGACCAGGTGGATATTGAGTTCACCCTTTTTATTTAACGTGTATTTGTTTTCCGTTTGTTTTTTATTGTTTGTTCTGTTTTTTTTTTTACTTTTTTGTACGAATTACAACATTCGTAAGTAATGTTGTTAAGTATGCGATAGTGTCCTGAAAAAATGTGTGACAATGAAATAAAAATTTGTGAGGGCAAACCTGGGGCAGTCTAACAGTACAACCTCTTAATAAATTAACAAAATGGATGGAATGGATGTTTTTATAGACGAGTATCACAAGTAGATGAACTAACATTTTTTGCAATTTTGTTTTTGTCAGATGAAAAATCCTGCTGCTTGTCTATTTAACCTTTTTAAAGTGCAGTGACGTTCCTAGTGCAAGGGCATTTTATGAGGTGCCCTGCACCCACAATGTTGCCACTGCCAGTAATGTTTTTTATTTTGAACTTCTAGCGCTGAAGTGCCAATAACACAGCAGCTGTCGACAGACCTCTCATTCCATTGCAGTCTGGAAGCTCAAAGCTGAGGGAGTCTCTTCTTTGGCTCTGATGCACCAAATAAGACCTTTCCCTCAATCTAAACTGTCGTGGTATCTAAGTTCTGGAAAAAAAACATAGGGTAGTGCAGGTATGTGCCAATTTATTGTGGAATAATGTATACTGTGGGGGAAGGAGGGGGGGTTGAGAAAAGAAGATGTGCACTGTGGGAGATTGGAGGGGGGAGAGATGTGTACTCCTGACCCCTGCATAGTGTGCATTATGTACTCCTAACCCCTGTATTCTGAGAGTTACATACTCATGGCCCCTGCACTTTGTATGTAATGCACTCCTGACCCCTATTCTCTGCATTACACATATCTGACCACTGCATTTTGTGGGTTGCACACCCCTGACTCTTGCACTTTGTGCATTATGTACACCTAAACTCTGCACACTGTGTGTTCTGTACTCCTGGCCCCTGAATTCTGTGTGTTGTGTACTGTTGCCCCCTGCACTCTGTACATTACATAGTCATTACATAGTCTTAATCCCTGCCCTTGTGCATTACACACTGCTGACTCATCACGCTGTGCATTAAGCACTCCTGAGCTTTTCACTCTGCCTGTTACATACTCCCGACCTCTACACTATCTAACGTAAACACATATGACCCCTGCACTCTGCGCATTACACACTCCTGACCCTGCACTCTGTGTGTTACCTACTCCTGATCACTACGCTCTCTGCAGCTCACACACATGACTACAACACTCTGAGCATTATGTATACCTGACCCCTGAGTTACCTACTCCTGCAATAGGTTGTATATTTTATACTCCAGACCAATACAGTTAGTACATTAATTACTCCTGACCTCTGCAAGAGTACATACTGTTGAATAAATATTCTATATTGTACATTATATACTCTTGACCAAACTGTTTAATGTCTCATTAGATGCTGGTTGCTAATTAGTTAGGGACTATTATAATGACGTTTTATTTTATGGTAGCCTCAGACAACCTACCGTATATACTCGAGTATAAGCCGAGTTTTTCAGCACATGTTTTTGTGCTGAAAATGCCCCCCTCGGCTTATACTCGAGTCACCTTTTTGCGCCTGATCTCCCGGACTTTGGGGACCCGTTACCGGCCGGCCGTAGGTCCCCTGGACCCCAGACTTGGCACACATGTAGCCTCACCCTTTATCTACAAGTGTGCAAAGTTGTTGTCTGGGGGACCTACAGCCGGGGAGCACCGATTTTTCAAAGCCGGGCATCCCTTCCATAGACTCCCATGTTAAACGGTAATTTCTCTGGTGATTTTGGGGACCGGGTACCGGCCGGACGTAGGTCCCCTGGACCCGAAACTTGGCACAAATGTAGCTCCCTTTCTCCTCTACACGTGTGCAAAGTTTTTTGTCTGGGGGACCTACGGCCGGGGAGCACCGGTTTTTCAAAGCCGGGCACCCCTTCCATAGACTCCCATGTTAAACGTCAGTCTAGTCATGGACACAGTGAGGCATGGACACAGTGAGGCATGGACACAGTGAGGCATGGACACAGTGAGGCATGGACACAGTGAGGCATGCACATGGACACAGTGAGGCACAGTGAGGCATGCACATGGACACAGTGAGGCAAAGTGAGGCACAGTGAGGCATGCAGATGGACACCCTAGGCTTATACTCGAGTCAATACGTTTTTTGTGGTAAAATTAGGTGCCTCGGCTTATATTCGGGTCGGCTTATACTCGAGTATATACCGTATTCAGTTTAAACTAGAACTGAAAGGCAAAATATTTGTCTATACAGTGTCTTCAAAAAGTAGTCATCCCCCTTGAAATTTTGATGATGTGTTCAGGGTGATGTGCAGTGTTAGTTTTCTGCCACACCTAGCGTTTTTGTTTTATGCCAAAAAGTTCAATTTTGGTCTCATACAAACAGTGGTGGCTGGTGGGTTCTCCGGGGGGGGGGGGGGGCGGCAAACAAACAACACCCCTCCGCCGGCGTGGCACAGCCCCCCCCCTCCCGCGTGGGCAGTCCAGCCCGGCACGGAACTTACCGCTCATATGGTGGGGCTTTGGTGTCCTCTCCTGGAGTGCGGGCAGCGGCTCCGGTGTCTGCTCCGGTGTCTGGCTTTCTCCGCCATGTGTTTTCCGCCAAAGTGCTAGGCATCCAATAGGATCGCCTGATATGCTTTGGCCAATCGGGAAACAGGTCTCACAGATCTGTCTCCTGACTGGCGGGGAGGAACTTTAGTGTGCTAATAGCGAAAATTTATTTGCTATGGTCACACAACTGGGTGGGCTCGGAGCGCAATGCTCTGCTCTGCCTGTTGGCCATTGTTCATTACTTATCCTAGGGACTCAGCCATTAGGAACTGCCTAACCTGCTATCCTCTAGCGTAATAGCTTATTGACCGCCGCAACACGTCTGCTCTGCTCTCCCTTTCTTTGACAGTGACATCTGACTCACTGACACTGTCTGAGAAACTGTCTTTCCCCCCCCCCCCCCCCAAATCAGCAGTTCCACGGAGGCATCCGTCGGCTGCATCCGGCTGCCGAGTGGAATTTCAGGCATGCTGTGCAGTGCTGTTGTTGATATCACTCCGCCTGCTGGTCTCTGAGTCTGGTAGCCGCTGGCCTGCGGGATTCACAGCAGTGCTGCAGGTTAGTGTCACTGGGCAGTGTGGACACAATAGGAGACAGACAGTTCTAGCATTGTATGGCCACAATAGGACTGAAGTTATATGGACACAATAGGAGTTACATTGATACAATAGCATCTTTATGCTATTATGCCCATATAGATGCACAACAACAGCTATATGGGCACAACAACAGCTATATGAGCACAACAGCATAAAGATGTTATTGTGCCCATATAGCTCGCCCCTCCCCTTCAAGACATTGTCGAAAAGGGGCGGAGCACAGGTATTCTTAAAATGATTCCCCCCCGAAAAAAGTTCTGCGGATGCCCACGATCTCTACATGAGGATGAGGTGAGTAAAATTATATTCATTACACTTCTCCATTCTAAAGTTCGGGAGATGGTATATTTCTGCTATCAGCGCATCCACACTACAGCCAGTTGTCGGGAAATTCCCCAAAGACTCCTGCTAGGCGGACAGCTGAAAAGGTGAAAGTAAGTATCTTATTTACAGAGCCAACTCTGCAGATTGTTTCCATAAATGCTGGCTATGTTTCTAAATGCACTAAATATAACTGGCTAATAATAACCGCCTTGGGCATGGGTTCTTGGCCTTCGTGAGACCTGGTAAATTCTTCTAAAACCTTCCATGCCCCAAAAGTTAAAAAAATAAAACCTTTTACAATAAAAGTATAGAAATGCAATATATAAATTTAAAATGTGATCAAAAGAGAGTATTCAGTTGAAATTATGAGTTACTGTAACCGTGACAAAAACAGCCCTCCAAATCATTGGTGTCAGTGGAATAGTGGACCCCAGAAGAGAATAGCTCCTCAAATGATCAAATCATTGGTGTCTGTGGGATCACCCCCCCCCCCCCCCCCAGTGGAAAATAGCCACAAAATCATTGGTGTCAGTGGAATAGTGGACCCCAGAAGAGAATAGCTCCTCAAATGATCAAATCATTGGTGTCTGTGGGATCACCCCCCCCCCCAGTGGAAAATAGCCACAAAATCATTGGTGTCAGTGGAATAGTGGACCCCAGAAGAGAATAGCTCCTCAAATGATCAAATCATTGGTGTCATTGGAATAGTGGACCCCAGAAGAGAATAGTTCCTCAAATGATCAAATCATTGGTGTCAGTGGAATAGTGGACCCCAGAAGAGAATAGTTCCTCAAATGATCAAATCATTGGTGTCTGTGGGATCACCCCCCCCCCAGTGGAAAATAGCCACAAAATCATTGGTGTCAGTGGAATAGTGGACCCCAGAAGAGAATAGCTCCTCAAATGATCAAATCATTTGTGTCATTGGAATAGTGGACCCCAGAAGAGAATAGTTCCTCAAATGATCAAATCATTGGTGTCTGTGGGATCATGCCCCCCCCCCCCCCCAGTGGAAAATAGCCACAAAATCATTGGTGTCAGTGGAATAGTGGACCCCAGAAGAGAATAGCTCCTCAAATGATCAAATCATTGGTGTCATTGGAATTGTGGACCCCAGAAGAGTATAGTTCCTCAAATGATCAAATCATTGGTGTCTGTGGGATCATGCCCCCCCCCCCCCAGTGGAAAATAGCCACAAAATCATTGTTGTCAGTGGAGTAGTGACCCCAAAGGCACAGTAGCCCCCAGATCATTTGTGTCAGTATGATAGTGAATCTAGTGTAGAATACTGGGAGGATGAGGGGCATGTGCAGCGCTCACAGCAGGGTATCCACCATATGAATCTGGAATGGAATCCAAAAATGGGTGCTCTGGCTCAGATGTCCTCCAACCATCAGTAATGTGTACAACAAAAGATAGATCCGGCAACCCCAAAATCCATATAAATTATTTTATTGCTTACTTGATGTACAGTATAAAAAGGGCTTACATGTTTCAGCAGAACAGCACCTGTGATCAAGGCTGTTTGCAGAAACGTGTAATCCCTTTTTATACTGTACATCATGTAAGCAATAAAATAATTTATGTGGATTTCGGAGTTGCCAGCTCTATCGTTCGTTTTACACTAGGGTAGAATACTCTTCAAATTATTGGTGTGAGTTGGATAGTGGCCACCAGGGGAGAATAGCCCCCAAATCATTGGTGTCAGTGGGGCAGTGAACCTTAGGGAGCATAGCCCCCCAAATCATTGATGTCAGCAGGATAGTGGACCTCAGAGGGGAAAAGCCCCTCAAATCGTTGGTGTCAGTGGGATAGGGAACTCCAGGGGAACAAAGCCTCCAAAATTATTGTTGTCATTGGGATAGTGGCCCCCAGAGGAAAATGGCCTCCAAAATCAATGATGCCAGTGGTGGTAAATAACTGTCCTTAAGATTGGAGCCAGCACCGCCCAGGGAGGAAAACTGATGATCCCGTGCTCTGCCCGCCGGCAGCTGAACTTTTCCCCATTACTGATTTACCAAGCCTTGCTCCATCTCTGTGTGAAGGCAGTCAACTTGGTACAGGCAGGGATTTGTTTCCTCATGTTAGAGCCTCCAGCCAGGAGAACAGTGAGCAGCCCAGTAGTGTTATTACAAATCTCCTGAGAGTTGCAGCGTCTTAGATGCCACACTGCAGATATACAGCTATGATGTTGTAGGCACAGGAGGGCTTTGGCACACTAATTTACCTATTTTTCATTCAATTCAGGACAAAGGGTACTTCATGGTAGTGCACTTTTACCATTTAGATTATCATTTTTATTACTGCAGCCCTGTAATCATTATTACACCATCAAATGTATTTTTTAAAAAGCAAGCAGTGTAAATACCTGGTTTCAAATTGGAATCAGCCATGTGCAGTCTCTGTACAACAGAGCTCAGGCTAGGTTAGGGAGAAGCAGTACACAGAGCCAATTGTGCTACAGTGCAAGGAGCATGCTGATAGAAAGAGAGAGTAGGGTGACAGAGGGATGAGCTCATCCGTCTGCTGCGTGTCCATTCTTGCTCATAGGTTGAGGAAAAGGACAAGACCTTTAATTGTTACTAAACTGCAGCAGACAAAATCAGACAGACTGTGCTGTGTGACAAAGCTGTGTAAATCACAGGACTGGATAGACATAAATAACACATTTTGACAGGTAAAATAGCTCTCATATATATATTTCATGTGTTTGCCAGGAGTTCAGCTTTAAGACACTTAGCAGACGACAGCTGTGGCCAGGTCGAGGGACAAGGATTTCTCGCACAAGTATCAGGTTTGTAACGGAGGATTATCTCTGCGGCTGCTGGTCAAAGACCGGAGATTACCAGGCCTGAGCCCTGTGTTAATAACACATGCATGGGATGATACCTGCGTGAATCTGAAACAGATCCCCATGAAGGTGACCGCCTTACAGATAACTCCCGTCTCAGGCACTTCTTTCCCAGCGTTCCTCCTCCCTGCGCACCGCTCACCTAAAACACTCTCAACCATTCAGCTTATTAGTCTCATTTGCATAAGCAAATTAGGCTGCTTTGTTCTTGTGCAACATTGAATTTATCCTAATTAGACCGGGGACACGCGGTGTCCCAAATTATTAACAGTGGGTTGGACACTCAGTTGCTTATGAAATCAGGATGGTTTGCCTTGCCAAAGCTGTTAAAGGGCAACTCCAGGTAGCCAGAGAAAAATGACAAATTGAGAATTGAAAGACCACTAATTCTAGATTTTAGGGAGCCACTGTAAGATTCAGCAGGTTTTTCAGTATGCTTCCTGCTAGGACTGCAGGGGTGCTTCCGTAGCTGTCTTCCTTTCTCAGATTGGAGGCCGGGCCGTGATTTTCAGGAGTTCAAATATCTGGAAATGTAAAGGGTAGCTAAGCCAAAAAACAAACAGGTGGTGGATGGAAGTGAGAGGAAATCTCTAAAGCCTCGTACACACGATCGGATATCCTATGGATTCTAATCCGATGGTTTTGTCCATCGGAAATCCGATGAAGCTGACTTCCATCAGTCTTGGCCACACACCATCAGTCAAAAAACCGACTGTTCCAAACGCGGTGACGTAAAACACTCCGATGAGCCGAGAAAAATTAAGTTTAATGCTTCTGAGCATGCGTCGACTTGATTCTGAGCATGCGTGGGTTTTTTATCCGATGGACTTGCCCATAGACGATCGGAATTTGCTATGGGTTTTTGATCCATCGGAAAAATTTAAAACATGTTCTATTTTTTATAACCGATGGAAAAAAGACCGATGGGTCCCATACACGATCGGTTTGTCCAATGAAAAAAGTCCATCGGACTGTTTTTATCGGTAAAACCGATCGTGTGTACAGGGCTTTAGACAGTTGTCACTAGAACAGGTTCTATGCTGGGAACTCAGTGTGCTCTCCTCCAATGATCAGACTTGTCCTGACATGCCCCCCCCCCCTTTCCTGCACAGCCATTCAATGGGAAGCTAAGTGTGCTGCTGCTTTTCCCAAACCCCAGCTCTTATGCAGCTGAGGACAGAGGGGATGTGATCACTTATAAAAAAAGGGCTAAAAGGTTTTTATAATGTATTTTTATATCTATAAAAACATGTTTTACCTTTCACTTCTATTTTAAACTTAAAGCGGTGTTCCAGCCGCAATTTTTTTTTTAAAAGTCAGGCAAAACACTGTAGCTGCTGACTTTTAATAAGGACACTTACCTGTCCAGGCAGCCCATGATGTCGCCCCCCGAGGCTGATCTGTCCATCGGATTGGGTGCTGGCGCCGCCATCCTAACAAAGGGAAACAGGTAGTGGAGCCTTGCGGCTTCACTGCATGTTTCCTACTGCATGCGCGAGTCGCACGGCACTTTGTGAATGGGCGGCTGTCTTCTGGGACACACACAGGTCCCAGAAGACAGCACACCCCATTTCCCAGGAGGCAACGCGAGGAGGAGACCGAGGAGCATCGCGGAGAAGGAAGTGGCAGATTAGGAAGACTGCCTTGCAACAGCCATTTCTGGTAAGTAAAATTTTTTATTTTTAATTTCAAATGTTTTTAAAAAAATTTAAAGGAGTCTTTTAATGTTTAATGTTAATATTTTTTTTAGGGTGGACCTTCGCTTTAATGGGTTGTTTAACAAGGTGATCATTTACAATCACTTTAAGTTCTATTGTCCCATGCTTTGAGAACCCTTAAGCATTTTGGCTGTAGGGAACTAAAAGTGCACAACTGTGCATGTTCCTAGTTCTCCAACCTCACTGTTAAAGTGACAAAGCAAGTTAACTGATAAATTTGTACGCTGAAAAAATTTAGATTTGAGCATCTAAATTCTAGGTTTGTTATAATATCCATCCCCTACAGTGAAGTGGGTTCAATGACTCTGGCTGTCATTTAGCTTAGAGAACCGAGGACCTCTATTGCCCAAAATATATTACTGCGAGGGACAGTTGTGATTGAAGGTGTGTTGAAGCAAAAGCTGTTTTTTTTTGTAATGTCTAAAGGCATTGTCCACCTTTTTCAAAAAATAAATATATGTACCTACATTAAAGTTTCACTAAACCCACATCATAAAAAACTATCAATAAATGTTGTATAATATATGCTGTTCATACTCACTCAGTCACTATGAGATATTCTGTATTCTGCAAAAAAAATTGTTTATACGACTGCTCGCTATGTTCACCTTCTGTTCATGTCCCCAATTCAGCTAGGGATTTCGCAGCTGTTGTGGCAACTCTGCACATGCTCAGTTATCAGTGAGATTCTATGCTGATCATTTCCTCCCTATCACATTTGAGAAGTCCATGTGACTATAGAGTAGTGCTGCAACGGATCGGCGGTGATCCGTGATCCGAACGGGTCACCCTGTTCGGATCGGATCACCACGCGATCCGCGGCCTCGGCCTTAGGAAAGGCCGCGGCTTCGGCCTAGCTCCGGAGCCGCGGCCATCTTGGTACACCCGGCGGTGGCGGCTGCCTTGTGCGCGCTGACGTCATCACCCCTCACCCTCGCTGCTCGTGGATCTGAATTGGCCGGTGGGAGAGACTAAAGTAAGTGGGGGGAGATGCCCATTACAGTGGGGAGATTGTGGATATTACAGGGGAAGATTGTGGTTATTACAGTGGGGAGATTGTGGTTATTGCAGTGGGGAGATTGTGGATATTACAGTGGGGAGATTGTGGATATTACAGTGGGGAGATTGTGGATATTACAGTGGGAAGATTGTGGATATTACAGTAAGTGGGGGAGATTGTGGATATTACAGTGAGTGGGGGAGATGACGTGGATATTACAGTGAGTGGGGGAGATTGTGGATATTACAGTGGGGAGATTTTGGATATTACAGTGGGGGGGATGACGTGGATATTACAGTGGGGGGGGGATTGTGGATATTACAGGGGGAGATTGTGGATGTTACAGTAAGTGGGGGAGATTGTGGATATTACAGGGGGATGACATGGATATTACAGTGGGGAGATTGTGGATATTACAGTGGGGAGATTGTGGATATTACAGTGGGGGGATTGTTGATATTACAGGGGGAGATTGTGGATATTACAGTAAGTGGGGGAGATTGTGGATATTACAGTGGGGGAGATGACGTGGATATTACAGTGAGTGGGGGAGATTGTGGATATTACAGTGGGGAGATTGTGGATATTACAGTGGGGGGATGACGTGGATATTACAGTGGGGGAGATTGTGGATATTAGTAATTTTTTTTTTGCCGATCCGAAAATGATCCGATCCATGGCTCTGATCCGAGGATCGATCGGATCCGTGACTTTTTTGATCCGTTGCACCCCTACTATAGAGTGACACATGTTGGCGTATATACAGTGGAAAATGACAGCTCACTCCCTCCCTTGTTCTCCTTACCCACTAGCCAGCTAAATACAATGAGGGCGGAATATGACATGTCGACTAATGGAGGCTTCACCTCCATCTTATTCTAAGACATAGACTGGAGGAGTGTGACGCAGCCTGTGACTGGTAGAAATCTGCCCATACCATATTACTTCCACAAAATAATAAGGATTTAATTTGAAATTTAAAACAGTTTATTGATATTATTTATTTACTTTTACTCTGTATTCCAAATGCTGTTTTTTTTTTTTAACATGTGACCAACAGCAGAGGACTAGAACTCCTCCTGCTTATAATAAAAAGACGATTTGGTGGGACTTTAAATGAGGTAATGACGTAGTCAATTACCTAAATCCCTGTATTTGTATAATAAAAAGGAGAACAGAAAGGGTGGGACTAATAAATGAAGCACGTGTGGGATAAAGGTCTAATTATTATATAGTAATGGACATATCTATAATACACTCTATATCTTATATTCACATAATTGATTCAAGTAACTATATTCTATTATTTGGAAAAATTCATAAATATACACATGAATATATACCCACTAGGTTAAAGGTTATTTTTTTAATACATAACAGTAAGGGACGAGAGAATATATAGAATTAAAATTTAACAGCTTTATTGTATAAAAAATAAAATAAAGTTGATGTATGGTTCAAGACAGTCCATACAATGAATAAACATGAAGAAATAGCAGTACACAGACAAAAAATATTGATGCAATATGAAAATGCTGTTGTGACACATAGTTGACACATGATATCTGTTCTCTACGCGTTTCACGACTTATTGTCGCTCATCAGGAGAAAGCGTATATTGTGTCTCTGCAATGACATAAATAAAATTTCAAATTGGTCCAATGCATTCACACATTTAAGGGACAATGAACACAAGGTCGGAGTCCCTGCTGGTAAATACAGGATATCCATGTACTGCTGGCATGGGAGTCGGGCCATTATACGCCCTCATTTGCGGGGACCGCTCCCCTCGGGGGCTGAGACAGGGCACTTCACGGCAGACAGCCCCCACAGGCCACACCCAGGATGGACAGGCATCAGGCAATGATAGATGTGTGGACTTAAGGTTGGTGGCAGACTGTAGCTGTGGAAAAGTGAAATATTAGGTTATGAGTGCGTAGCAATTAATGTCGAGATGGTGACTGTGGAAAAGTGAAGTATGAAACTATGGGTGCATTACAACTAATGTCAAGGTTGTGAAAGAGGAATGGGGAAGACGGGCAGGTGACATAAAACTACACATGACCAATGAAACACATAGGGGCAGCCACCGGCAAAAACAAAATGGTAAATAATGAGTAAACAGAGGGGCAGAAGGAGAATTACCTGTAGAATGATCTAAGAAGCGTGTGGTATGTGTTGTTCTGAGAAGTATGGAATAGCCAAATGCCTGAATAGTCCGTAGATAGTGCCCAGATATGGGCGCCGCCGATCAAGTACCCTGTCAACCTCACGCACGCGAGCAGAGAGGGAGGGGAGGCGCCTACACCAATGCGGAAGAGCCGCCTGGTAGTTTGGCGCCAAAATCCGCTCATAGCTGGAAATTTGGACAGCAGAACGGGGCCACGTGAGGTGACGCCCCATAGTCGGCATGAGAGACGTGACGTCGACACGCAGTGCCCGCCCACACACCCCCGCATGTGAGAGGCGGGGGAAAGGGAGCGTAGGCAGTAGTTGGCCCGTATAGGGTACAAAGACCGCAGGGGGCATAAAATAACACAAACCCCAAACCCAAATACAGATTGGACCTGCACGAAAATATGTGAATGAACTGGACAAATCGAAAGGAAAACCAGATCAAATGGACTCATCAAATAACATAGTGGACATAATGACAATACAGAAAGGAACAAAGGGTCAGTAAATAACAACAAATAATATATGCAGGAGTATATTATAATTATATTATAATTGGAGTCCCAAAACACATACTTCCATCCCTAATTGGGTAATAATAAAAAGAGGATTTAGGCTGCATTCACACCTGAGCGTTTTGTAGCCTGAAGCCTGAAGCTACAAAACGCTAGAGGGGGAAAAAAACATTATTCTCTATGGAGATGGTTCACATCTCCACTCCAAAACGCCTGAAGCCGAACGCCTGAACCTCAAACAAGTTCCGGACCCTTTTTTGTCGCGCAAATCGGGCAGATTTGGGTGTTTTAGGAGTCATAGAATGTAATGGAAACGCTCGATTCAAGCGTCTAGCGCGACAACGAGCGTTTCGACGGGCGCAAATTCGCGCGACAAAACGCCGATAAAAACGTCGGTAAAAACGCTCGAAGCGCTACTCTCAGGTGTGAATGCAGTCTTAGTGGGACTTTAAATGAGGTAATGACGTAGTCAATTACCACCATCCCTGTATTTGTATAATAAAAAGAACAGAAAGGGTAGGACTTTATATGAAGCATGTGTGGGATAAAGGTCTAATTATTATATAGTAGTGGAACTGCTTATGTTTCCCTGCAGACAGGCTGGGAAATATCTGGGTCATGTCACAGCTGTATATCGATTAGGAAAAAGGTACTTAGATTTTTTTTTTTATTAAAATAATTACAGTGCCACTAACCACATACAGAAATAGAAGGGACGATGTCAATTAAACAGTGTGTGTTCAGTATCACTTTAATTGCGTTTATTATTATTATTAATATTATTTTATTTTTTATTTTTTGCAGTGGGGCCAGCTGAGCATTGCAACTGTGATCAGTGCATTCAAGAGTGAAATGCACAGGCTCCTGCAAACTCTTTCACCACCCCCAGGTCTGTACCAAGGTGTACACCTACCATTATGGGGCTGGAGGAAGTAAATAATGGACCACACGTATGGGGATGTCACCTCACTTGTGCTCTATTGAGATCTGTGCCTAGGTGGCAGATGAGACTTGTAGTCCTCCCATTCACAGATCCCTGTGAATGGAATATGTGGCTATGTGGGCGGAGCCATGTATAGCCACACCAAGTTTAAAGATGGTGAGGGGGGTTTAGAAATGTGACCCTGTTTCATATTATACCCTAAATACGGGTGTACAATAAAACACGGTCACAAAGGTGAACTATGATTTCAATACAGAAGGTCTCTAGATTTTTTTTTTTTTTTTTTATTTCTTTTAGTTTTCTCTTAATGACTTCTGACAATGAAAGAGTTAAAGGAAGGGTGCTTTTTTCCTTAGTGGCCCCCAAGCCCTACTCAACAGAAGCCTTGACTTCCATACTTTGCCTGAATGCTGGCCAATAAAGCTGAAACAAAAATATGTCATTTAGAATCATTGGCTCTGTTATATTGGACGATCTCTGTACCGTAAAGCAGTTCTGGATCCACGGTTGGCATGAAGTTAAAAAATAATTTTTTGGGGGGAATTTGAGATGAAAGAGATATAACAATTCATTTTTTCCCAAGAAAGCCATGCTGGACTAATCAGATCAGAGAACTTTTTGGTTCCTTTCCACCACTACTACTTCAGGCCCACAGGACGTCATATGACGTCCTCGGCTTTGTGGGAGTATATCTGAATGATGCCTGCAGCTACAGGCATCATTCAGATATTGCCGGTTTCAGCCGGCGATTCCCTACACCATGAGAATGATCATAGCGGCTGTTCCGCCGCTTGATCGTTCTTACGGGCAGCAGAAGGGGACGTCCCCCCCCCTCCCACCGCCCTCCGGTGCTTCTACCGCCTCACCTGTGCGATAGAGTGACCACGTGTCCCGGATTGCCCGGGACAGTCCCGCATTTTGCAGGTCTGTCCCGGGCACCTTCATTCCAGGACAATACAGTGTCCCGGAATGAAACTGACACAGCCACCCCCCAGGCCAATACTGATGCCCCCAAAAAAGGCCGCCACATCACTGCTTTACTCACTGACAGTACTTGTCCTGGCTGGGAATGCCTGGAGGAGCACAATCCCACCCCCTGCTTGTGATTGGAGAAATCATAAATCCCACCTATTGTGTCCAATCACTGTGCTGTGATTTGTTACATCACAAGCTGATTTTTGGGAAGGGGGGTGTCCCTGAATGGTTGTTTAAAAATGTGGTCACCCTACTGTGCGATCGGTGAGTCGGTGACAGGATCCGCCGTCCCCGGATGTTGATCAAAGAGATTGGTCGCCGGAGTCTCTATAATCGTCGGAGGCCAGGCGCGATGTTATGACGTCACGCCCGGCCTCTGCATTCAAAAAAACGGCGCCGCTTCGGCTTTGAAGCGGTGATAGTTTTTTTTTGTTTTTTTTTAGGCTTCCTAGCCTACAGGTGAGATGTGGGGTCTTATTGACCCCATATCTCACTGTAAAGAGGACCTGTCATGTCATATTCCTATTACAAGGGATGTTTACATTCCTTGTAAAAGGAATAAAAGTGATCAAAATATATATATATATTTAAGTGTCAAAATAAAAAAAAATAAGTAAAATTAACAATAAAAAAAATAAAAAAAATTGCAGTGCCCCTGTCCCCGTGTGCTCGCATGCAGAAGCGAACGCATACGCAAGTCCCGCCCACATATGAAAACGGCGTTCAAACCACACATGTGAGGTGTTGCCGCAAACGTTAGAGTGAGAGCAATAATTCTAAATCTAGATCTCCTCTGTAACTCCAAAAATGTAGCCAGTAAAAAAAATTAAAGCGTCGCCTATGGGGATTTTTAAGTACCGAAGTTTGGCGCCATTCCACAAGCGTGTGCAAATTTGAAGTGTGACATGTTAGGTATCTATTTACTCGGCGTAACCTCATCTTTCACATTATGCAAAAAAAGTTTACTGTTTTTTTTTTTTTTTAAAGCATGGAACTGTTTTTTTCCCCCAAAAAACGCGTTTGAAAAATTGCTGCGCAAATACCGTGCGAGATAAAAAGTTGCAATGACCGCCATTGTATTCTCTAGAGTATTTGCTAAAAAAAACATATATATATAGTGTTTGGGGGCTCTAAGTAATTTTCTAGCAAAAAAATGATGATTTTTACATGTAGAAGCGAAGTGTCAGAATTGGCCCGGGCCTGAAGTGGCTAGAGGCACAAATTGCTTATTGTGTTCTATATGTATGCCTTGAATTTGGGGTGCTGCCCTCTGCTGGGCATCACAGGTGTAGCATTAAACTTTTTGTCATTTGATTGCTGTCACTTGACAGATTGAATATGTCAGATGCAATGACAGTGTAGTTAACTGCACAATTAAACACAACAGTTACAATTGAAGAACATCTTTATCTTTCTTTAAAGTGGAACTAAACCGACCAATTTAACTGTTTCCCAAAAGAATGCTCAAGTTGGAAATGTTCAATAAATGTTATTAAATCCTTAATCAAACATACCAATGTTGTTTTCAGCAGTCTTTTCATTTACTCTTTAGGAAAAGGTTTAAAAAAAATTTTGGCACACGGTGAAGGAACCAGCAAATTGCCACTGGTGGTGATGGGATTCAATCTGAGAGGCAGTTGCAGTATTAAAAGGGTGACTGTAGCCAGGGCTGCAGTGCAGACATACTGAACTAGCCCATTGAGCCTCTGCTAGGCTCTCTACTAGAATATTTGGAACAGTAAAAAATATAATATACTGTTTTTATATTAGCTATATATTTTACCTGAATGTTTTTATTTTACTACAGAATTTTCTGATATTGTTTAAAAACCTTGCTTCTCTGTAAAGTTTGTTAAAGTGGACCTAGCATCAGATATTCTTTTTATTTTAAGCGCAGCACTCAAAGTAATGTGTCAGTGCAAGATTTCTAGGTATTTATTACTCCTCAGAGAACACAGTACTCTCCCTGGCAATGGCTTACTTTTCTCTCCAGAAGGACAGAGCCATCTTTGTTCAGGCATCATCCAGGGTCAGCACCCTCTTCCTGGACAGGGCTGTTGGCTCAAAGATGACACACACAATAAAATTCTTGATGCTTGTGCAGTTCTTGGCTGTTCTCATAAATGTCTGACACAGATCAGCTCCTGCTGTAGCCTCTCTCACCTTGTAACTTGCGAAAAAGTTTAAATGTTGGAGTCTGGTCACTGCAGGAAAGGAGACTGAGGAAATTCTTTTTCATGCCCGTAGCAGATTGATGTCATCCTCTTAATCACTGGACTGGATGTCAAGGAGGGCTTTTTAAAGTGTTACTAAACTAGATTTGGTCTCTCACAGTACACAGAACATGGAAATGCAATTATTTTAGTAAATATAAACTGCTAAATATTTCTCATCAGCAGTATATAGCAGTCTTGTGACTTCTATCATTGTCCGGACTAGCACTGGTTAAGGCTTGTAGGAGGAGTTTTCATTCTCCTCTGACTACCCAATGAGGCTTCAGAACCCCTGACTCTCTGTCTGTACAGTGCTGATTGGCCCTGTGCTCATCAGATGCTCCCTCCCAAGAAAAAAAAAACTCTAGCAATACACACCAAACTGAACATGTGCAGCGTGCCCCTAAGGGCACTATCAGCAGATGGATTGGGGACAGTAAAAGAAGGGGAGAATCAGAGAAGATGGGATCAAACAGCCTTTTTACACAATGCAGAGGATTAACCCAATAGGTTCCACAGTGAGTAAAACAAGCATGCTTTACTGCATATACAGACTGATTTTACTATAGGTTTAGTAACACTTTAATAATGTGAAGCTTAAAGTGGTTGTATAGTCTTTTTTTTTACTTTTACATACAGGTAAGCCTATACTAAGGCTTACCTGTAGGTAAAAAAAACATCTCCTAAACCTTTACGGTTTAGGAGATATTCCCCTTGCACTGCCCGGCGGACGCTGGACCTTGCCGGAAAGAAGTCTCTGCGCGGGAGTGACGACATTGCGGCTCCAGCCACTCACAGCGCTGGAGCCGCGATACCCGGAAGACATGCCAAGGCATAATGTCAGCTGCCTCGGCGTGGACCGGGAGGGACACCGACGCCTCGTTCTAAGGTAAGTATTTCATAAAAAGTCAGCGGGTATACAACTGCAAGACTGTTATTGTGACATGCCAGGAGTTTGTACTAAAAGGTCCACTTAGAGTTATTTAACAGTGAATGTTTGGATTACCTGTATTTGTGTATTTGGGATAAATTATAAGGTGGAACCATTAAGCAAGAATGTCATCCGGTTTTTGATCATTTATAACACCACCCTCGCTTTTTCTCAGCACTACATCCTGTGGTAGCAAATTGCAAAATGAACAATGAAATTATATTGACATTTAGATTATAAATCGGTACAATAAGCTTCTATTAGGCCAGAGTTTGTCATTACCAGATCTGCCAGCCAATGCGGCAGTATTCCCTGCCCCACCCCCCGCTGCCCACTTTTCGTATTTTTACACCAACGGTGTATGATGGACCATTCACTACATTATAATATCTATATAAACACCCTAGAGGAAACAGCCGCATATAGCCAGAGCACCGGGGGAAGGGGGATAAAATAAAATATTATTTCAGCTTGATGTGAAAAATCATTATTTTGCTATTTGGTTGCATTTCAGAGGGAGACTGGCGCGGTATTTCCATCACTGGCCGCTGTCGAGGGGATAATATGATAATGTTTCGCTTGATGTGAATGTAATATATATTTATGATCCTGCTGCTTGTGTTGAAGCCATCCCTAGATCTTGATTATTTACTCTCGGCTGGGTTTAGAGCCATTTCCTTCTGTTTGAAGTGTCCACCGTCTTATAAACTCTACGCCTTTGGAGCACCATTATTAGGTGACCAGTTACAGATTTATTATTACTGTACAGAAGATGATGGATTGGCTTTGTTTCATATTGAGGTGCATTTGGTGCCATGATCATCTCAAGGTGGTTGTAAAGGAGGCTTTTATCACTCTTCAGTACTGCTGGAGGACTCTGCTTCTTCCAGCATACATCTCATTTAGTGAAATACTCTGCACTGCTGGAAGACTCTGTCCCTTCTGATTCTCCTCTCCTAAAATCTTCTGCACTGCTAGAGGACTCTGCTTCTCCCTCTAATTCTCCTCTTCCAGAATACTCTGCATTGCTGGAGGACTCTGCTTCTTCCAGCATACAACTCATTTAGTGAAATACTCTGCACTGCTGGAAGACTCTGTCCCTTCTGATTCTCCTCTCCTAAAATCTTCTGCACTGCTAGAGGACTCTGCTCCTCACTCTAATTCTCCTCTTACAAAATACGCTGCATTGCTGGAGGACTCTGCTCTTTATAGCATACAACTGTCATCTAGCAAAACACTCTGCACTGCTGGAGGACTCTGCTTCTTCCTCTAAGTTTCTACTCCTAAAATACTCTGCATTGCTGGAAGACTCTGCTCCTTCCTCCAATTCTCCTCTTCCAAAATACTCTGCATTGCTGGAGGACTCTGCTCTTTCTAGCATACAACTGTCATCTAGCAAAACACTCTGCACTGCTGGAGGACTCTGCTTCTTCCTCTAAGTTTCTACTCCTAAAATACTCTGCATTGCTGGAAGACTCTGCTCCTTCCTCCAATTCTCCTCTTCCAAAATACTCTGCATTGCTGGAGGACTCTGCTCTTTCTAGCATACAACTGTCATCTAGCAAAACACTCTGCACTGCTGGAGGACTCTGCTTCTTCCTCTAAGTTTCTACTCCTAAAATACTCTGCATTGCTGGAAGACTCTGCTCCTTCCTCCAATTCTCCTCTTCCAAAATACTCTGCATTGCTGGAAGACTCTGCTCCTTCTTCCAATTCTCCTCTTACAAAATACTCTGCATTCCTGGAGGACTCTGCTCCTGCCTCTAATTCTCCTCTTACAAAATACGCTGCATTGCTGGAGGACTCTGCTCTTTCTAGCATACAACTGTCATCTAGCAAAACAATCTGCGCTGCTGGAGGACTCTGCTTCTTCCTCTAAGTTTCTACTCTTAAAATAGTCTGCACTGCTACAGGACTCTGTTCCTCCCTCTAATTCTCCTCTCCCAGAATACTCTGCATTGCTGGAGGACTCTGCTCCTTCCTCTAATTCTCCTCTTCCAAAATACTCTGCATTGCTGGAGGGCTCTGCTCCTTCCTCTAATTCTCCTCTTCCAAAATACTCTACATTGCTGGAGGACTCTGCTCCTTCCTGTAAATCTAATCTTCCAAAATACTCTGCATTGCTGGAGGACTCTGCTCCTTCCTCTAATTCTCCTCTTCCAAAATACTCTGCATTGCTGAAGGACTCTGCTCTTTCCTCTAATTCTCCTCTTCCAAAATACTCCTCATTGCTGGAGGACTCTGCTCCTCCCTCGAATTCTCCTCTTCCAGAATACTCTGCATTGCTGGAGGACTCTGCTCCTCTCTCTAATTCTCCTCTTCCAAAATACTCAGCATTGCTGGAGGACTCTGCTCCTCTCTCTAATTCTCCTCTTCCAAAATACTCTGCATTGCTGGAGGACCCTGCTCCTTCCTCTAATTCTCCTCTTCCAAAATACTCTGCATTGCTGGAGAACTCTGCTCCTTCCTCTAATTCTCCTCTTCCAAAATACTCTGCATTGCTAGAGGACTCTGCTCCTCCCTCTAATTCTCCTCTTCCAGAATACTCTGCATTGCTGGAGGACTCTGCTCCTCCCTCTAATTCTCCTCTTCCAAAATACTCTGCATTGCTGGAGGACTCTGCTCCTTCCTCTAATTCTCCTCTTCCAGAATACTCTGCATTGCTGGAGGACTCTGCTCCTTCCTCTAATTCCCCTCTTCCAAAATACTCTGCATTGCTGGAGGACTCTGCTCCTTCCTCTAATTCTCCTCTTCCAGAATGCTCTGCATTGCTGGAGGACTCTGCTCCTCTCTCTAATTCTCCTCTTCCAAAATACTCTGCATTGCTGGAGGACCCTGCTCCTTCCTCTAATTCTCCTCTTCCAAAATACTCTGCATTGCTGGAGGACTCTGCTCCTTCCTCTAATTCTCCTCTTCCAAAATACTCTGCATTGCTGGAGGACTCTGCTCCTCCCTCTAATTCTCCTCTTCCAAAATACTCTGCATTGCTGGAGGACTCTGCTCCTTCCTCTAATTCTCCTCTTCCAAAATACTCTGCATTGCTGGAGGACTCTGCTCCTCCCTCTAATTCTCCTCTTCCAAAATACTCTGCATTGCTGGAGGACTCTGCTCTTTCCTCTAATTCTCCTCTTCCAAAATACTCTGCATTGCTGGAGGACTCTGCTCCTTCCTCTAATTCTCCTCTTCCAAGATACTCTGCATTGCTGGAGGACTCTGCTCCTTCCTCTAATTCTCCTCTTCCAAAATACTCTGCATTGCTGGAGGACTCTGCTCCTCCCTCTAATTCTCCTCTTCCAAAATACTCTGCATTGCTGGAGGACTCTGCTCTTCTCTCTAATTCTCCACTTCCAAAATACTCTGCATTGCTGGAGGACTCTGCTCTTTCCTCTAATTCTCCTCTTCCAAAATACTCTGCATTGCTGGAGGACTCTGCTCCTCCCTCTAATTCTCCTCTTCCAAAATACTCTGCATTGCTGGAGGACTCTGCTCCTTCCTCTAATTCTCCTCTTCCAAGATACTCTGCATTGCTAGAGGACTCTGCTCCTTCCTCTAATTCTCCTCTTCCAAAATACTCTGCATTGCTGGAGGACTCTGCTCCTCCCTCTAATTCTCCTCTTCCAAAATACTCTGCATTGCTGGAGGACTCTGCTCCTCCCTCTAATTCTCCTCTTCCAAAATACTCTGCATTGCTGGAGGACTCTGCTCGTCTGAGTCATACAAACATATGAGTCCGATGCCCTGCAGGGGGGTGGAGCCCCTGCGCCCCCTAATGGACCTGCCGCTTCTGGTAGGACCCCTTTCACATGGAGTGGACTTTGTCAAGCAGATCCGCCTGCTCAGCGGGTAATGTCTGTCTGCTAATCCTTGCTGAGCAGGCGGATGACAGGTCTCTGCTCCTCCCTCAAATTCTCCTCTTCCAAAATACGCTGCATTGCTGGAGGACTCTGCTCCTTCCTCTAATTCTCCTCTTCCAGAATACTCTGCATTGCTGGAGGACTCTGCTCCTTCCTCTAATTCTCCTCTTCCAAAATACTCTGCATTGCTGGAGGACTCTGCTCCTTCCTCTAATTCTCCTCTTCCAGAATGCTCTGCATTGCTGGAGGACTCTGCTCCTCTCTCTAATTCTCCTCTTCCAAAATACTCTGCATTGCTGGAGGACCCTGCTCCTTCCTCTAATTCTCCTCTTCCAAAATACTCTGCATTGCTGGAGGACTCTGCTCCTTCCTCTAATTCTCCTCTTCCAAAATACTCTGCATTGCTGGAGGACTCTGCTCCTCCCTCTAATTCTCCTCTTCCAAAATACTCTGCATTGCTGGAGGACTCTGCTCCTTCCTCTAATTCTCCTCTTCCAAAATACTCTGCATTGCTGGAGGACTCTGCTCCTCCCTCTAATTCTCCTCTTCCAAAATACTCTGCATTGCTGGAGGACTCTGCTCTTTCCTCTAATTCTCCTCTTCCAAAATACTCTGCATTGCTGGAGGACTCTGCTCCTTCCTCTAATTCTCCTCTTCCAAGATACTCTGCATTGCTGGAGGACTCTGCTCCTTCCTCTAATTCTCCTCTTCCAAAATACTCTGCATTGCTGGAGGACTCTGCTCCTCCCTCTAATTCTCCTCTTCCAAAATACTCTGCATTGCTGGAGGACTCTGCTCTTCTCTCTAATTCTCCTCTTCCAAAATACTCTGCATTGCTGGAGGACTCTGCTCTTTCCTCTAATTCTCCTCTTCCAAAATACTCTGCATTGCTGGAGGACTCTGCTCCTTCCTCTAATTCTCCTCTTCCAAGATACTCTGCATTGCTAGAGGACTCTGCTCCTTCCTCTAATTCTCCTCTTCCAAAATACTCTGCATTGCTGGAGGACTCTGCTCCTCCCTCTAATTCTCCTCTTCCAAAATACTCTGCATTGCTGGAGTACTCTGCTCCTCCCTCTAATTCTCCTCTTCCAAAATACTCTGCATTGCTAGCGGACTCTGCTCCTTCCTCTAATTCTCCTCTTCCAAAATACGCTGCATTGCTGGAGGACTCTGCTCTTTCTAGCATACAACTGTCATCTAGCAAAACACTCTGCACTGCTGGAGGACTCTGCTTCTTCCTCTAAGTTTCTTCTCCTAAAATAGTCTGCACTGCTAGAGGACTCTGCTCCTTCCTCTAATACTCCTCTTCCAGAATACTCTGTATTGCTGGAGGACTCTGCTCCTCCCTCTAATTCTCCTCTTCCAAAATACTCTGCATTGCTGAAGGACTCTGCTCCTTCCTCTAATTCTCCTCTTCCAAAATACTCCTCATTGCTGGAGGACTCTGCTCCTCCCTCTAATTCTCCTCTTCCAGAATACTCTACTCTGCATTGCTGGAGGACTCTGCTCCTTCCTCTAATTCTCCTCTTCCAAAATACTCTGCATTGCTGGAGGACTCTGCTCCTCCCTCTAATTCTCCTCTTCCAAAATACTCTGCATTGCTGGAGGACTCTGCTCCTTCCTATAATTCTCCTCTTCCAGAATACTCTGCATTGCTGGAGGACTCTGCTCCTCCCTCTAATTCTCCTCTTCCAGAATACTCTGCATTGCTGGAGGACTCTGCTCTTTCCTCTAATTCTCCTCTTCCAGAATACTCTGCATTGCTGGAGGACTCTGCTCCTCCCTCTAATTCTCCTCTTCCAAAATACTCCTCATTGCTGGAGGACTCTGCTCCTCCCTCGAATTCTCCTCTTCCAGAATACTCTGCATTGCTGGAGGACTCTGCTCCTCTCTCTAATTCTCCTCTTCCAAAATACTCAGCATTGCTGGAGGACTCTGCTCCTCTCTCTAATTCTCCTCTTCCAAAATACTCTGCATTGCTGGAGGACCCTGCTCCTTCCTCTAATTCTCCTCTTCCAAAATACTCTGCATTGCTGGAGAACTCTGCTCCTTCCTCTAATTCTCCTCTTCCAAAATACTCTGCATTGCTAGAGGACTCTGCTCCTCCCTCTAATTCTCCTCTTCCAGAATACTCTGCATTGCTGGAGGACTCTGCTCCTCCCTCTAATTCTCCTCTTCCAAAATACTCTGCATTGCTGGAGGACTCTGCTCCTTCCTCTAATTCTCCTCTTCCAGAATACTCTGCATTGCTGGAGGACTCTGCTCCTTCCTCTAATTCCCCTCTTCCAAAATACTCTGCATTGCTGGAGGACTCTGCTCCTTCCTCTAATTCTCCTCTTCCAGAATGCTCTGCATTGCTGGAGGACTCTGCTCCTCTCTCTAATTCTCCTCTTCCAAAATACTCTGCATTGCTGGAGGACCCTGCTCCTTCCTCTAATTCTCCTCTTCCAAAATACTCTGCATTGCTGGAGGACTCTGCTCCTTCCTCTAATTCTCCTCTTCCAAAATACTCTGCATTGCTGGAGGACTCTGCTCCTCCCTCTAATTCTCCTCTTCCAAAATACTCTGCATTGCTGGAGGACTCTGCTCCTTCCTCTAATTCTCCTCTTCCAAAATACTCTGCATTGCTGGAGGACTCTGCTCCTCCCTCTAATTCTCCTCTTCCAAAATACTCTGCATTGCTGGAGGACTCTGCTCTTTCCTCTAATTCTCCTCTTCCAAAATACTCTGCATTGCTGGAGGACTCTGCTCCTTCCTCTAATTCTCCTCTTCCAAGATACTCTGCATTGCTGGAGGACTCTGCTCCTTCCTCTAATTCTCCTCTTCCAAAATACTCTGCATTGCTGGAGGACTCTGCTCCTCCCTCTAATTCTCCTCTTCCAAAATACTCTGCATTGCTGGAGGACTCTGCTCTTCTCTCTAATTCTCCACTTCCAAAATACTCTGCATTGCTGGAGGACTCTGCTCTTTCCTCTAATTCTCCTCTTCCAAAATACTCTGCATTGCTGGAGGACTCTGCTCCTCCCTCTAATTCTCCTCTTCCAAAATACTCTGCATTGCTGGAGGACTCTGCTCCTTCCTCTAATTCTCCTCTTCCAAGATACTCTGCATTGCTAGAGGACTCTGCTCCTTCCTCTAATTCTCCTCTTCCAAAATACTCTGCATTGCTGGAGGACTCTGCTCCTCCCTCTAATTCTCCTCTTCCAAAATACTCTGCATTGCTGGAGGACTCTGCTCCTCCCTCTAATTCTCCTCTTCCAAAATACTCTGCATTGCTGGAGGACTCTGCTCGTCTGAGTCATACAAACATATGAGTCCGATGCCCTGCAGGGGGGTGGAGCCCCTGCGCCCCCTAATGGACCTGCCGCTTCTGGTAGGACCCCTTTCACATGGAGTGGACTTTGTCAAGCAGATCCGCCTGCTCAGCGGGTAATGTCTGTCTGCTAATCCTTGCTGAGCAGGCGGATGACAGGTCTCTGCTCCTCCCTCAAATTCTCCTCTTCCAAAATACGCTGCATTGCTGGAGGACTCTGCTCCTTCCTCTAATTCTCCTCTTCCAGAATACTCTGCATTGCTGGAGGACTCTGCTCCTTCCTCTAATTCTCCTCTTCCAAAATACTCTGCATTGCTGGAGGACTCTGCTCCTTCCTCTAATTCTCCTCTTCCAGAATGCTCTGCATTGCTGGAGGACTCTGCTCCTCTCTCTAATTCTCCTCTTCCAAAATACTCTGCATTGCTGGAGGACCCTGCTCCTTCCTCTAATTCTCCTCTTCCAAAATACTCTGCATTGCTGGAGGACTCTGCTCCTTCCTCTAATTCTCCTCTTCCAAAATACTCTGCATTGCTGGAGGACTCTGCTCCTCCCTCTAATTCTCCTCTTCCAAAATACTCTGCATTGCTGGAGGACTCTGCTCCTTCCTCTAATTCTCCTCTTCCAAAATACTCTGCATTGCTGGAGGACTCTGCTCCTCCCTCTAATTCTCCTCTTCCAAAATACTCTGCATTGCTGGAGGACTCTGCTCTTTCCTCTAATTCTCCTCTTCCAAAATACTCTGCATTGCTGGAGGACTCTGCTCCTTCCTCTAATTCTCCTCTTCCAAGATACTCTGCATTGCTGGAGGACTCTGCTCCTTCCTCTAATTCTCCTCTTCCAAAATACTCTGCATTGCTGGAGGACTCTGCTCCTCCCTCTAATTCTCCTCTTCCAAAATACTCTGCATTGCTGGAGGACTCTGCTCTTCTCTCTAATTCTCCTCTTCCAAAATACTCTGCATTGCTGGAGGACTCTGCTCTTTCCTCTAATTCTCCTCTTCCAAAATACTCTGCATTGCTGGAGGACTCTGCTCCTTCCTCTAATTCTCCTCTTCCAAGATACTCTGCATTGCTAGAGGACTCTGCTCCTTCCTCTAATTCTCCTCTTCCAAAATACTCTGCATTGCTGGAGGACTCTGCTCCTCCCTCTAATTCTCCTCTTCCAAAATACTCTGCATTGCTGGAGTACTCTGCTCCTCCCTCTAATTCTCCTCTTCCAAAATACTCTGCATTGCTAGCGGACTCTGCTCCTTCCTCTAATTCTCCTCTTCCAAAATACGCTGCATTGCTGGAGGACTCTGCTCTTTCTAGCATACAACTGTCATCTAGCAAAACACTCTGCACTGCTGGAGGACTCTGCTTCTTCCTCTAAGTTTCTTCTCCTAAAATAGTCTGCACTGCTAGAGGACTCTGCTCCTTCCTCTAATACTCCTCTTCCAGAATACTCTGTATTGCTGGAGGACTCTGCTCCTCCCTCTAATTCTCCTCTTCCAAAATACTCTGCATTGCTGAAGGACTCTGCTCCTTCCTCTAATTCTCCTCTTCCAAAATACTCCTCATTGCTGGAGGACTCTGCTCCTCCCTCTAATTCTCCTCTTCCAGAATACTCTACTCTGCATTGCTGGAGGACTCTGCTCCTTCCTCTAATTCTCCTCTTCCAAAATACTCTGCATTGCTGGAGGACTCTGCTCCTCCCTCTAATTCTCCTCTTCCAAAATACTCTGCATTGCTGGAGGACTCTGCTCCTTCCTATAATTCTCCTCTTCCAGAATACTCTGCATTGCTGGAGGACTCTGCTCCTCCCTCTAATTCTCCTCTTCCAGAATACTCTGCATTGCTGGAGGACTCTGCTCTTTCCTCTAATTCTCCTCTTCCAGAATACTCTGCATTGCTGGAGGACTCTGCTCCTCCCTCTAATTCTCCTCTTCCAAAATACTCTGCATTGCTGGAGGACTCTGCTCCTTCCTCTAATTCTCCTCTTCCAGAATACTCTGCATTGCTGGAGGTCTCTGCTCCTTCCTCTAATTCTCCTCTTCCAAAATACTCTGCATTGCTGGAGGACTCTGCTCCTCCCTCTAATTCTCCTCTTCCAAAATACTCTGCATTGCTGGAGGACTCTGCTCTTCTCTCTAATTCTCCTCTTCCAAAATACTCTGCATTGCTGGAGGACTCTGCTCTTTCCTCTAATTCTCCTCTTCCAAAATACTCTGCATTGCTGGAGGACTCTGCTCCTTCCTCTAATTCTCCTCTTCCAAGATACTCTGCATTGCTAGAGGACTCTGCTCCTTCCTCTAATTCTCCTCTTCCAAAATACTCTGCATTGCTGGAGGACTCTGCTCCTCCCTCTAATTCTCCTCTTCCAAAATACTCTGCATTGCTGGAGTACTCTGCTCCTCCCTCTAATTCTCCTCTTCCAAAATACTCTGCATTGCTAGCGGACTCTGCTCCTTCCTCTAATTCTCCTCTTCCAAAATACGCTGCATTGCTGGAGGACTCTGCTCTTTCTAGCATACAACTGTCATCTAGCAAAACACTCTGCACTGCTGGAGGACTCTGCTTCTTCCTCTAAGTTTCTTCTCCTAAAATAGTCTGCACTGCTAGAGGACTCTGCTCCTTCCTCTAATACTCCTCTTCCAGAATACTCTGTATTGCTGGAGGACTCTGCTCCTCCCTCTAATTCTCCTCTTCCAAAATACTCTGCATTGCTGAAGGACTCTGCTCCTTCCTCTAATTCTCCTCTTCCAAAATACTCCTCATTGCTGGAGGACTCTGCTCCTCCCTCTAATTCTCCTCTTCCAGAATACTCTACTCTGCATTGCTGGAGGACTCTGCTCCTTCCTCTAATTCTCCTCTTCCAAAATACTCTGCATTGCTGGAGGACTCTGCTCCTCCCTCTAATTCTCCTCTTCCAAAATACTCTGCATTGCTGGAGGACTCTGCTCCTTCCTATAATTCTCCTCTTCCAGAATACTCTGCATTGCTGGAGGACTCTGCTCCTCCCTCTAATTCTCCTCTTCCAGAATACTCTGCATTGCTGGAGGACTCTGCTCTTTCCTCTAATTCTCCTCTTCCAGAATACTCTGCATTGCTGGAGGACTCTGCTCCTCCCTCTAATTCTCCTCTTCCAAAATACTCCTCATTGCTGGAGGACTCTGCTCCTCCCTCGAATTCTCCTCTTCCAGAATACTCTGCATTGCTGGAGGACTCTGCTCCTCTCTCTAATTCTCCTCTTCCAAAATACTCAGCATTGCTGGAGGACTCTGCTCCTCTCTCTAATTCTCCTCTTCCAAAATACTCTGCATTGCTGGAGGACCCTGCTCCTTCCTCTAATTCTCCTCTTCCAAAATACTCTGCATTGCTGGAGAACTCTGCTCCTTCCTCTAATTCTCCTCTTCCAAAATACTCTGCATTGCTAGAGGACTCTGCTCCTCCCTCTAATTCTCCTCTTCCAGAATACTCTGCATTGCTGGAGGACTCTGCTCCTCCCTCTAATTCTCCTCTTCCAAAATACTCTGCATTGCTGGAGGACTCTGCTCCTTCCTCTAATTCTCCTCTTCCAGAATACTCTGCATTGCTGGAGGACTCTGCTCCTTCCTCTAATTCCCCTCTTCCAAAATACTCTGCATTGCTGGAGGACTCTGCTCCTTCCTCTAATTCTCCTCTTCCAGAATGCTCTGCATTGCTGGAGGACTCTGCTCCTCTCTCTAATTCTCCTCTTCCAAAATACTCTGCATTGCTGGAGGACCCTGCTCCTTCCTCTAATTCTCCTCTTCCAAAATACTCTGCATTGCTGGAGGACTCTGCTCCTTCCTCTAATTCTCCTCTTCCAAAATACTCTGCATTGCTGGAGGACTCTGCTCCTCCCTCTAATTCTCCTCTTCCAAAATACTCTGCATTGCTGGAGGACTCTGCTCCTTCCTCTAATTCTCCTCTTCCAAAATACTCTGCATTGCTGGAGGACTCTGCTCCTCCCTCTAATTCTCCTCTTCCAAAATACTCTGCATTGCTGGAGGACTCTGCTCTTTCCTCTAATTCTCCTCTTCCAAAATACTCTGCATTGCTGGAGGACTCTGCTCCTTCCTCTAATTCTCCTCTTCCAAGATACTCTGCATTGCTGGAGGACTCTGCTCCTTCCTCTAATTCTCCTCTTCCAAAATACTCTGCATTGCTGGAGGACTCTGCTCCTCCCTCTAATTCTCCTCTTCCAAAATACTCTGCATTGCTGGAGGACTCTGCTCTTCTCTCTAATTCTCCACTTCCAAAATACTCTGCATTGCTGGAGGACTCTGCTCTTTCCTCTAATTCTCCTCTTCCAAAATACTCTGCATTGCTGGAGGACTCTGCTCCTCCCTCTAATTCTCCTCTTCCAAAATACTCTGCATTGCTGGAGGACTCTGCTCCTTCCTCTAATTCTCCTCTTCCAAGATACTCTGCATTGCTAGAGGACTCTGCTCCTTCCTCTAATTCTCCTCTTCCAAAATACTCTGCATTGCTGGAGGACTCTGCTCCTCCCTCTAATTCTCCTCTTCCAAAATACTCTGCATTGCTGGAGGACTCTGCTCCTCCCTCTAATTCTCCTCTTCCAAAATACTCTGCATTGCTGGAGGACTCTGCTCGTCTGAGTCATACAAACATATGAGTCCGATGCCCTGCAGGGGGGTGGAGCCCCTGCGCCCCCTAATGGACCTGCCGCTTCTGGTAGGACCCCTTTCACATGGAGTGGACTTTGTCAAGCAGATCCGCCTGCTCAGCGGGTAATGTCTGTCTGCTAATCCTTGCTGAGCAGGCGGATGACAGGTCTCTGCTCCTCCCTCAAATTCTCCTCTTCCAAAATACGCTGCATTGCTGGAGGACTCTGCTCCTTCCTCTAATTCTCCTCTTCCAGAATACTCTGCATTGCTGGAGGACTCTGCTCCTTCCTCTAATTCTCCTCTTCCAAAATACTCTGCATTGCTGGAGGACTCTGCTCCTTCCTCTAATTCTCCTCTTCCAGAATGCTCTGCATTGCTGGAGGACTCTGCTCCTCTCTCTAATTCTCCTCTTCCAAAATACTCTGCATTGCTGGAGGACCCTGCTCCTTCCTCTAATTCTCCTCTTCCAAAATACTCTGCATTGCTGGAGGACTCTGCTCCTTCCTCTAATTCTCCTCTTCCAAAATACTCTGCATTGCTGGAGGACTCTGCTCCTCCCTCTAATTCTCCTCTTCCAAAATACTCTGCATTGCTGGAGGACTCTGCTCCTTCCTCTAATTCTCCTCTTCCAAAATACTCTGCATTGCTGGAGGACTCTGCTCCTCCCTCTAATTCTCCTCTTCCAAAATACTCTGCATTGCTGGAGGACTCTGCTCTTTCCTCTAATTCTCCTCTTCCAAAATACTCTGCATTGCTGGAGGACTCTGCTCCTTCCTCTAATTCTCCTCTTCCAAGATACTCTGCATTGCTGGAGGACTCTGCTCCTTCCTCTAATTCTCCTCTTCCAAAATACTCTGCATTGCTGGAGGACTCTGCTCCTCCCTCTAATTCTCCTCTTCCAAAATACTCTGCATTGCTGGAGGACTCTGCTCTTCTCTCTAATTCTCCTCTTCCAAAATACTCTGCATTGCTGGAGGACTCTGCTCTTTCCTCTAATTCTCCTCTTCCAAAATACTCTGCATTGCTGGAGGACTCTGCTCCTTCCTCTAATTCTCCTCTTCCAAGATACTCTGCATTGCTAGAGGACTCTGCTCCTTCCTCTAATTCTCCTCTTCCAAAATACTCTGCATTGCTGGAGGACTCTGCTCCTCCCTCTAATTCTCCTCTTCCAAAATACTCTGCATTGCTGGAGTACTCTGCTCCTCCCTCTAATTCTCCTCTTCCAAAATACTCTGCATTGCTAGCGGACTCTGCTCCTTCCTCTAATTCTCCTCTTCCAAAATACGCTGCATTGCTGGAGGACTCTGCTCTTTCTAGCATACAACTGTCATCTAGCAAAACACTCTGCACTGCTGGAGGACTCTGCTTCTTCCTCTAAGTTTCTTCTCCTAAAATAGTCTGCACTGCTAGAGGACTCTGCTCCTTCCTCTAATACTCCTCTTCCAGAATACTCTGTATTGCTGGAGGACTCTGCTCCTCCCTCTAATTCTCCTCTTCCAAAATACTCTGCATTGCTGAAGGACTCTGCTCCTTCCTCTAATTCTCCTCTTCCAAAATACTCCTCATTGCTGGAGGACTCTGCTCCTCCCTCTAATTCTCCTCTTCCAGAATACTCTACTCTGCATTGCTGGAGGACTCTGCTCCTTCCTCTAATTCTCCTCTTCCAAAATACTCTGCATTGCTGGAGGACTCTGCTCCTCCCTCTAATTCTCCTCTTCCAAAATACTCTGCATTGCTGGAGGACTCTGCTCCTTCCTATAATTCTCCTCTTCCAGAATACTCTGCATTGCTGGAGGACTCTGCTCCTCCCTCTAATTCTCCTCTTCCAGAATACTCTGCATTGCTGGAGGACTCTGCTCTTTCCTCTAATTCTCCTCTTCCAGAATACTCTGCATTGCTGGAGGACTCTGCTCCTCCCTCTAATTCTCCTCTTCCAAAATACTCTGCATTGCTGGAGGACTCTGCTCCTTCCTCTAATTCTCCTCTTCCAGAATACTCTGCATTGCTGGAGGTCTCTGCTCCTTCCTCTAATTCTCCTCTTCCAAAATACTCTGCATTGCTGGAGGACTCTGCTCCTCCCTCTAATTCTCCTCTTCCAAAATACTCTGCATTGCTGGAGGACTCTGCTCTTCTCTCTAATTCTCCTCTTCCAAAATACTCTGCATTGCTGGAGGACTCTGCTCTTTCCTCTAATTCTCCTCTTCCAAAATACTCTGCATTGCTGGAGGACTCTGCTCCTTCCTCTAATTCTCCTCTTCCAAGATACTCTGCATTGCTAGAGGACTCTGCTCCTTCCTCTAATTCTCCTCTTCCAAAATACTCTGCATTGCTGGAGGACTCTGCTCCTCCCTCTAATTCTCCTCTTCCAAAATACTCTGCATTGCTGGATGACTCTGCTCCTCCCTCTAATTCTCCTCTTCCAAAATACTCTGCATTGCTAGCGGACTCTGCTCCTTCCTCTAATTCTCCTCTTCCAAAATACGCTGCATTGCTGGAGGACTCTGCTCTTTCTAGCATACAACTGTCATCTAGCAAAACACTCTGCATTGCTGGAGGACTCTGCTCCTTCCTCTAATTCTCCTCTTCCAGAATACTCTGCATTGCTGGAGGACTCTGCTCCTCTCTCTAATTCTCCTCTTCCAAAATACTCTGCATTGCTGGAGGACTCTGCTCTTTCCTCTAATTCTCCTCTTCCAAAATACTCTGCATTGCTGGAGGACTCTGCTCCTCCCTCTAATTCTCCTCTTCCAAAATACTCTGCATTGCTAGCGGACTCTGCTCCTTCCTCTAATTCTCCTCTTCCAAAATACGCTGCATTGCTGGAGGACTCTGCTCTTTCTAGCATACAACTGTCATCTAGCAAAACACTCTGCATTGCTGGAGGACTCTGCTCCTTCCTCTAATTCTCCTCTTCCAAAATACTCTGCATTGCTGGAGGACTCTGCTCCTCTCTCTAATTCTCCTCTTCCAAAATACTCTGCATTGCTGGAGGACTCTGCTCCTTCCTCTAATTCTCCTCTTCCAAAATACTCTGCATTGCTGGAGAACTCTGCTCCTTCCTCTAATTCTCCTCTTCCAAAATACTCTGCATTGCTAGAGGACTCTGCTCCTCCCTCTAATTCTCCTCTTCCAAGATACTCTGCATTGCTAGAGGACTCTGCTCCTTCCTCTAATTCTCCTCTTCCAAAATACTCTGCATTGCTGGAGGACTCTGCTCCTCCCTCTAATTCTCCTCTTCCAAAATACTCTGCATTGCTGGAGGACTCTGCTCCTCCCTCTAATTCTCCTCTTCCAAAATACTCTGCATTGCTAGCGGACTCTGCTCCTTCCTCTAATTCTCCTCTTCCAAAATACGCTGCATTGCTGGAGGACTCTGCTCTTTCTAGCATACAACTGTCATCTAGCAAAACACTCTGCACTGCTGGAGGACTCTGCTTCTTCCTCTAAGTTTCTTCTCCTAAAATAGTCTGCACTGCTAGAGGACTCTGCTCCTTCCTCTAATACTCCTCTTCCAGAATACTCTGTATTGCTGGAGGACTCTGCTCCTCCCTCTAATTCTCCTCTTCCAAAATACTCTGCATTGCTGAAGGACTCTGCTCCTTCCTCTAATTCTCCTCTTCCAAAATACTCCTCATTGCTGGAGGACTCTGCTCCTCCCTCTAATTCTCCTCTTCCAGAATACTCTACTCTGCATTGCTGGAGGACTCTGCTCCTTCCTCTAATTCTCCTCTTCCAAAATACTCTGCATTGCTGGAGGACTCTGCTCCTCCCTCTAATTCTCCTCTTCCAAAATACTCTGCATTGCTGGAGGACTCTGCTCCTTCCTATAATTCTCCTCTTCCAGAATACTCTGCATTGCTGGAGGACTCTGCTCCTCCCTCTAATTCTCCTCTTCCAGAATACTCTGCATTGTTGGAGGACTCTGCTCTTTCCTCTAATTCTCCTCTTCCAGAATACTCTGCATTGCTGGAGGACTCTGCTCCTCCCTCTAATTCTCCTCTTCCAAAATACTCTGCATTGCTGGAGGACTCTGCTCCTTCCTCTAATTCTCCTCTTCCAGAATACTCTGCATTGCTGGAGGTCTCTGCTCCTTCCTCTAATTCTCCTATTCCAAAATACTCTGCATTGCTGGAGGACTCTGCTCCTCTCTCTAATTCTCCTCTTCCAAAATACTCTGCATTGCTGGAGGACTCTGCTCCTTCCTCTAATTCTCCTCTTCCAAAATACTCTGCATTGCTGGAGGACTCTGCTCTTTCCTCTAATTCTCCTCTTCCAGAATACTCTGCATTGCTGGAGGACTCTGCTCCTCCCTCTAATTCTCCTCTTCCAAAATACTCTGCATTGCTGGAGGACTCTGCTCCTTCCTCTAATTCTCCTCTTCCAGAATACTCTGCATTGCTGGAGGACTCTGCTCCTTCCTCTAATTCTCCTCTTCCAAAATACTCTGCATTGCTGGAGGACTCTGCTCCTCTCTCTAATTCTCCTCTTCCAAAATACTCTGCATTGCTGGAGGACTCTGCTCCTTCCTCTAATTCTCCTCTTCCAAAATACTCTGCATTGCTGGAGAACTCTGCTCCTTCCTCTAATTCTCCTCTTCCAAAATACTCTGCATTGCTAGAGGACTCTGCTCCTCCCTCTAATTCTCCTCTTCCAGAATACTCTGCATTGCTGGAGGACTCTGCTCCTCCCTCTAATTCTCCTCTTCCAAAATACTCTGCATTGCTGGAGGACTCTGCTCCTTCCTCTAATTCTCCTCTTCCAGAATACTCTGCATTGCTGGAGGACTCTGCTCCTTCCTCTAATTCTCCTCTTCCAAAATACTCTGCATTGCTGGAGGACTCTGCTCCTTCCTCTAATTCTCCTCTTCCAAAATACTCTGCATTGCTGGAGGACTCTGCTCCTTCCTCTAATTCTCCTCTTCCAAAATACTCTGCATTGCTGGAGGACTCTGCTCCTCCCTCTAATTCTCCTCTTCCAAAATACTCTGCATTGCTGGAGGACTCTGCTCCTTCCTCTAATTCTCCTCTTCCAAAATACTCTGCATTGCTGGAGGACTCTGCTCCTTCCTCTAATTCTCCTCTTCCAAAATACTCTGCATTGCTGGAGGACTCTGCTCCTTCCTCTAATTCTCCTCTTCCAGAATGCTCTGCATTGCTGGAGGACTCTGCTCCTCTCTCTAATTCTCCTCTTCCAAAATACTCTGCATTGCTGGAGGACCCTGCTCCTTCCTCTAATTCTCCTCTTCCAAAATACTCTGCATTGCTGGAGGACTCTGCTCCTTCCTCTAATTCTCCTCTTCCAAAATACTCTGCATTGCTGGAGGACTCTGCTCCTCCCTCTAATTCTCCTCTTCCAAAATACTCTGCATTGCTGGAGGACTCTGCTCTTCTCTCTAATTCTCCTCTTCCAAAATACTCTGCATTGCTGGAGGACTCTGCTCTTTCCTCTAATTCTCCTCTTCCAAAATACTCTGCATTGCTGGAGGACTCTGCTCCTTCCTCTAATTCTCCTCTTCCAAGATACTCTGCATTGCTAGAGGACTCTGCTCCTTCCTCTAATTCTCCTCTTCCAAAATACTCTGCATTGCTGGAGGACTCTGCTCCTCCCTCTAATTCTCCTCTTCCAAAATACTCTGCATTGCTAGCGGACTCTGCTCCTTCCTCTAATTCTCCTCTTCCAAAATACGCTGCATTGCTGGAGGACTCTGCTCTTTCTAGCATACAACTGTCATCTAGCAAAACACTCTGCACTGCTGGAGGACTCTGCTTCTTCCTCTAATACTCCTCTTCCAGGATACTCTGTATTGCTGGAGGACTCTGCTCCTCCCTCTAATTCTCCTCTTCCAAAATACTCTGCATTGCTGAAGGACTCTGCTCCTTCCTCTAATTCTCCTCTTCCAAAATACTCCTCATTGCTGGAGGACTCTGCTCCTCCCTCTAATTCTCCTCTTCCAGAATACTCTACTCTGCATTGCTGGAGGACTCTGCTCCTTCCTCTAATTCTCCTCTTCCAAAATACTCTGCATTGCTGGAGGACTCTGCTCCTCCCTCTAATTCTCCTCTTCCAAAATACTCTGCATTGCTGGAGGACTCTGCTCCTTCCTATAATTCTCCTCTTCCAGAATACTCTGCATTGCTGGAGGACTCTGCTCCTCCCTCTAATTCTCCTCTTCCAGAATACTCTGCATTGCTGGAGGACTCTGCTCTTTCCTCTAATTCTCCTCTTCCAAAATACTCTGCATTGCTGGAGGACTCTGCTCCTTCCTCTAATTCTCCTCTTCCAGAATACTCTGCATTGCTGGAGGTCTCTGCTCCTTCCTCTAATTCTCCTATTCCAAAATACTCTGCATTGCTGGAGGACTCTGCTCCTCTCTCTAATTCTCCTCTTCCAAAATACTCTGCATTGCTGGAGGACTCTGCTCCTTCCTCTAATTCTCCTCTTCCAAAATACTCTGCATTGCTGGAGGACTCTGCTCTTTCCTCTAATTCTCCTCTTCCAGAATACTCTGCATTGCTGGAGGACTCTGCTCCTCCCTCTAATTCTCCTCTTCCAAAATACTCTGCATTGCTGGAGGACTCTGCTCCTTCCTCTAATTCTCCTCTTCCAGAATACTCTGCATTGCTGGAGGACTCTGCTCCTTCCTCTAATTCTCCTCTTCCAAAATACTCTGCATTGCTGGAGGACTCTGCTCCTCTCTCTAATTCTCCTCTTCCAAAATACTCTGCATTGCTGGAGGACTCTGCTCCTTCCTCTAATTCTCCTCTTCCAAAATACTCTGCATTGCTGGAGAACTCTGCTCCTTCCTCTAATTCTCCTCTTCCAGAATACTCTGCATTGCTGGAGGACTCTGCTCCTCCCTCTAATTCTCCTCTTCCAAAATACTCTGCATTGCTGGAGGACTCTGCTCCTCCCTCTAATTCTCCTCTTCCAAAATACTCTGCATTGCTGGAGGACTCTGCTCCTTCCTCTAATTCTCCTCTTCCAAAATACTCTGCATTGCTGGAGGACTCTGCTCCTCCCTCTAATTCTCCTCTTCCAAAATACTCTGCATTGCTGGAGGACTCTGCTCTTTCCTCTAATTCTCCTCTTCCAAAATACTCTGCATTGCTGGAGGACTCTGCTCCTTCCTCTAATTCTCCTCTTCCAAGATACTCTGCATTGCTGGAGGACTCTGCTCCTTCCTCTAATTCTCCTCTTCCAAAATACTCTGCATTGCTGGAGGACTCTGCTCCTCCCTCTAATTCTCCTCTTCCAGAATACTCTGCATTGCTGGAGGACTCTGCTCCTCTCTCTAATTCTCTTCTTCCAAAATACTCTGCATTGCTGGAGGACTCTGCTCTTCTCTCTAATTCTCCTCTTCCAAAATACTCTGCATTGCTGGAGGACTCTGCTCTTTCCTCTAATTCTCCTCTTCCAAAATACTCTGCATTGCTGGAGGACTCTGCTCCTTCCTCTAATTCTCCTCTTCCAAGATACTCTGCATTGCTAGAGGACTCTGCTCCTTCCTCTAATTCTCCTCTTCCAAAATACTCTGCATTGCTGGAGGACTCTTCTCCTCCCTCTAATTCTCCTCTTCCAAAATACTCTGCATTGCTGGAGAACTCTGCTCCTCCCTCTAATTCTCCTCTTCCAAAATACTCTGCATTGCTGGAGGACTCTGCTCCTTCCTCTAATTCTCCTCTTCCAAAATACTCTGCATTGCTAGAGGACTCTGCTCCTCCCTCTAATTCTCCTCTTCCAGAATACTCTGCATTGCTGGAGGACTCTGCTCCTCCCTCTAATTCTCCTCTTCCAAAATACTCTGCATTGCTGGAGGACTCTGCTCCTTCCTCTAATTCTCCTCTTCCAGAATACTCTGCATTGCTGGAGGACTCTGCTCCTTCCTCTAATTCTCCTCTTCCAAAATACTCTGCATTGCTGGAGGACTCTGCTCCTCCCTCTAATTCTCCTCTTCCAGAATACTCTGCATTGCTGGAGGACTCTGCTCCTCCCTCTAATTCTCCTCTTCCAGAATACTCTGCATTGCTGGAGGACTCTGCTCGTCTGAGTCATACAAACATATGAGTCCGATGCCCTGCAGGGGGGTGGAGCCCCTGCGCCCCCTAATGGACCTGCCGCTTCTGGTAGGACCCCTTTCACATGGAGTGGACTCTGTCAAGCAGATCCGCCTGCTCAGCGGGTAATGTCTGTCTGCTAATCCTTGCTGAGCAGGCGGATGACAGGTCTGCGCCCGCTCTGCTGACACAGCCCGCTGTTATCTATGGGGCAGTCAGATGGAAACGGACCTGTCCATTTCCATCCGATACCATCCGATCCGGTCTGCTAGATGGATGGGGAATGGAATCCTCATCCATCTGTTTTTAGCAGATTGGGTGCAGGCGGATGTAAACGGACACATGTTCATTTATGTAAGCCTCTCCATAGAGAACAATGGGTGCTCTGATTGGGCCCGCCTGAAAAACAGACAGGCAGGCCCAATCAGTGTGCTTGTGTGAAAGGGGCTTAAGGCCTTGTTCATACAGGGCATACAAAGCGTACCTTTACAGGGATGCACAGGTGTTCCATGCATCTCTGTGCAGGCAGTCCCATTGATGTCATTTGGGATGTAGCAACTGCATGAACAGAGCCGTTGCTCCCAATTTTACATCCATGTAGGTCCACATGCATGTCCCTGAGCTCACACTGTCTGCATTCGGGGTCATGTACCCACACGGATGTCAGATTGGGAACAGCAGCTATGCCTCTGCAGCCTTTGCATCCCAATTGACATAAATGGAACTGCCTGTACGGGGATGTACAGAAAACCTGTGCATCTTTGTGCGGGTAAACATGGTCCTCCATGGTCGTACACTTTAGTATGCCACATGTGAACGATGCTTTAGTCGTAGTTCAGCAGGAATTTCGTAAGTTATGTTGTGTTTATGTGCACTAGTAATGATTTTTGTATATTTTTTGTAAAAAGTGCGATATGATGAACATGGACCCAAAAAATCTGTGGCTTTTTTTTTATTCTACAGGTCATGTGCTTTCAGAAAATGTCTAGTTTTAGGGGTCTTTTCTAATTCTGAAAGCTGTAAGTGAAAAATGCTAACCTTGGACGCCCGCCGAGGCGATTTGCATAAGACTTCTGTATAGAAGTCAATACAGGTCGCCTTGGGTCGCCCCCAAAAGTAGTACAGGAACCTTTTTCTAAGTTGGAGCGACCTGAGTCGCTCTTACTTAGAACGGTTCCATTGAAAAGCGTGGGACGCGACTTGTCAGGCGACTGAGTCGCCTGACGAGTCACCCTGGTGTGAACCGGCTCTCACTCTTTCTCAAAAAGGTAAAATTTACAAATATTTGTTATTTATTAACTCAATACAGGTTAAGCTTTTTTATTTAGCAGGAATTTTGTAACATTTTCTGTGTTTATATCTGCTAGAAATGATTTTAGAACTTTGTTCGCAAATAAATTGTTTGATAAACATTTGCGCAAATATCGTGGGCCCTTAAATATCAGTAGCACCTTCTTTTTATTCTACTGATCCTATGCTTTCAGAAAATATATGGTTTGGGGGGGGTCATTAACAAACTCTGAAAGCTGTAAAGGAACAATGTAAACCTTCAGATTTTTAGAGAAATGTGGTTATTTACATTTTTTGCGTACGTTCAGTTTTCACCATTTTGCAAAAAGGCGTAATTTAAAAATGAAAAATATTTGTTATTTATTAACTCAATACAGGTTAAGCTTTTATATTTAGTAGGAATTTTGTAAAACATACTGTTTTTATCTGCTAATAATGATTTTAGTGTATTTTTAATTTGATAAAGATTTCCGCAAATATCATTGTGCCCTAAAAATCAGTAGCACCTTATTTGTATTCTAGTAGTCATGCGCTTTCAGAAAATATATGTTTTGAGGGGTCTTTAACAAACTCTGAAAGCTGTAAGGGAAAAATAAAAAAAGCAATGGAAAAATTGCAAAAATGGCCTGGTCATCTGAGTGTAAAAATGGAGCACAGGGCAGCGAAAGGGTTAATGTATCCTTCAGCTCAGATTTGGCAGGGGATCTGTTCATGGATCCCTTGCAGATCAGAATAGACATGGGCCCTGTGAAATGGGCTGTAGTCTCCGGAAGGAGGATTATTTCTGGTTAAAATGGTGTTTGACATCCCAGGATATAACTCTATAAAAAGCCCTGGTTTACACCAGTAAGGCTTGTCATGCAACTTGACAGTTTAAAGTCGCATGACAAGTCGCACCCCATTTGCGGCAATGGAACCATTCAAATTGCTGCCACTCAAGTTGCAGCGATTTTGAAAAAGGTTCTTGCACTATTTCTGTGTGATTTCAGTGCGATCTGCATTGATATCTGTTAAATGAAGTCACACAGATATCAGCAGGCTGCACATGAAATCGCACTGCTGAAGTAGCGCGGCTTTAAAACCGCATTGGTGTGAACCAGGGCTGAAGCCTAGTACACACGACCGGGATCCCTGACGGGAAAAGATCAGTCAGAAATCCCGGGGGGAAAACTGAGAGCCTGCTCTCTACTTTTTCCCCGTACAGACGCTCGGTTTTCCCGTCGGCAAAACTCAGATGAGAGCTTTTCCTCGGGACTCACGACCGTGTATATTTATAGTTTTTCCCCACAGGAAAACGGCCAAAAATGGCCGTTTTCTGCTACATGCGGCCGGGTTTTCTGTCGGGAAAAAGTCAGTCGGGAAACCTGCGGGGAAAAAAGAGAGCAGGTTCCCTTTTTTTAGCTGGTCGATTTTGGCAGTTTTCCCGTCTGAAAAACTGCGAGGGAGCATACACATGGCCGGGATTCCCGGCCAAAAGCTCTCCTCGCAGTTTTCCCGTCGGGAAACCCGGCCGCGTAAACGAGGCTTAAGTGTTGATAAATGTGAAAAATGCTACTGATTCCATCTGCTTTCTATACCCTGTTTTTTTAGGAATAAATACATTTTCATTAAGAAGTTGGAGTGTCATCAACCTGGTATTTGTTTTGTTCATATGTCTCAGTGATAAGTTTCTCTCTTTGCTTGTTTCCTTTAAACTCTTAGTGATTTTTCTCCTGTTCTCCTCCCTGCAGTCTGAGGTATCATGGATTCCGAACAAACATTACTCAGGAATTTACGGGCTCATGAAGCTGGTGCTTACCAAGACTCTTCCGGCCAGCCTGGAGCGGGTCATTGTCCTAGACACGGACATTACCTTTGCCACGGACATCGCTGAGCTGTGGGCCGTCTTTCACAAATTCAAAGGTCAGAGGACTCTCTTTTCCTATATTGCAGTCCAGTTTGAGCACCTCGCTCCCTGTGTATTTCTGTACAGCAACGTGGCTGATTTTTGTTGGATCTTTGCCCGATGTGCTCCTAATGTACATATTTATAAACTACGATCTATAGGCCAGTGAGGTTGTAAAAGGGTGAAGGACCTCTGATAAATGTGGTCTCTATTCACTCTGAAATCTGTGCAGAGAAGGAGGATATTGTAAGATTGCTGATAAGTGCATTTGGTGACCTTAGAGAATCTTTGCCTATCCTGCCTAATTTAATCCTAGTACTGACCATTTGGGGTAGTAGGAAAGATAAAGTTTTATCTGTTAATATTTTGCCTGCCATGCTAATGACATTTTAATAAAACCTTTCAATCTTTATTACTCTTATTTTAGCCCTAGTGATGTCATCATTGGGTACCTGTGCTTCTCTGTGCAATGCAGGCAGATCATGGATGGTGGGAGGTACCTGCAGGGTGCTGTACACAGCTACCTAAAAAAAAAAACACAGCGCCCTTCCTCTAAAGTGGACTCTCTCTTGGGTTGAGTTATGCAAATACCAATTTTTCCTTGAGCCTATGCGATTTAAGGAATTTTAAACCAATTCAAGGGGTGAGTCAGAGACAGTCAGGCTAAGAAGAAGAGCGCTAGATGATCCTGGATGTCCTCCGGACAGGAAATGAGGCAGGCTTTATCTGACTTACAGCAGCTTTCTAATGCACACTCTGAGAAGCTTACAGTGTGCAGAGAAATCAGAGTACGTCATTTCAGTACAGGAGAGGAGCCTGTACAACTGTGCAAAGATGAAGGAAAGGCTGAAGTTCTACTGTAAGCTTTATGTACTGGGCTGTGCCGACAAAGCTTTTTTTTAATTTATTTTTTACTTCAAATGGGTTTTGCATTCCCTTCCACAAGTCTATGGAAATGCAAAAAATTAGCCCAGGTTCACACTGCTCCAACATGAAAGTTGCATGACTTCCGATCCAACTTTGCCCTGCAACTTCAGTCCAACTTAAGCCCCATACACACGATCAGACTTTTTGACAACAAACTTCAAAATGAGCATCGGACAAACTTTTTCGGTTTTCATCGGACAAAAGTTCGCTCTGCAAACGGACAAACTTTTTGGCAACAAAAGTCCTATGGTGCAAAGTCCTGCCGTGTGCACAGAAATCCATCGGACTTTAGTCCGAAGTACAAATATGCATGCTCAGAACCAATGTTAAAATCAACCAACAATAGCAGAAGTTGACCAAAGGGTGGCAGTAAAGTGCAGAAAAACCACGTAGTACGTCAATTACGTCACTACGTTCATGTTTGTTGGCTGAAAAAGTCCTGTGGTGTGTATGCTATGGGCGTTCCTGGCCAACTCCCTTCGTACAAAAATCCACAGAAAAGTTTGTTTGAAGTCCGATTGTGTGTATGAGGCTTAAGGCTCAGTTCACACTAATGCCACATAGGATCCGACTTGTGAGACCCCATTTGGATAACGTGAAATTCAATGTTTCCCAATGAGAGCCATCTAAAGCCTTGTACACACGGTCGGACTTCAAACAAACTTTTCTGTGGATTTTTGTCCGAAGGGAGTTGGCCAGGCACACCCATAGCATATACACGGCAGGACTTTTCTCCAAACTTTCCCAAAACTTTTCCAACATCACGTGGTTTTTCTGCTCTTTTCTGCTCTTTTCCTTTGGTCAACTTCTGCTATTGTTGGTTGATTTTAACATTGGTTCTGGGCATGCTTATTTGTCCATCGGACAAAAGTCCGATGGATTTCTGTACACATGGTCGGACTTTGCTCCATCTGACTTTTTTTGGCGAAAAGTTTGTCCTTTTGCAGACCGAACATTTGTCCGATGAAAACCAAAAAAGTTTGTCCGATGGAGCGTACACACGGTCGGATTTTTTGTCAAATTTGCTCAAAATGAAGTTTGTTGGCAAAAAGTCTGACCGTGTGTACAAGGTTTAATACTACACAAGTCTGTCCGACTTTAGAAAAGGTTCCTGAACTACTTTGGTCTGACTTTGATGCCATGGAGTGTAAAAAGTCACATCAAAGTCGGACTCCAAAATTGCACTGAAGGTCGCAAGACTTTGGAGTCGGGCTAATGTGAACCAAGCCTAAATGTGACTTTTTACAATCTATGGCATTGAAGTCGTATCAAAGTCAGACCAAAGTAGTGCAGGAAGCTTTTCCAATGTAGGAGCATTGTTTCAGATCCGTTAAGAAAGCTCTCATATTTGTGTGTACTGCGCCACTTGATTCGTAAGTGGTGGCATTATAGACTCCTAATTTTTATTTATTTTTTATTCTGAGGGATAAGCACCCTTGAATTCCTTAATGGTGAATATGGTCCACTTTAGAGTGTGTTGGGATTTTTTATTTATTGTTTCTCCGCACTTAGGAGGGAACTTAACTACACTTGTATGTAGTGCACCATGTGATTTGTAAGTGGAGGCACTATATATTCCTAAAAAATCAGGTATCCAGCAGACCCAAAAGCCTCATACACACAATCTGATTTTCTGACGGGAATTGTGTGATGACAGGCTGTTGTTGGAAAATCCGACCGTTTCTATGCTCCATCGGACAATTGTCGGATTTTCCGCGGACAAATTTTGGATAGCATGCTTTAAAATTTTCCGCCAACAAATGTGTGTTGTTGGATTATCCGATCGTGTGTACACAAGTCCTTCGGACAAAACTCCAAAGTACGAACACGCATGCTCAGAAGCAATGCTCACCATAGCACAACATTAGCAGAAATTGCCCAAGGGGTGGCGCTAAAGAGCTGAGTCGTTTTGTGTTTGTTGGCCGACAATTCTTTGCCGTTTGTATGCAAGACAAGTTCATGGCCAACGCCCTTCGGACATAAGCTTTGTCCGCGGAAAATCCAATCATGTGTACGAGGCTAGACACTCGATGCAACCAAAACCATCCAACCTGGGGCTCTGCCATCTCATGTTGGGGGGGCCCCTTTAGTTCCACAGCTCAGTCTGACAATTATAAAGTCAAGAGACTCACAGACTTCCCGCTATTTAGTAATGCTTAAAGGTTAGCGGCCCTCAAAGTCCAAAACACATGTTGAATGAGTCTTGTAGTGTTTTTTTTTTATCATCTAGGTTGTAGCAATCATGTGTGGAGAAAGGTCAACACCTTTCCTGATTATTGTTATCAGCATCTGCTCACAGTCTGGAAAGGGCAGGAGCTGACACTTCCTAATGAGCCATAAGAAACATGATTCAGTGCCAACATCACCACTGCCAGAATTTGCTTTCACTTAAAGAGTCACTCCACCCAAAACTGTTCTGACTTACTATTATTATACAATGTATGTGAGAAACATTGACATTTTCCTGGTTTTTAAGTGGTTACGTTTGTACTTTATTAAATGGTATACACAGGTTCACTTTAAAGCTGAACTCCATGAATGATCTGTACGGCATAATTACATCGGTCCAGCTTTGCACAATGGATCTGATACCTGATGGCCACTAGCAGTGGCGGCTCTCTTTTTTTTGGGGGGGTCGTACGGGTCACCCGCACCCCCCCATGTGGGTCGTTCGGGTCACCCGCATCCCCCCCCCTCATGTGGGTCAGTCGGGTCACCCCGCAAATGTGGGTCGTTCGGGTCAAGCACACCACCACCACTCTCTTCGGCCGGTCAGTCGGGTTACCAGCCCGGCACTTAACCCCATTGCTGGCATGGACAGCGCTTGCCGACGGGCGGCGGCTTCCAATGCTTCACAGCAGCGTGCGTCTCCTCCCTCCTCCTCTGCCAATAGGATCCTTTCTCCTTTTAGCCAATCAGGAAATGGGACTCAAGACCCGATTCCTGATTGGCCAGGAGGAGAATCAGTGTGACAATAGCGATTATTCATTTGTTATTGTCACACAACTGGATGGGAGCACTGCGCCCCCAAACCCATCTTTTTTTGTATTCATTGAAATAATTACAAGGTGTTCTATGAACAGTGGCAGTGCCGAGCAAGTGACCCCCTTTGGTCAATGTACAGAGGGAAAGCGGCTTGCACAGAACCCCAGCGAGCGACACCTGAAAAATCACAGCGATCACTGTAGTAGTGACAACTTCTATAGTGATTTCCAGCTTCCCCAGTGGTATGAGATATGCACACCTACATTGTGCCAAGCTGGATCAATAAGCTTGTATTACAAATAATTCCTGGAGTTCTGCTTTAACATTCCGGCATGTCATGTACAGTCATGTGTGGGTGAGAGGGTTTCTTTATACAAGGTTCCATCCCCAAAAAAGACAAAGTTTGTGTGGTATGAGAGATGAAGGCATTCTACTTCTTCTTTTATAGTGTCGTAGTTTACCACTGTGGATTATAGAATGAGGCTTTTTTTTTTGCCTAATAAAGATAGCAGAAGGGATTGTATGTTGTCTGCTGTTAGTCAGAAATGTAAAATAGAGTAGAAGTCTACTTTCATTAACCAGTGGTCGGTCGCCCTATTGCAGTTTTACTGCTACAGGGCAGCCGTGCTGCGCAGGATCACGTAAATACACTTGATTCTGCACTTCCGGGTATCAGACGTTAGTGCGAGCCACCAGTAGCTCACTCCCCCTGTGATTCTACACCACGGGAGCTGATTACTAGGTCCCGCAGACCCGATGCCCACCTGCACCCGTTAATGGTTCTGTACACAGGCAGAACAGCAATCTACCTATGTAAACAAGGCAGATCGCCGTTCTGTCAGTAAGGAAGGCATAGATCCTGTGTTCCTGCAAAGCAGGGACATGGGTCCATGCTTTCCCCTAGTAAAAGCATCTCCCACACAGTATACTAAAACACCAGCTAAGCACACATTTAACCCTTTGATCGCCCCTGATGTTAATGCCTTCGCAACCAGTGTCATTAGTACAGTGACAGTGCATATTTTTAGCTCTGATCACTGTATTAGTGTCACTGGTCCAGAAAATGTTGTCCTCCGCAATATCGAAGTCCCGCTATAAGTCGCTGATCGCTGCCATTTCTAGGAAAAAAAAGACAAATTCCATCAATATATCCCACTTCTTTTTCGTACATCACGGGACACAGAGCGACTTAGTCATTACTAATGGGTTATATAGTTTACCTTCAGGTGCTGGCACTGGCAACTTCCAAACCGGAAGTACCCTCCCCTATATAAGCCCCTCCCATCCGGGAGCACCTCAGTTTTTTGCCAGTGTCTAAGGTGTTGGCCAAAGAGTAACATGTGTTTTCACTGGGCTTGCGTACAGGTTCTTTTACGGGCCTTAGTAAGCTGTTCCGGATCCCACCAAAAAAGCTTCATAGCTAAACGGTCGGTACCCGGGCCTTGCAGAGAAGAGCAAGGTTTTGCCTGTAATGCCTCTCTTAGGAGGGCTGGACCCTGGGATCCAGAGCTCTGGTCATACCCACGACCAAGATGTTTTCTGTGCAGGGTGCTATACAGGTCCAGGGGAGTGGAATCCTTGGGAACCCGGTCCCTGAAGGTTTAATTACAATGCCTGCCGTGATAGGTGAAGTTTGGGCTTCTGTGGACCAAACAGAGTCCTGCGGCGGGGAACAGGTAAGTGGGGGCCCCCAGGAACTTGGTTCTATTGGGGGACCCCCAAGCCTAATTTGTCTTTCTGTCTGTTACCTAACGGTATTCCCGCTAATATCTGTGTATGCCTGTAACTACTGGAAAATGTAAAATTTTAATAGTAGTCAAGAAAAAAAAAAAAAAAAGATTACCGCGGTACCTGTGTTAAACCACTAGAGGCCGCTGTGGTCCATTTTTTCTTGTCATGTGGATCTTTGGTTTTCTCAAGTCAAAAGATCCAGGCAGTTGGTAAGTTCTCTGTGGGAATCCACTTCCTCTGCCCTGTTGCTGCGCTCATCCACCGCACAGGCCCTCCGGCAAAAAGGGCCCTGGCTCCTAGTCCCTGCTTGGTTTCGAAAAGGGCGCCAATGGCGCGCGGGCGCGTGCACGCGCACGCGCCTCCTATGAAAAAAAAGGGGCGGGGCGGGTGGATGACGCTCGATGCGCGCCGCGGCGCTTCTGCGCATGTGCAGGCGTCCCAGCATGTGTAAAAGACACAGTACAAGTGTCAGCTGGATGCAAGCAGAGCTAGCAACAAAACGGTGGCACACAGAGGCGGTTGATGCAGGCATCCCCATAGAAAGACACTTTAGTGGACACCAGCTGGTATATAGCAGCAACTGTGTTAGACTATTACCAGCAAAATTGGTGTATGACGACGGGAATACCTCAGCTTTGTGCTTATAGATATGTCGTCCAGACGCTCTGGAAATAAATCTTCCAAGAAGCGAAAGGGGTCTCCATCGGGCTCTGAGGATTTTGGGCATGCTGTACTGCGCCAATCTCCCCTGAAATTTCAGAGGTCAGTAGCCGTAGGAAACCCCGCAGGAGTACCTGGTACTGCGGCTGTCCCCAGTCCACCTGCTCCTGTATATATAACAGAGGAGGTTTTATCCTCAACTCTGGGAGGATTGGAAGAGAGATTAACAGCATTGATCGCTGCTTCCCTGTCACAGGAAAAGCGCGTCCGATCTCCGTCTCCTCCTGCAGAGTGCCTGTTAGTGGAGGAACAGTCCCAGAGATCGACCTACCTGAAGGGGATCAGGATGAGGTTGATTCAGTTATGGAGGAATCAACAGTGGAAGAACCTTTCTCAGCATCTCAGGCTGAAAGATTATGGGTTCAGTCTCTGACTAACATGGTCCGAGCAGCATTTTAAATGCCTCTGGCGGAACCATCAACCACTACTGTTTCCTCGCCTGGGGTCGCTGAAAGCTCCCCAGACTGTCTGTTCCTTCCCAATCCACCCTTTATTGGAAGGGCTTATTTACCAGGATTGGGAGCATCCTGACAAAATATTTACTCCCCTCAAGAGATTTCCAGTGATCTATCCCATGGAGGATAAGTTCATAAAAAAGTGGAGGGTCCCTACAGTGGACACAGCCATCTCTTGTGTAAATAAATCACTGACAGGTCCAGTAGATAATGTTCCAATGTTCAAAGACCCAATAGATAAAAAATTGGAGTCTTTACTAAAATCTGCTTTCTCTACAGCAAGCATGGTGACACAACCTGCAGTAGCAGCGATTGGAGTCTGCCAAGCAATGAAAGATCAGTTGAAACAAGTCTTAAAGGACTTACCAGATCAGCAGGCTCTTGCCCTAGCTGACCTACCTAGAGCCTTGTGTTGCGGTGGACGCCATAAAGGATACAATCCAACAGGCCTCCCGCTTTACGCTGTCTGTAGACATATGCGTAGACTTCTATGGCTCAAAAACTGGTCTGCTGAAGCTCCCTGTAAGAAATTGCTGATTAGCTTCCCATTTCATGGAGAACGCTTATCTGGAGAAGATCTGGACAAATATATCCAGAAAACTTCTGCCGGTAAAGGTACACTCTTGCCGGTTAAGAACAAGGGTAGAAGTCCTTCTTTTAAGAGGCCTACTTCTCCAGTCCCTGGCACATCGGCTGTGAAACAGTTCCGACGGCCTCCGCGGTCAAATCCAGGGGGCAGAAATCAGGGACAATCACAGGGTAACAAGAAACCCTGGGTCAAGAGAGGTACAAAACCTCCCCCCAAGTCATGAAGGGTTGCCCCCACTCAATCGGGTGAGGGGAAGACTTCAGTTGTTCACAGAGACCTGGCAGAACACCATCAGAGACAGATGGGTGATCTCCGCAGTAAGTCTGGGATACAGGCTGGAGTTAAAAGACATTCCTCCTGCCCATTTTATGAGGTCAAACGTGCCAAGCGATCCCCAGAAGAGAGGATCCCTCCTTCTGGCACTAGAACAACTATTGCTCCAAGGGTAATCATGAGGGTTCCCTTGGAAGAAAGCGGGTTCGGGTTTTACTCGAACCTTGTCACAGTCCCCAAACCAAATGAGGACGTGAGGCCCATATTAAATATAAAAGGGCTAAACAAGTTCCTACATATCAGGACTTTTTCGGATGGAGTCGATCCGATCGGTGGACACCGCCCTACAAGGGCAGGAATGGTTAGCCTTGATCGACATAAGGGATACTTATTTGCATATTCCCATCTGTCCGGCCCACCAGAAATTTCTACGCTTTGCAGTAGAAGGGCGCCATTTTCAGTTCAGAGCCTTACCTTTCGGTCTGGCCACAGCACCACGAGTGTTCACAAAAATTCTGGCCCTACGATTGGCCAAACTAGGAACACAAGGTGTAACGATAATGGCATATCTAGACGACTTGTTGCTGATAGACCACTCAGTGAAAAAAACTAGAAGTGGTCATTCACAAGACAATCAAGTATCTGGAATCTCACGGTTGCATTATCAACCGAGACAAGTCAGCCCTAAAACCAGTCAAAAGTCTGGAATACTTGGGGGCTAAGACTGGATTCAAATCAGAGAAAGATTTTCTTACCTCCAGAGAAGGTGTCGTCTTTGAAAGATTTGACCCACTTAGTGGGTACAAAAAAGAAAACCATCCATACGCCTGTGTATGAGGCTGCTGGGAAAAATGGTGGCTTCATTCGAAGCAGTACCCTACGGTCAATTCCATTCAAGGAACTTGCAGAGGGCCATACTGTCAGCCTGGAACAAAAAAGTTCAGGCTTAAGACTTACCAATGTCCCTGTCCCCTTCCGTTCGCAAGAGCCTCCATTGGTGGTTGGTGCCCCAGAATCTGGAAAAAGGGAAACCCTTCAGTCCGGTTTCTTGGAAGGTGGTCACTACAGATGCCAGCCTCATAGGCTGGGGGGCAGTACTGGAGCAATGGTCTCTCCAGGGCAAGTGGTCAGAAGCAGAGAAGGCCCTGCCCATCAATCTCTTAGAGATACGAGCAGCCCGGTATGCCCTAGTAGCATGGACATCCAAACTCCAAGGGTCCCCTGTCAGAATTCAATCAGACAATGCCACAGCAGTGGCATATATCAATCACCAGGGTGGCACCAGGAGACGTGCAGCCCAGAGGGAAGCGAATTGCATCCTGGAATGGGCAGAAAGATATGTCCCAGCCATATCCGCGATTTTCATCTCAGGAGTGGAAAATTGGAGAGCGGACTTTTTAAGTCGCCAGCAATTATGCCCGGGGGAATGGTCTCTTCACCCCGAGGTTTTCCAGGCAATATGCCAGCGGTGGGGAACACCGGATGTAGATCTGCTAGCATCCAGATTCAACGCAAAGGTGGACAGATTTGTGTCTCGCACAAGGGATCCCCTAGCTTGCGGTTCGGATGCCCTAGTGTTCCCTTGGGATCAGTTCAAGCTGATATATGCATTCCCACCGCGATTAATCCGCAGAATCAGGGTAGAAAAGAAACCAGTGATTCTGGTGGCTCCAGCGTGACCCCGAAGGGTATGGTACGCGGAGATTGTAAAAATGTCAGTGGGAAGTCCTGGGACCCTCCCACATCGTCCGGACCTGCTTTCGCAAGGACCGATATACTACCCTTCCTTACCAGCCCTAGGTTTGACGGCCTGGCTATTGAAGCCCGCATTCTAAAAAAGAGAGGGCTCTCTAATCCTGTGGTATCTACCATGATCAATGCCAGGAAGCCGGTATCCAGGCAGATCTATTATAGGGTCTAGAAGGCGTACATCACGTGGTGTGAGGCCAAGAAATGGCATCCACGTAAGTACGTAATAGGTAGGATTCTGGACTTCCTACAGTGGGCTGTACATAGGAAGCTTGCCTTGAGTACTATCAAGGGTCAGACGGCCTTGTCAATATTTTTACAAAGGCCCTTGGCTTTGCATTCATTAGTCAAAGCTTTCATACAAGGAGTGATGCGTATTAGCCCTCCGGTTAGTATTCCCATATGTCCATGGGACTTAAACCTGGTTCTGTCGGTTCTACAGAAACAACCATTTGAACCATTGCGGCACATTTCCTTGGTTCTTCTCACCAGGAAATTGATTTTCTTAGTAGCCATTTGTTTGGCTAAAAGAGTATCGGAATTAGCCGCCTTGTCCTGTAAGGAGCCATATCTGGTTGTCCATAAGGACAGAGTAGTATTACGTCCTCATCCAGCCTTTCTTCTTAAGGTGGTATGGAGGTTCCATTTGAACCAAGATGTGGTTCTTCCTTCCTTTTTCCCCAAACCTAGCTCGGTAGAGGAAAAGTTATTGCATTCTTTGGATGTAGTAAGAGCAGTTAAAGCTTATCTAAAAGCCACTGCTCAGATTCGCAGAACGGATACTTTGTTTATTCTGCCGGAAGGCCCCAGAAGGGGTCAGGCAGCATCAAAAATCCACTTTAGCCAAGTGGATTCGACAGGTCATAATACAAGCCTATGGCTTGAAAAGGAGACCGCCTCCGTTCAAAGTTAGGGCCCACTCCACAAGAGCAGTTGGAACTTCATGGGCAGTGCATCACCAAGCCTCCCTGGCTCAAGTCTGTAAGGTCACAACATGGTCTTCAGTACACACGTTTACTAGATTCTACCAGGTAGACCTTAGAAGTCAGGAGGAGGTCGCCTTTGGGCGCAGTGTGTTGCAGGCCGCAAAAGAGCCTCATGCCTGATGGCGCCCAGCTTATGTATAGTGTATCCCTCCCCTCATTTGGCATTGCTTTGGGACGTCCCATTAGTAATGACTAAGTCGCTCTGTGTCCCGTGATGTAAGAAAAAGAAAAAGGGATTTTTATAACAGCTTACCTGTAAAATCCTTTTCTTGGAGTACATCACGGGACACAGAGCTCCCACCCCTCTTTTTGGGACACTTATTGCTTTGCTACAAAACTGAGGTGCTCCCGGATGGGAGGGGCTTATATAGGGGAGGGTACTTCCGGTTTGGAAGTTGCCAGTGCCAGCACCTGAAGGTAAACTATATAACCCATTAGTAATGACTAAGTCGCTCTGTGTCCCGTGATGTACTCCAAGAAAAGGATTTTACAGGTAAGCTGTTATAAAAATCCCTTTATACAGTGGGGCAAAAAAGTGTTTAGTCAGCCACCAATTGTGCAAGTTTTCCCACTTAAAAAGATGAGAGAGGCCTGTAATTGTCATCATAGGTATACCTCAACTATGAGAGACAAAATGTGGAAACAAATTCGACAATCACATTGTCTGACTTTTGAAAGAATTTATTTGCAAATTATGGTGGAACATAAGTATTTGGTCACCTACAAACAAGCAAGATTTCTGGCTCTCACAGACCTGTATCTTCTTCTTTAAGAGGCTCCTCTGTCCTCCACTCATTACCTGTATTAATGGCACCTGTTTGAACTTGTTATCAGTATAATAGACACCTGTCCACAAACTCAAACAGTCACACTCCAAACTCCACTATGGTGAAGACCAAAGAGCTGTAGAACGAACACCAGAAACAAAATTGTAGACCTGCACCAGGCTGGGAAGACTGAATCTGCAATAGGCAAGCAGCTTGGTGTGAAGAAATCAACTGTGGGAGCAATAATTAGAAAATGGAAGACATACAAGACCACTGATAATCTCCCTCGATCTGGGGCTCCATGCAAGATCTCACCCCGTGGGGTCAAAACGATCACAAGAACGGTGAGCAAAAATCCCAGAACCCCAGGGGGGGACTTAGTGAATGACCTGCAGAGAGTTGGGACCAACGTAACAAAGGCTACCATCAGTAACACACTACGCCGCCAGGGACTCAGATCCTGCAGTGCCATACGTGTCCCCCTGCTTAAGCCAGTACATGACTGGGCCCGTCTGAGGTTCGCTAGAGAGCAGTTGGATGATCCAGAAGAGGATTGGGAGAATGTCATATGGTCAGATGAAACCAAAGTAGAACTGTTTGGTAGAAACACAACTTGTCGTGTTTGGAGGAGAGAGAATGCTGAGTTGCAACCAAAGAACACCATAACTACTGTGAAGCATGGGGGTGGCAACATCATGCTTTGGGGCTGTTCCTCTGCAAAGGGAACAGGACGACTGATCTGTGTACATGAAAGAATGAATGGGGCCATGTATCGTGAGATTTTGAGTGCAAACCTCCTCCCATCAGCAAGGGCATTGAAGATGAAACGTGGCTGGGTCTTTCAGCATGACAATGATCCCAAACACACCACCCGGGCAATGAAGGAGTGGCTTCGTAAGAAGCATTTCAAGGTCCTGGAGTGGCCTAGCCAGTCTCCAGATCTCAACCCCATAGAAAACCTTTGGAGGGAGTTGAAAGTCTGTGTTGCCCAGCGACAGCCCCAAAACATCACTGCTCTAGAGGAGATCTGCATGGAGGAATGGGCCAACATACCAGCAACAGTGTGTGACAAGCTTGTGAAGACTTACAGAAAACGTTTGACCTCTGTCATTGCCAACAAAGGATATATAACAAAGTATTGAGATGAACTTTTGATATTAACCAAATACTTATTTCTCTTATCATCCATGGACTGACACGGTGTGTCTTTACACTTTACACGTGGGTTATGTCCGTGCTTGCAGGAGAAGACCTAGGCAGAATGTGAGATGTTATACATACATTCTAAAAGCCAGAGCTGAACAGCCCCACCCAGGGGGCGGTCCCTCCGGGCATAACCCTCCCACTACAGTCAGCAGACTTCAGTTTTTTTCTGCCTAGCAGAAGGAGAAGACGTGGCTCCCTCAGGAGCCAGTCTCCTGACCTATTTTATTCCTTTTTGGAATTCTTTTTTATTTTATTTTTGAGAATCTTCTATCAACTGTCGGCTGGGCAACAGGTTGGGTACAGGATATCCTCGTAGTCTTCCCTGTCTGACCATCGAGCGTGCTGATCCTCGCCTTGTGTGCGTGAGACTCAGTTCACGACAGGCCCCATGACTCCAGGGGTGGCCGCGTTTGCTTTCATGCTCCCACGGTCCTCTCAAGACTGAACAGCTCCTGACTGACTGTATCTTTCGCGGTGGACCGGGCCGACAGCTACTCAGTACTGCACTGTGATAGTCCTGTCAGAAACACCAGTGTGTCCCTCAGGGGACGGGTAAGTAGTCTCTCCTGCCTGCAGGTGAGTACAAAGGGCTGTGTGTTTCTCTGTGGGGGATTTTCCCTGTCTCCCCCTGTATTTTATTGTCGCTCTCTGTCACCATTACTGGCGCTGACTGTGTGGGGTGCTTGGGGGTCACACTGTTCTTGGGGGGCTCATGCTGGTCTGCAATGTATGCCTTGGGGCTTTTTTGTGTGTTTTTTTTTTTTGGGGCCTGAGCGCCGAGTGGCGCTGTGCGTGTGTGCTGTTTCTTTTTAACTGCGTCATGGCGGCCATCTTGCCGCGGATCGCCTCAGTGAAGTGCGGCGGCCATTTTCTTGTAGCCCGCGCGCTTTTGAGCACTAGTTTGGCCTCTAGCGCTGCTATAGCAGCGCGAATCTCCTCACAGTCTCCTCACAGCTTACCAGCGCTGACACAGCGCGGTACAGACAGCGGAACTAAGCGGTCCCTGGTCCGGTTTGGTGAGTCCCCTGGGCGCCCCCTCCTCAGTCAGCACAGCCTGTGGGTGGACTTTTTATCTGAGAGAGTCTCAGAGAGGGACAATATGGAGTCTGTGTCACCAGCTTCCCCTAAAAATGTCAGTGGCAACAGGCAGTGCTTCAGCACTGCGGTCCCTATGGACCTGTTGTGGGCAGCCCTGGAATCAATTTCTGACCAGGATGGGAGCTGTGTGCAAGCGCAAGGTGCAAAAAGGCGCCCTCTCCCCACTTTATCTACTCGAGGGCAGTGCGCTGATTCAGATATGGGCCTAGCCACTATCGCTCAGGACCCTAGTTCTGAAGGTATGGATGGTTTTGAACAGGACATTCCTTATGAGGGAAACTCCAGTTCTGAGTCAGTAAATGACAGGGCGCTTGTTAGTGTGCTCATGACTGTGGTGAGGGACACTCTCAAGCTCAAATGCTGCGGATGCAGAACCTCAGGCGGATACTGTTTCCTTTGGTTCTTTTAAGGCCAGGCCTTCAAAAGGGGTTTTTTCCATTGTACTTTCTTTGACCAGCTCATTGATAAGGTCTGGGAAAAGCCGCAGAAGAATTTTTTTATGGTCCCGCGGCGTTTGTCTATCAGATACCCCTTAAAGATGCCCTACTTAAAAAGTGGGCTTCTCCCCCAGTGGTCGACCCTCCAGTCGCCCGGTTGAACAAGGCCATCACTCTCCCGATGGAGGGGACTCCTGCATTTGAGGACCCCACTGACAGGAGGTCAGAAGTGGTGAGCAGAACCGTGTTTGCCTTGTTGGGATCCGCCCTACGACCTGTGGTAGCGGCGACCCTTGTGTCAAAAACACTTACAGGTTGGGCAAAAATGTTGCACCTAGCTGTACAGGAGCATATTCTTCCTCCAGACACAGTTGCTCTGGCCCACCCAACTGGTTCAGGGCCTGGTTTCTGTGTGCGACGCCACGCTGAACGCGGCCCCTTTAATATCCAGGGCCTCTGTCTCGGCGGTGGTATTGCGTCGTCTTATCTGGTTGAAATGCTGGTCTGCTGACCTAGCCTTAGGAAGCTCCTGACGGATCTACTATTTTAAAGGCGGTAGACCTTTCGGTGCTGCTCTGGATGACATCGTCATGGATGTCACGGGAGGTAAACGCACTCTTCTTCCTTAGACTAGCAAGGGTGAGGAGGCCCGCCGCAAACAGGGGCCTTCCTTTCCAGCAAAACAGGTTTTTTTTCGTCAGTCAGAGTCCACAGGTAGGCCCTCTCAGACTGATGGCAGTGCGGCTGGTTTAACACACAGCAGAGTCCAGACCTGAACCATTGATGTCTAGATTCTGTGACTGCATAGACGTTTATTTCTCCATCTGAGTACAAATCTTATGTTTTCTAACTGTATTCCAGCTGAGTGTACTCATGAATTATTCCTCCATAAAGTGTTCCTTCGCCGTATAAGCGGAACCATATTCACTGACAAGGCTGCCCTTTACGATGGTGGGGAATATGCTGCCCAGGCTTCTCTGGTCCCACAAAAACATGGACAAAATGTAATTTTGCAGTTGAGTTGCATTTATTAGGCACCCATACCTACCTCCACTATGAACTGCTAACAGGTTCATTAGAAAATGCACATAAGAAAAGGGGGCTGCTATTGGCATCAAGTCTCTGGCTGGTAGAAGCTACCACTCCACAGAGTTTTCTACAGTTTTCAGCAGAAGAAAAGAAAAAGGGCGCTTTCATAAGAAATAAAAGGCATAAGAATCCCAGAATGCAGATAAAGCCACTAAAATTATACGGCTTGCTTTAAGAGGCTGGACTGGGTATAAGCTGAAAGCAAACATTTTCACCAGCACAGTTGTTTCCTTTTTTCACATAAGATCGCGTCAGATTTCTTTCTCAAGAAAGGGATATGGAATGGGAATAAGAACACATTCTGCATGGGACCAGACTTTTTTTTTTAAGTGATTCTTAACCATTTGACCTTCTGGAAATATATCCCCCTTCATGACTGTTTATTTAGTTGTTTGCCTGTAGTTCAGTTTTAAAAGATACGTTTTAGAACATGTTACGTTACACACACCCGTATTTAGGGTGTAGCATGCAGTGGCGGCCCGTCCATACGCCGCCCCCTCCTAATCCATGCGCCCGGCCCCTAATCTAAATGCAGGGGGCCGGACACATTGATTTCAACTGTTTTTTTTTTTTTTTGAAGCACGTGATTAGAGCCTGAGGCTCTAATTGGCTAAAAAAAGGGTGGGCTCAGGGCGCAGAGCACTGTGCCCCGAGCCCACCCAGTTGTGTGAATTATTAAATTATTGAAATTATTATTCGCTATTGTCTTCCTGATTCTCCTCCTGGCCAATCGGGCCTCTTGACCCACTTCCTGTTCAGCCAGGAGGAATAGCAACGGCCCCAGAGTGAGGAGCAGCAGCTCTACCCTGGATCCTTGTCATCTTCCTCCTAGGATAAGGAGGCCTCTATTCGTCTGTCTCCCGCATGGGGGGATGGTGTTTGATCGCCACCTTCACGTTCATCTCCCGCAGGGGATCACCATCTTCCCGTTCGTCTCCCTAGGGTGGGGGGATGGCGTTGGCTTTCCACCCCCTCCCCCCAAAATATTGAGCACCAGCCGCCACTGGTAGCATGTAACATGTTCTTGTTCTTCTCCTCACCCCCCTCCCCCACTGCCCCCTCTCAGTGTGACAGCAGGCAGGGGTTCTTCTCCCCACACCCGCGGTCAGATTTTGAAAACAGCGTGACTGTGAGTGAGGGACTCTGTCCACCCACACAGTAGCATCAGTCATCTACAGAAATCTATAAAGTAAAAAACTACAAGTCCTGTGTGCCACCATGACAGACGGATATGTAGTTTGAATGAACTGAGGGTGCGCTTATTCACAGTGCCTACAACTCTGAAAATGGAAGCCCGTACAGAGCTATGGGCAACAGAGTTGTTGGCAGTGCGTGCAGAAACCTGACATTGCACCCACAATCCGGCTCTTGTTTTAAAGAATAATAAATGCACATTTTTTTACCTGCAAGTACCTTCATAATGCATATTTATGAAAGGTGAACATATTATGGTCATTGCAGGTGTGTATATTTTCCATTGAAGTCACCAATGTATAGTAACTGTTGGGTGGTTATACTCTGCAGTATCTATCAAAAAAATAAATGTAAATATCAGATTTGGGTGTTGTTTGGATGGCATGGTGGTGTTTTGGAATAATCTCTAGACAGAAAATAACTGTTCGTTATCGAACTTTGCAAGAGCAGACCTCCCTTCAGCAGGGAGCGTGGATGCTGCTAATGACACGTCGTAACATGAAAATATCAGAAAAGGTCAGAGATGTTTTGGGTCCTGGATCATTGGCTCCTATTGAAATATAATGGGATGGCTGCCAGCATCTGGAATGAAATATGTGCACAGTGGGGTAGTTATAGTTGTGTGTCAGCGTTCTCCAAGGGAGGGGGAAGGTGCTTCTAGAAGCTTTGGTTCTGTAGGGTTTAAAGTGAACTTGTGCCCACACTATGCACACTAAAGTATTATTATATTCTGAATAAGCAGAAAGCACTTTAAAACAAGCCATAATTTATCTCTGTAGCTATAGACATTGTGAAAAATAAAGTTCACAACAGAGACATAGAAATCTTCGGCTTTTTTTTCCCCTATTATTTTCTATGGAGAGTAGAATCTTGGCAGGTTGCTCTCTGGTGTAAACACACAGCGGGTGTTTCTTAGCTGTTAGCAACAGACTGCAGCCAGCACTTGTAGCCCATTCCAGCTTTGTGTAGGTCTACAATCTTGTCCCTGACGACCTTTGACAGCTCTTTGGTCTCGCCCATGATGGTGAAGTTTAAGCCCTGATTCACACTGGTGCGATTTGATATGCTATTTGACCTGGACTTAGCCTGGGTTCACACTGGTACGACACGACAGTCGTACTACTTTGGATCTGACTTTGCCCTGCGACTTGAAGTCCGACATGCGTCCGACTTCAATGAACAGGGATCCGACTTCGATCCGTGAGAATACCAGGCACTGTGTCTGGTATGAATCTTTAGGAAGAACTCTACACCAAATAAAAAAAAAACGGCATGGGTTCCCCCTCTAAGAGCATACCAGACCCTTCGGTCTGGTATGGATTTTAAGGGCAACCCCCTACCCCTCTCAAAGTCCATACCAGACCCTTACCTGAGCATGCAGCCTGGCAGGTCAGGAAAGGGGGTGGGGACGAGCGAGCGCCCCCCCTTCTGAACCGTACCAGGCCACATGCCCTCAACATGGGGGGGTGGGTGTTTTAAAGCATGGGGCACATTGCGCCCCCCCCCACCCCAAAGCACCTTGCCCCCATATTGATGAGGTCAAGGGCATCTTCCCGACAACCCTGGCCATTTGTTGTTGGGGTCTGCAGGCAGGGGGCTTATCGGAATCTGGAAGCCCCCTTTAATAAGGGGGCCCCAGATCCCGGCCCCCCACCCTATGTGAATGAGTATGGGGGTACATTGTACCCCTACCCATTCACCTGAAAAAAAAGTGTCAACAATAAAACACACTATATAGGTTTTTAAAGTAATTTATTAGGCAGCTCTGGGGGTCTCTTTGCCCCCATCAACATGGGGGCAAAGCACCCACCCCCCATGTTGAGGGCATGCTGCCTGGTACGGTTCAGGAGGCGGGGGTGCTCGCTCATCCCCACCCCCTTTCCAGACCTGCCAGGCTGCATGCTCGGATAAGGGTCTGATATGGACTTTGGGGGGACCCCCACGCCATTTTTTGGCGTAGGGGGTTCCCCTTAAAATCCATACCCACCCCAAAGCATCTTGTCCCCATTTTGATGAGAACAAGGGCATCTTCCCGACAATCCTGGCCGTTGGTTGTCGGGTTCTGCGGGTGGGGGGCTTATTGGAATCTGGGAGCCCCCTTTAATAAGGGGGCCCCCAGATCCCGGCCCCCCACCTTATGTCAATTAGTATGGGGTACATCATACCCCTAACCATTCACTTGAAAAAAAAAGTGTCAAAAATAAAACACACTACGCAGGTTTTTAAAGTAATTTATTAGGCAGATTAGAGGTGCGCTGGTTCAACGCATGCAATTGCATGTACGTTGCATAACATTTACTAAGATTTTGGGTGCGCAGTGAAAAAATGCATGTGAATGAGCGCAAGAGCCACTTGCGCATTCGCAATGCTTACATGGCTCTCACGCAGTTCTAAACATACTTGCAAGCGCAGCAGGCTATCTCTGAAATAGTTATTTTCTCATTCTATTTTGGGCATGTTTGCTACTTGAACAGTTGTTACTAAACTTCCTCACATGACCCCATAATATTGGCACCTCCATCTTATGTTAATATTTATTGGAGATGCCGTGCGCCATGTCCATAGAGGCGCACAGATTGCATTCTCCCGTGCGCCGAGATCACAATAGTAAATGGTGGATTTGAGCTCTGTTACCTGCGCACCATGTCGTAAATATAGAAATGTGCGTTGTGCCTCGCTGTGTGCCTCTACTGACGGCGCACTACTTTAGTAAATCAACCCCTCAGTGTGTTAGAACCACAGAACACCCTCTCACTTTATCTCCAAAACACAATGGAGGGTGTTCTGTAGTCCACAAAGAAAAATTGATTAAGCTGATAACACTGTTTGAGATTGCGCTAAAGAATGCCCAGGTGCTTACAGGTTCACTGGATTTCTGACAGGATTAACCTTTTTTTTGCCTTTATCAAATAGATATAACAAATACAAAAAAACGGAGTTCATTGTTCGGGTTTCAATACACTTTATTAAATCTTGTCATACTGTTCCTGAGTAGCACGTTGGATCATCAATCCAGCACAAGAATAAAAGGAAACTCCCCATGGAGGTGAGATATAGAACAAAATGTCGCCTCCACTTATTTTTGGCGAGCAACTCACAAACACAACCTATTTTCTTGCGCTAATTTCCACCCTCACACTTCTCTTTTCATCTACGCTCATCCTGAGCTCTTTAAACGATCCTATTTATTTTCCCGTATCCTTCACGGACCATACGCCAACCGCATTCTCACCCTGCCCGAGTTCCCTCCGTCATCTCTGACTCGGCGCTGCGGACGGAATTAAAATCAGCCGGGGGTGCTCTCAGCGGACAGATGTGAGCGGACTCTTAATTTATTTGTCGGTTGTCTTTTCTTCCCTACTTAAAGCTTGTGTGATGAGGTTCTTTCCACCTGTCAGATGGTGGAACGTGGTGTGAGATTGCTGTATCAGGGAATTCTGCCTTTGTGAAAAGGCCTTGTTTTGAGATAACAAAGTTCAGTCTCTGTGTATTAACCATTTTTCTACAGATCCGGGGACTCCGCTATGTTAATATTCATGACACATCCAAGGACATTATTATACTAATAGCTGAAATCCAGGAAAATATTGTATAAAAGGTACAAATTAAAGAGGATCTTCAGTCATTTAAAAAAAAAAAGGAATATGGAAGCTGCTGACTTTTATAAAAGGACACTTACCTGTCTATGGATCCAGCACTGTCCTCACCCAAGCCAGTTCTTCACCAGTCTTCGGGTCCCAGCACCACCATGTTAACTTTGGGAAGCCAGCTGTGACTCCTTGCAGCTTCGTACTGTGCATGCGCAAGTCATGCAACGTCCTTTGAATGATCTTTCTGGGACCTGTGAAGTGTCCAAGGAGGCTATGGAGGGGGGGTTGCGAACTTCCGCTCGGATCGCCTAGGCATGCGAGCGGGTACCTGTCAAACGCTCATTGGAGCGGAACGGCGATGTGTGAAAGAGCCCTTAGGGGGTATCTCACCAAAATAACATTTCTGTTGCAGAGGATGGATGCCTAAATCCAGACTTGTAACTTAGTGCAAAGTTTTTCACCCAAGCAGGTAATTACATTTCTGAGGGCGTTCTGTACACCAACTGTGTACAGAATGCCTCCAAGCTGCCATATTGCATTGAAAGTGACAGCAGCTGCAGCTCTTAAAGGAAAGGTAATTTTTAATAATGTTAAATTACAATATGACATGTGTAGCAATTGTATATACTATATATATGTTTTTATTTTGCTAATTTTTTTTCCACGAAAGTGGAGACCTAAAATAATGTTTAATGCCGAGTACACACGATCGGTTTTACCGATGAAAACAGTCCGATGGACTTTTCTCATCGGACAAACCGATCGTGTATGGGCCCCATCGGTCTTTTTTCCATCGGTGAGAAAAAATAGAACATGTTTTAAATTTATCCGATGGGGGAAAAAAACTATAGCAAATTCCGATCGTCTGTGTGGAACTCCATCGGACAAAAAACCCACGCATGCTCAGAATCAAGTCGACGCATGCTCAGAGGCATTGAACTTCATTTTTCTCGGCTTGTCGGAGTGTTTTACATCACGGCATTTGGGACGGTCGGATTTTTGACTGATGGTGTGTAGGCAAGACTGATGGAAGTCAGCTTCATCGGATTTCCGATGGAAAAATCCATCGGATTAGAATCCATAGGAAATCCGATCGTGTGTACAGGGCTTTAGTCTCAGGAAACCTTTGCTAAAAGCAATTCCTCGGGGGTCAATGGCAAAAATGCCCCATACATTGGTGGTCAGTGTGAAGATTGCCACTCTCAGGCAGCTCAGGCATGCTGCTGGTTTTGCCAAGTGGTGTTGGTCCTTGTAGTATGCAGTCACCATCAAATGGGAGGTCAGTCAGTCATAGCTCAAGGAACCCCTATCAACCTATGGAGGATCCCTTGGTTTTCAAAGAACCGTGGTTGAGAATCGGCGGCTTATGCCCTGTACACACGAGCGGAATTTCCATCAAAAAAAAGTTGGATGCTTTTTCAGACGGAATTCCGCTCAAGCTTGGCTTGCATACACACGGTCACACAAAAGTTCTCTGAACTTTCGAGCGTTAAGAACGCGGTGACGTACAACACTATGATGAGGCGAGAAAAATAAGTTTAATGCTTCTGAGCATGCGTCGAATTGTTTCCGAGCATGCGTGGTTTTTTTCTTGTCGGAATTGCATACAGACGAACGGATTTTCTGATAGGAATTTGTTCCGTCTTAAAAATTGAAAACCTGCTCTCAAACTTTTGCTGGCAGAAATTCCGACAGCAAAAGTCTGATGGATACACATGGTCGGAATTTCCGATGAAAAGCTCAAATCAGACTTTTGCCGGCGGAAATTCCGCTCGTGTGTACTGTGCTTGTATCATTATATTATTTGTATTATTATACTGGTTTGGACAGTCTACAGCATATATGTGATTTTATAGCTTGATCTAAAGAGGATGTTCATCCTGGGAACAAAAAAAATGAAAGTCAGCAGCTGCAAATACTGTAGCTGCTAACTTTTAATAAATGGACACTTACCTGTCCAGGGGTCCAGTGCCGTCCTCACCCAGGCTGGTTCTTCACTGGTCTTCTGGAACCTGGTGCCAGCATCTTTAGTGTGGGAAGCCAACTGTGACTATTGTGGCTTTACAGCCAGCTTCCCACTGAGCATGTGCGAGCGGCACTGCACTTGTAAATGTTCCCGCTACCTTCTGGGACCTGTGACATGTCCCAAAAGGCTGTGGGCCTAGGCGATCTGATCCTAAGTGGGAGTGGGTACCTGTCAGGACCAGGTATCCGCTTCCCAAAAAAAAAGACGCAAAGACTTTTCCAAAGGTTATAGAGAAGGGAGGAGGAGGCGGAATCGTGGAATTTCCCCTTTTGGGTAAAGTTCTAATTTCGGTTTTTCTTAAAGGAGATGACCCGTTCACCAATGTGAGTCACAAATGACAGCCATACCTTGCAGATATTTTGTTTGGACATCTTACTGAAGCTTCAAGTATAACTAAAGGCAACACTTTTTTAGTTTGGAATATATTGGAGAGGGATAAAATAGCTGCTAGGTTTTTATAATTAAAGTGGAGTTCCACCCTGAAAATTTATTTTTTTCCAAAAATTAAAAAAATAATTGAAATAAAATTATTTTTTACTCACCAGAAATAGCGGTAGCTATTCGGAAGTCCCTAATCTTCCTCTTCATTGTCCGCGGCAGGTCTCCTTCCTCCGTCCTACTTGCGGTGTCTTCTGGTGAATGGGGCGCGTTGCCTTCTGGGAACTGTGTGTATCCCAGAGAGCAGCCGGCCCATTCACAAAACGCTTCACAGCTCGTGCATGCGCAGTAGGAAACGGGCAGTGAAGCCGCACAGCTTCACTGCCTGTTTCCCTTACTGAGGATGGCGGCGCCAGGAACTGCCAGCGTCGAGGGATCACCCTGGGGGGGCTGACATCGCAGGCGAGTAGGACAGTCCTTATTAAAAGTCAGCAGCTACAGTGTTTGTAGCTGCTGACTTTAAAAAAAAAAAAAATTCCGGGTGGAATCCTGCTTTAAAGCGGAGCTCCACCCTAAAGTGGAACTTCCGCTCATCGGATTCCTCCCCCCCTCCGGTGCCACAATTGGCACCTTTCGCGGGGGAGGGGGGACAGGATACCTGTCAAAGACAGGTATCCTTACCCACGTACTGGATTCCGGCCGCGGCGGTGAAGTCGCGCGAGGCTCCATCCTCCTCCTCCCCTGGCCGCTGGGCTAATAGGAGAGAGGAGCGGGGCCTCGCACATGCGCAGTAGGGTTCCCGGCGTGAAGCCGAAAGTCTTCACTGCCGGGTTCCCTTACCCACAATGGCGACGGAAGCACCGACAGCTGATGTGAAACATCAGCTGCGGTGCCGACATCGAGGGACACCAGGACAGGTAAGTCTCCATTTATCAAAAAGCCAGCAGCTGCAGTATGTGTATTTTTTTTTGCCCGGGGTTGCCTGGAACACCCCTTTAAGCTTTAGTGAGATTTACCCTCTCTTTTTGTCCTGGTGACCATGATCATCAAGAGTCAAAGTGAAAGAAAATCCCAAATTTTAAGCTGCTACCAGAACAGAAAATAAAAGGAAAATCTTCTTTTATTATTAGAAATGATACGGAGAGTAGACAGTTACAAAGCCAAAAATACTATACGAAAATGGGAACAAATTCAAAAGAAGTTTCTCTCCGCAGATAGTGGACATGAAACAATGATGAAGGACAATTGGTCCAAACAGCATTGTGTTGTTAGATAAGCAAATATCAGAGCCCTGCCTGGAATTGCGATGTGCTTTGTTTCTGATAAAGCCTCATTCGATTGGGGGCCCTAGAACTAGAGAGAACAGTACATTTGTTTCGTGGGACCAAAAAAAAGGGGTGGGGGGTGGGTTGTCTCTGTCCCAGAGGTTCACATTGAAAGGAAAATCTTATAATGGAGACACTTGTTCTGGTGACGACCAGGGATTTCCACTCGCTTCATGTTGTATACAAGAGAATAAACTGGAAAACATGGACTTTACAGGCACCAATTAAAAAAAGACAAATTTTTATTAGTATGAGTTCATAAAGACATATTTATAAAATCCATAATTAAAATTGTATATAATCAGAACAAGCTAATGGTATGTACAGTATAAATTACCCAGACAAATCCCATAAGGCATTAACAATAGCAATTGATTGCTTGAAGGCTAGTAGAATCCAGGAGCCATGGGAACTTAGGTAAGTGATCTGAATAGAGAAAAATGTATACCATATATACTCGAGTATAAGCTGACCCGAATATAAGCCGAGGCACCTAATTTTACAACAAAAAACTGGGAAAACGTATTAACTCGAATATAAGCCTAGGGTGTCCATCTGCATGCCTCACTTTGCCTCACTGTGTCCATGTCAATGCCTCACTGTGCCCATGCCTCACTGTGCCCATGCCTCACTGTGTCCATGACTAGACTGACGTTTAACATGGGAGTCTATGGAAGGGGTGCCCGGCTTTGAAAAGTCAGTGCTCCCCAGCCGTAGGTCTCCCAGACAACAATCTTTGCACTCTTGTAGAGGAGAAATGGAGCTACAGGTGTGCCAAGTTTTGGGTCATGGGGACCTACGACCGGTCGGTACCGGGTCCCCAAAGTCACCAGAGAAATTACCGTTTAACATGGAAGTCTATGGAAGGGGTGCCCGACTTTGAAAAATCGGTGCTCCCCGGCCGTAGGTCCCCCGGACAACAAACTTTGAATACTTACTTGTAGAAGAAGAGTGGGGCTACATGTGTGCCAAGTTTGGGGTCCAGGGGACCTACGGCCGGCTGGTACCGGGTCCCCAAAAATCCGGGAGATTAGGCGCTAAAAGGTGACTCGAGTATAAGCCGAGGGGGGCATTTTCAGCACAAAAAATGTGCTGAAAAACTCGGCTTATACTCGAGTATATACGGTAATCAAAATCTCCAATATAGATATCACATTTAGTGTGTTTACTTAGAACAATGATGATGACATAAACACTTTGGGCTACGTGTGGGAGTCAAGATAGCGCATATCAGGCACACCAGTGGATGTGGGAACACACCCACAATTTGGAGGATAAAAATGATGAAAAAACTCATGTGGGACTTGTAATAGCGTACATTGGGTCAGAAAGGTTTAGTAAATAGAAACATAAGATGAAAAAGTTCCCACGCCTGAACAACACCATCCCCTAGATGGTTGTTCAGTTTAATGCGCTCACAAGATATTGTTTGTCATATTGTTATTTTGCCTCAAGTTCCAAAATCGACCTAGAGCGACAATATGTATTTCAGTTAGCTTCAAGGCAACATTATTATGCCAAGACTCAGGATCCGTTGGTCTCTTCTGAATGTCCTGCTACCCATACTCTTGGTATATTTCAGTAGGACTTATAGTTTTTAGCTCGGAACCCGGGATCATCCCCATGTATTATACTGTTGTAAAAATTGCAAATTTTCATTATGTCCAGTTCCATTTTTGTTTTGTATTCTTTTTATTGATGTGAATCTTTAATAAAAACCTTTGTACAAGAAAAAGTTCCCACGCCCTTTCAGTACATCACTCAGACAGACAATCCTAAAAAAAAATAATAAAAAGAGTCCACAATACTAATTAATATTTATTGATACATGGCATCAAAACATATTGAAGTACCAGCTAAGTGGCCATATTTGAACCGGGCTCATCTGAATTATGATACTAATGCTACTACAGCTGCCTATCGTTGGGAGGTGTCATCATGGTCTGTTGGAAAGGTTAACACTACTCCAAGGGCTTCAATCCCATACAGCCACATCAATGTCCCCACAACATAAAGAGGGAGGGAACCATAATATACACTCTGCAAACATTACCGTTGTTAACGCCTTATGGGATTGGTCTAAGTCATTTATACATACCAGTAGCATGTTCTGATAATATAAAATTTTAATTATGGATTTTATAAATATGTCTTTATGAATTTATACTAATAAAAATTTGTAATTGGTGAGTGACGTGGCAGGTGCCGGCGGCTGGATGGGGAGAAGAAGAGCAGACACAAGTCCGCTCTCCTCTCCTTCTTGTTGTGACCCAGAAAGCGACAACTGTGACATCACTTTCAGGTTATCCTGTCCGTGTCCCCGTTGTTTCATGAGATGACCCGTCAGAATTGGTAACGGAAGTGACGTCCTGTCGCCGCCATCTTGCTACACCCCGCACCCCTCCATAATAAGGATACACCGAGAAGGGGGCAAGCGGACATCTTGTTACACCCACCGGAGTTTTGCATTTCACACTTATTTTTAACAGTAAACGGAGCATAGAGTATATGGTGAAATACAGTATTTAGAAATCCATCGGTCTGTTTAAATGTTGAATTATAAAAGCAAAGGTGTTCTGTCAAGTTAGCAAACCTGTGAGATCAGCAGGTTTGCCGCTGCTTTTAAAATTCAACATCTAAACAGTCCGTCGGAATTGTAAATACTGTATATGATCTTATAAGCTCCGTTTACTGTTAAAAATAACTGTGAAATGCAAAACTACGGTGGGTGTAACAAGATATCCGCTTGCCCCCTTCTCAGTCTATCCTTACTGTGGAGGAGTGCGGGGTGTAGCAAGATGGCGGCGACAGAACGTCACTTTCTTTACTAAGTCTGATGGGTCGCCATATCTGACAAAACACCGGCTAGCTTAGCCGAGAAGTAATGTTTTGCAATGTGATCTGCACTGCAAAACTTTTGGTGAAGCCCAAAGGAGACATGCAGGGTCTTTTAGACCCTGCATGTCTCGTTAAAGAGAATTTGTCACCTAAAAATGATCACATAGGGGACTTTTTGTCCCCTATGTGATAAAAAAAAGTCAATTAAAATAAAAAAATCTTTACAAAAAATAGTTTCACCCAAGCACCTGAATCCCCCCCCCCCCCCACAAAAAAATGTTGAGGCCACTCCACATATACCCATGTATGAGTATCGGGTGCCTACGCGTGAAAATGTAAATTGTGAAAAACATGTTACATATCGGCACGTACGCCGTAGTGAGAGCAATAATTCTATCACAAGACCTCTGTAACACAAAACTGATGACCTATAGGGGGCTTTTGAAGTGTCGCCTATAGAAAATATAGGGCACTGAAGTTTGTCACCATTCCACAGGCACACACAAATTTAAGTGTAGCGGGTGCTAAATTTAGTGGGGTGTATCTGGGCCATAGATGGCCCAGATACATTGATTTCAGGGATTTATGGACAATTTGGAGTGCGGGAGGTATGAATGGTGTCATGTTGCCTGGGGTCCCTGGGTGGCGCTGTCACCTGGGACCGGGGTTGAACTACCATTCCAGAGCCGTGCCCTTTTTGTCCTCTCGCGGCAGTAGTACGGCAGGGCGGGGAACCCGCTGTGCCTGCTGGGAGAGGATATAAAAGGGGGCGGACATCTTGCACACAAGGTCCATTCCCCAGGCACCTTTGGCCTGGGGGCTGCTGTGGTTCGTCTGTGCCCAGGCGCCCTTGGCCTGGGCGTGTGGAGTCGAGTTCCATCCCAGGTACCTTCAGCCTGGGGTGAGGTACTACACCAGGAGGCCTGGGGCCTAGTACCTTCGACTGGGTCCCGCGAGGGTGAAGCATGCCTAAGGCACCCCCGGTATTGGGTGCCTGAATCCTGGGCGTAAGGGACCGGAGACGTGACCTCCCGGTAGAGCCAGCACATCATTTGCTGGTGCCGGTGGAGGCCTCTGGTGACCGTCCGGATGGATGTCTTCCTCTGACAGGGGTCGTTTGTTCTAAAGGAGGTACTTCATGTTCTCATGGTCTGTGGCAGGGACCAAACTTTCTCAGGTCAGTGGCAGGCCTCATCCATGGCCTGTGGCAGGGGCCTCAACGTTCACCCAGGTCAGTGGAAGTGACCAAATTCACAGTCGGTGGCAGCGACTGTGCGCCAAGCCTGTTTGCACTAAACGGAACAGGAGGAACTTTAATTCATCAGTTGTGCCTGGACCTACTCTTCCCTACACCTTGTCTGTTCTTTTACAAGTCAACCAGTTTCAAGTCAATAAAACAGTGTTGGACTTTTCTTGGGGTGGAACTCGTGTTACTGGAAGCTAAGTGTCCCTGTCAGGGTCAGTGACAATCATCCTCCATAGGAGAAGCTGAGGCTCCGGTCTAAAACGCAGACCCGAGTGTAAAGGTTTAGCTCATATCTCTGCATCCTACATCAGAGAGCCGAGCTGGTGGTGTGCATCTTTCCCCCTTCTCCCAGATACCCCTAGACGAGTACAACAAGCCGTGAAGAGAGGGGAGAAGCTGGGGGAGGACCGCTACACGTGGGGGCTCTAAGTCTGGGATTTGTGTTCATGCAATGGAGCCAAAGCTATCGGAGTTTGAACTTTGCTGCCCAGAAGAGTTCCGAGGAGTCCGGCCATGTGAAGAGGTACACGTGGGGACTTTGGCACCAGTTATGCAGTGCGCGATGGAGCAGCAATCAGTCTCTATGTTCAACAATGCCTCATGGGTTCCAGTTTCAAATATTACGAGGATGACTTCACCTGCTGCTCCGATTACAGATATGGGGATTCGGCTCAAGCCCCGGGGACGATTCGCCTTGTACACCTGCAAGGATGTTGAGGCCCTGGGCATGATTTGTCCCGGATGTTCGGGACTGGTGGTACAGCTAAAGCCCTTCGGTCGCTGCGAGACCTGCGGGGAGTTCACGTTTAAGGTGGAGCAATCCATAGAGAGACCTCGAGTCTTCCACCTCAGCCCTACAGCAGGCGCCGCCACTCAACAAGGAGAAATCAATGCTTGGACAGCCATCCCTCCGCGCACTGTGGAGACCTCCGTAGAGGTCGCAAACAAAGGGATTGCTGCTGCTTCGGTCACCATGGTTTCCTTACTCTCAGCGCCAAAGAGGAAGGTCGGTCTTGTGAGAGCTTCCAGCGGCCGAGATGGAGGACAACCCCTGCGCTTGCCTGGCCCGGATGGATCTGGTAGGAAGAGCCCTGGACATCCCTTCACAAGCTGGGCTGAGGTAAGCCAGGGACTGGGACTTGGTGTTGGGACAGAGGTATCGGGGATTCAAGGCCCCTTGAGCCCGTGGGTGGGAGTGATTCGGTGTCCACTGCCAACTACCTTCCTGCGGAGGAGTGTGACACCTCCGACCTGGAGTCGGTCTCCGATGTGGGAGACGACGATGTCAGAGACTAAGTGTTTGCTGCAAAGGGACGGGACAAGATGCCTCTCTCCTCATCCCGTAAAGCCAGGGATCCACCTATGTCTACAGGGGATAGTACACCCCGGGTGGAGGCACCAGCGCCTGAGAAGGGACCCCGTCCCCTGCCTGTTCTTCAGTTCCCGGTGCCTCCTGCATCTACCACCGGGGATCAGAGACTGTCGCTGAGGGCACCTATGCCCAACTTGGAGGTGGTCAAGGCACCTCGCCATCCGGATTCAATCGTCCTGCCGGGCGAGGGAGACCGCTCTACCATGCCTCCCTTGTCTAGGCTACAACGTCTGTTCTGCCAGAAAGTCGCCAACGAGTATGGGTGGGAGTACCCATACTTATCCAAGGAGCTGCTTTATGAAGTGGAGGTTTGCAGAGATCGCTGGTACAATGATTTCGTGTGGACACACATCAAAGTCCCACACGCACACAGGTACCTCACTTGTTCCCCTAAAGCATCTAAGAGATTCAAGGACTGTAAAGCAGAGTGGATGTTGGGTCGGCATATCCATGCTGACAGAGTGGTGATTCGACGGAAAGAAGGGGAGGATGTCGAATATCACATAGAGACTGTGGATAAGCACTTCAAGCCCCTTGTCTTGCCGCATCCCAGATTCTACTTGTAGGAGAAAAGACTCCTTGCTTAGTGCCTTACAAGTTTGCTGAACTTTCCGGGGTTTGTTCTTTCCCAGGAATTGTACCCGAGTTTTATGGGTGTTGTGCTCTTTGGAGGAATGGAGAACTGTTGCTGTTGTTTTCTCTTTTTCTTCCCTTCCGCAAAGAAATCATGGACTTTGGGGTAGTCAGGGCCAAAGCACAGAGAAAAAAAATTACACCAGGATTCAACAAGTGTCTTTACCGTGGCACTGTCACCAGGTGGCAGTGTTGCGCAACGTTATTCACTTTGCACCACACATACACTTCACGGAAGGAAAGGATTTCTCTGGAGAGATTTTTTCGTTCCAACACACACATATGTGTCAGGAAGTTTTTGTGTTTAACTTCTTTTATCCCCTCTGCAGGAGAACATCTGTCAAGACAGCTGAGGATGGGGCGGGTCTTAGTTAGTAGTGTGGGAGGGGGAGAAGGTGGTAATGGTGTCATTGTGATGTGTATATTGTTATGTGTTGTTTCCCTTTCTTTTCCCTTCCATGTTAGGTTCAGGCACAACTACCAGTTTTCAAATAAAATTTTTGCAAATTTTTGAAACAGTCTCTGGATGGAGGTTATGTGGCTCCCTTTGGGGCATGACTTGATCCAGACACTGGGGACCAGTGTCAAATTACTGGGGGGAGAGTGTAGCGGGTGCTAAATTTAGTGGGGTGTATCTGGGTCATAGATTGCCCAGATACATTGATTTCAGGGATTTATGGACATTTTGGAGTGTGGGAGGTATGAATGGTGTCATGTTCCCTGGGGTCCCTGGGTTGAACTACCATACCAGAGCCGTGCCCTTTTTGTCCTCTCGCGGCAGTAGTATGGCGGGGCGGGGAACCCCCTGTGCCTGCTGGGAGAGAATATAAAAGGGGGCGGACATCTTGCGCACAAGGTCCATTCCCCAGGCACCTTCAGGCTGGGGGCTGCTGTGGTTCGTCTGTGCCCAGGCGCCCTTGCGTGGGCGAGTGGAGTCGAGTTCCATCCCAGGTACCTTCAGCCTGGGGTGAGGTACTACACCAGGAGGCCTGGGGCCCAGTACCTTCGATTGGGTCCCGCGAGGGTGAAGCATGCCCAAGGCACCCCAGGTATTGGGTGCCTGAGTCCTGGGCGTAAGGGACTGGAGACGTGACCTCCCGTAGAGCCAGCGCAGCATTTGCTGGTGCCGGTGGAGGCCTCTGGTGACCGTCCGGATGGATGTCTTCCTCTGACAGGGGTCGTTTGTTCTAAAGGAGGTACTTCATGTTCTAATGGTCTGTGGCAGGGACCCAACTTTCTCAGGTCAGTGGCAGGCCTCATCCAAGGCCTGTGGCAGGGGCCTCAACGTTCACCCAGGTCAGTGTCAGTGACCAAATTCACAGTCGGTGGCAGCGACTGTGTGCCAAGCCTGTTTGCACTAAATAGAACAGGAGGAACTTTAATTCATCAGTTGTGCCTGGACCTACTCTTCCCTACACCTACTCTGTTCTTTTAAAAGTCAACCAGTTTCAAGTCAATAAAACAGTGTTGGACTTTTCTTGGTGTGGAACTCGTGTTACTGGAAGCTAAGTGTCCCTGTCAGTGTCAGTGACAATCATCCTCCATAGGAGAAGCTGAGGCTCCGGCCTAAAACGCAGACCTGAGTGTAAAAGTTTAGCTCATATCTCTGCATCCTACATCAGAGAGCCGAGCTGGTGGTGTGCATCTTTCCCCCTTCTGCCAGATACCCCTAGACGAGTACAACAAGCCATGAAGAGAGGGGAGAAGCTGGGGGAGGACCGCTACATAAGGTTTGACATGTTGGGTATCTATTTACTCGGTGCAACCTCGTCTTTTATATTTTACCAAAAATGTGGATAGCTTCTTACATTTGTTTTCCCTTAAGTTCACTTTAGTGTGTTTTTTAAAAACGTGTGACATACTGCAAAAAATTGGAACTACCAATTTTTTATTCTGTAGGGCAGGGGTGTCAAACTCAATTTCATCGTGGGCCGCATCAGCATTATGATTGCCCACAAAGGGGCCAGTTGTATCTGTAAGATTAGATGTCCAGCGCATCCTCTCCCCTTTACATTAGATGTCAAGAGCCACCTCACCATCAGAAGTTGAGGCTCCCACTCTCCCTTACATCACAGTGCACCCCCTTTTCCTTATGCTGCTGCTGGGAAGAAGCTGGATGCATTGCTTGAAAGCAGAAAGTAAGGGTCTGGAGTAGGACCAGAGGACGGCTGGAGCTCTCCTGGAGCTGCAGAAGAGGTGCGAGGGCCACATGAAATGGCCTGGAGGGCCGGATTCGGCCCGCGGGCATCGTGTTTGACACCTGTGTTCTAGGGTGTCTGCTTTCAGAAAATATATTATGTTTGGAGGTTTGTGTAACCTTCAGGCCTAAAATTATATTTTAAACGTGTGTACAAAAAATGCAAAAACAGCTCTGGCAGCAAAAGGGGGGCGTGGCACTTTACACCAGTTTATACGCCCACAGTACCACTGTGTGATGGTGTAGCTCCAAAATTGTCACTTCCTGTTGTGGTTAAGAGACAGGAAGTGAAGAGAAATCTCTGCAATGGGACACTGATGGGAAATAGATAGACAAGGGTGATAACCTTCCCCAATCTGTCCAAAATGTTAAGTTTTAGCTTTTAAACAAAAGGTTGTTTTTGTTTTCCTATATTTATTCACACATTTGGAGTGGAATATCCACTCTTAAAGGGGCAGCTTCACTCACTGGTATTTCACAAATTTTCTGGCGCCATTACTTGTCACTTTATTTCTCTCATTTTAAACGAAGGGGCCTAAAGAAAGTTGGCAGAGCAATCGGTTTTCTTAGTGGCAGCTGGTTGCTCCTGTAAACCCGCCACGCCATGTGTCTGCCTCGCGCTAAGCGGCCAAGCGTGAGACATGCGCCGAGAATAACATCAGAACGCGCTGCTTTGCTTGTTATGACATTATTCAGCTCCAAAGTTTCATCCATCAACCTGTTCAACCTCAATTTGTCACTTACCCCACTCTCCATCACACGCCACAGCTATTCATCATCCTATCAACGTCCTCGCAAAAACTTTACCAGCCCGTCCATCGATCAGCCGCACTTCATTATCCAGACACGCAGAGCTGCAGTTCGAGCCCATCATGTTTGCTGACAGCCAGTGTATATACACTGTGATATTTGTCGGGGAACATATTCTTCTGTTCTAAAGTCCACAGATAAGATGAATATTCCAGTCTGAGTCACGCTAAAGATCTTCTGAAAGCTGAACTCCAGCCTTCTCTTCAGTCTCGCACAGTTGTACAGACTTCTCTCCGGTACTGAAAATACTTCCTCTGATTTCACTGCACACTGTGAGACATCCATAAAGGCATTTTTGAAATAAAAACTCCTCCCAAGAGCCAGCCCACTTCTTGTATCAGGGCTGAGGGCTCTTGAGAGAACTACAGAGGCACTGTGCTGTGATGTTTTTAGGAATGCCCCTCCCACCAGACATGATCTGCCTGCATTGCATAGAGATGCACAATAATGATATTTCTGTGTTTAAAGGGTTACTAAACCACAATTTTTTTAATATATATATATATATATATATATATATATATATATATTGTGACAGCAGGAAGGTAAAGTCACCTGGTTGCATCCAGGGGGGTAGATATATTTCGCCCAGATTCAGGCTTTACGCCGACTTATACAACTAGGTGGAGTGTTGTATAAGCCCAGCTGAGGCTAGTGGGCTCATGGATGACTCATACCTCTAGGGAGAGGGCTGGGCGTCGTGCAGGCAGGGAGTTGATGAGACCAGCTGAAGCCTGTCAGTTCGTTTAAGGCCTCTATAAGAACTCCCAGCTTCATTAGATGTTAGCTCATGCCTGGACCCAGACCTGTGTGGACTGTCTAGGGAGAGTGAACCCCTGTGCGGTGAGACAAAGCCTGTGTGGCTATTTGCTTGGACATTTAAAACCAGGGACTTAGGGACTAGGACAGCACTAGGCTGATCCCAGTTGTTAGTTAGGAAACCTGTATGTTTAGTCAGAGGTCAAGTTGACCAGGATTTATTTTGTTTATGTTTCTTTTGCTTTGCTGTGTTTTGTCACTGTAAATAGAAAATAAACCGCACCTTTTTGACTTTGAAAACCACAACCTCCGTTTGCTGGGCCTGTTTTTGTGTGGGGAGCCCATCTCGGGGGTCACACACACCCGCTGCCGAGCTAACCCCCTCACAATATATATATATATATATATATAACAAACATGTCATACTTCCTCTGTGCAGTTGGTTTTGCACAAAGCGGCCCCGATCCTCCTCTTCTGGAGTTCCTCAGCGGCGCTCGTGGCTCCTCCTCTTCTTAAGCTCCCCGTCGGAGAAGCGCTCTCCTTCGGTACACCCGCGTGGGCACGCTCCCGAGTCCTGCTGCTGCATCTATTGACACAGACAGCAGGACTCGGTCCTGCTCCTCTGCACCTGCGTCATTGGATTTAATTGACAGCAACGGAAGCCAATGGCTGCGCTGCTATCAATCTATCCAATCAGGACACAAGACACTGGCCAGAGTTGGTGTGCTCATTCCCATCGCGGGAATTACGGGGCTCAGGTAAGTAAAAGGGGGGCTCGGGGGGGGGGCTGTTGCATGACAGGAGATTTTTCACCTTAGTGCATAGAATGCATTAAGATGAAAAACCTTGAGGGTTTACAACCCCTTTTAATTAAAATATGTAATGAAAATATGTTGATAAGGGGGGCAAAGAGGAACCGGGCAAAATATAAGAAGATTACCGTATATACTCGAGTATAAGCCGAGGTACCTAATGTTACCACAAAAACCTGGGAAAACGTACTGACTCGAGTATAAGCCGAGGGTCAACAATGCCCATTTGCACGCCTCACTGTGCCCATTGCAACTTCACTAAGCCCATTGCCACCTTACTGTTCCCATCCTCACTATGCCCATCCTCACTGTGCCCCTAGAATTAAAATTGAACATTGTAAATTGTAAATTGTACCTGAAGGCTGCGGCGTCCATCGTTTAAAACTCGCGGTCTCTTCCTGGTCTCTTCCGTGATAGGCGGAACTGTGTCTGCTGAGAATCGCCTATCACGAACATTCTCTCATCCTCACCCATCCCAGCAGACACTGTGTTCAGTTTCTGCCAATCACGGACGTCTGCTGGGAAACTGAGGATGAGAGAACGTTCGTGATAGGCGATTCTCAGCAGACACAGTTCCGCCTATCACGGAAGGGACCAGGAAGAGACTGCGAGTTTTAAACGATGGACGCCGCAGCCTTCAGGTACAATTTACAATGTTCAATTTCGCTGACTTGAGTATAAGCTGAGGGGGGGGGGACTTTCAGCCCCCAAAAAAAGGGCTGAAAATCTCGGCTTATACTCGAGTATATACGGTACATTTCAGTTTTAAAGGGCAGGATAATGTGTATGTAATCCACATCACAAACGTAAACAAGCATTAAATGTTACTAAACCCACATCATAAAAAACTATGAATAAATTGTGTATTACATGCTGTTCATACTCACTCAGTCACTATAGCTGGATACACATTATACCATTTTCTGTAGATTTTTGTCTTCAGATTTACCAAAACCATATAATATGAGGTCAAACCTTAATGCCCTGTGCACACGATCGGAATTTCCGATGAAAAAAGTCAGATGGACTTGTTTCATCGGAAATTCCAACCATCTGACTTTTTTCCATCGGTGGAAAAAAAAACGATAGGAAATTCCGATCGTCTGTGTGGAACTCCATCGAAGAAAAATCCACGCATGCTCAGACTAAATTAAGAGACGGGAGCGCTCGTTCTGGTAAAACTAGTGTTCGTAATGGAGATAGCACATTCGTCATGCTGCAAATTATTGCATCGTTAAATGTAACGCATTATTTTCTTCTTTCTAATGCTAGAACAAATTGTATTTTTCACTGCGGATATTCACACCGAGTTCTGACAAACGTATTTCTTTGTTTCTTGTGATCTCATGAATCTTCGCATTTTATTTTAAAGCCAGGTCTCCAAAATATCTTAATATTTATTTTAAGCGCGAATCGGCTAACATGTGGTAACACGGAATCAGCAAAAGCAGCCCAAAGGGTAGCGCCGTTTGATTTGAACTTCCCCTTTATAGTGACGTCGTACGGTCGGAATATGGTCTGATAGTGTGTATGCAAGACAGCTTTGAACGGAATTCCGACACAAAATTACGTCGGATTTTAGCCCATCGGAATTCCGAACGTGTGTACGCGGCATAAGAGTTTCAATTTGTATGCAGTCAAGTAGGCCCTTGTACTACATGATTTTGGTAAATCTAAAGGAAATTTGACAACAAAAGTTTATAGTGTCTATGAGATTCATTTTCTGTATTCTGCAAAAAACCTGGTTGATCCTGCTGTTCTCTATCTCCACCTTCTGTTCATGTCCCCAGTTCAGCTAGGGATTTTGCAGCTGTAGTGGCAAACGCTGCACATGCTCAGTTTTCAGTAAGTTTCTATGCTGAGCATTTCCTCCCTATCACATCTGAGCAGCCCATGTGACTATAGAGTGACATATGTGGGTGTATACACAGTGGTAAATGACAGCCCACTCACTCCCTTATCCTCCATGCCCACTAACCAGCTAAACACTATGGGAGCGGGATATTAAGGCCATAATATGCGGGAAAAACATTCACACAATTCCCCTATCAACACAGATGAGGCTGACAGGGAAATCCCTCCGCCGGGAGAAGACAGTGATTATTGCTAGCGGCTAAAGCAGCCGCTAGCGAGAATCATAAGGGAATCCGACAGGCTGGTTGTACCCAAGTTGATTGATCGATCAATTTGGTACATTCAGCTCACCCATTAACGGTTCGAATCTTGGCTGGTTCCTTCTGAATCAGCTGAGATTCGAACCGTGTATGGCCAGCCTTATTCCTGGGCAGGATATTGATTGACTTCTGCTCTGTAAGGGAATCCTGGTTGCTGCAAGCACCATCGCCATTTTCCTGCACGCTGGTTTTAAACAATGGCGATGTGGTGAAGTTCCTGTCTGATCAATATTCCAATCGCACACGTTGCTGGTAAAATGGCTCATAGAAAATAGTGGGTGCTGCAGCGATTACCAGTTGGGTCCTGAAGACATCAAACAATCGAACATACTCGCCAGCACACCAAGGATCGTCCGATTACATCCAAAAAAGTTTTATTGCTAAAAAAATAACATCACAAAAGTGCAACGTTTCGGAGTCGCACAGGATCCCTTCGTCAGGCATGTGATAACGTGTACCAGTGCATCAGAAAAATATATATACTACAGCCACCAATCAAATCATGTGAAAAAAAATAGAAAAAAGGTTACCACCCCCTCCCCGTGACGTCATTGGGCGTCAAAATCCCGCCCAAACACTTTAAAATAAAACAGCAATCAGGCAATAGAAATCAGGCAATATAGATCACTTACATAAACACTGTTGTTGCAGCCTAGTAAACACACCATAACCGCACATCTATCGTTGGTGTGCGGGTACTCCTATTGCTGGAGTGTACTCCTGTTATGTCGGGAGTACATAGCTGCCTTGGGGAAGTTCCTGATACTGCGTTTGATAAGCTGTCCGTTCACCCAAGCCTCGTGAGTTCATTACATTTACTGTTTCTTTAGAGGCAGCGGGACTGTGAAGCCCCTTCCACAATGTGTTATTTAACATTACGGAACAATGGCCCTCTGGGGATGTTAAATGAACAATTCCATTTAGAGGAGGAAGTTCTCGTATATGAAGGTTTATGGTGGTAATCCCATGCATGAATTCATCCGCTCCTATGTTCTCCATACATATGTCTGACGCTCCAGGCGAAAGAACCGCTGTGTGCGCTGGAAGCCGCCTCTCCAAGTCACAATTTTAGTTTTACATTTTCAATGTACAGAAGCTCAGCCACACAGCTAAACCAACCCATCATATACATCTATATCAACTGTTTTACCTGGCAGAATATTTGTATTTCTCTTCAATAATGTCTTGTTTTCCCACATATGCTAGCGGGCAGTCCTATTTACACTATGGCATTGCCATTGTTATGTACGGTGGGGCAATGCGGTGCTAAGGCCAGCCATACACGGTTTGAATCTTGGCCAGTTCAGCAGGCATCAGCCAAGATTCGAACCGTTAATGGGCAGGCTGAATGTACCAAGTTGATCGATTGATCAGCTTGGGCACAACCGGCCTGCCAGATTCTCTTGCAATTATCGCTAGCGGCTGCGATAATAGCTGTCGTCTCCCGGCAAGGATGCCCACCCCCCCCACCAGGAGAAAACAATTGCTTATTCCTCTGTCTTTGTTGGTGGGGGAATCGTGCGTATTTACATGGTGAGAAAGAAAGAAATTTCACCATGTATGGCCTTGCCTAAGTATTGTGTAAAGGCCCGTACACACGATCGGATTTTCCAACGGGAATTCTGTGATGGCAGGGTTTTGTCGGAAAAGGGTGGCGCTAAAGAGCTGAAAAACCACATAGTTTCATATTTGTTGGCTGACAAAGTTTTGCCGTCTGTATGCAGAATAAGTTCACGGCCAACGCCCTTCAGACAAAAGTCCTACGTTTTGTCCGACGGAAATCCGATCATGTGTACGGAGGCTTAACACTTCCAGGTGCTCATTAGCTCTCGCAGAGTTCAGATTACTCCCCCAGACAATACCTTCATCTGCTTTTCTCTCCGGAAGAATGACATCATCTACCATGTACATCCTGGACTAAGATGTCGGCTCAGAGATGACACAATCATGTAAATTCTTGTGCCTGTGCAGTTCTTGGCTGTGTTCACAAATACCTGACACCAATCAGCCCTGCTACAGCCTCCCACCTTATTACAATGTTGCCGTCTGATCACTGGAGGAGAGAAGACTGAGGAAATGTTCAGACTAATGACATCATTCCACTCTAAGCCAAGTCATTGGCGTGAAGCTCAAGGGCGGATTTTTAGTGATAAAAGGTGGAGCATGTCAGCAATTTATTGTAATGTTACTGAAAGAGACACTTTTTAGTGTATCTAAAGCAGAAAACAAAATGTTATTATATTGCAGAATTCCAGTTTTTAGATGTGGTGGTTGTATCAATTTTCAGGCTAATAACATTTCCAATAAGTATAGACAATACCTGTGGATCTTGCTATATACATATTTGGGCTGATTTACTAAAGCTGGAGAGTGCAAAATCTGGTGCAGCTCTGCATAGAAACCAATCAGCTTCCAGTTTTTTTGTCAAAGCTTAACTGAACAAGCTGAATTTAGACGCTAATTGGCTATCATGTACAGCAGCCCTAGATTTTGCATTTTTCAGTTTTAATAAATCAATCCCCTTGTCACTTACATTCTATGCATGAAGGTAAAAAGTCTTCTGGGTGCAGCTCCCCCCTATTACTTACCTGATCCCAATCGCAATCCAGTGATGTGCACGAGAGCGGCTGCTGTCCTGGCTCTGTGCCTCCTCATTGGCTCAGAGGCAGCAGGGGGAGCCAATGGCCCCCACTGCTGTCAATCACAGCCAGGGGGGGGGGGGACAGGGCAAGGGCCGAGCCCTGTTCTGTGTGTCTTATGGACACACAGAGCCAGCTCAGGAGCGAGGAACCTCAATCCATCTCTTCTCCGGTCCCCTGCCGGCGGTCTGGGCTCCTTGCCCCTGCCTAGTGCCCCCATAGCAAGCTGGTTGCTATGAAGGCACTAGGCTAGGTCTAGGAGCCCAGAACGCCGACAGGGGACCCGAGATGAGAAGAATTGGGGCTGCTCTGTGCAACGCCACTGCATAGAGCAGGGAAGCAGGTAAAAAAAAAAAAACTATGCAAGACTGAAGGTAAGGCAGGAGTGTAGATTTAATTGCACTCCAGGGAAGAGGAAGTTTTATTTCGCTTCACCCAGGCAGGTGAATGGGATGTGAGTAAGGTGGAAAGCGGATTTAAAGGGACACTGAACAATATCCTTTTTTCTTTTTTACTGTGTATTTCTGTCTCCTTGTAATATCCTCCATGAGCTCCGGAACCTCTCCTTTTCCTCGTCACTACCCTTTGCTGGAAACAAGCAGTACCTGTTAGTTGCAGTCATGTGCTCTGCTTTATGCACACTACAAATCCCATAGTTTATAGTCCCTGATCCATCTCAGGAGTGAGCAAGAGAGGGTGACTACCAGGGTTGCCAACTTTCAGTATATTTACAGTTTGTAAAATCCATAAATGTTGCATCTGTCCATGAATGTCAGTTATGAACATGCAGCCTACATGTCCGTAATGGACATTCATGGACAGAAACAAAAAGTACAGATTTTACAAACTGTTCATAAATTTACTGAAAGTTGGCAACCCTGGTGACTACATTTCTACATACAGTGGGACCATGAAGAATGAGCGTAGCCACCCTCTAACAGGAAGTCAGATCAGCAAAAAAAAAAAAAGGATTTAAGAGAGGCAATAGAAAGTTTTTTTTTTTAACCTTCCTAGCGGTATTCCCGAGTCTGGCTCGGGGTTAAATTTCAGCACCAAAAGCGGTAACCCCGAGCCAGACTCGGGCTGCATCGCAGTGATCCAGGCAGAGTTGCTTACCTTGTCCCCTGGATCCTGCGATGCCTCCCCGCTGTGTGATCGAGCCGTGTCTCCTCGCTCGATTCACACAGTGCCCGAGTGCCACCGAGCTCCGTTCCCTGCGACGTTATGACGCACGGGGACGGAGATCGGCGCCAAATTCAAAAAAGTTAAAACACAGTATACATACAGTACACTGTAATCTTACAGATTACAGTACTGTATGTAATAATTACACACCCCCCACCCCCCACCCCCCCCCCCCCCCGTTGTCCCTAGTGGTCTGCCCAGTGTCCTGCATGCACTTTTATATAATAAAAACTTTTCTTTCTGCCTAGAAACTGGAGATTGTCCATAGCAACCAAAAAGTGTCCCTTTATGTCAAAAGTGGTTTTAGACCAGCTAGAAAACAGCGATAATAAATTAGAATCACTCGCAGAATTAAGCGATAGTGATTTGTGGGGAAATTTGTCATCAAACACTGAAAAACACTTTTATTATTATTATATTATTATTTGTTATAATTATTTTATAGTTATTTATTTTATTATAATGTATAATTTTGTTTTTTGAACTTTATCATACCCGGGATGTCTACTAGACTCTGGTTTGGACAGATTTAAGTGAGTTATTCCTAAGAATTACAGGCCTGCAATATAAAACGCCAAATTTCCATGCAGAATAATGGTACCGCTTTCAGCACCTAAAATCTGACAGAATCATACCGCCAGGGAGGTTAATTAGGAATATATTTGTGAATAGATTTTTTTAATCAGTGTCACTTTAGGGGAAGCTGCTGGTTGCAGAGGCATTGGTAAGATAGCTCATGTTCACCTTAAAAAGCCAGCCGTTGACTTGCATGGAAAAGACCACAATTTTTCTTTATGGGAGTCCTCACAGCATGATGGGCGGTTTGCCTTAAACATGGCTCATGCCTTGCTGCAAGTGACCCCTCTGATCTACTACCTACTTCTCTGAAAATATAATCCTCCGCTCAGAGCCCTCCGCCTTCCGAAGGCCTGTGTGCGCCGTTTGTCATTGGCTTTATGGATAACAATGCGGTCAGTAGACAGGAGGGAGAAGCAGCGATCTTCCCTTCTATGTGGGCCAGGTGATTAAAGGACTGTCCAGAGGCACAGTCGGCAGAGAGAGGTCTCCGTGTGGGACGCCGCTCTTCTGCACGAATGAGCTATTATCGCTGTCATAATTATGACTTTGCAAGTGGCATTCCGAGGCGGAGAGAGTAGATTAAACGCTGCAGTGGAGAATCTTAATGGCGAGCCGAGGCCGCCTTTGCCGAATGTGGCTTAATAACTCAGAGAAGAGGATTTGAGGCATTTAAATAGTTTTAACGAGACTGTAACATGAGTGATGACGCAAATACTCCAGAACGCATCGGCAGCCGCTAGAATCACAATGGCTCAGGCGTGCTTTTCTTCGCTTTCATCTTGTGCTGCAGCAACAATAAACCTTGTTCTACATATTACGCTACGCATGACATGCACATTTAAAGGAGGATGACGACCTAAATTACAGGTTGGCTTATGAAAAAGAGTTACTAATGACATTCATAAATATGTGTTAAAGTTCCCTACGTTCCCTATTTTAGCTAAATTCACAATGAAACGAAAACATTTCCAGTGGGCAAAGGACCTGAAATCTGCCCACGGAACACTTTCAGTGCTGATTATTTGTTACTGCTCCGCACCCTACCTGTTTTTTGGATCATTAGACAGGGTTATTACACTGGTGACACCACCCTGAGCCCTATTTCTTATATAAGGTTAGGTCACATATGTACGTTTGTATTTGCATGTGCACGTGACAGGTACATCAGCCCATTCTTTTGAATAGGCTGCTGTACCCATGAGAAATGTTGGGAAAGAAGTCCATGGCCCTTTTACAAAAAATGTGTAGCACCTGTGAGTTCAAGGCCTACCCACCATGATGCTGCATATATGCGTTAGGCTGTCATAAAATGGGTTAAAGAGATAATGTAATTTTGGCCATTCAAAGCAAAGTGACCATGGGTTTTTAAAGGCCGTCCCAGCAGGGGCGGACTGACAACTCATGGGGCCCCCGGGCAATAGAAGATCATGGGGCCCCCTGTGTCCCCGCCCACACTCAAGCCACACCTGCACAGGGAGACACAGGGGGGGGAGGCACACAATGGACACTAGGGAGGGAGAGCACAATGGGGGACACTGGAGGGAGAGCACACACACACAGGGGGACAATGGGGAGGGAGAGCACAATGGGGAACACTGGAGGGAGAGCACACACACACAGGGGGACACTGGAGGGAGAGCACACACACACAGGGGGACACTGGAGGGAGAGCACACACACACACACAGGGGGACACTTGAGGGAGAGCACACACACACAGGGGGACACTGGAGGGAGAGCACACACACACAGGGGGACACTGGAGGGAGAGCACACACACACAGGGGGACACTGGAGGGAGAGCACACACACACGGGGACACTGGAGAGAGAGCACACACACACACACACACAGGGGGACACTGGAGAGAGAGCACACACACACAGGGGGACACTGGAGGGAGAGCACACACACACACACACACAGGGGGACAATGGGGAGGGAGAGCACAATGGGGAACACTGGGGGGAGAGCACACACACACAGGGGGACACTGGAGGGAGAGCACACACACACAGGGGGACACTGGAGGGAGAGCACACACACACAGGGGGACACTGGAGGGAGAGCACACACACAGGGGGACACTGGAGGGAGAGCACACACACACACACACAGGGGGACACTTGAGGGAGAGCACACACACACAGGGGGACACTTGAGGGAGAGCACACACACACAGGGGGACACTGGAGGGAGAGCACACACACACAGGGGGACACTGGAGAGAGAGCACACACACACACACACACACGGGGGGACACTGGAGAGAGAGCACACACACACACACACACACGGGGGGACACTGGAGGGAGAGCACACACACACAGGGGAACACTGGGAGGGAGAGCACACACGGGGACACTGGAGGGAGAGCGCGCGCACACACAGGGGGACACTGGAGGGAGAGCGCACCCACAGGGGGACACTGGAGAGAGAGCACACACACAGGGGGACACTGGAGGGAGAGCACACACACAGGGGGACACTGGAGGGAGAGCGTACACAGGGGGACACTGGAGGCAGAGCGCACACACACAGGGGGACACTGGAGGGAAAGCGCACACACACACAGGGGGACACTGGATGGAGAGCGCACACACACAGGGACACTGGAGGGAGAGCGCACACACACAGGGGGACACTGGAGGGAGAGCGCACACACACATACACACAGGGGGACACTGGAGGGAGAGCGCACACACACACACAGGGGGACACTGGAGGGAGAGCGCATACACACACAGGGGGACAGTGGAGGGAGAGCGCACACACACAGGGGCACACTGGAGGAAGAGCGCACACACACACACAGGGGGACACTGGAGGGAGAGCGCACACACACACAGGGGGACACTGGAGGGAGAGCGCACACACACACACACAGGGGGACACTGGAGGGAGAGCACACACACACACACACATACAGGGGGACACTGGAGGGAGAGCGCACACACACACAGGGGGACACTGGAGGGAGAGCGCACACACACACAGGGGGGACACTGGAGGGAGAGCACACACACACAGGGGGACACTGGAGGGAGAGCACACACACAAAGGGACACTGGAGGGAGAGCACACACACACAGGGGGACACTGTGGGGGTGGGGGGGGGGGCAGGAGAGTATCATGGCTGGGCCTTCCTGCGGTCAAGGTGGGGCCCGGGCCCCATGCATCTGTACTCGGCCCCCCCCCCCCATGACGGACCTGGTGTCTCAGCTTCACTCACCCCACCGATGCCGATAATAATACTGCTAACGGCGCGCTGCTCCCCGCCAGTGTTCCTCCTCTCTTCTCGTCCGTCCCAGGTGATGTCACGACGCATACAGTACAAGCATCTGGGACAGACAGGAGGGAAGAGGAGGGGCCGGCGGGGAGCAGCGCGCCGTTAGCAGTATTATTCTCTGCATAATCGACAATGTCATTACTACAGCTGCTTCAAGTGGCCCCTCATGGGGCCAAGTCCGGGCCCCTAATGGCCTCTGGCCCTTGGTTTGTGCCCGAGTGCCCGACTGGTCAGTCCGCCCCTGCCTCCCAGTTATTCTTGCCTTCTCTGCAGGTGACACTGAAACTCATTTTGTCACATGGAGGCAATGGTGACACCACCATGTCTCAAGGTTGGGTGCTAAACCTATTATTTATTATGGGTACTTATATAGTGCCGTCAATTAAAGCAGCACTTTACATATATATATTGTACATTCACATCAGTCCCTACCCTCAAGGAGCTTACAATCTAAGGTCCCTAACTCACATTCATACATACACATACTAAGGCTAGTTTAGACAGGAGCCAATTAACCTACCAGCATGTCTTTGGAGTGTGGAAGGAAACTGGAGTACCTGGAGGAAACCCACACAGGCACAGGGAGAACATGGAAACTCCAGACAGGTAGTGTCATGCTTGGGATTTGAACTATAGACCCTAGTGCTGCCAGGCAGAAGTGCTAACCACTTAGCCACGGTGCTGCCCACCTGTAAATTGTCAATGTCCCCGCCCTCCACCTTAAAGTAGAACTATAGGCAAAACTTTTTTTTTTCATTCTTGTAGGAGGGAGGGTTAACGCCCCTGTCAGGTTTTTTTTGGTCCCCTTAGGAAGATTTCCCTTCACTTCCTATCTCACTGCCAAAACAGGAAGTGAGAGGAAATCCCTGCAAATTGGCGGAATCAATTGGAACCCCCAGGTCACCAGAACTAGTGTCCCCATTGGGAGATTTCTCCTCTGTTATGCCCCGTACACGCGATCAGTTTTACTGATGAAAACAGTCCGATGGAATTTTTTCATCGGGCAAACCGATCTTGTGTGGGCCCCATCGGTGAGAAAAAATAGAACATGTTTTAAATTTATCCGATGGAAAAAAAAACGATAGCAAATTCCGATCGTCTGTGTGGAACTCCATCGGAGAAAAAACCCATGCATGCTCAGAATCAAGTCGACGCATGCTCAGAAGCATTGAACTTCATTTTTCTCGGCTCGTCTGAGTGTTTTACATCACGGCGTTTGGGACGGTCGGATTTTAGACTGATGGTGTGTAGGCAAGACTGATGGAAGTCAGCTTCATCGGATTTCAGATGGAAAAATCCTTCGGATTTGAATCCATAGGAAATCCGATCGTGTGTACAGGGCTTAAATGTTCTGGGGGCAACCCAAAATTTTTGATTTTCTTTACTTTCATTTTTGATAATAAAGGTAAACAGGACAAATAGAGAGGGTAAATCTCTCTAACAATTGCATTTAGTTGTACTTCAAAGCTCCTTGTTTTTTCTCCAGTACCAGCAAAGGAAGGAGCAAGGCCAGATCGCTAATATTGTTCATATAACTAAGTCGGGTGGAGGAGCTTTAGATACACACTATCACTTTTCCCTGAATAGCCAAAATTACGGTGACCCTTTGAAAAGCTGACATTCCCATTGAAAGTCTAATTTCAACATTTAGCTGGTAACTCTATATTAAGGCGGAATGGATAAGACACAATGGGAGAGGGACATTGCTGCTCACCCCGATGTCAGATGAATGGGATGTTCCCCCAAGTGGGGTTTTTAGGCAGCTCAATTCAAAAATTGATGACAATGTATGTAAGAAAAATGGATTTATTAAAATTCAAAGGAAATTGATGATACAGATTTAAGATATGAGTTCTGGTAACATGTCATTGAACACAGTTGCAAACACTGAAAGTGGTCATACAGCTTAACACAATTGTATGTGAAACTATGTAGCATAGGATATGGTGAATTCTTGTAAACTGCACCCCCTTTCGGCGCCATTCCAGTGCGTGGGGAATCCACACGACCAGGAGGGTGTTTTGAGACCCCGGGGCATCTTCCGTTGGAAATTTTTGGTAAAAATGTTCAGTGTCTACACACGATAAATTGCAACACCGAAACCTCTGAAGAAGACCCATGGAAAGGGTCGAAACGCGTTAGAAAGTGCTACATAGTTTCACATACAATTTTGTTAAGCTGTATGACCACTTTCAGTGTTTGCAACTGTGTTCAATGACATGTTACCAGAACTCATATCTTAAATCTGTATCATCAATTTCCTTTGAATTTTAATAAATCCATTTTTCTTACATACATTGTCATCAATTTTTGAATTGAGCTGCCTAAAAACCCCACTTGGGGGAACCTCTATATTAAGGCAATATCAGAAAATATCAGCTAAGATTAAAAATAATTTCAACACACCTACATGTAATGGCTAATTTTTATTTTATTTTATGAGCAATAATACTTGGAAAAACTGCAAATACAGTGCCTTGAAAAAGTATTCATACCCCTTGAAATTTTCCACATTTTGTCATGTTACAACCAAAAATGTAAATGTATTTTATTGGGATTTTATGTGATAGACCAACACAAAGTGGCACATAATTGTGAAGTGAAAGGAAAAATGATAAATGGTTTTCAATTTTTTTTACAAATAAATATGTGAAAAGTGTGGTGTGCATTTGTAGTCAGCCCCCTGAGTCAATACTTTGTAGAACCCCCTTTCACTGCAATTACAGCTGCAAGTCTTTTTGGGGATGTCTCTACCAGCTTTGCACATCTAGAGAGTGAAATATTTGCCCATTCTTTTTTGCAAAATAGCTCAAGCTCTGTCAGATTAGATGGAGAGTGTCTGTGGACAGCAATTTTCAAGTCTTGCCACAGATCCTCAATTAGATTTAGGTCTGGACTTTGACTGGGCCATTCTAACATGTGAATATGCTTTGATCTAAACCATTGCATTGTAGCTCTGGCTGTATGTTTGGGGTCATTGTCCTGCAGGAAGGTGAACCTCCGCCCCAGTCTCAAATCTTTTGCAGACTCTAAAGCCCTGTACACACGATCGGATTTTCTATGGATTCAAATCCGATGGATTTTTCCAACGGAATTCCGATGAAGCTGACTTCCATCAGTCTTGCCTACACACCATCAGTCAAAAATCCAACCGTCCCAAAGGCCGTGACGTAAAACACTCAGACGAGCCAAGAAAAATGAAGTTCAATGCTTCTGAGCATGCGTCGACTTGATTCTGAGCATGCGTGGGTTTTTTCTCCGATGGAGTTCCACACAGACGATCGGAATTTGCTATTGTTTTTTTTTTCCATCGGATAAATTTAAAACATGTTCTATTTTTTCTCACCGATGGAAAAAAGACCGATGGGGCCCATACACGATCGGTTTGTCCGATGAAAAAAGTCCATTGGGCTGTTTTCATCGGTAAAACCGATCGTGTGTACAGGGCATAACAGGTTTTACTTTTAAGATTTCCCTGTATTTGGCTCCATCCATCTTCCCATCAACTCTGACCAGCTTCCCTGTCCCTGCTGTAGAAAATCATCCCCACAACATGATGCTGCCACCACCACCATGTTTCCACAGTGGGGGTGGTGTGTTCAGGGTGATGCGCAGTGTTAGTTTTCTGCCACACATAGCGTTTTGCTTTTAGGCCAAAAGGTTTAATTTTGGTCTCATCTGACCAGAGCACCTTCTTCCACATGTTTGCTGTGTCCCCCACATGGCTTCTCCCAAACTGCAAAAGGGACTTCTTATGGCTTTCTTTCAACAATGGCTTTCTTCTTGCCACTCTTCCATAAAGGCCAGATTTGTGGAGTGCATGACTAATAGTTGTTCTAACCCTGTTTTAAACTTCTCTACAACTTTATCCCTGACCTGTCTGGTGTGTTCCTTGGCCTTCATGATGCTGTTTGTTCACTAAGGTTCTTTAACAAACCTCTGAGGGCTTCACAGAACAGCTATATTTATACTGAGATTAAATTACACACAGGTGGACTCTATTTATTAATTAGGTGACTTCTGAGGCAATTGGGTCCACTAGATTTTAGTTAGGGGTATCGGAGTAAAGGGGGCTGAATACAAATGTATGCCACACTTTTCAGATATTTATTTGTAAAAAGTTTTGAAAACCATTTATCATTTTCCTTCCACTTCACAATTATGTGCCACTTTGTGTTGGTCTATCACATAAAATCCCAATAAAACACATTTACTTTTTTGGTTGTAAAATGACAAAATGTGAAAACTGTCAATGGGTATGGATACTTTTTCAAGGCACTGTAGTTTTTTTTTTCATATTTTGGTCAAAAACAGTGACTTAAAACTGATGTCCTGGCACAGAAACTTTAATTTAAATATATTCTTTCTTGGCCCTAATAAAGAATATAAATCCACTTTGTGTGCACCAAATCCACTGCAATTGTGATCTGCAGTGGGTATCAATGTTAAGTTACCAACACCCCAAACACAGTGTGTTTGCCCGCACGGCATGGTACAGAGGTGCAATGCGATCCAGTTTCAGTGCATTTCCAATCAGTAATGCATACAATACTTTTGGTGTGGGTTAGTGTGATTTGAGCCCATTCAGAATTAAAATCGCACCTGCACTGAGCCACATGTGAATCACACAGGAACACGCAGCAGCACGATCCTGTGCAATTCCTAATGGAAACCAGCCCTTAGCCTGTTTTTTTTTTAATTTCCCTTTTTTTTTTTTTTTTTGCCTTGTGCAACATTTAGGACAAAGCTGTCGCAAACACAGGATGGATGCCATCTGACAAATTGGTGTTCATGCGTAGTTGAAGTTTGATCATTTGGGAACAAACATCCCCTCTATTGACTCATCACAATATGAACTGCTGCCCTCAATTCTTTCCAATCAGTGTTACATTCCAAGAGAAGCAAACTTTTGCGAGTTCCCAAGTTACATGTGGAATTACTTTAACTGGGACAGTGTCACCTTTAAATAGGTTATCGTTTGACAGTTCAATGAGGACTTTTTCACGTCTGTAAATGCTCCCATTAATGTAAAGGCTGCTATTAATTACTTTACCCTTTGAAACTTCAAAGACTTTTCCAAGATCTATCTGCTAGTTATACATATAATACGGAATGTGAATGCTTAAAGGGACTCTTTCACTTTAACCATGTAGGACAAAGTGACAGTGCCTCCTTAAAGGCCACCTCTCAACCCAAGTGACATTCCCCGTGCATCTCTGCTTCGCAATCCTAATGGATGTTATCAAAGCTTACATGATATTATTAGCCCTTTGTCAGCTTTCGGGCTTGATGATTGGCTGCCAGTTCTGAACACTACATAGGCATATGCTCCCCCCATACCTGGAATATATTCATTAGAGCAGCGGAGAACATGTGGAGGGGCAAAGCAACAGAGTCTAAAGGACGTCTGCCATTAATTACGTTACCCTTTAAAACTTCAAAGAGACTTATCCAAGACGTATCCGCTAGGACCTCATGTATATGTGTATATATATATATATATATATATATATATATATATATACACACATATATATATAATTTTTTTTAAATTAAGAAAATACACTACTTCGGCGAGCTCACTGGCTCCAGCAAGGCTGCTCCCATAAAACGAGGACCCATCCAATGATTAAGAGCTCAAAATACTATAACAGTTCTGTAGCAACATCACATTTAAAAAGCCACCCTGTTACAAATGCCACAAGCCTTCATCAGGGTTATAAAAAGAGTAAAAATATTAACATATTGAAAAAAACTATACTTATGTATAAAAAATTAAGAATAATAATATGAAAAAAGGTGATATAGTATAAAAAAAACTGTGAAAATCCTACTTGACTTGTCATATTGAACCTCTGACTTCAGTACAGTACTTTGAGTCACTAATCCAACATAAGTGAAGATAGGGACCTATGACTCTTCTTCCTCTTTCGTGATCTATATATATATACATACGCACTATTTTGTCAAAAGTATGCCTGCCAAAGTCAAGTCAAATTCCTCCACCCCAAACTCACTCATCCATGTCTTAATGGACCTTGCCTTGTGCACTGGTGCGCAGTAACGTTGGAACAGAAAGGGGCCATCCCCAAACTGTTCCCACAAAGTTGGGAGCATGAAAGTGTCCAAAATGTGTTGGTATGCTGACGCCTTAAGAGTTCCCTTCACTGGAACTAAGGAGCCAAGCCCAACCCCTGAAAAACAAACCCACACCATAATCCCCCCTCCACCAAATGATTTGGACCAGTGCACAAAGCAAAGTCCATAAAGACATGGATGAGCGCGTTTGGGGTAGAGGAACTTGACTGGCCTGCACAGAGTCCTGACCTCAACCCAATAGAACACATTTGGGATGAATTAGAACAGAGACTGCAAGTCAGGCCTTCTTGTCCAACTTCAGTGCCTGACCTCACAAATGCACTTCTGGAAGAATGGTCAAACATTCCCATAGACTAGGGTGACCACGTGTCCCGGATTGCCCGGGACAGTCCCGCATTTTGCTTGTCTATCCCGGGCACATTCATTCCAGGACAATACAGTGTGCCAGAATGAAACTGACACAGCCACTCCCCGGGCCAATCTGATGCCCTCAAAAAAGGCCACCACATCACCGCTTTACTCACTGACAGTACTTGTTCTGGCCGGGAATGCCTGGAGCAGCACAATCCCGCCCCCTGCTTGTGATTGGAGAAGTCATAAATCCCACCTCTTGTGTCCAATCACTGTTCTCTGATTCGTTACAGCACAAGCTGATTTTTGGGAAGGGAGGGTGTCCCTGAATGGTAGTTTGAAAATGTGGTCACCCTACCATAGACACACTCCTAAACATTGTGGACTGCCTTCCCAGAAGAGTTGAAGCTGTTATAGCTGCACAGGGTGGGCCAACTCAATATTGAACCCTACAGACTAAGACTAGGTTGTCATTAAAGCGCATGTGCGTGTAAATAATAATAATATAATAATAATATAGTTTGTGTAGATATATATATATATATATATATATATAGACATACTGTATATACTGTATATACTGTATATATATATCTATCTAGATATACATATATATATATATAGATATATATAGATATAGATAGATATATATATATATATATATATATATATATATATATATATAGATAGATAGATAGATAGATTTATACCGTATATATATATATATATATATATATATATATATATATATAGATAGATAGATAGTCATATTAACCTTGTTTGGTTTTAGTGACTCAGATAGTATTGAAGGCAGATTGGTCAGAATAACATCAAGTCAACTAGAATTTTCATAGGATCTGAGCAATGGCAGTGCTTACTTTTGTTCTAAGTGCAGGAGACTAGAGAAAAGTACTGTAGTAAAAATACTTGAATAATAGTAACTTCAGCTTTTTAAAAATACCTCAAACCAGTATTATATGGCGGTTGAGCACACTAGATAAAGTCAGCTTTGCAGCGGGGGTGACTGCTGAGAGGGGGAGAAAAACACCGGCAGGCATAGAGAAAGGAGAGAGCTCCTCATGGGTGTGACCAGTGCAACAATGAGAGAGAGGGCTAATAGGCCAAAGAATGAACAGCAGGCAGGATAGTGGCATGGAGTTTAAAGAAATGCAGTCTCACCCTTTTATGTTATGCAGTTATAAGTGTAGCGACCTCACCTCTCACTCCCTCTTTCTCTTCTCGGTCAATGGCTCTCGTCTAGGGGACAAGGGAAGAGAGTGTGACCAGGGCAGGACTTAGGGTGGTGGGGGCCCCTGGGCTTGAGTCACATTTTCGGGCCCTACCTTCTATACATTACTTTAAATAGAACAATTCAATTAAAAATTAAAGAGGAAGTAAACCCCGGCCGATTTTTGTAGTTTTTCAATTATTAAGTTATAACAGCTCATCGCAATGCAATGAATATATATATATCCCCCAAAAACGAGGCCTGCAAATACCTTTTTTAGGATGGTTTCGTTCTCTGTATTTCCGGGTATCTCAAGCGCCATTCGTACTGCTGTTATGTGATTCAAATTATGACGTCGCTTCTGCCCTTACTGTGTCCCTGTCAGTAATCTCGCGCATGCGCCGTTGCGCCGTAACCATTCGTTGCTGTGTCTGCGGCTGCTGTTTTCTTTCACTCCCCTTTTGTGACGTCTTCTTTAGTCACACGGGGGAGTATCAGGAAGAGTGTAAGGAGCTAAACAATGCGAGACTTCTCCTCTGTGCCGGACAGAGGGGAAGTTCTCACAGACTGCATTCCGGCAAGCTTTAAATGCCGGTTTAGAGGGGCTAATGTGCGCAAGCGCGGGCCCCCTATTGGGCGGGGCCCATGGGCTTGAGCCCAGTCAAGCCCAATGGTAAGTCTGGCCCTGAGTGTGATGCACCACCAGCTCGTATCCTCTTGTGTGTAGAGGGGTGAGCTATACCATTTACCTTCGGGCCCGTGTCCCCGTCCAGAGCCAAAACTTCCCTTGAGGATGACTCCCACCTTCCCAGAAAGTCAAGTTCCACAGCACTGAAAGTCCAACACTTATTTATTCTTCAGAGCAATAAATAGTCCTTTGAGAGCGACTGGTCAGACACAGAACAGTTCAGGCAAAGTGGGGAGGAGGTCCAGGCACAATCCTATCAATGAAACTAAACTGTTAGGACTTCACAACAGTTATGGTGCACAGTCGCTGCCACCGACCGTGAGGTTGGTCCCTGCCACAGACCTGATGAAATAAGGTCCCTGCCACAGACCTGGTTGTTGGGTCTCTTCCACCAACCTGATTCACGTTGGGTCCCTGCCACAGACCATGAGAACGTGTGCTACCTTCAAAAAGTTGTGAGGGAGAAGACATCCATCCGGACGGTCACCAGAGGCCCCACCTTCACCAAATTGCTGCAATAGATCTTCGGGAAGGGTAACCTCTCTGGTCCCCCTCGTCCTAGATTCGGGATCCCTCACTCGGTGGACCCCTAGGATTCCTCGATCCCTCGCGGGACCCAGTCAAAGGTACTGGGCCCCAGGCCTTCTCAAGCAGTACCTTACCCCACCGAAGGTGCCTGGGATGGCATTCAATCCCCTACGCCCAGGCCAAGGGCACCTGGGCGCGGACGAACCGGAACAGCAGTCCCAGGCTGAAGGTGCCTGGGATTCCTACCCCGTGTGGAAGATAGCCGCCCTTTTATATCCTCTCCCAGCAGGCACAGCGGGTCCCCCCCCCCCCGCCGTACCACCGCCGAGAGAGGACACAAAAAGTCACAACCTTCAACGATGGTTCAACCCCAGTCTATGGCGACAGCGCCACCTATAGGCTGCAAGGAACTAGGCACTATTGATCTCCTCCACAGGAAAATATAGTCCATAGATCCTAACAATAGTGCATCTGAGCCTGATTACTCTCAGACACCTGCCCCCTAAATGTAACACACCCGCTACATAAGGATGAAAGAATGCATGCAACGCAAAAGCAATGCAACTTACAAATGCTGCGGCAGGTAAAACAATTTATAAATACGTGTTTCAGCTGCTGTTTAGCTGCTTGGTTGAAATTGCAGGAATTGAAGTGGCTCCTTTAAATAAATACACATCTGCACTAATTGACTGTGTATTTGTGCTTTTTTGGAACTTCTGCAGAGAGAGATTTTGGTTATTTCTTGCCACTTTTTAAACCATTGGTGTGCTGTTTGCAGAAAATGTTTCAGGCAAACCGGGTCTCCAGTGCCTGGCCCTGTGTCACCTAACTCTAGGGCAGGCTGCGGCCTCTCCTTTCACACTCTGGAAGTTTACATGTGACCTTGTCCTCCAGAGCAGACCGTTCTCCGCCACCTTGACGGCCACGCTCTTCATCTCTGCTATATTAGTGAGATGGACCGCAGTGTTCTGCACTCAGATCCCTCATCAATCTTACTAACAGTCTGCATTAGCAGCAACTCTGCCTTCTGCCATTAACCAATTCATTCTCCTTCATTAGCAATGCCACATTTTAATTCTCCTTCCACGCTGCCTTTCTTTGCACTTTCTTTCCTCTCCACATGTAGCAAAGAACTGCTGAGTGCTTAATTTATCCACCCCACCTCTGGCTTGCTTTGAGGACTCTCATTGCACCCTAATCCCTGTGGCTGGATACCCTAGCTATAGGTGTATGCCCTCGCCATCTACTGGCTAATAATGGGAATTGCAGTGTAACTATGCATCGGCAGATGTGTGGCAGTACCAATTAAAAAATCAGGTAAGTGCATGAGGTCTTGTAGCACTTCAGTATCTTATTTTGGAAATCTGTTGGTTATGACCCCTTTATCACTTTTCCGGTTCTGTTGTGTGTCTGTGTATAGCGTGCCACAGCTTTCTGCCTGTGATATGGCTCTGCCTGAACGTTTCCTGCCCTCTGGTAATCATGACATGAATGTATGATAGCTGGGAGGGAGGGAGAACGCCCACAATAGTCACTCTAGAGAATGTAATGCTTAAAGAGACCCATTCATAGGTGGCGACTTCACTGTGCTCCCCTGCTGCTCTGTTGAAGGCCATGGTAAATGCCATATTTTTTCAGTTATGCGGGCGCATTTGAGCTCCTCCCATGATTCAGTGCTCAGGTCTGAGGAGCCAATTGCATGGCTTGTACTTGCAATGGAGGAACAGAGCAGTGGGGAAGTCTTCTTCCCCATTTCATGTATTTTGGTTGGTTTAGTCATAGCTAGACCATCTCCACTTATTCCATGTTCTTTCCATCAGTGTTAGTTATTCACAGAGACAGGGCTTTGGAAAGTCATTGTCTTCTTACATTTTAAACGGCTGGAAAAACATGATCTGTACCAGTGGCGACTGGTGCTAAACTTTTGGGGGGTGGCAAACACCCCCCCAGGTCCACACTCATGCTCCATGGTCCCCCCATACTCATCCCTCCATGGCATGGTCCCCCCACGGCTTCCTTGGCTTCTTCTCCTCCTGGCCAACCCGATCCGCCTCCTGTCCTGATTGGCCGGGAGGAGAAGCTGGGAGACAATAGTGAATACTGATCCGCTATTGTCACATGTGGGTCAGTTCTGCACCCTGAGCTCAACCTTTTTCAGGCAAATTGGAGCCTTGGGCTCTAATCATGTGCTTGGAGAAAGAAAAAAACTCCCTGCATGCAAACCGCTCCGCTCCTGATCTGTACTGTAATTAGCTGAAGCAACATTGTGTTGGATTCAACTTCTGTGTCTTATTGAAGAGTTAAGCTGCCTGTGGATGGTGCCAAGTCAGCAGGTGACTATACTGTCCAGTTTGAGTTTGAGGAGGTATATCAATGCATAAAGCAAAACTGAACAGGAAGTGCGACAAAGATGAGTATACATGTAAGGGGGTGGGGGGTATGCTGTCACTTTGCCTTGAAAGACTCTTTAGAACCACCTTGTGTGTGTTTGAATGTTGTGAGTCTCAATAGGGAGTCAACAGTGAATCATTGGTAAGATTGGCAGTTTGCCATTTACAGCATATCTATAAAAGCTATTGAACTTGGCAAGTGTAATATTAGCATTATCGTAAAGACAGCAAGTGTTTGTAAGCCTTGAATTTCCCATCTCAGAATAGGAAATCCAGATCTTGGGCAAATGACTGCGAATGTGACTGGATTGGTCGAACATGTGCGTGCGCCTAAAAGTTATTCATAATTTGTTCCCTGAGTGTTGCGCTACATCCCACACATATGCAAATGAGCATAAATAAGCACCCAAGGTGTGAAGAAACAAGGTGTGAATGGCGTCAATGTGATGTTAAATCAGGGGAAAGCAAAGTCCCCACCTTGTTTTCCAGAGGAGCGTTGTGCAATCCACACAGTGATAAACTTCACCGCCTTTTACCAAACTGCAAACTTGCAGAAAAAAAAAAAAAAAACATGATAAATGACGTTTTCTTCCCTAACAATAATAGATAGCCTTTTGACTGCGGCATTCACAATAAAATTAGGCAAAGTTATGGGAACCAGATTTTTTTTCATTCGTTTTCCGTTTCCTCCACTGGTTCCTGCTCTTGTGGTCGGACCGCTGGGAAATTTTCTCCTGAGCGCTAATGATGCGGCCGTGCTGCTGAGACAGCTTAAATATTACAGTGTTGGTGATAAATCACCAGCAAGGTGCAGAAGAGACGTTTTTTATATCTTAAACTATTTATAGGTTTTCTCTACCAGGACGTCCAATTCTGTTAGTGCTGTGTTAGTGTATATATTATACAGGGGCAGCCGACTTTTATTCTTTTGTGTTGGGGTTTTGGTCATCGTAGGTGGCGCCGTAGGACCTGGGGCTCTGGGGGGGGGGGGGGGGGGGCACATGACTAGAATTCTGGGCTGCCATTATGTTATATGAAAGCATTAAAGGAGAAGTATGGAATATGAAAAAAAAATCATACACATACACACCTCCATGCTGCAGCATCAGTGTCAAGTTGCGCAGTTCTTGGTCTGCTCCAAGCGGAGAGCAATGCCTGTCAGTGTTTACTCAATTTACAAAAATTCTTGTACGACAGAATACAACTTCAGAAGTAATTTGATGTAATGTAAAGCTTAGGCTCCATGCCCACAAGGAGCTTCAAAAAACGCCAGAACAAAATGAGTAACGACTGTCTTTTTCTCAGCAGATAAAAGCTGGCAGCAGGGAGAGGGGGAGAGACCAGCTTTCAGCTGCTGGAGGAGGAGAGACACAATTGCCATCACTAATCCCCCTCTCTGTGTGGGCCCCCATGTGTGCTCGGGCCCCCTACAAGAGGACCGGTGGTTCCCCCCCCTATCAGTAGCCCTGACACTGCTCCTTTATACAGTGTAGTAAGTGAGCATTGTCACCCAGGAAATGGGTAACTGGCAGGACAACTAGGTGAAAATAAAGCAAAAACAGTCTGAAAGCAAACTAATGCAGCCACCACCCTGTGCTAAAGTGCCCCCTTGTTGAGGGAACGTGGCTTGGTATGGTTCAGGATGATGAGCGGCCACCCCCCTTTCCTGATAAGGGTCTGGTATGGATTTTATGGGGTGGGGGGGGCACTCAGTTTTTGTAAATGTTTTTAATGCTGCCATTCTTTTTCTTTCCCTAAGAACCGAGTCATAGGTTGTTAAGGAAAATGGCGGCCTGCTCCTTAGCATGCTGCTAAACGCGAATATGATCGTTTTTGTTCTGGCATTTTCTGACGTTTTTTGAAGCTCCTAGTGGGCTTTATATTACATCACATTACTTCCGAAGTTGTATTCTGTCGTACGAGAATTTTTGTAAATTGAGTAACTTCTTCATTTTCGATATGGAGACTAGCATGTGAAGAAAACAGACAATGATTCGTCCAATAATTTAATCATGGGTACAACCCTTAACGGCAGTGTACAACTCTGCAGAGCTCTGCTTTGGTCAGAATGCCGACCTCCGTCACCCAGTTTCAGAATTCTGTTCTGTGAAATATAGGAAAGGGAAAATAAGGACAGGGAATGATAGTCCATATACTTATTATTTCATTTCAAATATAATTGGACTTAATGGTGTTTTTATACTAGCCTATCAACATGTAACAGTCAAACTCTACAAAATCCATATAATTGAGGTTAGAAAACACCTTTCATGCTTCTTTCTTCAAAATGTTTCTACATGCTGGGATAATGTAGGTTTATGTGAATGTAGCCTAAGCTGCATAATATATTGGCTTCAGCCAAAGTTAAATATGCATATGTTCAGTGACAGCTAAGGGACATGCACACGGGCAGAAACAGTGCAGCTGTTATAGGTGGTTTTATTTATGCCTCTGAAAGTAGCTCATGGTTATTTAATATGCACATTCACATTGTGTCATTTACAGGCCTATTTTAGAGAGGCGTTCGGGGCATAAAAAAATGGCCGAAACCTACATTCAGAGAAGGGTTTTCTGCATAAATTACATCCATACGCATGTAAACGTGCCTAAACCTGCGCCTATACCAGCCAATTGAATACGTTTACACTCAACTAAACACAATAGTGCATAAGCGCACATAAAAAGACGGCATTGGAGTCATTTTTTCTGACAACCTCTGGCAGCATATTTGGAGAATTTTTCCATACGGCCGTGCACATGAGTCCTTGTAGTGTTACTAAACCCAGGACCCTGGATTTTTTATATCTGGTCTCCCACAGTACACAGAATATGGACATGCAATTATTTTAGTAAATATAAATTGCTAAATACCTTTTCTCATCAGCAGTATATAGCAGTCTTGTGACTTCTATCTGTGTCTGGTTAAAGCTTGTAGGAGGTGATTTTATTCTCCCTTGATTGTCATATGAGGCTGCAGGACCCCTGACCCTCTGTCTGGACAGTAGTGATTGGCCCTGTGCTGATCACATGCACCCTCCCCAGGAAAAAAATAACTCTCTTGCAATACACACCAAACTGAGCATGTGCAGAGTGCCCCCAAGGCACTCTGCACATAAAAAGAACGACGTGAAAAACGACGTGAAAAAATAGAGCAGGTTCTAATTTTTTTTAGGCCATTTTTCACGTCGTTAAAGATGCTCTAGAGCCTACACACGATCGTTTTTAATAACCTATGAAAAAAATGGCATTTTTCACGCCATGAAAAACGGTCGTGTGTACGCGGCATCAGCCTTTGACACTCAAAATTGAGCTCAGGTACATCCTGTTTCCACTGATCATCCTTGAGATGTTTCTACAACTTGATTTGAGTCTACCTGTGGTAAATTCAGTTGATTGGACATGATTTGGAAAGGCACACACCTGTCTATATTAGGTCCCACTTTTAACCGTGCATTTCAGAGCACAAACCAAGCCATAAAGTTCAAGGAATTGTCTGTAGACCTCAGAGACAGGAAGGATTGTATAGAGGCACAGATCTGGGGAAGGGTACAGAAAAGTTTCTGCAGCATTGAAGGTCCCGATGAGCACAGTGGCCTCCATCTGTAAATGGAAGAAGTTTGGAGCTCCGACGTTTCTCTGTGGAAAGAGGAGAGCCTTCCAGAAGAACATTCATCTCTGCAGCACTCCACCAATCAAGCCTGTATGGTAGAGTGGCCAGATGGAAGCTACTCCTCAGTAAAAGGCACATGACAGCCCGCCTTGAGTTTGCCAAAAGGCACCAGAAGGACTCTCAGACCATTAGAAACAAATTTCTCTGGTCTGATGAAACAAAGATTGAACTCTTTGGTCTGAATGGCAAGCGTCATGTCTGGAGGAAACCAGGCACCGCTCATCACCTGGCCAATATCATCCCTACAGTGAAGCATGGTGGTGGCAGCATCATGCTGTGGGGATGTTTTTCAGTGGCAGGAACTGGGAGACTAGTCAGGATCGAGGGAAAGATGAATGCAGCAATGTACAGAGACATCCTTGATGAAAACCTGTTCCAGAGCGCTATAGACCTCAGACTGAGGCGAAGGTTCATCTTAAGCACACAGCCAAGATAACAAATAAGTGGCTAGGGGATAACTTTGTAAAACAACACAGGGGCCAGGCGGATAAATGTATTTAAAGTTGCACATAAAGAATATATAATGTACTCCAACCGTTGCTCCTAAACTCAAAGGACCAGCTGAGATAGATTAGGAAATTCAACACAGGGAGCGCTGTTTCTGTAAATTAGTTGTAACAAACAATGGAATTAAAAGTTTCAATCTTTAATGGCAATAGTATCAATTCATGTAACAAATGTCAAATGATACAGTATCTCACAAAAGTGAGTACACCCCTCACAAGAAAAAGGGATGAATGGCGGTCACATACCCTAATGCTGTGGAGGAGGGTTGGCGAACCCGGAGAAATGCAGGCTTCGCTCACGGGTCTCAAGCAGTGCCAGATGGAAGGAGGCTGTTGGCAAATCCGAAGCTCCTGGATGGAGGTTGGGTGCCCAGGAGGAGCACAAATTTCCGGTGGTCGGGGAGATAGTACAGGACTGGTCGGTCCCAATCTGTGGGAGAACGACAGGAGCAGACAAAGGAGCTTGCATCCGCGTCCGTGTATTAGAAGGCAGCAGTAATCACAAGCGGGCTCAGTCCAACTGGGAAATGGATTGGAAGGTGTGGAGAAATGCCAGAGCTCAATCAAGGACTACATGTTTTGGGGATTAACCCCTTCCTCGGGTCACATGATCTAAGCCGGCAAGGAGTGGAGATATAAATACTAGTATTAGAGGGTGGGACAACCATTACATCCCACACATATTACCTTCAGTATATGCAAAAAAGGAGACAATCAAACAGCATATATAACACTAACTATAAAAACCATTGGCAGATGCCAATGCATAATAGGATGATAAAATAAATAAATAAATAAATAAATTATTAAAATTGAGACATTATGTGTCAATATTATGTGATAAATATCTAAAAACAAAGAAACAAAATAACCAAATCATCTGTAAGGCCTCATGCCCACGGACGTTTTTACAGCCGTGTTTTTTACAGCTTAAAAACGCCTATCCATTATTGTATACATTTTTCAACCATATTTAAAAAAACAAAAAAAAAAAAACCACCGGAGCTCAAAAACGCAATCGCTGCGTTTTTGCGTGGTTGTGCGCGTTTTTTAACGCTTCGCATTTTTTTATGCCTAACGCCGACGCCGGGGAACGCACTGGTCCTGGTTTTTTTTACAGCTTAAAAACGCCTATGCTGTTTGCAGCTCAAAAACGCCTAGGTGGGCATGAAGCTATAGACTAACATTGACAGGCGTTTTTAAGCTGTAAAAAACGCTCAAAAACGCAGCTGTAAAAACGTCTGTGGGCATGAGGCCTTAAAGAATAAACCCAGACATAGAAAGGACAGAACCACAAATATTTAGGCTGGGTTCACATCTCTCGTGGATGCGGCTCGCAGCAGGGGTCCCATGCATCCCTGTTCTTTGTTTCAGGGATGAATAAGGACCGAATTTTTGCCTGAATTCGGACCTGAAACGGAGCCAAAGACTCACAGCACTCCTGTACAAGCCGATCAGAAGCCGCAGTGGAGATATGTGAACCGGCTCCAGTCAGTCACAATCTCATGTCATGCGAATTGGATGCGGCGAAATCCACATCCAATTTGCAAAGGTGTGAACCCAGCCTCAAACAATGACACCATAATAAACCTGACGGAAACGGAAACCTGACAATCACTTAAAAGTGGAAATGTATCAATGTATTTTATTATTATTCCATAACGGTGTGGGCATCTAGCTCCTCATTCAAACCGTGAGGAGAAAGAGAATTAAGTTTATAAATCCACATGGTTTCTCTTTTGCATAGTAACATAAATCTCTCATTGTCTGTAAGAGACCCTTTCGGTATGTGTTTGATGGCCAATACTGTGAGAATCTCTGTGAATGTCCTTGCCATCTCTGGAGAGATCTGAAAATGGCTAGGCACCAACGCTCCCCATCCAACCTGATGGAGCTTGAGTGGTCCTGCAAAGAAGAATGGGAGAAACTGCCCAAAAATAGGTGTGCCAAGCTTGTAGCATTATACCCAAAAAGAGGCTGTAATTGGTGCCAAAGGTGCTTCAACAACGTATTGAGCAAAGGCTGAGAATACTTACGTATTTATCGGCGTATAACACGCACCTTTTTCCCCTTAAAATCAGGGGAAAATCGTGGGTGCGTGTTATACGCCGATACTCACCTATGCCTGGCGATCTCCGCTGACTGTGAGCGGAGCGGAGCGATCGCCGCCGAGATACACATAGCCGAGTGTATTTGGCTATACTCGGCTTTTCTCGGCTCCGCTCACAGTCACGCCCAGTCCCGCCATTGGACCTGTGATATGTCCATCATAGGGCGGGACTCGGCGTGACTGTGAGCGAAGCCGAGAAGAGCCGAGTACACCCGAATACACTCGGTTATGTGTATCTCGGCTCCGCCCAGTCCTTGCGTTCTCAGCGGCGTTCGCCCCGCTCCGCCCTGTATCAGCGGCGTCCTCGGCGGCGCCATATTTAAAATTCAAGGCTGCAATAAACACTGGGGGGGGGGCAAGGCTGCAATGTGACAAGGCTGCACTGGACACTGGGCAAGGCTGCAATGGACACTGGCAAGGCTGCACTGGACACTGGCAAGGCTGCACTGGACACTGGCAAGGCTGCACTGGACACTGGCAAGGCTGCACTGGACACTGGGCAAGGCTGCAATGGACACTGGCAAGGCTGCACTGGACACTGGCAAGGCTGCACTGGACACTGGGCAATGCTGCACTGGACACTGGCAAGGCTGCACTGGACACTGGCAAGGCTGCACTGGACACTGGCAAGGCTGCACTGGACACTGGGCAAGGCTGCAATGGACACTGGCAAGGCTGCACTGTGACAAGGCTGCAAATGACACTGGTAAGGCTGCATTTAAATGTAAATTTTTTTTTTCTTAAACTTCCCTCCTAAAAGTTTTTTTCCCTAAAATTCCCTGCTAAACTTGGGGTGCGTGTTATACGCCGGCGCGTGTTATACGCCGATAAATACGGTATGTACATGGGATTTTTATTTTTTATTTTTTTTTAAATTCACAAAGATTTCAAACAAACTTCTTTCATGTTGTCACTATGGGTATTGTTTGTAGAATTTTGAGGAAAATAATGAATTTAATACATTTTGGAATAATGCTGTAACATAACAAAATGTGGAAAAAGTGAAGAACTGTGAATACTTTCCCGGATTCACTGTACTTTTAACTCATTGTTTTATTTTTTCTCCAAAAGTGAGTTTTTCTATTGTGTCAAAACCTTCCCTGTCACCCTGTGTCATGTACTAAAACATGGCATGTTAATGTCAGCATACCTTATAACAGAGAAGACAGCCTCTTGTTATATCATCCAACCAGCTCTTCCTATTCCCCCCCCCCCCCCCCCCATTGTAATGACAGGGAAGAGCCTCACTTTTGAGAACAAGAAGCATTTGGCTAATTATCCATCTGCTGAACGCTCAAAATGGCCCCTCCTCGCTCCTCCTGCGTCTCTGGGGGTCTGTGAGAACATTATTTTTGCAAGGTCATATCCAACGCATTAACGAATTCCTGTGAAGTTCTTGGCCTACCGCTGGGCTGCCAGCATCTAGTTTTTTGCAGATAAAGGGGGAAAGACGGGGCAATGTGGGATCATAAGAGGACCCTTATTAATGAAGCCTATGTATCCGGCCTCTGCCCTGGGAGGATTTAAGATATAAACCCCTTAGAAAAGCAGATCTGAGTCGGCATTGATGTCTTTCAGGCCCCTTTTTCTTGGTTGAAGATATTCTTTCTTTCTATTTAAGAATATCTTTCAGACTCTATTTTCACAGAAAAGGGTGAATCATACAAGTAAATGCATAGGGTCTTTGAGTATTTTATTTTTACTTTGTATACAGTTCAAATTTTTTTTTCTATTTTTATATATGAATATTTATTTACCTTTTCAGCCAGTGTTTACCAGGCTATCCCTAGTTCAATAGCTCAAGCTGAAGCCTAAAGCCAAACCAGCAAAATTTCTATCCATTTATTGACAGCCTGTGTTTTTTTTTTTTTCACTTGATTAGTGGCTCCAGCTATTGCTGGCAACACTGATCATTGTATGCTTACAGTGGGAAACTCCCCCCACTGTCTGAATACAAACTGCGACCTGGAGTCCAGAGATTTTGTAGAGCTTTGGGTGGGATGAAGTCTCTATTCCTAGGTCCACATCAGCCCCAGGTCTATGAGACCCCTTTTACACTGAGGCAGTTTTCAGGCGTTTTAGCGCTAGAAATAGCGCATGTAAAGCGCCTGAAAACTGCCTCCCATTCCCTTCAATGTGTGTTTTCACACTTGGGCGGTGCGCTTGCTGGACGGTAAAAAAAGTCCTGCAAGCAGCATCTTTCGAGCGGGTTTGGAGCGCTATCAATAGTTCTCCAAAAACGCCCCTGCCCATTGAAATGAATAGGCAGCGCTTCCAAATCGCCTTAAAAGCGTTTTGAAAGCGCAGCAAATGGCTCTTTTTTCCTTTTTTTTAAGGTCACGTTGTCACGTGACCTTAAAAAAAACGACTCACTAGCACCCGAAAAGCACCACAAAAGTGCAGCTAAAGCACCACAAAAATGACCGGCGCTTTAACGCTGTTTTAGCGGCACTTCAGTGTGAAAAGGGGTCTAAAGCCCTGTACTCACGATCGGATATCCTATGGATTCTAATCCGATGGATTTTTCCATCGGAAATCCGATGAAACTGTTTTCCATCAGTCTTGCCCACACACCATCAGTCAAAAAACTGACCGCACCAAAACTACGTGACGTACAACATGTACGACGGCACTATAAAGGGGAAGTTCAAATCTAATGGTGCCACCCTTTGGGCTGCTTTTGCTGATTTCGTGTTACCGCGTGTTAGTAAAAGTTTGTTGAGAGCCGATTCGCGCTTTTCAGTCTCCGTGCTTTTAAGTCCGTTACAGCATGATGAATGTGCTATCTCCATTAGGAATGCTAGTTTTACCAGAACGAGCGCTCCCGTCTCATAATTCAGTCTTGGCATGCGTGGGTTTTTTAACCGATGGACTTGCCCATAGACGATCGGAATTAGCTATCGGTTTTTTATCCATCGGAAAAATTTAAAACAGGTTCTATTTTTTTGACACCGATGGAAAAAAGACCGATGGGGCCCATACACGATCGGTTTGTCTGATGAAAAAAATCTATTGTGTGTACACGGCTTAAGACTTGCCATCTGGCTGGTAGGTGTGGGTAGACAGTGGCGTCACTAGGGTTGGTGTCACCTGGTGCGAAAAAAAATGGTGTCACCCCCCAACAACTATAGTCCCCTCTCAGTACAGACCCCCCTCTACTAACTACAGACCCCACTCCCACAGTATAGATCCCCTCCCTCAGTACAAACCCGCTCCACTAAGTACAGACTCCCCGCCATCAATATAGACCCGCCTCCCTCAGTATGAACCTCCCCCTCAGTACAGACACCCCCACCTCAGTGCAGACCCCCTCAGTTACAGACACCCCCTCAGTTACAGACACCCCCCTCAGTTACAGACCCCCCCTCAGTTACAGACCCCCCCTCAGTACAGACACCCCCCCTCAGTACAGACACCCCCCCTCAGTACAGACACCCCCCCCTCAGTACAGACACCCCCCCCTCAGTACAGACACCCCCCCCTCAGTCCAGACACCCCCCTCCCCTCAGTCCAGACACCCCCCTCCCCTCAGTCCAGACACCCCCCTCCCCTCAGTACAGACACCCCCCCTCAGTACAGACACCCCCCCTCAGTACCAGACACCCCCCCTCAGTACCAGACACCCCCCCTCAGTACCAGCACCCCCCCTCAGTACAGACACCCCCCCTCAGTACAGACACCCCCCCTCAGTACCAGACCCCCCCCCTTGGTGCAGACTCCCCCTTGTGCAGACCCCAGCAGTACAGACACCCCCTCCCCCCATCAGTAAAGATGCCCCCCTTACCTTACAAACCTCAGAACAGAGCGGCAGATACACACAGCGGTGTGTCTCTCGAGCGCGGGCTCCTCCTCCTCCTCTGTGGATGTAAACTGAGAGGAGGCAGAGGGGGCGGCGGCTTCCTTCCGCTCCGCTGAGGGACACAGCCGCAGCGTGAGCCTAAGGCACAGGGCAGCGGGCGGGCGATGTCAGTGTGGCCGCTGCGCTACCCACGGGTGTCACCCCTCTGGTGGGTGTCACCCGGGTGCGGCCCGCCCCCCCCCCCCCCCCGCACCTGGCTAGCAACGCTAGTGTGGGTAGACTAACCTTACAGAAATCTATGGGCCTCTACTGTGCAGGCATGGTGAACGAAGAGTCTGTGGACGTCACAAGAGGCTGCGGATCTCAGTAGGTATGCATCTGTGGATGGGAAGGCCTGGACCTGTTAGGTCAGCAGAGGGGGAGTAAAAGGATAAGTGCACTTTGTTTTAAAGTGAACCTATCATTTATAGGATATCTAAATACAAAATGATACAAAAATGTAATATAATACTGTATTGCAGTTTACAAGTTCTTGGATGCTGTGGCTGCATTTGTTTTCTTTTTTCAGTGTATTAAGTACAGAAAAATACCAATTGATCCTGACAGAAATCCAGTGACCTTGTAATTTCCTATGCACTGAACTGATATCTCAAACAATGTTAGTTGCTTTCCCAGCTTCTGTGATCAACACAGCACCTTCTCCCTATGTCATAGAGATGAGGAGAGGAGGGGGTGTTCTATAGTCTCAGCACACTTCCTGTCCTAGGGTGAGAATGCTGCTCCTCCATAGATACAGTGCAGTGAATGAGCATTGTCACCCTAGGACATGAAAAATGTGTTACTGACAGGAAAACAAGGTTTAAATAAAGGGGGGAAAAAAAAGAAAAAAAGAAAAGAAAACTGATACAGCCACCACAATAAGGATTGGTAAACTGCAATATATTCTACTTTTGTTTATCAGTTGAGATACATTTTAAATATTGCATCATGGCTGCTGTTCGAATTCCATCTAATGAGTCTGCATCAAACCCATAAAAGGTTTATTCATTCTAATGCAGGCGCCAGAGGAGAGAATATTGAATAATTGTCAGCACTGCTGGTGTAACTACACTTTCCAAGCAATCTGCTTGATACATTCACTTTCTTTGTGATCTAAATAAAGATTATCGAAGTTCCACTTTCCTGCCCAATGCAGTTTATTGATGAGTGGCCTTTATTGCCTTTACTTTGTTTTATATTATGTTTATTGTAATGGACAGCCACTCTCCTGATTCTGTTCTATGGCAGTTGTTCCTCCACTCTGATAATTATGTTTAACTGAGAATATCCCATGAACATTCCTTAAAGCCGAACTTTAATCTGCTTATATTTTCCTTCCCTGGTTCCTTCATCGGCATGCTAATGTCATTTTTTAATAAAACATTTCCTTTTTCATTATATACCTTATTTTACACTTAAAGGGTAAGTTCACCTTAAGCCTGGGTTCACACTATTGCGAACACAGACATTGCATGTGATTCGCACTGCATTCCCGTGCGGATCACATGCGATGTCTGTGCAATGCAAATTCAGCCATACGGTTTATATGGCTGAACTCGCATTGCATTTGCATGAAAATGCTGCAGGAACTTTTTTTTTACCCACACTGGAATTGGATCGCATGGGTGCAGCGTGAACAGGATGGGCTAGGTGGGTTCTGATTGGTCAGCGCCGTCCATGTGATGGTGCCAGCCAAGTAGAATTCCTCCTATCCGTACACGGCGAGCGGTAGGGATAGGAGATCAAGCCGTGGGGATTTCAAATCCCCGGACCAGTGATTTGACGACCCGGTGTCTCATAGCAGGGGATCGTGGTACTCCAGTATAGGGGAACAATAGGGGAAGGGGTCCAGTGTAAGTTCACCTTAGAGATTTTCTGTAAAGGTGAACTTGCACTTAAAGGGGAGTTCCAGTCTTTTTTTATGTTTATTAAAAGTCAGCAGCTACAAAAAGTGTAGCTGCTGGCTTTTAATAAACATACACTTACCTGTTCCACTGTCCAGCGATGCGCTGGCCGGAGCTCCGCTTCTCTCCCCCCCCTCTCCACCAGCGCCTCCATTCATAGTGTGGGCACCCGGCCGTGACAGCTTTTGGCTTCACGGCCGGGCACTCACTGCGCATGCGCGAACGGCGAAGCGCTCTCTGAGTGGACAGGCGATCGCCTGGGACCTGTCACGTCCCAGGTGATCGCCTACAGGGAGGGGCCGCCAGAAGGCGATATGACGTATCGTCTAGGCGACCCCAGGGCGGAAGGAGAAAGTGGGAGAGGAAGTCCCACTCCTACTGAAGCCCCCACTCCCCCCCCAATAAATTACATGCCAAATGTGGCATGTAAGGGGGCGAGGAGTGGATTTAGCGGAAGTTCCAAATTTGGGTGGAACTCCGCTTTAAAGCACATCATCATAACTGGGTATGTGGGTTTCTCTATGCAATGCAGTAAAAGATCATGACTGGTGGTGGGGATGGGGGGTTCGCCAGGGTGTTGTACATAGTATCCTGTAAACATCACAGCATCCTGAATCACTAAACCCTCAGCACTGATGCAAACAGTGAATTTAATAAAGGGTTAAAAATTGCGCTTACTGTATTAAAATATATTGAACCCCTCTAAAGCAGCAATAATTGTGGGATAAACACAGTGGAAATAAAAAGAAAAAATTGCGCTAAAGAAGTGAATTGCCTTGATGGGCGAGTGTCAGTCTGGAGGAGAGGACGTTCTTGGGGATACTGTTTGCATGCCGACCTCCTTAGGTGTTGCTGAGCCTCAATAATTCAAACAACAAAAATCCATTAAAATAAAAGTTTGGGCCAGGGACAGTTAAGCTGGGGAAGGAAAGGGCTAGATTATGTCGGATGGCTTCTGGCCAGGAAATGAGGGCTGGCTCTATCTGATTTGCTGCAGCTTCTAATGCACATTGTGTTCACACTGTGAGAAGCTCATGGTGTGAAGGGAAGAACACTATAAGCGGCTGCTGGGGCTGCCTTTTGTTTTCTCTGCATGAGCCACACGAGCACAGGTGTTCTTAGCGTTCAGGCAGAGCCGTTTATTCACATATTTTTATAGAACTTTGGTTTCTTAAAGTGGTTGTAACTGAATTTATTGTATTTAAACAGACCTGTCTATACCTGCTCTGTGCAATTGCACAGAGTAGCCCCCCAATACTCCTCTTCTCGGGTCCCCCACCGGTGCTCCTGGCTCCTCCTCTCTCGCTGGTGCCACCAAAAGTAAACCGATTCCCATGGGGCACTCATGCAGGCTTGCTCTCTTTAGCCCCGCTGCTGCGTCCATTGACACAGACAGTGGGACTCGGCCCTGCCCCCCCCGCTCCCTCTTCACTGGCTCCCACTGCTATCAGTCTGCCCAATGAGGGGGGAGACAGCGGCAAAAGTTGCTGCTCTCTTGCACAAGGCTGGATCGGATCAAGCTCAGGTAAGAATAAGAGAGGGGCTGGGGGGATCCTGCAGCAGAGGTTTTTTACCTTAATACTTAGAATGCATTAAGGTAAAACACCTTGTGGCTTTAGAACCACTTTTAGCAACCCCAGCAGAGAGTATGATAGCAGTACCTAGGCAGTGGTCAGGTGGCCTTTGGATGGAGGGCAGAGCTGGAGTTGCTGTAAAGCATTGGTTTCCAAACTGCAGCCCGGGGGGCCGGACGCAGTCCTTTGCTCGCCATTATCCAGCCCTTGGGGTACTTTTCCTCCCACTGATATAAGACACTTTTCCTTCCACTGACACCAACAATGGGGCATAATTCCTGCTAGTGACTTCAATAACAGGGCACTATGTCTCCCATTGACACCAACAATGAGGCTCTATTTCTTCCCCTGACACCAACGACGGGGCGCTATTCCTCCCCCTAACACCAAAGATACATTGCTTACTCCCACATGACTCCAGGACAATTTCTACCCCCATTGCCCACAGTCTGGCCCCCCTAAAGTCTAAAGGACAGTAAACTGGCCCTTTGTTTAGCAAGTTTGTAGACCCCTGCTGTATAGGGTCAGTCCACAAGTAAAAGTGATATATAAGTTGTAGATACTGTAGATTGTGGTGTGATGAGTCAGCTTCTGGCTTCTTATATGCTTACATGAATGGCCACGAAAGGGCATTTAAAAGACTCGCAGCCATTCACTAAAATTAGAGGAAAAGCGATTTAACCGGAAACTGCATAAAGGGTTCTTTACGGTAAGAGCGGTAAGAATGTGTGGAATTCTCTTCCAGAAGCAGTGGTTTTAGCAGGGAGCATAGATAATTTCAAAAAACTATTGGATAGGCACTTAAACGACCACGACATACAGGGATATACAATGTAATATTGATATAAAAGCGCACACACACAGGTTGGACTTGATGGACTTTTTTCAACCTTGCCAACTATGTAACATGCCCCTTGATAATGGGAACAGCAGGTGAGCAGACCTGAAACCCAGGCAGGCATGATGGGAACCCCTCATAATGGGCACAGCCCATTTTTTATATTTCCATTCTGTCCACCTGATCATCCCCCACAGCCAATACCCTTTGTTTCACGTGACCCTCCCTTCTAGACTGTAAGCTCTATCGAGCAGGGCCCTCTGATCCCTCTGTATTGAATTGTATTGTGATTGTATTGTCTTCCCTGATGTTGTAAAGCGCTGCGCAAACTGTTGGCGCTATATAAATCCTGTATAATAATAATAATAATACAGACCCGGGAACCCAGGGCAGGCATGGTGGGAATGTCTCAGAATAGGCACAGCCATGTACAGACTCAGGAACTAGTGGGAACCCTTCATAATAGGTACAACCAGTGTGCAGACACAGGAACTCAGGGCAGGGATGGTGGGAAACCCTCATATATGATACAGTCGGTGTACAGAGCCAGGAACTCAGGGCAGGGATTGTGGGAGACCCTCATAATTGGTACAGCTGGTGTACAGACCCAGGAACTCAGGACAGGGATGGTGGGAAACCCTCATATATGATACAGTCGGTGTACAGTACCAGGAACTCAGGGCAGGGATTGTGGGAGACCCTCATAATTGGTACAGCTGGTGTACAGACCCAGGAACTCAGGACAGGGATGGTGGGAAACCCTCATATATGATACAGTCGGTGTACAGTACCAGGAACTCAGGGCAGGGATTGTGGGAGACCCTCATAATTGGTACAGCTGGTGTACAGACCCAGGAACTCAGGACAGGGATGGTGGGAAACCCTCATATATGATACAGTCGGTGTACAGAGCCAGGAACTCAGGGCAGGGATGGCGGGAGACCCTCATAATTGGTACAGCTGGTGTACAGACCCAGGAACTCAGGGCAGGGATGATGGGAGACCCTCATAATTGGTACAGCTGGTGTACAGACCCAGGAACTCAGGATAGGGATGGTGTAAAACCCTCATATATGGTACAGCCGATGTACAGACCCAGGAACTCAGGGCAGGGATGGTGGGAGCCCCTCATAATTGGTACAGCTGGTGTACAGACCCAGGAACTCAGAATAGGGATGGTGGGAAACCCTCATATATGGTACAGCCAGTGCACAGACCCAGGAACTCAGGGCAGGGATGGTGGGAGCCCCTCATAATGGGCACAGGAGGTGTTCAGCCCCAGGAGTTTGGGGCAGAGATGGTATTAACCCCTCAAAAGAGCCACAGTGGGTGTGCGAAGCTGGGAACTCAGTTCTGGGATAGTGGGACTACCTCGTAATGGACAGAGCAGGTGTGCAGACCCCAGAACCAAGGAATGGTGGGAGCCAGTCATAATAGGCACGTCTGGATTACAGGCCTGGGACCTCAGCACAGGGATTGTGGGAGTTCTTCTCCATGGGCACTACAAGCATGCAGACTCTGGAACTCGGTACACAATGGGCATGGCAGGTGTGCAGGTCCCATGCCCCAGAAGTGTGGTATATCATAAATAGTCCACCTTTTATTCTTCTTTTTTCCCATCTCAGTGCTGATAAACTCTTCCAGCCACTTTCAGCCACTTCCTTGCTACATGCAGTTGCTCTAATGTTGGATGCACAATATTACTCAATCCTGGCTTTCTAATAGTGACACCAGTGCCTGCACAATGTTTATCAGCATGGCCGCTTGTACAAAGTGACAATGCCAGACCACAGTTGGAAAACAGAGACCGAGCATTGTCACCCTATACCAGTAAGTGCCTGAACAAGGACCTTCATAGCAGCTTCACCAGGGATTATTTTAATAAAGGTTGCAGATTGAAAAATTATTTTAACATGTTCAAGCTACTATGAGATTTTAGTGAATGGGTTCAAATCTACTTTATGTGCATCACAAAAATGGCTGGATTTTGGCAGGTAAAAAGTCCATATACTGTATACTGTATGTATATTTAATTATGTATGTGGGTTTGTGGCTGGAGTTTGGCTGGAGGCCAGCACATGTCAAGGCGACATGCGGTATATGCAGAGGCAGAGGAAATGTATTACTTGACTCATGTCCTCTGTATGAAAATGTTCGATAGACTCATCCCCTTCCAACAGCTGCCGTCTTCCATCACTGATCCCGTAATTCTCTGTCTGCAGGGAAAAGCGTTTTGAAGATAAGGTCTTCCAATTTAGCATTTTCTTATTTTCTGTTTGCACAAAGCAATCTAGCCAAAGGAGGTCCAACTGAGACCTGCGCAGGCCCACAGCTCTGCCGGGCAAAATGTTAATCTCAAGCCATCACCGTTGGTCTAACAAAAGTATCAAAATAAAAAACAGCTTGCGCCTCCCGCCGTCTCTGCTTAAGCAAGCCGCCTGAACTCATGGCACACACTGGAGGGTTCTGGGATATTAACCATTATAAAGGATCAAGGAGGGCAATGCTGTTACTACCAACAAGACGACGCGTGGCAATCTTAACATCTGTCCTTATTACTACCCTCGGTCTGATGGAGAGCAGTATACTGAGAGAGGGACAGGGGTTTAGAAGGTTCTCGGAAATATGTGCATTTGCTTTAAAGAAAAACTCTAGACGTTTTAAAGTTAAAGTCCAGGCAGATATAAAAGACACAAATAATGCAGCTCTGTATTTGTTAGCATACCATTAATGTATTATTTATTGCAAGCAGTGTAGGAACCTGATTTTGACATGGCATCCACTTTTTGAGTCCATTTTACAGCAGAGCTCAACTAAGAGGAGAAGCAGCACACAGAGCCAGTCAGCTGTACTCATGTGTGCTAACAAGTAATATGCTGATTGGAAGAAAGAGCAGAGCTGAGCTCATCCTTTTTACTGTTTCTCCTTTCACTGTCCAGTCACAGGCTGGGGGAGGGGCAAGACATGTAAGTGTTACTTAGGGCTAGTTTACACTTGCTTCAAAGCAAGGCTTCGGACACACTTTGTTAACGCTCTCTGAACACCAATCAAAGCCCCTGACACTAAATAAAATGGCTAGCTTAGGGCTCATTTACGATTGCTTCGGCTTCAACACACAATAACGGCTAGTTTACATTTGCTTCAAACAGGCTTTGTTAAAGCTCTCTGAACGCTAGTCAACTAGTCAAAGCTCCTGTCCCTAAATAAAATGGTTAGCTTACAGTCCTGTTTACACCTTGCTTTTGCTTTTCTTTGCTTCTGTAGCGGGGTCTCCTTTAAGGCCCTATGGACTACGTTACCCAGAACCCCGCATTTGGCCACCGCAGAGACTCATGGGTGGGGCTGTAAAAGGAAAGGGCGAGGCTAAGCGCGGCCTCTTTGGACACCGCGCTGCAATCAAGGGGACTCCCTGTGCGGATCTGTTGCAGTGCAAGGCCCGAGGCCTGGGCCTTGCATACCTCCCAAAGAGCCTTCCACCCCGCTGCTGAGCCTGGGTGACACCTGACTTCTTTGAGTTGCTGACATCAGTTGGACCAGAGACCTGATCGTTGCAGGCACTGTGTGTGGAAACACAGTGGTGGAAGCCCCGGACTGGGATCGCGTCCGGAGGGGTGAGCGAGCATCTGCTCACTTATTTAGCTTGTACTTTGATTAGGCCTAGTGACTGCCTTGGCCCATCGTGCTGTAGTTATTATCCCGCCGGAGACTAGTGGCTGAACTGAGTTGTGTAGTCTCCGGTGAAGTGTTCTTCTTTTATTACCCGTTTATGGATTACAAATACTGTTCCTGAATGTGCACCACCGTTCATCTGCATGCGAAGAGTTGTTTTCACAGAGACTGAGCTTTATCTGAGTCAGGCCTGACCAGGGGTTTAAAACTTTGTTGTTGCGCCACATTGCGCATACACTACACTACACTTCAAAAATTATACTCCATGTAGCTTTAGTGGTGCTTCAATGCGTCTTCAAAGCCTCCATAGATGTCTATGGCAAACCTCGCTTGAAGCCCCAATGAAGCCTTATCGAAGCCCCACAAAGCCTCACCAAAGCCTCATCGAAGCTCCACCAAAGCCTCATCGAAGCCCCACCGAAGCCTCATCAAAGCAAAAGCAAGGTGTAAACAGGACTGTAAGCCAACCATATATTTAGTGACAGGGGCTTTGACTGCCATTCAGAGAGCTTTAACAAAACGTCTCCAAAGCCTTGTTTTGAAACAAGTGTAAACTAGCCTTGCTTTGCCTCCAAAATTATACCCCATGTCGCTTTAGTGGTGCTTCAAAGCCTCCAAAGAACTCTATGAGAGGCTTTAATTCAGCATTAGCTTTGCTTTGTAGAAATTGTAGGTATGAGATATCCACACACACACAGGGCATCCTGTCAAGCTTCAACAAAGCTTTAAATAAGCATCACAAAAGCATCACCAACGCTTTACCAAAGCTTCACCGAAGCACCACCAAAGCATCTAAAACACATCATAAAAGCATGTTGAAGCGGTAGGCACTTTAATGTGTGTTGAAGCCAAAGTAAGTGTAAATGAGCCCTTAAAGTGGAATTCAAGCCTAATGCCCTGTACACACGATAGGAATTTCCGATGAAAAGAGTCCGTTGGGGTTTTTTCATCGGAAATTCCGACCGTGTTTGGGCCCAATCAGAGAAATTCAGATGAATTCCATCCGAATTTTCAAATAGAATATGTTCTATTTTTTCCCAATGAAATTCCGTCGGAATTCCGATGGAAGTTTGATCGTATAAAGGTCCGATCGTGTGTACGGGGCATAATACTAACTATTCCTAAAAATATTTTTGTCTACCCTGTGTAGAAAAGATGTATGTGCTTACCTTTTTTTAGTTCGCTCCAGTCATATGATCTTGTTTCAGTGAGCAGCAGCTGCAGGGGAGAGGAGAGACCAACAGTGGCTAGGCCTTGGGAGCCTATTGGTGACGTCACAACTCCTAGAATTTCCAGCTGATGTTGAGCACACCATGACACAGGGGAACTGGAGCTGCTTAACCACATGACCGGTAAAAGGTAAGTATATAGATCTCTTTTTTTATACAGGGTAGGCAGGATAGGTAGGGGGGAAAGGGGAGGGAACATTTTTCAAGGCTGGTACACACAGGGAGACAGAAACAGGCTGACATTCGGTCAGTGTGTACAGCGACCTGTCCAACTAACGACCGGCTTCTGTCAAACGGGCATGCTGGAAATCCAGCAGCCAATCAGTGCTGGCAGTCAATGGCTGCGAGTGCTGATCAGTGGGTTCTGGTGGGGGCAGAACATAAAGGCACAGCGGGGAGATCGCTGCACTAATATCACTTAAGCCGGCCATAGATGGAGCGATTTTTCTTCCTTCAACCACAATCAGTGTTGATGAGGGAATCCCTCCCATGGAGCGGAGAACACAGCGATTACTGCTAGCGGTTATAATAGCCGCTAACAATATTTGCATGTAAAAATCTGGCAGGCTGGTTTTACCCAAGTTGATTGATTGATCAACTTGGGTACATTCAGCCTGCCTATACATGGTTCAAACCCTATATGGCCGGTTTTAGTTAATACGGCGATCAGTCAGTTTTTTTATGTTCAGCCCCCTGGGTTGAATGAAAAAGAAAAAAAAACTCTAGTGTGTACCTTGCATAAGAATAGTTTGCGTTAGGTTAAAAATCCACTTTAACTACAGCAGAGAATAATTGGGTCACCTCCTCCGCCAGATAGAACCGTGCTGTGTGGCAGAGCGGTGCAAATCTCAGGACTGGATGGACAGAAATACATAACCTTTGACAGGTAACTACAGCTCTCTTATATGTATGCCCGCTCTGTATTTAACTGTTTGCCTCAAGATCCAATTTAAAGTTCAAATACAGAGAGTTTAAAAAAATACACTGTGCAATCCATATACATTCCTGACAATATACAGTAACAATATTATTTTTCCAAAAAAAGCTCCAAAGGTTACCATAAAAAGCCATCCTTGAGCTCATACCAAGTAACTTTGCAGAGGCTGAGATGATGTCATCAGTCTGCTACAGGCAGGAGGAAGCATTTTGCCCCCTTTTACACGTTCAGTTTTTTAGGTGGACCCGATCGGACCATCCATTCCCCTCAATGGAGTGGCGGGTGTCAACAGACATGTGTCCATTGACACCCGCTGACATCTGATCTGATCTATCTGCTAAATACAGACGGATGGGGATCTATTCCCCATCCATCTGATGGGTCAGATCAGATGACAGTCAGATGTAAACGGACAAGTGGTCCAATTACATCTGACCACCCATAGAGAAGAGCAGGCTGTGTCTGTGTCTGCTCTGCATCAGCGGAGCGGACATGGACCAGCCATATGCCTGCTCAGCTGGGATCAGTGGACAGATTCCCCACTGAGCAGATGGACTGCAAAGAAGCCTGCCCCCTGTGGATGGGGCCTTTCTCAGTCTCCTCTCCCCCAGTGATCAGACTGCACCATTGTAAATGTAGCGACCTCACCCCTCTCGCCCCTTCTCATTCACGGCTTGTCTGTCTCGTCTAGGGGTTAACACTGGGGGGGGGGGGGGGGAGGGATGAGATACACCACGGCCCATGTCCTCCAAAGCGTATAGGTGAAGGCCAGAACTATTTATTCTTTCCAATAAATAGTCATACAGCACAGACAGGTTGAGACCCATGTAACACTTCAGTATTTGCGGGGAGTAGGCCAAGGCACAATTTTTCTAGTTATAGCTAACCACTGTAGTATCACCAGTGGCGAATAGTCACTGCCACTGACTATATTAGGTAGAACATAAATTACCTTCGCTAGCACGGCGCCTGTCAGGGGAAGGCAATCCGTCCAAGGGATTCACCGGAGGCCTCTCTGTCACCAGCAATGCTGCGCCGGACTCTTCAGAGAAGTTCCGCTCACCAGTCTTCTCGACCTCAGACACGGGCACTCAAGGATTTAGGGCCCCCTCGGATTCCTCCACCCTCGCGGAACTCAGTCGAAGGTACTGAGCTCCAGGCTTCCGCCAAAGTACCTCACCCCAGGCTAAAGGTGCCTGAGATGGACTCCATCTCTCGCTCTGGCCAGGTCAAGGGCACCTGGGCCCGGAACTCCAGAACGCCAGCACCCAAGCTAAAGGTGCCTGGGTGCGGCTGCGTCCTCAGACTCTGACCCTCACGTCAGGGCATCCACCCCCTTTTATACCATCGCCCGTTGCGTCACAGCAGGTTCCCCACCCTGCCGTACCAGCGCCAGGCAAGGACAAAAAGGCAGCAGTCCTGTGGTGAGTGTTCAACCTCGGCCCATGGCGACAACGCCACCCGTAGGTCACAGGGAGCCTCACACCACCAGAGTCCTCCAAGAACCACAGAAAGGTCTCAGATTCCCTGACAATCAATGCATCTGGGTTACACTACCACCCAGATGCTTCCCCAAAAATCAAACACCCGCTACATAAATTTGTAGTAAGGCGAGAGGCTGCACCAGGGATTGATCTGTGCCGAACATTTGTGTCAACACAACCAAAAACTGTACAGACTCCAGGATTTTTATCACCATGTCATCACTAAACCAGCATCACGGTTCAAGAAGTAAAAGGTGACCCTGGATGATGCCTAAACAAAGATGGCGTTGCCCGTCTGGAGAGAAAAGCAGATGAGAAAAGCATTGTTGGTGGAGTATTGAGATCACAGTAAGTAGTAATAAATGCCTGGAAGTGTTACACTGTCACTCTGTGCACTTAAAGTGTTACTAAACCCAGGACCCTGCATTCACTATATTTTGTCTCCCACAGTGCACAGAACATGGAAATGCAATTGTTTTAGTAAATATAAACTGCTAAATACCTTTTCTCATCAGCAGCATCAGCAGTATAGTATAGACAACGACGCAGGCGCACTGTAGAAACCTTTAGAAACTGCGATCATGTCGTTTCTAAAGGAGATCGTGCCGTGACTGGCGGCTACCACGCGCATGTGCGGGAGTGACGTCATCATGGCTCCGGCCAATCAAAGCACCGGAGCCGCTATACCCGGATGGAAGAGGGTGAAAGATGGACGCTTCGTGGAGGCGAGGAAATCGGGGACATCGCAGGCTTCGGTTTCAGGTAAGTGAAACATAATGGGCTACTATGCGATGCATAGTAGCCCATTATGCTTTACCTTTGCAGGAAAACAAAGAGGAAGTAAAACCCATCAGGGTTTACTTCCTCTTTAAGGGTTTAGTAACACTTTAAAGCGGAGTTCCGACGGAAAAAAAAATATTAAAAGTCAGCAGCTACAAATACTGCAGCTGCTGACTTTTAATATATGGACACTTGCCCGCGATGTCTGGTCCCGAAGCCGATTTGTCCCTCGACTCTCGGGTGCTGCCGCCGCCATCTTTCGTAAGGGAATCAGGAAGTGAAGCCTTGTGGCTTCACTTCCTGGTTCCCTACTGCGCATGCGCGAGTCGCGCTGCGCGATCCCAATGGTCCCTGCTGTCTTCTGGGACCTGTGTGTCTCTCAGAAGACAGCGGGGGGGGGGACGAAGTAGGCGCCTGACGTGTCGTAGGTCACCGCGGTGATCTATGCCCGGAAGTGGGAGCAAATACCTGGATTACACAGGTATCTGCTCCCCCCTCCCCCCTGAAAGGTGCCAAATGTGACACCGGAGGGGGGGAGGGTTCCAAAAAGCGGAAGTTTCATTTTTGGGTGGAACTCCGCTTTACCATGAATAAAGTACTGGATGCTGAGGCCACTTCAAGAAAACTTTTAAGGCAGCAGATTCCGATTACACTATATTGTATGTCCCTATACATTCAACTTGAAAATACACCTACGGGTGTATTTATAAAGCAGTGAATATGAAATTCACTGCAGGGGAATCTTCCAGGTCCATGTGTTTTCAGTGACAGTGATTGATGTACCACCAGTGAATGTTTGGTGAAAGTCACATTGACCGTTTTAGAATTACAGCTGTATGTCTCTTTTTTTAGCCATAGTGTGACCAATGAGTGTGTAAGTTTGGCCTTCAGTAGTTGTCACAGATGGAGATACACACAGGGAAATTTATACGACTCCAGCTGGGCGCTGTTATGGTTTGTGATTAAAGGCTGTACATCAGCTATACAGCGGGAGATGAAGCTGGGTGTGGGGAGGAATCCTCATAGTCCTTGTCTTTTACTATCTCATAAACTGCTCCTCCATGCCGGGGTCATGAAGAAGCGACATTGGACAGCTGTGCTTAAACCGTCCTTCATCCACAAATGAGTTTACAGGTACAGCATTGAACTTATCGGAAATCTGTCTACGGGAATATTATATCCTCCTCTTAGCCTATTTTAATTCCGGGAGCCCAGGACCGGCATTGTTAACACCATATAAATATAAACAAGGTCACAAGGCTGTGTGATATTAGTGCTAGAAACGCATTTTTGTGATCAAATACATCAAAAAATGCCATGACTATATAGTGTATTACCAGTGTTCATTTCAAAAAATGAAAATATTTCCATCTACGAAATTAACACTATTTTAGTCGACTAAAATAGGACTAAAACAATTCAGATGACTAAAATACAACCAAAACTAAAATGGCATTCTAGTCTAAATCAAAATTTGATGGCAAAATTAACACTGGTTATTTATCACAATGGCTAAATCTGTGTCTGTAGTGCATGTTCAAACCTTAAAGTGATTGTAAAGACAGAAGGTTTTTTATCTTAATACGTTCTATGCATTAAGATAAAAACCTTCTGTATGCAACAGCCCCCCTAATACTTACCTGAGCCCCATCTCCATCCAGCGATGTTGCAGGAGTGCCTCTGCCATTCAGACATTAATTAGCCAATCATGAGAGAGAGGGGGCGGGGCTGAACAGGGAGCTGCGGCTCATTTTGTTTTTATATATTTTTTATTTTTTTTTGTGTTTTTTTTTTTTTTTACATACTGTGACCAGAGCAATACAGTGTTTCCATAGTAACACTGTACAAACTCTAGGGAGGTGATCAGGATTTTTTTTTTTTTTTTTTACACACTATGATTGTTTATGACAGTGACAATCACTGTTATGCCGCGTGCACACGGCCGGACTTTGCCACGGGCAAAACTCAGTCGGAATTTCCGACGGAAAAATAGAGAACCTGCTCTCTATCTAAGTCCGTCGAAAATTCCGTCGGGAAAAGTCCGATGGGGCATACACACGGTCAGAATATCCGATGAAAAGCTCCCATCTGACTTTTTCCTTCAGAAATTCCGACCGCGTGTACGCGGCATTATAAGCAACCTTTTTTTCTGAATAAAATCCATTCATTCAGTGTGATTGTGATCACACTATTGTGATTAGCTGTGATTGGCCCTGTCTGTACCATGTAATCATTGCTACAGTATGTGCCGCCGACATTGTATATCCATTGCGATCCCTTCACGGAGATTCCCGGCGACAGAGTGCCGACATCGATCTCGATGTCGATCTCGCGCTCGCTGCAATAGCGAGAAGGCGACGCGACACTGTATTGAACGGGATCCGATGTGGATTCCCGCCAATACCAGGCACTGTGTTTGGTAGGAATCCTGAGCGGGAACTCCACGCCAAATTTTAAATAAAAAAACGGCATGGGTTCCCTCTCCAGGAGCATACCAGGCCCTTCGGTCTGGTATGGATTTTAAGGGGAATCCCCTAAGCCGAAAAAAACGGCGTGGGGGTCCCCCTCAAAATCCAAACCAGACCCTTATCCGAACACGCAACCTGGCAGGCCGCAGGAAAAGAGGGGGACAAGAGAGCAGCCCCCCCTCCCTCCTGAACCGTACCAGGCCGCATGCCCTCAACATGAAGGGTTTGGTGCTCTGGGGCAGGGGGGAGACCTGCGGCCCCCCCCACCCCAAAGCACCCCACCCCCATGTTGATGGGGACAAGGGCCTCTTCCCGACAACCCTGTCCGTTGGTTGTCAGGGTCTGCAGGTGGGGGCTTATCGGAATCTGGGAGCCCCCTTTAATAAAGGGGGCCCCCAGATCCCGGCCCCCCACCCTATGTGAATAAGTATGGGGTACATCGTACCCCTACCCATTCACTTGGTGGAAAAAAATGTCAATAAAAAAACACACACAGATTTTTAAAGTAATTTATTACACAGCTCCGGGGGTCTTCTTCCGAATCCGGGGGTCTCTTCCGACTTCGGGGGTCTTCTCCCGACTCCGGGGATCTTCTTCCGACTTCGGGGGTCTCTTTTTCTGCTCTCCGGTTCTTTCTGGCTTCTGCCGGGTGCCTTCGCTATCTTCTTCCAGCTCTTTTGCTAGCGGGAGCCCGGTCTTCTTCGTCGCCTTCTTCCCTCTTCTCCTCCTCGATGTTCACTCGTCGCTTTCTCCCGCTGTAATGCTGGGTGTGCGGTCCGCAACAATTTATATAGGCCTCTCATGACGTCACAGTCACATGCTCCAGGTGGCCACATGCTCCCATGACGTCACAGTCACATGCTCCCATGGGCCACCCGGATCATGTGACTGTGACGTCATGAGAGGCCTATATAAATCGTTGCGCACCGCACACCTGGCATTACAGCGGAAGAAAGCGACGTGTCAACATCGAAGAGGAGAAGAGGGAAGAAGACGCCGACGGCGATGGGAAGACTGGGTCCGTCCACTAGCAAAAGAGCTGGAAGAAGATAGTGGAGCAGCCCGGCAGAAGGACAACGGAAAGCGGGAGGATACGACGGGGAAGACCGGGCCTCTCTGCTAGCAAATGAGCTGGAAGAAGTTAGCGGAAAAGCCCGGCATGAGGAAAAAGGCACCGGAGAGCAGAAGAAGACCCCCGAAGTTGGAAGAAGAGACCCCCGAAGTCGGAAGAAGACCCCCGGAGCTGCCTAATAAATTACTTTAAAAACCTGTGTGTGTTTTTTTATTGATTTTTTTCCACCAGGTGAATGGGTAGGGGTACGATGTACCCCATACTCATTCACATAGGGTGGGGGGCCGGGATCTGGGGGCCCCCACTTATTAAAGGGGGCTCCCAGATTCCGATAAGCCCTGCCCGCAGACCCCAAAAACCAACGGCCAGGGTTGTCGGGAAGAGGCCCTTGTCCCCATCAACATGGGGGCGGGGTGCTTTGGGGTAGGGGAGGCCGCAGGTCGCCCCCCTGCCCCAAAGCACCAAACCCCCCATGTTGAGGGCATGCGGCCTGGTACGGTTCAGGAGGGAGGGGGGGGGCTGCTCTCTCGCCCCCTCTTTTCCTGCGGCCTGCCAGGTTGCGTGCTCGGATAAGGGTCTGGTTTGGATTTTGAGGGGGACCCCCACGCCGTTTTTTCGGCTTAGGGGATTCCCCTTAAAATCCATACCAGACCGAAGGGCCTGGTATGCTCCTGGAGGGGGAACCCATGCCGTTTTTTATTTAAAATTTGGCGTGTAGTTCCCGCTCAGGATTCCTACCAAACACAGTGCCTGGTATTGGCGGGAATCCACGTCGGATCTCCGTCCACCGGCCTCAATGTCAGCAATGCGTGTCGCTCATTGCGAAAGGAAAAACAACATTTTTCCTTTCCCGATAATGACACAGCTCAGCGCTGGCTCTCGCGACGGGGCTCGTAGGGTGTCAATCTTGCCGCTAGAAGAGGCGAGATTGACACAAAATCGGCGGCACCTACTGTACCAATCACAGAGATCAAAACAATAGTACATAATAGATGGTATGAATGGAAGTCATCAATTCTGTACAGTTGTCATGTGATCTGCTGTGATTGGTCACATGGTACCGGTACACTGATCTGTCACCTGCTGTCTCGCTGGACACAGCGGGTGACAGATCGTGCCATAGCACTGCTTGTGGGGCGCGCTTGAAGCGCAATTCTGTTTGAACGTTATTTGACGTCCACCCAAGATGGGAGAGCTCCCGCCGGACCATCATTTGTCTATAGGCCAGGCGGGAAGCAGTTTAAAGAGAAGTTAGGAAATCTAAAAAAATCATACCTAGGTGGATGTAGCATTGGTCCCAGATACATCTATCTCCACTGGCTCTAAGCCCAAGAACTGAGTGATCAAAGACCACTGATCGCTCAGTTCTTGGTATTCACTCTGCAGAGAGCCAGTGACTGTCAGTCACCGCTCTCTGCTCTACCCATCCAGAGCTCACTGAAGTGCTGAGCTGTGCAGGGGCGGGAGCAGCAGGCTCAGGCTCTCAGCAGGCTGCTGAGGGGCTGAGCCAGCTGCCAGTCCAGGCATCTATGTGGATACAGTGAGAGCGAGTGAGGTCAGAAAAACAAGTCACAGGAGTGCAGAACTAAGTGCACATCTGTGATCTATAGGAGCGGTATAGCCTAAAGAGCTTTGGCCCTACACAGGAAGATGTCCTATTGTGTCTCTGGGAAAGGAAGTAAATGTCAATTTACCCAACAACATTTACTACGCCATCCAAAATGTAAAAGAAAATGTTGGCTTCATATACTCTTTAAGAATTTTTTTCTGCAAATACAATTTTAACAGCAAAGTTAACAAATACATTACTGGCTTGAAGGGTGGTTTCTTTTTTCTCCTTGCCTGCAGTTCGGTTATAATATAAATCAAGATGAATTTATAGCTCAGGTCTGTTATAAATCATTTTATGGCCTTATAGGGAGGTTTAGATTGGTAAATGATTTTGTTTTATGAAGCCAAAAAAGAAATAAATAAATAAAGCTCAGATGTAAAAAAAAATACAAAGTCACAGAAGCACGTCAGGTTCACTGCCCGTACAGCAGAAAATAATATCTAATTATAATTAGCGCTTATTTATCCGTCCTTGCCTGTGTGCGCTCTTGGCTTTGAATCTCTGCTTTCTGCGAAGCAGAAGGTGTCGGCTCAGGCGGAAAACACCAGAGGGGGAAAAAAAACAACACTTAGTAGTTTGTTAATAAGTCCTCAGGGTCTGTGTGTAAAGGTCTGGAGCCGCTACGCCTGCACCGCTCCTCTGCTTTATTGTTCCCCTTACCACTGCTATAAGATAGATCAGCACCTGTTAATATCCGCCAATTCGACACGGGCCAAAGGGCGGCGCAGCGGCAGGACGAGAAGCACAGATGGGGTTGTGGATTTATAGAATACCTTTTTCCCAGGAAGATTATAAAGGTTAATACACTTTGGGAATTCATAAAACACTTCGGCTTAGGAGCGTCTGAGGTCTGGGGTGATAAATCAGGTGAGTAGAGCACAGAGGTAGAACATGTCTCATCTGCTTTCACCGGAGAGTGAAAAGGGTATCTGAAAAGCCGGATTATCGTGTAACCTTTCTCCCCGGCACAGCTTGTAGTATAATGCCGCTGTGAGAAGTTATTCTATAGACATTGTCACTGCGTAGGTGTCAATCAACAAAGTGGATTGCCAAAGCTGAAGCGATTACCAATTTTTTTTCATGTGACTATCCCATGTTTGCCTTTTTGCTGTTCCATATTTTGATTATTGCTCTTTATGTGTGCTCCCCCTAGTGGTCAACTTTATATTACTTGAATCACTGCTTAAACCTGTACTCCAGCAGAAAAAAACTTGAATCTAAAGTGACTGTGTCATGAGAGAAGCATGGATGCCATGGAACAGATTCTTTCTATGTTTACTTTGTATTATTAGTGTTATACAATATTATGGTAATAGTGTAAATCCAGAAAATCAGAATATTAGTCTGGCAGCTTCTGCACACTGTAGGGCTTCCACGATTACCTTGGGTTGTGGTAGAGATGAGCAACTTAGAACTTAAAGGAACACTAAAGGCAAATGTTTTTTCACCTTCATGCATTCTATGCATGAAGGTGAAAAAACATCAGAGGATTAGCGGGCCCCCCGAGCCCCCGTTTACTTACCTGACCCCTCGAAAGTCCCGCACCGTGAACGCGCTGGCTTCTCGGTCAGCTTCTCGGCTCATTCATTGGTTGATTGAAAGCAGCACAGCCATTGGCTCGCGCTGCTGTCAATCACATCCAACAATGATGCCGGGGGGCGGGGCCGACTGATACAGTGAGCGGCTATGGCCGCCGACTGTATCACGGGAGCGTGCCCGCAAGAACTATCCACCAAACGAGAGAGCTTGCATGAAGGTGGAAAGTTCTTGCGGGGAGGAGCCGAGACATCCGCCGAGGGACCCCAGAAGACCAGGTTCGGGGCCACTCTGTGCAAAACGAGCTGCACAGTGAAGGTAAGTATAACATGTTTGTTATTTAAAAAAAAAAAAATTGTTTGCCTTTAGTGTTCCTTTAAGTGCCACACTGCAATATTCATGTCCAAATAAAAGTTTATTCCAACAAGAAATTGTTTGCAAAACCAACACCTTTTGGGGGATGAAGCTCTGTCCCCCTTCATCATGTTTTGGAAAAAATGAAACAATGTACCTGGACTCAATAATCAAACTATAGTTAGAGGTTATTGGTATAAGTTTGCACAGCAATCTGTCGGCAGTTGGTTCAAGCAATGTTGACTTTGCAAACAATTTATCATTGGAATTAACTTGTATTTGGAATATTATGGGGTGACACCTCAACTCATTGCTGGCCTCTCTCTGAAAATGCAAGTTGCTTGTCTGTGACTGATTTCAGTACTTTTCAGTCAGAGACCCAGAATTCTTCATATATACCTGCATCTGAATGACAGACTCAAACAGCATTGAAAACAAAAAATCAGAAGGAGAACCATAGAACTATCAGGGACAGGAAGTAAGGAAAAATCTCCCAGTGAGGTTACAAACAGAAATAAAGAATGTAACAGATTTTTTTTTGCTCTTCCCCACTCTGAGCTTATTCTATGATGGCAACCAGGCCACAGGTGATAGGGCAGATCGCTTCTCAGCCTAGTTGGCTAAGATCAAGTGTAGCATCTGCTCTTATCGGTGTCCATTAGGGGTGCTCCACCATCATTCTAGCCTTCTGGCTGGAATGGCTGGCGGTATAGTATCTCTGCTGGTATGAAGGAGGTCCTGAGGTATCCTCCCCGTGGGAACAGAAATGGAAGCACCCACCGGGTAAGGTGTGGGTCAGGTGTAAACCCCTGGTGTGGGCCACACTACCACAGTTTTTTTTGCACAATGCCAAATGGAGACCGGGGCAATTTTTGGTTATCAGGTTGCAAGGCCTATCCATTGTCTTGCACATTGCCACTTTTTATTTATTTTTCTCTATGGGGTTGTCACCATTCACCCTGGATTGTAGGGTGTGGATCTTTGGGTCTACTCTGGAGTCTAGGGGGAGGATGTTTGGCCATTAGGTTCCTTCCTCCCCTGCCTTGGGGGGTCTCTGTTTGGTAGAGCTTCCCACCCAGTACACATTGGTCGGCTTTGGCTGAATATGAGGAGCACCAGGCCCTTTGGCTAGGTGGACTTGAGTGTGTCTTACTCCCATCAAGAGTCTTGAATCCCAATGAGAAGACCATTGAACACACCCTTTTTTTGGTTCACTGTTTTTTTGCGCACTGCAGGCTAAGAAAATAAAAAACAGACTGTACAGCACGCTGTAGAAATAGGGATAACACCTCATCTGGCCCGAGTGGTTAGCAGGTAAACCAGCCTCAGCTCGATTCATCCAGGCCATGCCGCCAACATGTTTCACCCCATCCCTTCATGATTAAGCCCTGGGGGTGGGGAGAGACATGTTGGGGGCGGGGGCCTGGATGCATCACAGTGAGGCTGCCTTTACCTACTGACCACTTGGTCCGGGCGAGGTGTGTGGCGGCTGGGCTGTCTCTTCCTATTTCTACAGCGTGTTTTGGGTCTGGATGAACCTTTCCCCAGCCTGCACCCTCACTAGTTAGTGGCATCCAATTCATCGGACCTTGTCAGCCTGAGCATGGACCCCTAAGCATTTATGGGAAGTTAGAGATGATATAGCAGTTATAAATGACGGGCATAAAAACTTTAGCATTTTTTTTTTATTATAAACTGCCCAGAGGCCCTTGGCCTGGTTGCCATCATAGAATGCCTTATGAAACTTCGGCCTGTTTTTATGATATGCATTGAGGAGAGAGCTAAGACTCCTAATATATGTAGTGGATCTAGACCTCTCAGTGCCCTTTAGTAAATCGACATCATTAATGCTGATAAATGCAACGTACCGAGTAATTACATAGATGGCAATGCTCGTGTCACAGCCAGGGGGAGTCTGGGTAATGATATGCAAATCAGCCATGTTTACCCGTTTGTCAATTGGTGGTTACACTCGCGGTTCTCTGGACTGCAGGGTGCTGGTTATTCTGTGAGGTCTGCTGGGTTATTAATTGAGGATTCTCTAATGGAATACAAAAAATAATGAAGAAAAAAAAAAACACTTGCAAGACGTTTTCTAATTATTTATGACACACTGATATGACATGCCCTGAGGACATAATACAGGACTTCTATTACCCTCTGCCCTGACAGCGGATGTATGTTGCTGAGCGGGAATGTGACTTGGAGTTGCTATGCAACAGCACAGCTTGCTGCTTAACGCCTACCCCCCTGCCAGCATGCAAATTCCCGCTCGCTTGGTTTGTGAATTCCCAATGATGGATTAGAAAGTTCTTCCTTTTCACATCAGGAGTTATAGGCACTTCGCCATGTTTCTGTTAAGCTCTTCATTCTAGATTTTTTTTACCCTTTTTTCTATGTAATTGTGATCGACTAATTTTAAATGAAATCATATCTAAAACCTTAGTTCTTAGGCTGCATTGATTGCCTTTTTTTCCTGACTTTTCTTCCTTTTATTTTATACCTGGTGATCCTGCCAGTAACACACTTCCTGTCTTGGGGTGACAGCGCTCACTCGTCTGTATCAGGACAGCAGATGCAAGATAGGACCACTGACGGGTGCATTGCCTTATTGCATTGGGGGGACATTCAAAATGAATGGCACAGCAGTGCATTAATGCATCGATGGCGCGTCACTGCGCATTGCGCTAACATGCACGTTACTGCAATACGCAGATCTGATCCCGACCAACCATATTCAATAAAGCTTCTTATTCTGAAGTTCAGTATTCTACAACAACTCATTAGAATCCAGGTAGTGCTGATACTTTAGCAGAGTGGATTCTGATCACAGCAAAATATTCCTTATAGAAGAATGATTCCCTAGAGCAGTGGTCTCCAAACTGTGGCCCAGGGGCCAGATGAGGCCCTTTGTTTGCCTTTATCTGGCCCTTGGGGCACTATCCCTCCCAGTGATATGGAACACTGTTCTGCCAACTGATACCAACAATGGGGCACCGTTTCTCACACTGACACCAATAATGGGACACTATTGCTCACCCTAATGCCGCGTACACACGGTCAGAATTTCCGACAACAAAAGTTCGATGTGAGCTTGTTGTCGGAAAATCCGACCGTGTGTATGCTCTATCGGACATTTGCTGTCGGAATTTCCGACAACAAAAAATTGAGAGCTGGTTCTCAATTTTTCCGACAACAAAAGTTGGGGTCGGAAATTCCGACCGTGTGTACACAATTCAACGCACAAAAGTTCTACGCATGCTCGGAATCAATTTGACGCATGCTCGGAATCATTGAAGTTCATTTTTCTCGGCTCGTCGTAGTGTTGTACGTCACCGTCTTCTTGGCGTTCGGAATTTCTGACAACATTTGTGTGACCGTGTGTATGCAAGGCAAGTTTGAGGGAAAATCAGTTGGAAAAATATCCACAGTTTTATTGTCGGAATGTCCGATCGTGTGTACGTGGCTTAATAATAAATGTGGCCATGTTTACTGCCTTTAATGCCAGGAAAATTTCCACTTCCGCTGGCCACGGTCCAGCCCCCCCCAAAAGTCTGGAGGACAATGGACTGGCCCTTTGTTTAGAAAGTTTGGAGACCCCTGCTCTATAAAATAAAGCCCCCTACAAACAGGCAGAATGTTGGGAGACATTTGCCTGTTCAAAAAAAAAACATCCGACATTCTGCCCGTGTGTATGTCGGTCTGTCTGACAGAAGCCGCCCGGCTTCTGTCGCATGTGCATGCTGGAAAACCGGCAGCCGACTGACTCTCGATCAGTGCTCTCAGCCAATGGTGGAGAGCGCTGATTGGAGTGTTCTGGCGGGGGAGCCATCCCCCTGTCAGAACACAATAGCTCAGCAGAGGAGATCACTAGACTGACCTTGCATGGTTAGTACAGTCTCTGACCAGAGCTGTCAGTTTTTTTGGTTGCACAATTGTGTACCCGGCTTAAGGCTGTTTATTTCAGTGCCTGGGGACAAAATATAAGTCAACAATCTCAGCTTTAGTTGGACAGCCAGTTGTTTTTAGTAAAGCGTGACGTGACCCATAGGTTTTGCCAGAGGGTGGATCAGTATAGTGACACCTCTGTGCAGCATTACTAAACAGGAAGTAGAACATGCTGAGGTAATCAGCAAAAATGGCTGCCCCTGTGTACTTTTATAATAGGAAGCTATGCACACAAACCAGGTCTCTAAATCAGCAACTCAAGATTATTTACATAAAGCTAATCACATTCAATCACATAGTTAAAAAAATGGAGATGGCCCTGTCCCTTTAATTGCACTGGCTGGTTCGTCCAGTTAAATGCCATTTGGAAGGAGCGTCTTTTCATTCGACAGCAAAATCAATGGCTGAAATATTGCAGAACAGGTATGGCTCAGTGTGGAATTCATTACAGAGCCTGGCTCGGCAGTGAATCTCAGGCTAACGCCTCCTGGCCATGGTGTACAGTCAGAGTCTGGAGCATTTCTACAATTATGTCCATTAACCCGTCACCGTGCTTTGTGTGGTGGCCCACATCACAGCTTTTAGGAATCGCATCTGCTCCAAATCACAGACTTTCTGGACTGTCTGCTTCCAGATTTGCATTCGCAATACTGCCAGTAGGTATAATGTAGCAGACAGGCTGGCATGTGCACATAGTTTATGAGGTTGGCAGTAGGGATGAGCTTCGTGTTCGAGTCGAACATACGTTCGACTCGAACATCGGCTGTTCGATCGTTCGACGAAGATCGAACGATTTGGGCCGTTCGCGCCAAATTCGAGTGACGCGAACGGCCCACAATGCACTACGCCATCGCAGTGTCATCCAGGCGCTGTGATTGGCCAAGCATGCACTGTGACCCCGCATGCTTGGCCAATCACAGCGCCGGCAGCGAGGAGAGCAATGATTGGCCACAGGCAGGATGCCTGTGGCCAATTATTGCTGAGGGGGTTTAGTACACGCCCCACACTATAAAAGGCCGCCAGCGCGGCGGCCTTGTGTAGTGTGTTCCGGAGCAGGGAAAGAGAAGCATAGGCAGGGACAGTGTCATTTTTTTCCTTTACTAATCCTGGATTCCTTGTGTTTAGGGACAGAGAAGGATAGGTAGGGAGAGTGTCAGTGTGTCATTCTGTGCTAAACCTTGTTTGTAGGGACAGAGAAGGACAGTGAGGGAAAGTGTCAGTGTGCTATTCTGTGCTAAACCTTGTTTGTAGGGACAGAGAAGGACAGTGAGGGAAAGTGTCAGTGTGCTATTCTGTGCTAATCCTTGTTTGTAGGGACAGAGAAGGACAGTGAGGGAAACTGTCAGTGTGCTATTCTGTTCTAAACCAATCTTGCTGAACCGTATTTGAAATCCTTGAGTTTAGGGACAGAGAAGGGCACTCGTGGAAACTATCAGTGTGCTATTCTGTGCTAAATCTTGTTTGTAGGGACAGAGAAGGACAGTGATGGAAACTGTCAGTGTGCTATTCTGTTCTAAACCAATCTTGCTGAACCGTATTTGAAATCCTTGAGTTTAGGGACAGAGAAGGACACTCGTGGAAACTATCAGTGTGCTATTCTGTGCTAAATCTTGTTTGTAGGGACAGAGAAGGACAGTGAGGGAAACTATCAGTGTGCTATTCTGTTCTAAACCAATCTTGCTGAACCATATTTGAAATCCTTGAGTTTAGGGACAGAGAAGGACACTCGTGGAAACTATCAGTGTGCTATTCTGTGCTAAATCTTGTTTGTAGGGACAGAGAAGGACAGTGAGGGAAAGTGTCAGTGTGCTATTCTGTCCTAAACCAATCTTGCTGAACCATATTTGAAATCCTTGAGTTTAGGGACAGAGAAGGACACTCGGGGAAACTGTCAGTGTGCTATTCTGATCTAAACCAATCTTGCTGAACCATATTTGAAATCCTTGAGTTTAGGAACAGAGAAGGACACTCGTGGAAACTATCAGTGTGCTATTCTGTGCTAAATCTTGTTTGTAGGGACAGAGAAGGACAGTGAGGGAAAGTGTCAGTGTGCTATTCTGTCCTAAACCAATCTTGCTGAACCATATTTGAAATCCTTGAGTTTAGGGACAGAGAAGGACACTCGTGGAAACTATCAGTGTGCTATTCTGTGCTAAATCTTGTTTGTAGGGACAGAGAAGGACAGTGAGGGAAACTATCAGTGTGCTATTCTGTGCTAAACCAATCTTGCTGAACCATATTTGAAATCCTTGAGTTTAGGGACAGAGAAGGACACTCGGGGAAACTATCAGTGTGCTATTCTGTGCTAAATCTTGTTTGTAGGGACAGAGAAGGACAGTGAGGGAAACTATCAGTGTGCTATTCTGTCCTAAACCAATCTTGCTGAACCATATTTGAAATCCTTGAGTTTAGGGACAGAGAAGGACACTCGGGGAAACTATCAGTGTGCTATTCTGTGCTAAACCAATCTTGCTGAACCATATTTGAAATCCTTGAGTTTAGGGACAGAGAAGGACACTCGGGGAAACTATCAGTGTGCTATTCTGTGCTAAATCTTGTTTGTAGGGACAGAGAAGGATAGGCAGGGGACAGTGTCAGTGTCTTTGTTGCTAAGCCTCCTGCACAGTATACACCTGAAGGTAGCCCTTATTGCTGTTTTTCCCATCTCCCTGCAGGCCATCCATTAAAATGTCTGGAAGGCAAACAAGGAGAGGCAGACAGTCAGGAGGCAAAAAAAGAGGGCAAGCAGGCTCTGTGTCTGGGGGCAACAGTGCTGGTCGTGGACGCGGTGCATTGTCATCAGCACGTGGCCATGGGACACGCTTGTCCTTCTTTTCGGCAGCTGGACATGTTGAGCCACATCATGCCGAAGACTTGGTAGAGTGGATGACCAAGCCCACCTCATCCTCCTCATCCTCTCACCCAGGCTCAGGGTACTGGCAAAGCAGCTGCCAAAGCGTCCTCTTCTCTGGTATCAATGTCATCATTAGTCACTCCTTCCCTAGACCCACCATGTCCTCCTCCTGAGGAGTCCCCCGAACTGTTTGAGCACAGTGTTGGGTACATGCTCCAGGAGGATGCCCAGCGTTTCGAAGGATCTGATGATGATACCCAGCTAGAGGAAGGCAGTAGCATGAGAGCAGAGAGAGGGGATGCTCAAGAAGGACACCAATCTGGCAGTCATGCTCCAGCAGCTGCAGCATACTGCCAGATTGGCGCCAGTGATGAGGAGGGAGGGGATGATGAGGTCACTGACTCCACGTGGGTGCCTAATAGGAGAGAGGAGGAGGAGGAGGATGAGGAGGAGGCACATCTCCAACGAGGCAGGATGCCCTTGGGTGGCCAGCGTATGGGCAGCACACCGACGGAATCACACCGCAGAGCTCCGCCTGTGCAGGGCGCTGCCTCTGCCCGTCATTCAAAAAGTTCTTTGGTGTGGGCCTTTTTTGAGGCGAGTGCATCAGATCGCACAGCTGCTGTTTGCAACATATGTCTCAAGCGTATATCGCGTGGCCAAAACATCAGCCGCTTGGGCACCACATGCTTGATCAGACATATGTTGACCTGCCATGCAGCTCGTTGGCAAGCCTACCTTAAAGACCCACACCAAAGAACAAAGCGGACCTCTCCTTGCACCGCATCATCTGGGATCTCCAACCCCACTATACCTTCAGTCCTCTCTGAAACCTGCACTGAGAGGAATGAAGGTGTAGAATTAGGTGTGTCACAGCCAAGTACTTGCGGCCACTCTGCTAGCAGTACACCGACGTCCGATTCTAGCAGGCAAATTTCCCTGCCCCAGCTGCTGGACCGTCAAAAGAAGTTCACTCCCAGCCATCCACATGCCCAGCGGTTGAATGCTAGCTTGGCTAAATTGCTAGCGCTTCAACTGCTGCCTTTTCAGTTGGTAGACTCGGCCCCCTTCCGTGAGTTTGTGCAATGTGCGGTTCCTCAGTGGCAGGTTCCCAAACGCCACTTTTTCTCACGGAAGGCGATTCCGGCTCTCTACAGTGTCATGGATATGCATTAATGTCTGTCTGCCATCTTACCTTCCTCCTCATGTGTTCATCTAGAGACCAGACCTCCTTCACCTGGCTTCCTTTATAATCTCCTCCCAGCCTGACTCCACCCCAGGCCCTATCACTGAACACTATATTAACCTGTGCACTGCAAGCCTGCTTTGCTGATCAACGTGTTTGTTAGGCATTGTGTGTTTGGGTTCCTGCCTGCCGTGTGCTACGTCTGTCTCTCTGTTACGTCATTGGCTTGTCCCCGACCATCCCTGTCTGCTCGTGACCCTTGACCTTCGGCTCGTTCTTCGTTATCCTTGTCTGCTTGTGGCCCCTGACCTTCGGCTTGTTATTCGGTTCTCTCTATCGTGTGCTGCTGCTTCCCCTTATCCTACGGGGCGTGAGCTAGGAAACTCCAGGGGCCGCGACCTGGTCCCAGCCTGCAGCGTAACATCCTCACCACTAGAGGCCCTGGAGAAGACCAGCTGGGTCTTAGACTCCGCGCCCTGGGGAATCTTGGCTCTCGCTTCCGTTGGGATCCCGGTTGTGCTCCTCTGGTCCCGCTTTCCACAACCACCCAGTTTCCTATCCACAGAAGCCAGCCATAGGGTTCACTACCTCGCGGTGCACTCCTGTCCCCCTACGGTGTGCATCTGTCACCTGGCCACAGGTGACCCTGACAGTTTGATCAGCCATGAACCCGGCTGACATCCCGCTTCCCGCGGATGATCCATTGCAGGGCATAGTTCGCAGACTTGAGACCCAGGAATCAAATCAGACCCAGGTGATGCGATTCCTCCAGGATCTGGCTTCTCGATTCGAGCAGCTTCAGGTCTCCTTGGGAACCCCGAATCCGCAACCCCAAGTACAACCAGCGGCTGTACCTATCGCACCAGTCGCAGCCTCACACTCACTAAGATTGCCAGCTCCGTTCCGTTTCTCTGGGGACTCCAAGGCCTGCAGGGGGTTTCTCAGCCAATGCACTATTCATTTTGAGCTTCAGCCTCAAAGCTTCCTATCTGACCGGGCTAAGGTAGCCTATATCATTTCCCTCCTCTCCGGTGAAGCTTTGGCCTGGGCTGCCCCCCTGTGGGAGAGGAACGATCTGGTGGTTTCCAGTCTGTCCGAATTCTTGAAGCTCTTTCGTAATATCTTCGAAGAGCCGGCTCGAGCTTCTTCAGCGGCTAGTGCCGTCTTTCGTCTTCGCCAAGAATCTAGTTCAGTGGGGCAATATGCTCTTCAGTTCCGTATCCACACAGCTGAATTGAGCTGGAATAATGAGGCCCTGGTCGCTACCTTTTTACATGGCCTCTCTGACCGAGTGAAAGACGAATTAGCGGGAAGAGCCATTCCCGTCGGTCTGGACGATGTAATTTCATTATGCAACCAGATCGACATTCGTTTTCAAGAGAGGTCCTTAGAAAAAAGATGCCAGCACTCTCTGGGTCCTAGCCAGTCTGAGCTCCCCTCCCTTCATTCCGTGGAGCATCCTCTACCTGCTGAAGAACCTATGCAGCTGGGCCGGACCAGACTAACCCCCGAAGAACGTGCTAGGCGCAGAACTCTGGGCTTGTGCCTCTATTGTGGGGGCAAGGGTCATTTTCGTGACTCCTGCTCGCTTCGTCCGGGAAACGCTCGGGTCTAATACATTTGGAAGGTGGAGTATTGGACCCAGAAACATCACCTTCTCGCCTGCTCTTGCCGGTGTCCCTTCATGTAGGCACTTCTCCTCAGTCAACCCTTGCATACCTGGATTCCGGGGCTGCCGGCAATTTCATGGATTGGAGAACTGCTTCTTCTATGAAGCTTACCCTTTCACCTCTCACTACCCCATTGGTAGTCTCGGCAATTGATGGCACTGTTCTCCCAGGGGGCCCTATTCGCTTCCAGACGCTACCCATTAGGATGTCGGTAGGGATTCTCCACCAGGAGTGGATATCCTTTCTTATTCTACCCAAGGCCTCTACCCCAGTTGTATTGGGCCTCCCTTGGCTACAGCTCCACTCTCCACATGTGGACTGGGTCTCTGGGCAGATCCTGGCCTGGGGTTCCTCATGTTTCTCGTCGTGTCTTCTCAAGGTGACCCCCAAGGAGAGTCTTCCGGTTGCTGCCACTTCTGTTTCTTCTGATCTTCCCGCCGCATACAGCGATTACCGGGATGTGTTCTGTAAAAAATCAGCTGAGGTGCTTCCTCCCCACAGGTCTTTTGACTGTGCTATTGATCTTGTCCCCGGAGCAACTCTACCCAGGGGTCGTACCTACCCTCTGTCCATCCCAGAGACCCAGGCCATGTCGGAGTATGTAGCAGAGAATCTGGAGAGAGGGTTCATCCGGAAATCCTCATCGCCTGCAGGGGCAGGGTTCTTTTTTGTTGCCAAAAAGGATGGTACCTTAAGACCCTGCATCGATTATCGGGGTTTAAATGCGGTCACTATTAAAAATCGATACCCCTTACCCTTAATATCTGAGCTATTCGATAGGTTGAAGGGTGCCTCCATTTTCACCAAGTTGGATCTCAGAGGCGCGTACAATCTCATTCGAATACGGGAGGGTGACGAATGGAAGACTGCATTTAACACTAGAGACGGGCATTACGAATATCTGGTGATGCCTTTTGGTCTGTGTAATGCTCCAGCCGTGTTTCAAAACTTTGTCAATGAAATCTTCAGAGATCTGCTATACCAGTTTGTTGTCATCTATCTGGATGACATTCTGATCTTTTCTGAAAATCTGCTCGTCCACAGAAACCATGTCCGCACTGTACTTCAACGTCTTAGAGAGAACAATCTCTATGCCAAGCTGGAGAAATGTTCCTTTGAATGTTCTGAGGTCCTGTTTTTGGGGTGCTTTGTCTCATGTTCGGGGCTTCGTATGGACCCTGGGAAGGTCTTGGCTATCACCAACTGGCCTCTTCCTGCTAGCCTCAAGGCCACACAGCGCTTTCTTGGCTTCACTAATTATTATAGGCAGTTCATAAGGAATTACTCTTCCATTGCCGCGCCTATTATCGCTTTGACCAAGAAGGGTGTGAATGCCAGAGACTGGCCTCCCGAAGCTGTCTCTGCATTTCACAACCTGAAACAGGCCTTTGTTTCTGGCCCCCTCTTGAGGAGACCAAATCCTGGGAATGCATTTTTTATTGAAGTGGACGCTTCCTCAATGGGGGTGGGAGCTGTGCTTCTTCAAATCTTTGAGAAGAGACGCCAACCATGTGCGTTCTTCTCCAAAAAATTTTCTCAGGCAGAGAGGAATTATGCCATCGGTGATCGGGAACTTCTCGCAATTAAATTGGCGTTAGAGGAGTGGCGTCATCTCTTGGAGGGTTCCCCTCACTCCATAACGATCTTTACCGATCACAAGAATTTACAGTATCTACAGAATGCTAAACGTCTGAATCCTAGACAGGCCAGGTGGAGTCTCTTCTTTGCCCGTTTTAATTTCACGATTACCTACAAACCTGGTTCCTGCAACGGTCGGGCTGATGCGCTCTCTAGGTCATTTGACACTTTGGACGAGGAGTCCGCCCCTGAACCTGAGCCGATCATTCCCACCTCATGCATTGTTGCCCACTCTACCACCCTGAAGTCTAAAATTCCGCCTGGTAAGACCTTTGTCCCCACTGAGCTAAGAGCTAAGATCCTTCGTTGGGGACATGATTCCAAGGTGGCAGGGCATTCTGGATTCCTCCGATCCTTCCTACTCATCAGTCGTCACTACTGGTGGCCTAATCTCCGCTCAGACGTCAAAGACTACGTTAAAGCTTGTCATGTCTGTGCTCAGTCCAAATCCTCCACACAAGCTCCTGCTGGTCTCCTCATGCCCTTGCCTATTCCTAAGGAACCTTGGGCCCATATTGCCATGGATTTTATCACCGATCTCCCACTGTCTGAGAATAATACAGTCATTTGGGTGGTAATCGATCGATTCTCCAAGATGGCTCATTTTGTTCCTCTTCCTGGTCTTCCTTCTGCCCCTGCCTTGGTTCCCATTTTCATTCGAGAAATTCTCCGCCTACATGGGGTCCCTTCTCATATTGTTTCCGACAGGGGAGTCCAATTCACGTCTCGTTTTTGGAGAGCCTTTTGCAAATCCCTCAATATTGTCTTGGATTTTTCTTCTTCTTACCATCCCCAATCCAATGGACAGACTGAGAGGGTTAATCAGGAGTTAGAGGTCTTTCTTCGCACCTTTGTGTCTTCTCACCATGACGATTGGTCCTCTCTACTCCCGTGGGCAGAATTCTCCCATAACAATCATGTGAATACCAGTTGGCAGAAGACACCCTTTTTCACAGTTTATGGAAAACACCCTCAACTTCCTCTTCCTATGATCTGTTCTCCAGACATTCCAGCTTTGGCTTCGGTTCAGGAGTCTCTCAATTCCGTTTGGGGTCACGTTCATGATTCCCTCCGGGCAGCTGCTGAAAAATTCAAAGGCTTTGCCGACCGCCGCAGGCGTAAACCACCTTCTCTTCAGCCAGGGGACAAAGTCTGGCTCTCTACCAGGAACATCAAGCTCCGAGTTCCTTCTCTGAAGTTTGCTCCACGATTCATCGGTCCATACACGGTAACTGCTAAACTGAATCCGGTTTGTTTCAAACTCCAGATTCCTAAGAGCCTTAAAATCACTAACTCCTTTCATGTTGCTCTTCTAAAGCCTTTAGTCCTCAATAAATTCTCTCGTCCTCTTCCTACCGTGGCGCCTGTCTCTGAGGATAATCAGGAGTACGAGATCAGTCAAATTCTGGACTCCCGACTCTGTAAAGGCGTTCTTCAGTACCTCGTTCATTGGAAAGGGTTTGGTCCTGAGGAGAGGTCTTGGATCACTGCATCTGAGGTCTTTGCACCTCGTCTGTTAAAGGAGTTTCATCTGAAGTTTCCCTCTAAACCTGGGCCCAGGCGGGGAAGGGGGAGGCCTCGTAAGAGGGAGGGTACTGTCATGGATATGCATTAATGTCTGTCTGCCATCTTACCTTCCTCCTCATGTGTTCATCTAGAGACCAGACCTCCTTCACCTGGCTTCCTTTATAATCTCCTCCCAGCCTGACTCCACCCCAGGCCCTATCACTGAACACTATATTAACCTGTGCACTGCAAGCCTGCTTTGCTGATCAACGTGTTTGTTAGGCATTGTGTGTTTGGGTTCCTGCCTGCCGTGTGCTACGTCTGTCTCTCTGTTACGTCATTGGCTTGTCCCCGACCATCCCTGTCTGCTCGTGACCCTTGACCTTCGGCTCGTTCTTCGTTATCCTTGTCTGCTTGTGGCCCCTGACCTTCGGCTTGTTATTCGGTTCTCTCTATCGTGTGCTGCTGCTTCCCCTTATCCTACGGGGCGTGAGCTAGGAAACTCCAGGGGCCGCGACCTGGTCCCAGCCTGCAGCGTAACATCCTCACCACTAGAGGCCCTGGAGAAGACCAGCTGGGTCTTAGACTCCGCGCCCTGGGGAATCTTGGCTCTCGCTTCCGTTGGGATCCCGGTTGTGCTCCTCTGGTCCCGCTTTCCACAACCACCCAGTTTCCTATCCACAGAAGCCAGCCATAGGGTTCACTACCTCGCGGTGCACTCCTGTCCCCCTACGGTGTGCATCTGTCACCTGGCCACAGGTGACCCTGACATACAGGCATGTGGAAGGCAATGTCTTGGCCTCGCTGGACAGGGCGGTCAGCGGTAAGGTGCATATTACCGCTGACTCATGGTCCAGCAGGCATGGACAGGGACGTTACCTTTCTTTCACGGCCCATTGGGTCACTCTTTTGGCAGCTGGGAAGGATGCAGGACAAGGTGCAGTAGTGTTGGAGGTTGTTCCACCGCCACGCCTCCAAAATGCTACTACTGGTTGTGACACACCTCTCTCCTCCACCCCCTCCTCTTCTTCTTCCTCCATGGCCTCTTCCTGTGGTTTGTCCTCGGAACCAGCGGTGCTCCGTAGGCGTTCAAGGGGCTACGCAAGTACGCAGGCAAAAAGATGCCATGCCGTGCTTGCGCTGGTGTGTTTGGGGGACAGGAGCCACACTGGGGCAGAGGTCCTGTCTGCTCTGCAGTGGCAGGCCGAGAGGTGGTTGACGCCACGCCAGCTTAAGCCTGGAATGGTGGTTTGCGACAATGGCACCAACCTCCTCTCCGCCCTCCGACAGGGACAACTGACCCATGTGCCCTGTATGGCTCACGTCCTTAACCTGGTGGTGCAGCGGTTCTTGGGCAGGTACCCGGGCTTACAGGATGTCCTGAGGCAGGCCAGGAAAGTCTGTGTGCATTTCCGCAGATTTTATAATGCCAGTGCTCGCCTGGCTGAGCTGCAAAAGGAGTTGAACCTGCCCAAGAACCGCCTTATATGTGACATGCCCACCAGGTGGAACTCAACGTTGGCCATGCTGCAGCGGCTGCACACGCAGCAGAGGGCCATCAATGAGTACCTGTGCGACTACGGCACCAGGACAGGGTCAGGGGAGCTCGGGTTTTTTTCACCACGCCAGTGGGGCATGATCAGGGATGCATGCACTGTCCTGGCACCATTTGAGGAGGCCACGAGGATGGTGAGCAGTGACAGTGCATGCATCAGTGACACTGTACCTCTTGTCCACCTGTTGGAGCACACGCTGCGTGAAATAATGGACAGGGCACTTGAGGCAGAACAGAGGCAGGAAGAGGAGGACTTCCTTGCCTCTCAAGGCCCCCTTTACCCAGACAGTGTTCCTTCTGTCCCACCCATCGCACAGGAAGAGGAGGAGGAGGAGGAGGAGGATTGTGTCAGCATGGAGGTGGAGGCTGGCACTCAGCATCATCAGCAGCAGTCTTTTAGGGATGATTTACAGTCCCAAGAAACCAGTGGACTTGTACGTGGCTGGGAGGAGGTGGCTGCGGATCATGTCGTCCTTAGTGACCCAGAGGACTCCGGACTGAATGCCTCAGCTAACCTACGCTGCATGGCCTCCCTGATCCTGCAAAGTCTGCGGAAGGATCCTCGTATTCTTCGGATCAAGGAGAGGGACCATTACTGGCTGGCCACTCTCCTTGATCCACGGTACAAGGGTAAGGTTGCGGACCTTATGTTACCGTTGCAGAGGGAGCAGAGGATGAGACAACTCCGGGAGGCCTTGCAGAAAGGTCTGTGCAACGCGTTCCCAGAGACTGGGAGGTTACAAACTCCTGGTCCTGGACAACGAGTTGCTGAGGCTTCGGGCAGTCAAAGAAGGAGCGGTGGGGAAGGTGGCCGTCTGACCGATGCGTTCAGACAATTCTTTAGTCCGCAGCCCCAAAGTATGATCGGTTCCAGCAACCATCGCCAGCGTCTGATATACATGGTGCAGGAATACCTAGCGGCAAGGTCAGACTTGGACACCTTCCCCACCGAAAATCCTCTGGCTTACTGGGTCTTGAGGATGGATCACTGGCCAGAGCTTGCACAGTATGCAATTGAGCTACTGGCCTGTCCTGCATCCAGCGTTCTTTCAGAACGCACATTCAGTGCTTATGGAGGATTTGTCACGGATCACAGGGTGCGCCTGTCCACCGACTCGGTTGATCGACTGACTTTCATCAAGATGAACCAGTCTTGGATCACCACCAGCTACCACACACCTGATGCTGATATAACAGACTAATTGATTTTAAAATGTCACATCCCTTCAAGGCTGATGCTGATGCTGAGTGCCTGTGCTGTTATGTTGACTGGCTATCCTCCTCCTCCTCCTCAATGATACGATTAATGATGATAGCTTGGAAGATCATTTTGGTTTATGGGTGACGCCACCAGTGGCTAAGGCCCAATTTTTCAGCCCCTGTTTAACAGGGGCGTGTAATTACAATTTTTGATGCAATACTTTGCAACAGGCCTCATTGCTGTGCTCCAAGTACAGTATCTGTGAGGGGTTGCAGTGTTGTGCCACCAGTGCCTAAGGCCCAATTTTTCAGCCCCTGTTCAACAGGGGCATGCAATTATAATTATTGATCTAATAATTCACAGCAGGGCCCATTGCTGCGCCCACCAAGAGTAACTGTCAGGCCTTACAGTGTTGTGGCACCAGCACCACCATCACCACCACCACCACCACCAAAGGTCCAATTTTTCAGCCCCTGTTCAACAGGGGCATGCAATTATAATTATTGATCTAATAATTCACAGCAGGGCCCATTGCTGCGCCCACCAAGAGTAACTGTCAGGCCTTACAGTGTTGTGTCAACACCACCACCACCACCACCACCACCAAAGGCCCAATTTTTCAGCCCCTGTTCAACAGGGGCATGCAATTATAATTATTGATCTAATAATTCACAGCAGGGCCCATTGCTGCGCCCACCAAGAGTTACTGTCAGGCCTTACAGTGTGGTGGCACCAGCACCACCATCAAAGGCCCAATTTTTACTACCACTGTTCAACAATTATATGTTATTACAATTCCTGATATAATAGTTGACAGCAGGGCGTTCCAGCACCCACCAAGAGTAACTGTGAGTGCTTACAGTGTTGTGCCAACACCAACACCTAAGGGGCCAATTTCTGCAGAGTATATACGGCAGGTCCCTACTTTCAAACATCCAACTTACAAACGACTACTACTTGCAAACGGAAGAAGACAACAGGAAGTGAGAGGAAATCTACCCCTTGGAAGGAAAATTCTCTCCTGTAAGAATTAATATGGGAGAAAGGTGTCTCCTCTCTACTGATGCTTTATCACCAATCCTTGTTTCAATAAAAACACCACATTTCAAAAACAGTTGTCATTGGGACGCAAAGTGAGGTGAAATGTTCTGAACAGGGGCACAGACAGCAAAAAAAATGTTACAGGGGTGATAACCCTTCCCTATGTTTTCCAAAAAGCTTAAAAATAGGTATTTGGCCTGGAGCTACACTTAAACAATGTAGCTGTTCAAAATTACAAACAGATTCTACATAAGAACAAACCTACCTGTCTTGTATGCACCGCCTGTATACGGCTGTTCAGAGTATATAGGGCCTTTTTTATTTTATGTGCGGGGTTCCCCTTAATATCCATACAAGACCCAAAGGGGCTGGTAATGGGCTGGGGTAGGGGGGGGGGGGGGTGATGGGGTAGCTATGCCATTTTTCTTAAAGATTTTCATCCATATTACCGGGACCAGACATTACATTAAAGCCGCAAGCAGTTTTAAATGGCTTTTTTTTCCTTTAGAAATGTAATTTTGTGCAGGGACAGTTCTAAACACGGGAAACACGTGGCACTACACAGGCATACTTTAGACACCCCCCAGGTACAATATTTAAAGGAATATTTGACTTTTTTTTTTTCACTTTATGCATCATTAAAATGACTGCTCCCGGAAAACGTCCGTTTTTAAAACTTCTTTTTGCATTGATACATGTCCCCTGGTGCAGAACCCGGGTTCCCAAACTCTGTTTAGGACAATAACATGGATAATAGTCGTTATAATTAGCACTTTAGAATCCGAACGTTCGCATCCATTGTATTTAATAGGGTTCTAATGTTCGTGCGAACTTTCGGTCCGTTCGCGGGTTCTGGTGCGAACCGAACCCGGGGGTGTTCGGCTCATCACTAGTTGGCAGGTAGGAGGAGTGCAGTTGCTGTTCTCCTACTGTGAGAATAGAAAGTAAATGTGCTACTTAATCATTTCCGCTCCCACACTTGTACACCCCTTATGGGCGAGTGCGATTTTAACATTTCTGCTACAGGCCTGTTTATTTGGTGATGTTTTTGCCATTACTTAAAATAAAGACAGATCATTTAATTTCAGGACAAACAGCGCTTGTTTGTGTAGCGGGGTCCCCTTTAAGACTCCCAGGACTACCTTACCCAGAACCCCTTTCAGCAATGTTTCCACCTCAGAGACTCATGGGAGGGGTTATATAAGGAGGAGGCGAGGCGGAGCTCGGTCTCTTTTTGGGACACGAGACTTCAGTGGAGAGATCTTCCTGTGCGGATCCGCTGTGGTGCAAGGCCTGAAGCCTGGGGCCTTGCGCTGCTACCCAAAAGAGCCTTCCACCCCATCTCGAGCCTGGGTGGTATCTGACTCGGTTTCTTCAACCACTGCTGAGCTGGAGACCTGACCGCTGCGGTCGCTGTGTGTGGAGACACAGCGGGTGGAAGTTCCCGGATTGGGATCGCGTCCGGAGGGGTGAGCGAGCACATGCTCAATCCACAAATACTGTATACCATTGTTAGGCCTACAGACTGCCGTGGCCCACCAGTTCCTATTTCAGTTCGTTTCCGCCACTGGAGATCCATAGCAGAACTGAGTCAAACGGATCTTTAGTGGGGTGTACTGTGTTGGCATTTTTACCCCCCCTTGGATTACAAATGTGTTCCTGAAATGTGCACCACTGTTTAAAGACTTGCATGCAAAGAATTTTATCCCCCAGAGACTGAGTTATATGGTCAGGCCTGGCCATCTAGATAGTTTATTTAGTTGCTGCGCCATAGGGTGCATAGTGAGGTACATGTTACACGCGGCGCGTGTGCGCCATATCTTACTAGTTATAGTGTGACTATTGCTGCAGGGCTCTGCAGATAGATTTATGTGATCTGTTACAACTGTTGATTTTATTGCCAGTAGAAAGTAAATTCGTTGTTCTTCTATCACTGCATTGGTGTCTGAATTTAACCATAGAGCATAAGATATATATATATATTACCCTAGACTAACTGTGCCAGGAGGGGGGTCGAGTAAATTGTCGGGGGTTGGCGGAGCTGTCTTCAGGGCCCAAACTAAATCTGCGACCCTCTTAATTGAAGGTATCGCTACACGTGGGGGTTCTCGTCCGGGATCCTGATACAGCAGGTGAACGCCAGAAGTGCCGGCATGGACCCACAAGCAATAGAAGAGTGGTGCAAAGCCTCTAGGGCAGAGCCAAACAACTCGATAGTCATCAGCCTCCCTGGGGAGGAATGGTCGACTGAGATGGTAGAGGAGTTAATGAAGTCAGTGTCCCCAGAACACACACCGTGGGTGATGGAGATAAAGTCAGACCCAGACACTTCATATCAGTATGCACTAGTGGAGTACGGGGACGGGATGCTAGAGGCTTGCAAGCGCAAGTGTGAGCGGACGCCAGATAACAGAACCTATAGGTTGGTGCACGCAGTAACTGTAAAGAAAGAACCATCACCAACGGGATCACCGCAGGCTGCGGCCCGTACCTCACCAGAGAGAGGAGACGGGGTGACGCCCCCGGTGGCACCCGCACCTGCCACTGCTATATCACCAGAATTGATAAAGGCAATAGGGGATCTGCTAACCAAATGTCAGAAGACAAGCACGGTGCATGTAGAGACTAGCTACCGGAGACTAAAGACATTCTCAGGGAAGCTCCCTGTCCCTGCAGGGGAGGAAGACTTCGATACTTGGGTGGAGCAGGCATTACAAGCAGTGGAGGCATGGGAGGTGCCTGAAGCGCAGAAGAGGCAACGAGTGGTAGAAAGCCTTAAAGGCGCAGCAGCAGAAGCGGTGAAAAGTTTCCGGTTTGGAAATATAGACTGCACGGCTCAAGACTGTCTAGCCATGCTACAGGAAGAGTTTGGTCAGTTAGAAAAGGTGACAGAGATGGTCTACCAATTTGAACATACTTTCCAACAGCCGAATGAAAAGCTTTCAGAGTATGTCAGAAGACTGAACAGGTTGCTGTGTAAGATTGTCTTGAAGAAGGGAATGATGCCCAAAGATACAGATGTGGCAAGAATGAAGTAAGTCTTAAAGGGAGCTTTGCGCTCGGATCCAGTCTGGTTGCACCTGAAAACCTCAGGAGGAGGAACGTCACTGACTTACTGTGATTTGATAAAAATCATCAGAGATGAGGAGGCACTGCAGAAGGATCAGGCAGTGATAAAGACAAGTCATGCCCCTACACCAGTGATGGTCAACTCGCTCATGACTCCAGAAAGGGACTCAGAAGTGGACACTTTGAAATCACAAATGTCTCAGGTGTTAGATATGCTAACCTCTCTCATGGCGAAAGACACAAAGGGTCCAGAGAAAGGAACTGTTCCCAGCTGTTTCGGCACCCGCATCTCTGCAGGACTGGGGGGACATAATCTGTTTTAATTGTGGGGGAGTTGGCCACATTGCAGCTACATGTTCCAGTCCCAAGAAGAAGAAAACGGATAACTGCAAGCCGGCGGGAAACTCCAGAGGGCCCCGGTGAAGGAGTCAACCGGGTGCCCATCATCTTCAGTGAGCTCCAAGCTGAATGCGAAGATAAAACACCTCAGAGGAAACACAACATTCCTCAACAGAGATACACCCCAGAGAAAGGGGGCAAGACCCCTCAGAAGAAGCACAGCACTCCCCAGAGGGGATGCACACCTAAGAAAAACAATAATATCCCTCAGCGGGTCTGTACACCCATTGAAAGGAGGGAAATCAATGCATACCAGGCTCAAGAAAGACTAAAGTCCAAAGGGAGTTGGACGAGAGAGAGTCCGAAGGGAAAGGACCAGAAGAAGGCGACCCCTGCCAGGCCATATCCGGAGAAGCTGGTAGGCCCATCTCCTATAGTGCCCATTCAAGTGGAGGGAGTCTACACCAGAGCCATCTTGGATACTGGGGCACAAGTGACCCTATTATACCGGGATTTCTACGATAAGCACTTGAGTCATCTGCCCATCCAGAAGATAGAGGAACTGGAAATATGGGGGATTGGAACCCAGAGCTTCCCCTACGATGGCTATCTGCCCATCAAGATGACCTTTGACCCGTCTGTGGCTGGGAAGGCCGAAGTGTTTGACACCCTGGCAATTGTGTGCCCTCGGCCGCCAGGAGCCAACAAGAGTTCCCTTATAATAGGGACAAACACGGACCTGGACCCCTCTAGTGAAAGAGAAGGGGCCAGCGGCCACCAAGATCCACCCCATGCTGAAGACGGCCTACCAACGGCTGGTCCTAGAGCAGAAGACCCCTGGAGAGGGGATAGGGAAGGTATGGAGACTTGGAAGAGAAGGGGTAGTGTTGCAGCCCGGCGAAGTAACCTGTCTCAGAGCCACTGTGAAGCTTACTTGGGAGCAACCTGGACCCTTTGTCATGCTGGAGTCCGACCCAAGGGAAGAGTCCTCCGGTCTGGAAGTGATACCAGAGGTGATTCCGCTGAAGGCCCTGAAGAAGGCCCATTGCAGAGTTCCGGTGAGTGTTAGGAACACTACAGGTGGCCCCATGGAAATCCCAGCCAGGATGCTGCTGGGCCAGGTGAGCCCTGCTGCCCTGGTTACCCTGTCAGAAGTCAGGGGGACGGGTGAAGGAGGAGACATTTGGGAGAAGCTGTCCATGGAAAACCCGAATCTGCCCAGGGCTTGGAAAGAGAGAGCCAAGGCCCAGTTGACCAGATGGGAGAAGATCTTCTCCAAAGATGAGTTCGATGTGGGGTGTGCAAGGAGTGCCACCCATCGAATCCGCCTCCAAGAAGACAAGCCCTTCAGAGAGAGGGTCAGGCGGGTCCCACTAGCAGATCTGGAGGATCTAAGGGAACAACTCGCAGAACTCAAGATGACTGGTGTGATTCGGGAGTCTAGAAGCCCCTATGCCTCCCCGATAGTGGTGGTCAGGAAGAAGAATGGGTCATTGAGGCTCTGTATAGACTACAGGACTCTCAACAGGAGAACCATACCCGACCAGTACACCACTCTGAGGATAGAGGACGCTTTACAGAGTTTGTCTGGAGCCAAGTGGTTCAGCGTTATGGATCTCAAGAGTGGATACTATCAGATCCCTATGCATCCAGAAGACAAGGAGAAGACAGCCTTCATAACCCCAGTGGGGTTCTTTGAGTTTGATCGAATGCCTCAGGGACTGTCTGGAGCTCCTGCTACCTTCCAACGTCTCATGGAGAAGACTGTAGGAGACATGAACCTTATTGAAGTCCTTGTGTACCTGGACGATGTCATTGTCTTTGGGAGAACCCTGGAAGAACACGAAGAAAGGCTGGAAAAAGTGTTGAGAAGACTCAGTGAGGAGGGACTCAAGCTTTCGCCTGAGAAGTGTCGGTTCTACCAGTCTTCTGTGAACTATCTGGGGCACATAGTGTCTGAAGAAGGGGTGGCCACAGACCCTGAGAAATTGGAGGCAGTTACCTCCTGGCCAAGACCCACCACAGTAACAGAACCCAGATCCTTCTTGGGGTTCTGCTCCTATTACAGGAGGTTTGTGGAAGGATTCGCCCGAATTGCCAGACCATTGAATGAACTACTCAAGACCGAGGGGGAAGAGGACGACTCAGGGCCCAGGAAGCCGGGAGAGTCAGTCAGAGATCAATGGAACCAAAGGTGTGAAGAGGCCTTCCAGGCGCTGAAGAAGAGCCTAACCACTGCCCCAGTCTTGGCCTACGCAGACCCAACCAAACCCTATGAACTACATGTAGATGCTAGTCATGACGGTCTGGGAGGAGTACTCTACCAAGAACACAAAGGACAACTGCGCCTGTTGCCTACGTGAGCAGGAGCCTGACCCCCTCTGAGAAGAACTACCCCACTCACAAGCTGGAGTTCCTGGCCCTTAAGTGGGCGGTAGTAGACAAGCTCAAAGACTACCTGTATGGGGCGGAGTTCACTGTGAAGACCGACAACAACCCCCTTACCTACCTTTTCACCACAGCAAAGCTGGACGCCACTGGACACAGGTGGCTGGCCGCATTGTCTGGATTCAATTTCAGCCTAAAGTACAGGCCAGGGGCTGGAAATCGAGATGCAGACGCTCTGTCCAGGAGATCTCATGCCCCCACCAGTGACATAGAAGACTGGACTCAAGTGGCACCTGACGGGGTGCGGGCCCTTTGTCAAGGGGCTGAATTACAAGCCAGAGGAGGCTCAAGGGCGGAATAGATAGGAGTTACCATGGTAGGAGTCCCCAAACAATACTGTGGAGTAACCCAACTGGAGGAAGACAATCTGCCGAAACTGTCCAAGAAGGAACTGAGATGCGCCCAATTGGAAGACCCCATGGGGAAATTGGTTCTGGAAGCCCTGAAGAATCAGGATCCAAATAGACTCCTGCGCCACTCCTCAAAGAAGCTCGCCTGTTGAGGAAGGAGTGGGACAGGTTGCAGGTGCATCAGGGAGTGGTCTACCGAAGGGGCCCCTCTGATGACCTGGAAGATAAATGGCAATTGTTTCTTCCGGAAAAACATCGAGAGACTGTTCTGATTGCCCTACATGACAATCACGGCCACCTAGGGGCGGAAAGGACCTTTCAACTCGTCAGAAGCTGGTTCTATTGGCCCTGCATGAGGGCAGAAGTAGAAGAGTACTGCCATTCATGTGCACGCTGCATCCAGAGGAAGACTTTACCCCATCAAGCTGCCCCAATGGGCCATCTACAAAGTCAAGGCCCAATGGATCTGGTATGCATTGATTTTCTCTGCCTCGAACCCGACCTGAGTGGACTAGGAAATGTTCTGGTGATAACCGATCATTTCACCTGGTATGCCCAAGCTTTCCCAACCAAAGACCAGAAGGCTTCCACAGTAGCCAAGATACTCATGGAGAAGTATTTTGTCCATTATGGGCTGCCATGGCGACTCAGATCAAGGAAGGGACTTTGAGAGTCGGCTGATCCGGAAACTCCTGGATTCGTTAGGAATCAAGAAAACCCAAACCACACCTTACCACCCACAGGGAGATGCTCAGCCGGAGAGGTTTAACCGAACCCTGCTCAATATGTTGGGAACTCTGGATAGTGAGAAGAAACAACATTGGAGCAAACACATAGCAGCCATAGTACACGCTTACAACTGCACCACCAGTGATGCTACAGGCTACTCCCCATATCGACTCATGTTTGGGAGAGAAGCAAGGTTACCTATGGACCTGGCCTTTGGCACCTCTTTAGACCATTCCTCAGCCACATCCCTCAAAGGATATGTGGACAGGCTCAGACACAGCCTGAAAGTAGCCTATGAACAAGCTCAAGCGGCCTCAGATCAAAGGGGAGCTCGAAACAAAAGAAACTTCGACTTGAAGGTCCGGGTTCAAGACCTGCAGCCCGGGGACCGAGTACTGCTACGCAATCTGGGGGTCCCTGGAAAACACAAACTTGCAGACAGATGGAGATCTGAACCCTATGTCATCTGTAGGAAGCTGCCGGGCCTACCTGTCTACAAGTTGAAGCCAGAAGGAAAGGTAGGACCACTGAAGACGTGGCATCGAAACCACCTGCTCCCACTTGCTGAAGCAGTCAGGATACCTCCAGTGAGGGACTCCCCTGAACCAGTCTCTATTCTGGATACTCCCAGGCCAAACACCCGGTCCCAGACCTCTCGGGCTGAAGATGGAGAGGCCTCTGAACTTAGTGGAGATGAAGGAAGAGAACTTGACTGGCTGTGGCCTTCCCCAACTCCAGGAACTTCTGCTATAGATCTTCCAACCACTGAAGACACTATAGATGGACAACTGAATGCAGAAGCCACTGAGTTCATCCCATCTAGTCCTTCATCAGATTACTGGGAAGATGCCTGTGATACTTACTCTGAAAAGGACCCTAGGGACTCTATGTATCTCTCGGCTCCTGAAGCAGATGTTCCAGAGCCCGCCGTGTTGCCCGAACCTGCTACAGAAGAAGAGCCTGTGGCAACAGAGCCAGAAACCCCAAGAGAGCAAAGGGCTCGAAGAGTCATAAGGCCTCCCAAAAAGTTGACCTACCCACAAATGGGGAAGAGCTCAGAAGATTCTGTGGTCACTGCCAGGAGGAGTGCAGAGAATCTGGATCCCTCCACTGTTCATTTGGTGGAGGGCAACCCCCACTCACTCTCTGGCACAGTTAGGCAGGCCACTCATGATAGTGTGACCTGTGGGCAAGGGAATTCAACCCCTTTGTTTTGGTGGGAATTCCCTATGCCAACATCATAAGCAATGTTGTTTAGGGTTGTACGCAATGTATGCTAGAATTATCTTTGGGGACCAAAGAGTTTAAGTGGGGGGAGTGTGTAGCGGGGTCCCCTTTAAGACTCCCAGGACTACCTTACCCATAACCCCTTTCGGCAATGTTTCCACCCCAGAGACTCATGGGAGGGGTTATATAAGGAGGAGGCGAGGCCGAGCTCGGTCTCTTTTTGGGACACGAGACTTCAGTGGAGAGATCTTCCTGTGCGGATCCGCTGTGGTGGAAGGCCTGAAGCCTGGGGCCTTGCGCTGCTACCCAAAAGAGCCTTCCACCCCATCTCGAGCCTGGGTGGTATCTGACTCGGTTTCTTCAACTGCTGCTGAGCTGGAGACCTGACCGCTGCGGACGCTGTGTGTGGAGACACAGCGGGTGGAAGTTTCCGGACTGGGATCGCGTCCGGAGGGGTGAGCGAGCACATGCTCAATCCACAAATACTGTATACCATTGTTAGGCCTACAGACTGCCGTGGCCCACCAGTTCCTATTTCAGTTTGTTTCCCCCACTGGAGATCCATAGCAGAACTGAGTCAAACGGATCTTTAGTGGGGTGTACTGTGTTGGCATATTTACCCCCCCCCCCCCTTGGATTACAAATGTGTTCCTGAAATGTGCACCACCGTTTAAAGACTTGCATGCGAAGAATTTTATCCCCCAGAGACTGAGTTATATGGTCAGGCCTGGCCATCTAGATAGTTTATTTCGTTGCTGTGCCATAGGGTGCATAGTGAGGTACATGTTACATGCGGTGCGTGTGCGCCTTATCTTACTAGTTATAGTGTGACTGTTGCTGCAGGGCTCTGCAGATAGATTTATGTGATCTGTTACAACTGTTGATTTTATTGCCAGTAGAAAGTAAATTCGTTATTCTTCTATCACTGCATTGGTGTCTGAATTTAACCATAGAGCATAAGATATATATGTATTACCCTAGACTAACTGTGCCAGGAGGGGGTCGAATAAATTGCCGGGGGTTGGCGGAGCTGTCTTCAGGGCCCAAACTAAATCTGCGGCCCTCTTAATTGAAGGTATCGCTACATTTGTTTTCCATGCAGTCCATAGATAAAACAATGTACCGTATTTATCGGCGTATAACACGCACCTTTTTCCCCTTAAAATCAGGGGAAAATCGTGGGTGCGTGTTATACACCGATACTCCGTCGAATTCCCCTGCTGAAAACGAGCGAGAGGAGCGAGCGGAGCCGAAGCCGAAGTACAATCGGCTTTACTCGGCTCCTCTCGCAGTCCCGCCCATCTCTGACTGCGCCGCTGACATAGAGAAAGCCGAGTGTACTTCGGCTAGTCTCGGCTCCTCTCGCAGTCCTGCCTGTGACTGTGAGCAGAGCCGAGTCTAGCCGAAGTACACTCGGCTTTCTCCGTCAGCGGCGCAGTCAGTGGAGATGGGCGGGACTGCGAGAGGAGCCAAGTCTAGCCGAAGTACACTCGGCCCCGCTCGCTCCTCTCCACAGAAATCGGCGCCAAATTTAAAAAAACGCCGAGACTGACACGATCGCAAAGGCACTGGGCAAGGCTGCAGATGGACAGATGGACACTGGGCAAGGCTGCAGATGGACAGATGGACACTGGGCAAGGCTGCAGATGGACAGATGGACACTGGGCAAGGCTGCAGATGGACACTGGGCAAGGCTGCAGATGGACAGATGGACACTGGGCAAGGCTGCAGATGGACAGATGGACACTGGGCAAGGCTGCAGATGGACAGATAAACACTGGGCAAGGCTGCAGATGGACACTGGGCAAGGCTGCATGCTGCATTTAAATGTAAGTTTTTTTTTCCTTGAATTTCCCTCCTAAAAGTTTTTTTCCTTAAAATCCCCTCCTAAACTTGGGGTGCGTGTTATACGCCGGTGCGTGTTATACGCCGATAAATACGGTAAGTTCTTGCTGTGCTTGCATGACTTTCCTCCTGCACTCCAAAAACTTGCTTGTAGGTCAATATTGTTACTAGATTGATTTTTTTTATTCTTCTTTTAAATAGCATTCAAAACACTTTCTAAAGCTGTTTTACACACACATGTAATGAAACGGGCAATAAAAAAAATGTGTCATGCTTACGGTGCCATTAATTGATAATTGCAGCACCAGCGCAACCAAGAAATTTGCATTTTCACACATGGCAAAACTTTTGAGAAAAACGTAATGAAGAGATATGGATGATGGTATAATTTTCCACATTTCTTCTACTATTATTATGGTCATAGAGGCTGCATTTGTTTCTCTTAACGAATGAAGAGGTGCAGCAGCATTATTTGCTGCATGTAGGGCAGCCTTTTTTAAGTGAAAACGCAGATTTGAATGGAGTCCTAATGTTTAGATTGCAAGTGATGTGAAACCTCTGCAGTCGGGTCAAAAATAGTAAAAAAAAGCAAGAAAAAACACACTTTTTGTCATAGTACCACTTCAATGACAAACTAAACGATGGAAGCTGTGCCCAGAAATGAGCAGTCACAGGACCAGTTACCAGTATTGCCTCTGGTCTCCCTGCAGCTGATCTTTTCCTCATGAATGACCTGCCATGTCTTGTTCTACACTGTCTCTCTCTATATGGAGGCAGCCATCTTGGTAGAAGCAGGGCTTTTCTTCCTCATGTCAGAGCCTCCAGCAAGGAAAACATTGAGCAGCACAGTGGTGACATCAGCAAATCTCACTCCAAATCTCCTGAGAAACACAGGGGTTGATTTACTAAAGGCAAATAGACATCTCTGCAAAAGCAGTTACTCAAAGAGCTTAGTAAATGAGCAGAAGCTCTGCTGACTTCCATCATCCAATCATGTACAAGCAAAACTACTGTTTTCATTTTCCTTGCATGTGATTGGGTATTTTTTGCAAAGGGAATCGTTACCTCATTTACCAAGCTCTGGAGCTAGAGTTGCCACCTTATCCCTTTAAACATGAACACATATGAATTACACAGGTTCTGAGGCTAATTTAATGCAGATAAGGCACCAAGTGTGTTACGCCGCTTGCAGACCAGCCGCTGTCATTATACTGCGGCAGGTCGGCTCGTCCCCGCGGACCGTCGTAGCTGTACGTTGGTCCCTTTAAGCGGGATTGCGGGGGTGCAGATGCTCCTGACTGGCGGTTGCGATGAGCGCCAGCCACGAGCGATTGTGGGCACGAGAGGCAGAACAGGGATGTGTGTGTGTGTGTACACACACACATCCCTGTTCTGAGAGGAGAGGAGATGCAGATCGTGAGTTCCTACAAGCTGGGAACCACGATCTGTCATCTCCTATAGTGAGTACCCTCCCCCCACAGTTAGAACACACATTAGGGAACACAGTTATCCCCTTGATCGCCACCTAGTGTTAACCCCTTCCCTGCCAGTGACATTTACACAGTAATCAGTGCATTTTTATAGCACTAATCGCTGTATAAATGTCAATGGTCCCAAAAATGTGTCCGATATGTCCGTCATAATGTCGCAGTCCTGATAAAAATCGAAGATCGCCGCCATTACTAGTAAAAAAAAAAAAAAAATGCCATAAATGTATCCCCTATTTTGTAGACGCTGTAACTTTTGCGCAAACCAATCAATATACGCTTTTTGCGATTTTTACTACCAAAAATATGTAGAAGAATACATATCGGCCTAAACTGAGGAAAAAATTCGCTTTTTAAAAAAAAACAAAATTGGGGCTATTTATTAGAGCAAAAAGTACAAAATATTGTGTTTTTGTCTGTCTTTTTTTGTTTATATAGCGCAACAAATAAAAACCGCAGAGGTGATCAAATACCACCAAAAGAAAGCTATATTTGTGGGAAAAAAAGGACGTCAATTTTGTTGGGTACAACGTCGCATGACTGCGCAATTGTCAGTTAAAGTGACGCAGTGTCGTATCGCAAAAAATGCTCTGGTCATTGAGCAGCCAATTCTTCCGAGGTGGAAGTGGTTAATTACCACCTTAATCAGCCACAGAACCTGTGTAATTAATATGTGTTTGGTTTTAAAGGGATGAGGTGGCAACCCTATCTGGAGCAACTGCCCTCACAGAGCGCAACTGCACTTTGCAAAGTGCACAGCCTGTTTGCCTTTAGTAAATCGACCCCACAGTGCCTTAGATCTCGCGCTGCAGATATACTGTACAGCTCTGAGGCAAAAGGCACATCCACATACCAGAAAGTCCACTGTCATTTTTCAGGAGGAATTCCAGACAAAAGGTAAACCTTTCAGGGAGCAGCTTAGTAATAATTAACATTTCTAAATGGTCCCTAAGACACTGCAACCTTTTGAGTTCAGTTCCACTTTAATGTCATCAGCTGGATGAGCTTCTCTGTATGTCACGCCGGTATTAAATGGCAGTGACATGTGAAAGTCCTCTAACCAAGAGCCTCCAATGTTTCTGCTATTCCTTGCAAACCTTTTTCAGAAATACATGAACGGTGTACAGCACATTCGGCAGCTCCCCGTTCCCGTGTCTGACAAGCTGTCTGATTCTGCCGATTATCTTGTGCTTCACCGGGAATAAGCTCAGGTCCCTAAACTTCAGAGCCAGCCAGCAGCATAATTGTTCACATCTTAATTATTGGTCATAGCCCGTCAGAGCAGAGTATGCTGTCCCTCCTTAGCAATCATCTCTGTAATAACATTACTTACAACCTGGGAAGACCTCATTTCATCTCCCCATTCCTCGCCGTCTCACGTCTCTTATTGTTCTTCATTTAAAATGTCTATTCAGTTGCATTATAGCTGATATTCTTTTTTTTTTTTTATTCTGCTTCGCTGCCACAACCAGCCTCAGTCAGTGGCAAGGTATGAAATTGAGAGGGATAGTCATAGCATAAAACAAATGTAATAAGAGATAAAGAATATATTCTTTAAAGCAGACATTAAAAAGAAAAAATGTGTAATGCTTCCTGGTATTTATTACCTCTAGCGGATATCACAGTACTCCCCCTGTCAATGTCTTCACCTGCATTTCTCTCCAAAGAGATGGCGTCATCTTTGTTCAGGCATCATCCAGAGTCACCATCTACTTTCTAGACGGAGATGCTGGCTCAAAATTGACTGTTATATAAAGCTTGGTGCCTTGCAGTCGTTTTTGTTGCTGTGAGCTGTGTTCAAGGCCTCACGCGATCCCCTCCAGCTACCTTTCACCTTGTGATTTGCTGCAAACTTACAACATACAGTATAAGTTGTGGGTCTGCAAACCTTCTAAACAAGTGGCCAGTTTGTTGTCCTTAAAGTAGGGTAAACACGTTCAGTTTTCTTTTCCGTTCAATCAGCAGGTTGCACAAAAAAAAAACTGGCAGGTGCCTGCATCTACGCAAACGACACCTGATGCAGGGATCTCTCCTCAGCCAGAATACACAGATCAGCGCTTATAGCCATTGGCTAAAAGCGTTGATCGATTGCTGAATTTCCAGCATGACTGTTTGACAGAAGCCGGTTGTAAGGCCTGCTTCTGTTGAACAGACAACAATACAGATGGACTAAAATGTTGTCAGGTTCCTGTTGACCCGGCTGATTTTTGGTCTGTGTATACCCTGCTTAAGACTTTAGGGGGGCCAGACTTTGGCCAGTGGGAGTAGAAATTGCCTGTGTGTCAGTAGGAAGCGTGTCAGTAGAAGTAACAATGTTTCAGGCTTGCCCGTCAGTGGGAGTAAAAGAAATTACATAGCACCTGTGGTCTGTAGGAGGAGGAATAGTGTCTTATAATTAGTATTAGTAGGAGGAATTGTGCCCCATCATTGGGATTAGTTGGAGGGAAAATGTTGTATAATTTATATTAGTTGGAGGATTAGAGCCCCATCATTGGTAGTAATAGGATGAATAGTGCCCCATCATTGGCATTAGTCAGAGGAATAGTACCCCATCATATGTTATAGTTGGAGGAATAGCGCCCCATCATTAGTAATATGTAGAGGACTAGCGTCCCATCATTAGTAATAATTGGAGGAGTAGTGCCCCATTATTGATATCAATTGGAGGAATATTTCCCCATCATTGGTTTTAGTCAAATGATTTGTGCCCCATTGTTGGTATTAGTCAGAGGAATAGTGCCCCATCAATGGTGTTAGTCGGAGGAATATTTCCCCATCATTGGTAGTAGGATGAATAGCGCCCTATCATTGGCATTAGTCAGAGGAATAGTGCCCCATCATTTGTATTAGTCAGAGGAATAGTGCCCCATCATTGGTAATGTGTGGAGGAATAGTCCTCCATCATTAGTAATAGTCAGAGGAGTAGTGCTCCATCATTGGTATCAGTTGGAGGAATTGTGCCCCATCAATGGTGTTAGTCAGAGGAATATTTCCCCATCATTGGTAATAGTTGGAGGAATAGTGCCCCATCATTGGCATTAGTTGGAGGAATACTGTCCCATCATTAATATTAGTCGGAGGAATAGTGCCCTCTTATTGGTAATAGTCGTAGGAATAGTGCCCTCTCATTGGTAATAGTCTGAGGAATTGTGCCCCATCTTTTATATTAGTCAGAGGAATAGTGCCCCATCATTGGTATTAGTTGGTAATAGTTGGAGGAATAGTGCCCCATCTTTCGTAATAGTCAGAGAACTAGTGCTCCATTAGTGGTAATATTCGGAGGACTAGTGCCCTATTATTGGTAATAGTTGGAGAAATAGTGCCCCATCATTGGTATTAGTCGGAGGAATAGTGCCTATATATATATACTGTATATATATATACTGTATATATATATATATATTTTTAGAGGTGAAATAATAGTTTTATTTAGCAATTGCTATTGCTCTGGGCTGCTGAAAATGCTAACTGCTGTTGCTTGTGTAGCGGCCTCACCCCTCTCCCTTGCTCTATCGGTTGTATGGCTCTTGTCTAGGGGTACCTGGGAGAGAGAGATGATACACACCACGGCCCATGTCCTTCGTAACTAGGAGGTGAAGGCCAGAGATTGGGCTTTTGTGTAGGTGTCCTAGAGTCAAGTCCAGTCCTTCGTCCCTGACTCCTTTGCTTTAGTAACCCAAGTTCCACACAGTGAATAGGTACAACTCAGTTTTATTCTTCTTGCCAAGCAATAAAACAATCTTTCTCCTTTGGAAAATGGGGACAGATCGAGGCACAATCCTTTCCCTTCTTGCTGCTGCCCACTGTGCTGTCACCAGTGGTGAATAGTCACTGCCACTGACTAGGTAATATAGAACGTGAATTACCTTCGCTCACTTTGCCCCTATCAGAGGAAGAAATCCGTCCAAGGGAGAAATGGAGGCCTCTCCGTCACCAGCGATGCTGCGCCAGGCTCTTCGAAGAAGTTACTGCGCACCAGTCCTCACAAACTCAGACACAGGCACCCAAGGCGTTAGGGCCCCCTCGGATTCCTCACCCTCGCGGAACTCAGTCGAAGGTACTGAGCCCCAGGCATCCGCCATAGTATCTCACCCCAGGCTAAAGGTGCCTGAGATGGACTCCATCTCCGCTCCAGCTAGGCCAAGGGCGCCTAGGCCTGGAACACCGGAACGCCAGCACCCAAGCTAAAGGTGCCTGGGTGCGGCCGCATCCTCCAACTCTTTGCCCCAAAGTCAGGGCGTCCGCCCCTTTTATGACCTCTCCCTTTGCGTCACAGCAGGTTCCTCGCCCCGCTGTACCAGCTCCAGGGGAGGACAAAAAGGCACAGTTTGCAGTGTGAGTTCAGCTCCGGCCCAAGGCAACACCACCACCTGTAGGCCCCAAGGAACCCCACACCACCAGAGTCCTCACATAAATTCAAACACCCGCTACACTTGTATTGAAGAAGTGCTGTGTATGCACTGAGATGCTCTGACCATAGCTTACACAGGGCAAAGGACTGTCTTTTTGCAAACATGTGACAGTGCTGGTACCTAGATAGACACATGCTTTCCAATATCCATATTTCCTCTAGATTAGGGTGACCAGACATCCCCGGTTTCAGGGGACAGTCCCTGGATTGAGGACACTGTCCCCGGACTAAGTCTGTCCCCAGTTTTGTCCCCAGATTGGATTTGAACAGAGGCTGGGGCAATTTCAGTCAGTGCAGAATTAAAAATAAAAATTCTGAATTACAGACCCCTGCTCCTACTAGCTTAGGGGGGTGTATTTTTTTCCATTATCTGTGCCCCTTTCTGATGATCATGTGCTGGTCGGAGCGGAGGGAATATTTCTTCAGTTTCGGGTGCCCATTCAGCTCCACTCACATGTTCTTCTGCCTTGGCTCAAGTCCCGGCCAGCCGCCTGCCTGTTTATCTCCTTGCCTACTCCTTGCCTACCCTTCCTCCACACCCCACCTAGTAGTAGCCGTGGCCCGGAGATTAAGACTTGCGATGGGCAGAGAGTCGCTCATTGCCGAAATTACTAGTAAAAAAATAAATATGTCCCCGGATTTCATTTAAAAAATCTGGTCACCTTACTCTAGATGGCCATACACACCAATGGCAAAAGAAAGATGAGTAGACAAGAGGATGGGAGGGGGGATTTAATGAATCTATTGTGTTTCTGTGCACGGACAAAACAGATTCAGTTCAAGGTCTCTATCAAATGTTGCCTCTGCATTTGAACACAGGACTGCTCATACACATTCGCTTGGACATAAGATGCAGCATTTGAACTGCTTTGACTGTAAAGCAAACACATCTCAATAAGATCTGCTGCATCTATAGAAACTCAAGAATCGCTGTGTTGTAAATGACATCTTTTAGTTCAATGTTAGTGCAGAATAATGGGATCCAGAGGGGGGTAGAGGAAAAAAAACTGCTCAGGGCCCCAAAACGACTTGGGTCGGGTCCGCTTTATAACAAACTGCTGTTAAAAATCCTCTAAAATTCCCTTTGACAAGCTGAAAACAAGGCCACCTCCAGACAGTGTTTTTTCAAAGGAGACGAATGGAATGTGAAGCGTCTTTATAAATATTCAGCGAGTTTTAATTTTTCACTCTTCTCATTAAAAGTGATGTTCAGAGGAATGTTTCTGGCAGACAAGCGGAGAGAAAGATATTCTTATCTTGTAAAATGTAAATAATAAAAAAGCTCAGCAGCCATTTTATTATGAAGACATTTAAAGGTCATGAAGTGGATTATAAAAATGTTTATTAAAAGGTGACAGTGACATTTTGCTAAAGAAGTGTTTAAAAAATACATGACAGTCCTCCCATAACACTTCACAATCAGCCTGTGTATCTCCAGACAGCCCAGACGTTCCCAGGATAGTCCTGAGTCCCCTATCAGCACCATCTAGAAATCTTTTATCTTCCACCCTTTGCTCTCTTCTTTTCATCTTTGCATCTCTGTTGTTACAGTGGTGCATCTGTCCTGTATTTTAGGTGAGTATACCACTAAGCAAGTCTCTATACATAAGTAATCTATGACTAAGGCACCTTAAGTAAGGTGACCAGATTTTTCAAATGAAATCCGGGGACATATTTTTTTTTTTTTACTAGTAATGGCGGCAATCAGCAACTCTCTGCCCATCGCCGCCGCCCGCCTCACAGCCTGTTAAGTCTTACTCTCTGGGCCCCGGCTACTACTGGGTGGGGAGTGGAGGAAAATCACTCCGCCAGGGAAGGCAAGGAGATAAGCAGGCAGGCGGCTGGCCGGGACTTGAGCCAAGGCAGAAGAACATGTGAGTGGAGCTGAATGGGCATGCACCCGAAACTGAAGAAATATTCCCTCCGCTCCGAGCAGCACATGATCATCAGAAAGGGGCACAGATAATGGGGAAAAATACACCCCCCTAAGCTAGTAGGGGGGGTGTAATTCAGATTTTTTTTTTATTCTGCACTGACTGTCTTTGAAATTGCCCCAGCCCCTGTTCAAATCCAATCCAGGGACAAAACTGGGGACAGACTTGGTCCGGGGACAGTGTCCTCAATCTGGGGACTGTCCCCTGAAACTGGGGATGTCTGGTCACCCTAGCCTAAAGCAGCCACCTTAGGGTGCCAGGATGGGGGGGGGGAAGTAAAATCCAATTCCCAGCCACATGCTGGGATTCTGATATTTACAGTGCTGCAGACATGCATTTTTTTACACACTTCAGTATAGCGGCTGGGAGTGTGTGTATTTTAGTAAAGCCGACTGTTGACTTTCATGTGGAAGTGATACAAGCGCGTTTGAAGCCACCTATCACTTCCACGACCACCACTGCGATGTCCCGCCTCCCTCGCAATGTTTACAGGGCCTCATTGTCCCATCTGTGGGCCCAGTGCTCTCATGGTGGGTGTCACTGGAAAGGGCAGCGGGAGCTCAGCAGACCTCCGCCTGCTCATCCTTACTCCTGTACACAGACCCGGAAGTGACGTGTATGATGTCACTTCCTGGGCCGGAGCTGTCATTTTCCAGGATCAGTGCTGGGAGAAGCAACTGATTGAACACTGCAGTTGAGTGGAAAAGAGACATCCAGGGTCCAATAGGCCCCGTGTGTTTCCACAAAGAGAACCTATCATATCACATAGGGGCTATTGGTCCCCTATGTGATAGCAATAAAAGTTATGTTAACAAAAAAGTAAAAATAAAAAATGCACCTTAGTGGGCAAAAATCCTTGCACCGGCCCTGACTATGACTAACAGAAAAGAGGTTAAATTGGTTAAAAGGCAAAAAAAAAGAAAACCTTAGAGTACATAGAAAACAATCTTAACGTGGACTAGGGTTGCCACCTGTCCGGGAATTCACCCGGACTTTCCGGATTTTACATCCTCTGCCCGGGTTTCTCACCGCCTGTCACCCGGACACCAGAGCACCCCCAAAAACTCTTCCAACACCACCATAGCAACCCCATAAAAGCTAAATTAGATTAATCTTGTTACTTTAACATATATCAGATGTTCACCTCATCTTCACATATTTGTAACTGTCGTGGACCTATCATCAGATATATGCTTGTTAGCTCCATGCAGACATAAAAGTCACATAAATGCAGCCTAGCAAACATTAATACACCCCTTAAATGCAAGCAGTGTCAGTATCTGGATTTGAGCTGGTATCAGCCTCCTGCACTCCCTGTACAGCAGAGCTCAGATTGGGTGAGGAAGAAGCAGAGCGAGGAGACAAGTAGTTCATGTGCTAACAAGAAGCATGCTGAAAGCAGAATAACAGAGAGATGACGTAATAAAATATTAGGAAGGCAGAGGAAATGATTCACGTTTATGCATACCATTTTCCCACAATATATAATGCAAAACCCCAGCAAAAGTTAAATGATGGGAGAACAGTGGCTAAGTGGTTAGCTTTCTGCCGAGCACTAGAATCATCGGTTCTGCATGGAGTTTGCATATCCTCCCTGTGCCTGCCTGGATTTCCTCCCACAATCCAAAGACATTGTGGTAGGGTAATTGGCTGCTATATAAATTGGTTCTGGTATGTGTATGTATGAATGTGAGTTAGGGACCTTAGATTGTAAGATTGTAAGGGTTAGGACTGATGTGAATGTACAATGTATGTAAAGTGCTGTGTAAATTGACAGTGCTATATACAGTAAGTACCTGTAAATAAATAAATAGTTGTGGTATGATAACATGCAGACTGACACATGAATAAAACATTTCCTTTCACACCATACTGCAGGTAAAAAGCACTGGAAATGCATGTTCAGTACTGTGTGTGTAGCGGGTACTTGAATTTAGGGGGAGCATCTGGGTGGTAGTGTAACCCAGATGCCTTGATTGTTAGGAAATTCAAGGTTCCCTTTGTGAGTCTTGGAGGACTCTGGTGGTGTGAAGTTCCCGCCGGCCTATAGGTGGCGTTGTTGCCTTGGACCGGGGTTGGGCTCGCACCGCAAGACTGTACCTTTTTGTCCTCCCCTGGAGCTGGTACAGCGGGGCGGGGAACCCGCTGTGGCGCGAAGGGAGAGGTCATAAAAGGGGCGGACGCCCTGATCATGGGGTTAGAGTCCGGAGCCAGAAGATGCGGCCGCACCCAGGCACCTTCAGCCTGGGTGCTGGCGTTCCGGTGTTCCAGGCCTAGGTGCCCTTGACCTAGCCGGAGCGGAGATGGAGTCCATCTCAGGCACCTGGGGTGAGGTACTATGGCGGATGCCTGGGGCTCAGTACCTTCGACTGAGTTCCGAAAAGGGGGAGGAATCCGAGGGGGCCCTAACTCCTTGGGTGCTTGTGTCTGAGTTCGTGAGGACTGGTGTGCAGTAGCTTCTCTGAAGAGTCCGGCGCAGCATCGCTGGTGACGGAGAGGCCTCCATTTCTCCCTTGGACAGATTTCTTCCTCTGATAGGGGCAGAGCGAGCAAAGGTAATTCACATTCTACATCACCTAGTCAGTGGCAGTGACTATTCACCACTGGTGACAGCACAGTGGTCAGCAGCAGAAGGGAAAGGATTGTGCCTCGATCTGTCCCCATTTTCCAAAGTAAATAAACTGTTTTATTGCTTGGCAAGAAGAATAAAACTGAGTTGGACCTATTCACTGTGTGGAACTCTGGTTACTAGGAGCAAAGGAGTCAGGGACGAAGTACTGGACTTGACTCTAGGACACCTACACAAAACCCAATTTGCTGGCCTTCACCTCTTAGCTATGGAGGACATGGGCCGTGGTGTGTCTTATCCCTCTCTCCCAGGTACCCCTAGACAACAGCCATATAACCGATGAAGATAGAGAGAGGGGTGAGCCCCGCTACACGTGGGGGCATCGTATCCGGGATGTGTATGGTGTCTGAATTCGAACTTTGCTGCCCGGAGGAGTTCCGAGTAGGTCGGCCATATTGGCCAACGCGCCACGAAGCAACCCACAGCTGCGTAGTTCGTGGGCGGGGAAAGGAGTCTGGCCATGTGGACGTACGCACGTGGAGATTCCGGCGCAGGTGGGTCAGTGCGCAATGGAGCAGCAAATAGAGAGGGTGGCTTCAAACGCTCCGTGGATTTCAGTTCCTTCCTTCGCGGATATGTCTTCTCTGGCTGCTCCGATTTTGGATACGGGGGTAAGACTAAGGCCCCGGGGGCAATTGGCTCTGTACACCTGCAGAGACATGGAGGCCCTCTGTGTGATCTGTCCCGGCTGTTCGGGACTGGTGGTCCAGCTGAAGCCGTTCGGGCGCTGTGAGGTCTGCAAAGAATTTCTCTTCGAGGTGGAACCATCCACAGAAAAGCCTCGCGCTTTCCACCTCAACTACCTCACAGGGACTGCCACTCCGGAAGGAGAGATCGATGCTGGTGCGTTCCCCGTGCGCACTGATCCGGGCGAAGTGACTGCCCAAGCGGAGATGAAAAGAGAAAAATCAGAGGATGCTTCCTCGGTCACCAGCAGCTCCCTGCTCCGGCCACCGAAGAGGAAAGTCGGCCTAGTGATGGCCTCGTGTGGTCGTGGAAGAGTTTCGCCCCACTGCTTGCCTGGCCTGGATGGATTCGGTAGAAAAAGTCCTGGACATCCCTGTTCTTCTAAAGGGCCAGGTGAGCCAGGGGTTGGGACTGTCTGCGTGGTTACAAGTGGCGGAAGCCCACAGACGGTAGAGGCCGTCAAGGGGGATAGTTCCGTGACTGGGAATTATCTGCCCGCTGAATGCTACGACACCTATGACCTGGATTCATTGTCTGACAATGGCGATAATGGGGAGATAGACAAAATCTTCCATCAGAAGGGATGGGACAAGATGAAGCTACCCTCGCCCCGTGTCACAAGGGACCTGCCCATGTCTACTGGAGATAGTACACCTTGGGTAGAGGCCTCGGCGCCAAGGGAAGAAGCTGGTCCTCTGTCTGAAGTTCCCCTTCTGGATTCAACATCCATTTCACCCATTCCTGTTGCGGGAGCGCAACGTCAAGCACTGCAGGCTCCTAGGCCCAGATCTACCGAGGTGGTGAACGCACCTCGCCACCCAGAAGCGATTGTTCCACCTGGAGAAGGAGACCGAGCCACTATGCCACCTTTATCAAGGCTGCAGCGTCTCTTTGGCCAGAAGGTTGCTCAGGAATATGGATGGGAATACCCGTATCTGCCTCGGGAACTGCTCTACGAGGTGGAAGTTTTTCAGAAACGATGGTATGATACCTTTGTGTGGGACAAACTTAAAGTACAGCAAGCACGGCGGTACCTTTCCTGTTCACCAACGGTCAACAAGAAGTTCCAGGACTGTAAAGCTAAGTGGATGCTGGGAAGACACATCCATGCGGACAAAGTGGTGATTTGCCGTAAGGAAGGAAAAAGTGTTGAGTACCATGTGGAGGCTTTTGATGACCGTCTGAAGCCTGTGTCGTTGCCTCATCCAAGGTTTTACCTGTAAAAGGAAAAAAGGGGAAAGAGACTCCCGTGTGCTTTTCTTGTCCATTCATGGCTGAACTTTCCGGAGTGCCTTTGCCGGAACACAGGGACTGTGCCCTCGTTTTTTTTGTATTTGGGCAGTTCTACTCTTTGGAGAAATGGGAGCTGTTTTTGTTTTGTTCTCCCTCCTTCTCCTTGCACTCAAGAGAAATCAGTGACTCTGGGTTTTAGTTAGTGTAGGGTCACAGAGAAATGATCAAGAAAAAGAAAAAAAGTTCATCTGGAAGTGATGAGTGTCTTGACCGCGGCACTGTCACCAGGTGGCAGTGTTGCGCAATGATTGTTTGTTTTTTTTGACATTATGCAGCACTCATTGAAGTGAATGGGTTTCTTCTCGGATAGACTCATTCATTCCAAGCAAACACACATATGTTGTTAGGATGTATGTTTCTTTTTTTTCCCTCTGCAGGAGACTCGTCTATCAAGGCTGCTGAGAATGGGTGGTCCTTAATGAAAATGAAAGTGTAGCGCTATCTAAATAAATATGTATAAATATAAATATATACACAAAAAATAATAATATAGTGTTAAACACGTGTATCACCCAAAAGAACGTGCTAGGTGACTCCAGTGATAAAGTCCTCAAACTATATTAGCAAAAATAAATAATGCAAATATATGCAAATAAATGTCCGTTTAAAGTATGATCCATAAAACGAAAAATGGTAAAAAAGTGATAAAGATCAATCCAAGGAAAACGTGTTGAATCAAAACGTGAAATTACAATCCAAAGTCTTCTATGTATGGAAGAAAGAAGCCACCACCAAGATGAGTTTGAGGAAGGCTTACCAGAAGTTTGGGATTTGGCGGGGCATACGCCACCCAAATCAAATAAAGCTTGAAGAGTGTGAACACTCAAACAATAATAATATACAGATGTGATGTGAAATCCGCCACCAAGTATAAGTTGAGGAGGCTTACCAGAGGTCTCGGATTTGGAGAGGCATACGCCACCCAAATCTGAGATTGCTTTAAGGGTTAATGGACCCCAATAGAGATGGTCTTGAGTGGAGGGATGGTCTGGAGTCAAAGGGGTTTAGCACTTCAATCAGACGGGACATCCAATAACATAGAACACCAGTTCATGTAGGGACTCGGTATCCAATGCATACGTGTAGAGATGGAAAAACTCACATAGCATAATTCCGTTTGGAAAGGATTTAACCACTTGACCACTGGGCACTTAAACCCCCTTAATAACCAGACCAATTTTCAGCTTTCGGTGCTCTCACATTTTGAATGACAATTACTCAGTCATACAACACTGTACCCACATGAATTTTTTGTCCTTTTTTTCACACAAATAGAGCTTTCTTTTGGTGGTATTTAATCACTGTTGGGTTTTTTATTTTTTGCGCTATAAGAGGAAAAAGACTGAAAATTTTGTAAAAAAATGTTTTTTTTTTTGTTTCTGTTATAAAATTTTGCAAATTACTATTTTTTCTTCATAAATTTTGGCCAAAATTTATACTGCTACATATCTTTGGTAAAAATAAGTACAAATTGGTGGATATTATTTGGTCTTTGTGAAAGTTATAGAGTCCACAAGCTATGGTGCCAATATCTGAAAATTGATCACACCTGAAGTACTGACGGCCGATCTCATTTCTTGAGACCCTAACATGCCAGAAAAGTACAAATACCCCCCAAATGACCCCTTTTTGGAAAGAAGACATTCCAAGGTATTCAGAAAGAGGCATTGTGAGTTTTTTGAAGTTGTCATTTTTTCCCACAATTCTTTGCAAAATCAAGATTTTTTTTCTTTTTTTTTTTTTTTTCACAAAATTGTCATATTAGCAGGTTATTTCTCACACACAGCATATGCATTCCACAAATTACACCCCAAAATACATTCTGCTATTACTCCCGAGTATGGCGATACCACATGTGTGAGACTTTTACACAGCGTGGCCACATAGAGAGGCCCAACATGCAGGGAGCACCTTCAGGCGTTCTGGAGCACCCAGGCCAATTCTGACATTTCTCTCCTACATGTAAAAATCATCATTTGTTTGCTAGAAAATTACATAGAACCCCAAAACATTATATATTTTTTTTAGCAAAGACCTTAGAGAATATAATGGTGGTTGTTGCAACTTTTTATCTCGCACGATATTTGCGCAGCAATTTTTTTAACGCGTTTTTTACGGAAAAAAAAATGTTTTGTGCTTAAAAAAAAAAGAACAGTAAAGTTAGCCCAATGTTTTTGCATAATGTGAAAGATGAAGTTACGCCGAGTAAATAGATACCTAACATGTCACCCTTAAAAATTGCACACACTCGTGGAATGGCGCCAAACTTCGCTACTTAAAAAATCCCCATAGGCAACGCTTTAAATATTTTTACTGGTTACATGTTTTGAGTTACAGAGGAGGTCTAGGGCCAAAATTATTGCTCTCGCTCTAACGTTCGCAGAGATACCTCACATGTGTGGTTTGAAAACCGTTTTCATATGTGGGCGGGACTTACGTATGCGTTCGCTTCTGTATGCGACAGGGGCGCTTTAAAAAAAAAAAAATTTTTTTATTGTTCATTTTACTTTATTTATTTTAGTTTGACATGTTTTTCCGCCCCAAAATTTTTTTTGATCACTTTTATACCTATTACAAGGAACGTAAACATCCCTTGTAATAGGAATATGGCATGACAGGTCCTCTTTACAGTGAGATATGGGGTCAATAAGACCCCACATCTCACCTCTAGGCTGGGAAGCCTGAAAAAAATTAAAAATAAATAAATAAATAAATCCTGGCTTTGATCATAGCGGTGAGTCGGTAGAAGCACCGGAGGGTGGCGGGGGGGGGGGACATCCCCTCTCGCCTCCCGTAAGAATGATCAAGCGGCGGAACAGCCACTATGATTGTTCTTATGGTGTAGGGAATCGCCGGCTGAAAAAGCTGATATCTGAATGATGCCTGTAGCTGCAAGCATCATTCAGATATCCCCGCACAAAGTCAAGGACGTCATATGACGGCCGGCGGGCGGGAAGTGGTTATTGCAGAGTATTGCCGGGCATTGCGGAGTATTGCCGGGCATTGCGGAGTATTGCCGGGCATTGCGGAGTATTGCCGGGCATTGCGGAGTATTGCGGACTATGGCAGGGTATTGCACGGGGTATTGCACAGGGGGTATTGCACAGGGTATTGCAGGGTATTGCAGAGTATTGCGCAGGGTATTGCAGAGTATTGCGCAGGGTATTGCAGAGTATTGCGCAGGGTATTGCAGAGTATTGCGCAGGGTATTGCAGAGTATTGCGCAGGGTATTGCAGAGTATTTTGCAGGGTATTGCAGAGTATTGCACCAGGGTATTGCAGAGTATTGCACCAGGGTATTGCAGAGTATTTTGCCGAGTATTGCGCAGGGTATTTTGCAGAGTATTGGCAGGGTGTATTGCAGAGTATTGGCAGGGTGTATTGCAGAGTATTAGCAGGGTGTATTGCAGAGTATTGCACAGGGATGGCTGAGCAGGGATGGATGGATGGCTGGATCTGTGACTGCAATTGTCACAGATCCAGCCCACAGTGCTGCTGCTGCCATCCGCTCCCTCCCCCTCCCCTCTCACACTGTACCGATCGGTACAGAGAGGGGAGGGAGGAACCGGCGTCATCAAATGACGCCGGTCTGTTTACAAGTGATTGCTCCGTCATTCGACGGAGCGATCACGTGGTAAACGGCCGCTATCAGCGGCGATTTACCGCGATTCGTGATCCGCCGGGTCCTCTGGACCCGGCGGTCACGGAGTTTCCCGTGTGCGCGCCCCAGGGGGCGCGCGGGAGCGCGATTCTGGGAGGACGTTATATAACGTCCTCCCAGAGTTAAGCAACCACCTTGTCGACGTTATTTGTCGGCAGGTGGTTGTTAAGTGGTTAATGTAAAAAAATCATACAATGTAACACTCACATTTAAGATGGTCTTAAAAGCATGGATGCAGGTACGAGAGCGATGTATATGGACAAATCCACCCAATGGGTGGTCCTTAGATAGCCAGGGAGAGGGAAGAATGTAAATGTGTGAGATATTTACAGTGTTTTATTGAAAAGTTTTATAGTTATATTGTTTTAAGTTTTCCTTTTCCCATCCAGGTCTTGGCACAATTCAGGGCTAAAATGTGTAGTTTGTTTCTGGGATGAGCTTATGTCACCACCCTTGTGGGGTATGGGTTTATACCAGACACTGGGGACCAGTGTCAAATCACCAGGGGGAGAGTGTAGCGGGTACTTGAATTTAGGGGGAGCATCTGGGTGGTAGTGTAACCCAGATGTCTTGATTGTTAGGAAATTCAAAGTTCCCTTTGTGAGTCTTGGAGGACTCTGGTGGTGTGAAGTTCCCGCCGGCCTATAGGTGGCATTGTTGCCTTGGACCGGGGTTGGGCTTGCACCGCAAGACTGTACCCTTTTGTCCTCCCCTAGAGCTGGTACAGCGGGGCGGGGAACCCGCTGTGGCGCGAAGGGAGAGGTCATAAAAGGGGCGGACGCCCTGATCACGGGGTTAGAGTCCGGAGCCAGAAGATGCGGCCGCACCCAGGCACCTTCAGCCTGGGTGCTGGCGTTCCGGTGTTCCAGGCCTAGGTTCCCTTGACCTAGCCGGAGAGGAGATGGAGTCCATCTCAGGCACCTTTAGCCTGAGATGAGGTACTATGGCGGATGCCTGGGGCTCAGTACCTTCGACTGAGTTCCGCGAGGGTGGAGGAATCTGAGGGGGCCCTAACTCCTTGGGTGCCTGTGTCTGAGTTCGTGAGGACTGGTGTGCAGTAACTTCTCTGAAGAGTCCGGCGCAGCATCGCTGGTGACGGAGAGGCCTCCATTTCTCCCTTGGACGGATTTCTTCCTCTGATAGGGGCAGAGCGAGCGAAGGTAATTCACATTCTACATCACCTAGTCAGTGGCAGTGACTATTCACCACTGGTGACAGCACAGTGGTCAGCAGCAGAAGGGAAAGGATTGTGCCTCGATCTGTCCCCATTTTCCAAAGTAAAGAAACTGTTTTATTGCTTGGCAAGAAGAATAAAACTGAGTTGGACCTATTCACTGTGTGGAACTCTGGTTACTAGGAGCAAAGGAGTCAGGGACGAAGTACTGGACTTGACTCTAGGACACCTACACAAAACCCAATTTGCTGGCCTTCACCTCTTAGCTATGGAGGACATGGGCCGTGGTGTGTCTTATCCCTCTCTCCCAGGTACCCCTAGACAACAGCCATATAACCGATGAAGATAGAGAGAGGGGTGAGCCCCGCTACATGTGTTTGTATAGATTTTTATGTGCTTTGTGTTGCATTTTTAAGCACACTGCATTGCATTTATATGCATTGGCATGCGTTTTAATGTTCATATGTTGATGAGAAATTTGCACTCCTATTTCCTATTACATCATTTACAGTTCCTGCTGTGAGAGGTGGTGTAAAAAAAGCTTTTTTTCTCGGTTCAGTTGCTTTGCATTGCGCTTAAATGCGTTAATGTGCGCTGCTTTGCGCTAAATTGCACACATGTCGCATCTTACTGAAATGCACTGCAATGCACATGAACACCACGTTGTGATGTGAACAAAGCACATAGAAAACCATTGTTATCTATGTGGCCTTCCAGCAGGGGAGGGCTGGCGGCCTTAGGCCTGGGGGGCAAGTCCAGTCAAGTAGCCCATTGAACCGCCTTATCAGCTCACCATCCATGGTCCACCTGGTTTTTCAATGCAGCCTCACCAGTGCCCATCAGTGCAGCCTGATCACTGGGGCAGGTTACATGGGGTGTATGGTGGGGGAGATGGGGGGTCAGGGTCTCTCACCTCAGCGATCTCAGCTCAGCAGGTCTTTGCACGCCACGGTTTCCTGGGGAGGGGGGGGTAACGCTCTGATCCTGGGGTCAAGTTGCAGCCAGCGACCAGTCCTGCAGCCCTGCATCCCGACTCCCTGGCACGCCCTGCCTCTGCCTGCTTCCAAGAATCCGGTCCCAGGGAGTTGTAATTTCCTCTGCGCTGCTGTGTTTTCCACCTACCAGAAGCTTGAGTGCGGACTTCAACTCCCGGAATGCAACAGCTAGTGGTTGGCCGCCATGGCCATGCCCCCAGCCCGACTTCCTAGACCAGAATAAAAAAGAAAATTGTAGCTGGCAGCGGCTGCCGGCCCTTTTGAACATAAGTTAGGGCGGCCTCGGAGGCAATTGCCACCCTGCCCCTGGCCCAGCCCTTCCCTGCCTGCCAGTGACCTGTGTTCATCCACTCCACAAATAGGTAGGTCGCTGGACTGTGAATGAACCCAAAGATTTATTTCCTCATAATAAATAGAGTGCTACTGTAAGACTATAATTGAAAGACCACTAGCCTGCATGGTACAATGCAGCATTTTAGTGCAGTGTCAGCTCTGGCAGGGCATCAAAATGCTTGTTTTTTTTCCACCTTTATTAGAAGTGTCACTTTAGTGACACTTAATTGATGTCACTGCTCACCAGCATCGTAGTATGAATGTGGCACATAGAAAGTAATTGTTTTCTATGTGCTGTAGCCGTGACTTACATCTATCCAGTGTGAAAAAAGGCAGGTCACTGTACACAGTGTGAATGAGCCCTAAAAGTATTTGGTTAAGACCATACATAAATCACAACAGTGTTACTAAACCCACAACAGTAAAATCAGTCTATGTATGCAGTAAAGCAAGCTTGTTATACTGTGGAACCTAAGGGGTTAATACTCTGCATTGTGTAAAAAGGCTGTTTGATCCTGTATTCTCTGATCCTCCCCTTCTTTTACTGTCCCTAATCCATCTCCTGATAGTACAGAGCCTTGGAGTCGCTCTGCACATACTCAGTTTGGTGTGTACTGCTAGAGAGTTTTTTTTTTTTTTTTTTGGGAGGATGCATGTGATCAGTACAGGGCCAATCAGCACTGTCCAGACAGAAAGGCGTCTTGCAGCCTCATAGGACAGTCAGAGCAGAATGAAAACTCCTCCTAAAAGCTTTAACCTGCCTAGCGGTATTCCCGAGTCTGGCTCAGGGTGAATTTACCATACCAAAAGTGGTAACCCCGAGCCAGAGTTACTTACCTTGTCCCCTGGATCCTGCGATGTCTCCCCGCTGTGTGTGCGAGCTGTCTCCTTGCTCGATTCACAGGGCGGAGATCTACGCCAAATTCAAAAAAGTAAAAACACAATATACATACAGTACACTGTAATCTTGGGCCCCTTTCACACTGAGGCGTATTTCAGGAGTTTTTGCGCTAAAAATAGCGCATAAATAACGCCTGAAATACTACTGCCCCAGCATTCTCAATGTGAAAGCCCAAGGGGCTTTCACACTGAGGCGATGCGCTGGCAGGAGACAAAAAAATCTCCTGCAAGACACATCTTTGGAGCGGTGAAGGAGCGGTGTGTATACCGCTCCTTGCCATTGAAATCAATGGGACACCGCGGTAATACCGCCCGCAAACCACGGCTGTAGCCGCAGTTTGCGGGCGGTATTAACCCTTTTTCGGCCTCTAGCGGGGGTTAAAACCGCATCGCTAGCGGCCGAATATCGCGGTAAACACGACGGTATAGGGCGCTGAAAATCGCGCCGCTATACCGCCACCGCATATGCCCGCCCCAGTGTGAAAGGGGCCTTACTGATACAGAACTGTATCAAATACATACACATCACCTTTGTCCCTAGTGGTCTGTCCAGTGCCCTGCATGCACCTTTATATTATAAAAACAGTTCTTCCTGCCTGGAAACTGGAGATTGTCCATAGCAACCAAAAAGTGTCCCTTTACGTCAAAAGTGGTTTTAGACCAGCTAGAAAACAGCGATAATAAATTAGATTCACTTGCAGAATTGAGCGATAGCGATTTGTGGGGAAATTCGTCATCAAACACTAAATCTAATGACAGCGACAATTCTGCAACTGAGCAAATTTCAGTGTTTTTGATTTGATTACATTATTGAATAATTTTTATTATAATTACATTACTATTTGTTATAATTATTTATAGTTATTTATTATATTATAATTTATGATTTTGTGTTTCAAACTTTATCATAACCAGGATGTCCACTAGACTCTGGTTTGGACAGATTTAAGTGAGTTATTTCTAAGAATTACAGGCCTACAATATAAAACGCCAAATTTCCATGCAAAATAATTGTACCGCTTTCAGCACATAAAATCTGAAATAATCATACCGCCAGGGAGGTTAACCAGTGCTCGACTGGATACTGATAGAAGTCACAAGACTGCTATATACTACTGATGAGAAAAGGTATTTAGCAGTTTATATTTACTAAAACTATTGCATTTCCATGTTCTGTGTGCCGTGGGAGACCAGATATAGTGAATACAGGGTCCTGGGTTTAGTAACACTTTAATGCATACATCACAAAGAATCTTGCATATGCAGATTTTCAACCAACATGTTTCTTGAAACAAACGACTTTTTAGGATACACATACAGTTCAAGTGGCAAGAATAATTTTGCGAACAAACATATGAATTAAGTTTCATTCATACATGTAATGTCATTACATTATCATACACAGGAGCCCCCTTCAAATAATGGAAAAATCGAATTGAAATGATTAGAATGTATAATTTACTATAAATTGTGATAAAGAAAATAATACATTTTTAGATTTGACTTTTTTAATCGATGAGGATGGTGGTGTAGCGTGGGCAGGGACACAGGGGACAGATGCCCTGAGCACAACATTTTTAGTAACATAAAATCATACCTCCTAATGTCCTGGATTTCGCTGGACTGTCCCGGGATTTCAACAAAATCCTGGTGTCCCACGGATCCGGGCTGAGTTCCGGAGCCCAGTGCCAGAAAAAGTTCTGCACTTGGCTGTACAGATTCACTTGGCAGGGGTGCCCTGGGTCCCTAGCTCTGCAGTGACTTTGACCCAAGGTGGGCAAACATTTTTCCCTCTCTGCCAAGTCGATTGGACATCTACCTGATGTCTTTCTTCTTATTGGCCAGTATTCAAAGGAGTGGGATAGTTCTTCCTTTGGGCGGAGCCGGTTCCTGCACTTTTCTGCAGCTGCAGGAGCACTAGATAAAATAAAGCAATTCATGGAAGTTTTTTGGCAGCAAGATCCTACGTAGGCATCATTATTTTCTTATGCCTGTGTGCATGAGCCTCAAAGTGGAAAGGCCATTTAGCGCCAGATCTAAAAGCTTCTGTTATTATTAATTAAATGCTGCCTGGGTATAGACAAATAATTATCAGTTTGTCAAGATATGGTGGTCATGGATGGAAGCTGACCAAGATATTGTGGAGCTTCTTTAGGTTTCCTACTGTATATTCTCCATATGTATAATCATAGGCGTGCGCACAGGGTGTGCCAGGTGTGCCCAGGCACACCCTATCACTCCCTGCAGTGCAGATTCCCCCTGCTGTCCGGTGCCCCCTCCCACAGCATGGCTGGCTTCCCTCCTCTCCCATTGGCTACTGCAGTGGGCACACATAGATGATATTTCAGGATGCGTAGGGGAAGGGGTAATGTCATTTACTGGCCCCTTCCCTTTCTGAATGAACACAGTGAGAGATCGGTACCATGTTTTTGAGCTTTCAGGTGCACACCCTAATGCAACAGGCTGCACACACCTATGTGTATAATGTATTAGTACTATAGCTTGTATCTACTAGTTCATCTGTTTCAACTTTTTTAAAACATAGGGGAGAGAAGGGATGAGGGACATAACAGAAGACTAATGTTTGAGTATATGCAAAAGTTTGCTGCTTCAATCTATAGTTCTTATTACTATTTGTATTTGTATTGCCAAACAAATCAAATATCAATAAAATACACATGTATAAAAAAGAAATATCAAGTTTAAAAAGCATGGCATGGCAAATAAAAATGTGCCACACCAGAGATGACTTTCATGGAAATGGTGGGATAATTACCTAAACTGCATTCATACTGACAATAACTATAGTTTGCCATCACCATTAGATTTAGCCCTATTTTCAACTTTCCAGCAACATTATGTTTTGAGTTTTTTTTCTCCTCCGATCATTCAGCTTAGTTCTCTGTAATATGCCCCATTATCTCTTATTCAATTACGACGGAAACGCTCGTCCCTGTTATTGTCTATGGGAGAATGTGCAGAGCGGAGTGAAAGCTTTTCACAGATAATAGAACAGAATCCCCAGTAACGACACTCACTCTACTTCCATTTTAATATCAATTTAACACATTCAGCCAGATTACATAGAAACGGCAGCTTTTCATGTAAAATTATAGATCTGCCTCGTCCTCTCCTATCCCGCCACTTCCCTGAGAGCTCACAATTGTTACATTTATGTTAATGTACATTATGGGTGAATATAGATGTATCCTTTGTCTGTGAAATTTTGCGGCTCTAAGCTGTGTTTTTCTTTTTCAGAAAATAAATTTATTCAGAATTCAAATATACCTATATTGGTTTGGGTCATTTTTTTATTTTTATTTTTAAAGTTGGTAAGTTTTTTTTTTTCTGACGTTTTATTTAACTTTTTCTAGTATGTACAATCTAAAATCTATTGGCAATGCATTGCGTTTTAGTTAACACAGCACCCCATACAGGGCTGGGACAAGGGGTGGGCAAGAGGGGCGGCTGCTCTGGGCACTGTAGTATCATGTCGGGGGGGGGGGCACCACAAGGAGATTGGGGGGGATGTATGTTAGGAAGGGGAATTTGGGGAGCGGCAGGGGGTAAGAACTCTTCTAGAAGGGCAAATTTGGTGATGATTTGGCATGTTTGCCCTGGACTCTAGATGATCTTGTCCCGGCTCTAACCCCAACACACCAGTACAGTAGGTGCCGATGGGCTGCATAAAAAAAACAGAACGGTTTTCTAAATGCAGTGTGCAAAATCTTACGTTGAGCTCGCTTTCTCAAAACTCTCCATTATGCTGTGGGCACTCAGACCCTGGGCACTTAGCAGCATTCAGTGTGTGTTGCGGCCAAAGCCAGCAAACTTTGACAGAAACCATCTGTGTCCAGGCTCGGTTGCAGGCGCCAAGCAAGCATAACCACTGGTGTGGCAGTTACATGATTGATTTTCACCCAATAAACACCTGTGCAACTCATCCCTTAGACTTTTAGACTGAATATCATTACTAGATTTTATAAATACCTTTTATTATTTAGAATCGTCTGTGGGGACTGGTGAGAAAAACTGATGAGGTGTACATACAAATTACATGCATACTTGATCAGCGTATTGTCTGTACTGCACCTGCCCTTTTACCACACCTGCCCTTTTCAGAGGGCAAGTGCAGTGTCGGCATACGCGGATCTCCTTTGTGCTGCAGAGACAAGTCACAGGCATGGATCCAGTTCAAAGGATGGTGTTGCAACGAGGAGCACTACCCAGATCAAATCTCCAATATGTGCAGTAAATACACAGGGGGCCCCCTCTTCCTTGGGACCTATTTGCACTGCACTCCCTATCCTGTCCCCAGATATGTAGATCATAAAGTATAAATGTGAAAAAAAACCATGGCTGATGAGGGACTATTTTATGGGAAAATTAATTTGGTCGTTTTTGGAACATTAGTCAGACTCTGCAAGCCAAGGTGAAATTGATGCGGCCACAAAGCAAACTATTGTGGCCAGGGCGTGTGTACAGTCCTGTTTGGCTGCAGTGGTGGATTTTAAATGGGCAGTTGGTGGTGGTACAACTGCAGCTTAACCACCTGTATGTAGTGCCATCTGTGTGCCCATGTGAAAGAACCCTTAACCACTTAAAGTGTTGCTAAACCCAGGACCCTGCATTCACTATATCTGGTCTCCCACAGTATACAGAACATGGACATGCAATAGTTTTAGTAAATATAAACTGCTAAATACCTTTTATCATCAGCAGTATATAGCAGTCTTGTGATTCCTATCAGTGTCCGGTCGAGTACTGGTTAACCACTTGACCACTGGGCACTTAAACCCCCTTAATAACCAGACCAATTTTCAGCTTTCGGTGCTCTCACATTTTGAATGACAATTAGTCAGTCATACAACACTGTACCCATATGAATTTTTTGTCCTTTTTTTCACACAAATAGAGCTTTCTTTTGGTGGTATTTAATCACTGTTGGGTTTTTTATTTTTTGCGCTATAAGAGAAAAAAGACTGAAAATTCTGTAAAAAAATGATTTTTTTTCGTTTCTGTTATAAAATTTTGCAAATTACAATTTTTTCTTCATAAATTTTGGCCAAAATGTATACTGCTACATATCTTTGGTAAAAATAAGTACAAATTGGTGTATATTATTTGGTCTTTGTGAAAGTTATAGAGTCCACAAGCTATGGTGCCAATATCTGAAAATTGATCACACCTGAAGTACTGACGGCCGATCTCATTTCTTGAGACCCTAACATGCCAGAAAAGTACAAATACCCCCCAAATAACCCCTTTTTGGAAAGAAGACATTCCAAGGTATTCAGAAAGAGGCATTGTGAGTTTTTTGAAGTTGTCATTTTTTCCCACAATTCTTTGCAAAATCAAGATTTTTTTTTTCTCTTTTTTTTTTTCACAAAATTGTCATATTAGCAGGTTATTTCTCACACACAGCATATGCATTCCACAAATTACACCCCAAAACACATTCTGCTATTACTCCAGAGTATGGCGATACCACATGTGTGAGACTTTTACACAGCGTGGCCACATACAGAGGCCCAACATGCAGGGAGCACCTTCAGGCGTTCTGGAGCACCCAGGCCAATTCTGACATTTCTCTCCTACATGTAAAAATCATCATTTGTTTGCTAGAAAATTACATAGAACCCCAAAACATTATATATGTTTTTTTAGCAAAGACCTTAGAGAATATAATGGTGGTTGTTGCAACTTTTTATCTCGCACGATATTTGCGCAGCAATTTTTTTAACGGGTTTTTTACGGAAAAAAAATGTTTTGTGCTTAAAAAAAAAAAACAGTAAAGTTAGCCCAATGTTTTTGCATAATGTGAAAGATGAAGTTACGCCGAGTAAATAGATACCTAACATGTCACCCTTAAAAATTGCACACACTCGTGGAATCGCGCCAAACTTCGCTACTTAAAAAATCCCCATAGGCGACGCTTTAAATATTTTTACTGGTTACATGTTTTGAGTTACAGAGGAGGTCTAGGGCCAAAATGATTGCTCTCGCTCTAACGTTCGCAGAGATACCTCACATGTGTGGTTTGAAAACCGTTTTCATATGTGGGCGGGACTTACGTATGCGTTCGCTTCTGTATGCAAGCTCACGGGAACAGGGGCGCTTTAAAAAAAAATATTTTTTTTATTGTTCATTTTACTTTATTTATTTTAGTTTGACATGTTTTTTCGCCCCAAATTTTTTTTGATCACTTTTATACCTATTACAAGGAACGTAAACATCCCTTGTAATAGGAATATGGCATGACAGGTCCTCTTTACAGTGAGATATGGGGGGGGGGGTGTCAATAAGACCCCACATCTCACCTCTAGGCTGGGAAGCCTGAAAAAAAAAAAAAAAAAAACAACAATCCTGGCTTTGATCGTAGCGGTGAGTCGGTAGAAGCACCGGAGGGTGGCGGGGGGGGGGGGGGGGGGACATCAAGAATGATCAAGCGGCGGAACAGCCGCTATGATTGTTCTTATGGTGTAGGGAATCGCCGGCTGAAAAAGCTAATATCTGAATGATGCCTGTAGCTGCTCCCATCATTCAGATATCCCCGCACAAAGTCAAGGACGTCATATGACGGCCGGCGGGCGGGAAGTGGTTATTGCAGAGTATTGCCGGGCATTGCGGAGTATTGCCAGGCATTGCGGAGTATTGCCGGGCATTGCGGAGTATTGCCGGGCATTGCGGAGTATTGCGGACTATGGCAGGGTATTGCGGAGTATGGCAGGGTATTGCACGGGGTATTGCACAGGGGGTATTGCGCAGGGTATTGCAGAGTATTGTGCAGGGTATTGCAGAGTATTGTGCAGGGTATTGCAGAGTATTGCGCAGGGTATTGCAGAGTATTGCGCAGGGTATTGCAGAGTATTGCAGAGTATTGCAGAGTATTTTGCAGGGTATTGCGCAGGGTATTGCAGAGTATTGCGCAGGGTATTGCAGAGTATTGCAGAGTATTGCGCAGGGTATTGCAGAGTATTGCGCAGGGTATTGCAGAGTATTGCGCAGGGTATTGCAGAGTATTGCACCAGGGTATTGCACCAGGGTATTGCAGAGTATTGCACCAGGGTATTGCAGAGTATTTTGCAGAGTATTGCGCAGGGTATTTTGCAGAGTATTGCGCAGGGTATTTTGCAGAGTATTGCGCAGGGTATTTTGCAGAGTATTGGCAGGGTATTGCACCAGGGATGGCTGAGCAGGGATGGATGGATGGCTGGATCTGTGACTGCAATTGTCACAGATCCAGCCCACAGCGCTGCTGCCTTGATCTGCTCCCTCCCCCTCTCCTCTCACACTGTACCGATCGGTACAGAGAGGGGAGAGAGGAACCGGCGTCATCACATGACGCCGGTCTGTTTACAAGTGATCGCTCCGGCGATTTACCGCGATTCGCAGCGGCGATTTACCGCGATTCGTGATGCGCCGGGTCCTCTGGACCCGGCGGTCACGGAGTTTCCCGTGTGCGCGCCCCAGGGGGCGCGCGATTCTGGGAGGACGTTATATAACGTCCTCCCAGAGTTAAGCAACCACCTTGTCGACGTTATTTGTCGGCAGGTGGTTGCCAAGTGGTTAAAGGAGAAGTATAGCCAAAGCTTGTTTGGCTGTACTTCTCCTATGGATCACAGGAGTGCAATTCGTTTTGCACTTCTGTGACCCGTTTTCAGCAGAGAGCAGGCTGAAGTCTGCTCTCTGCTGACGTCACCGATTATTTGGGATGTCTTTTGTTGTTATTCTGGCTCTCACTGTTAAAATAGACCTACCATTAAAATTATAGACTGATCATTTCTTTGTGCATGGGCAAACATACAAAATCAACGGAGGATCAAATACTTTTTTCCCTCACTGTACATTTCTTTTTATAGTCCCATAGCTGTATATCTTTAGTGTGAGATCTAAGGCACTGCTGTCTCACTCTTCTAGTCTCAGGAGATTTAGAATGAGATTTGATTATCTCCATACTGTGCTGCACACTCTTCTCCTTTCTGGAGATTGTGGCACGAGGAAGCAGAAGTCGTGCCTCTACTAAGATGGCCACCTTTATACAGTAACAGAACAAGACATGGTAAATGGTAACTCAATAATGGTAAAAAAGTCAGCCACATTGGGACCACAGGTAATACTAATGACTGTTCTCCCTGACTACCCTTTTCTGTGGACAGCATCCAGAGTTACCGTATTTATCGGCGTATAACACGCGCCGGCGTATAACACGCATCCCAAGTTTAGGAGGGAATTTTAAGGAAAAAACTTTTAGGAGGGTAGTTTAAGGATAAAAACTTACATTTAAATGCCCATCAATGCAGCCTTATCAGTGTCCATCTGCAGCCTTGTCCATCATTGCAGAATGATCAGTGTCCATCTGCAGTCTTGTCCATCATTGCAAAATGATCAGTGTCCATCTGCAGCCTTGCCCAGTGTCCCTGCAGCCTTGCCCAGTGTCCCTGCAGCCTTGCCCAGTGTCCCTGCAGCCTTGCCCAGTGTCCTTGCAGCCTTGCCTAGTGTCATTGCAGCCTTGCCCAGTGTCCTTGCAGCGTTTAAAATTACTGCTGCGGCGCCGAGATAGACAGAGCCGGATGTCCTGTGTACTCGGCTCCTCTCGCAGTCCCGCCCCTTGGCCAGGCTCCTATGATGGACATAACACAGGTCCAATGGCGGGACTGGGCATGACTGCGAGCGGAGCCGAGCTTAGCCGAGTACACAGTACACTCGGCTATGTGTATATCGGTGGCGCGCGCTCCTCTTCCCTGCACAAACAGCGGGTATCGGCATATAACACGCACCCACGATTTCCCCCTGATTTTCAGGGGAAAAAGGTGCGTGTTATACGCCGATAAATACGGTAATTTCCTCTTTAAAACCCAACAAAGAACTCATTTTTATTCAAGTTTTGTTGAACTCTTTATTTCACGTATCCCTTTATAAACGAGGGGATAAATTATCCCAAGCACTATTATAAATAGGCAGATCAGTCAGAGCTGATATCACCAATGAAAAAGTGGGAAAAGGTCATTTCTGACCAATTATAAATAGCCCCATTGGACACAAGTTCTGTTCGTAGGAAAGCAAGGAAAACAAGATCCGAATTCTAAAGGATAAGTTCCCAAGGTAGATATTGGATTAGAACCAAGCTTCATTTAGAAAGGGACAACAGGACGAAACGGTAAAGGTTGCAGACAAAGTCAGACAAACAGGACAGCATTAAGGACGACAGGTAACGGAGATGAGAATAACTTGGCCCAACAATTCTGGGAATTGATGCCACTGAGCACTTTGCAGAGCATGCTGGGTACCATCGCTCCTTGTTAATGTAATGGCCTTGGACAGATGGAACGCAGGCAGTGTTTAAACAAAATAAACTTGTTTACTGGGCTGACTGTGACAAGGAGCTCATAAAGGGATTAGCTGGCCATTCTCCATCTACATAAAGGGATCCTGTGTGAGACATAATGCAGAAGAGAGGAGTTGTGGCTAAAGACCCGGACATTAGACGTTGCCAACTTAACCAAAAAATAATCGCAGTGATGTCTATTTTGGATGAGACCATGCTGTGTTTTTAAACACACATAGTGGACCTTTCAGTAACCTGCATGAATATATTCCCGACATATCACATGATACAGTACAATAGAATTTTTCAAAAATGTGCCACCATTTATCAAAAAAAATCAGTCCCTAAGCTCATCTCAAATGACTTTGCCTCAGCTGCAGGCAGGAGGAATCACTTCTTCAGTCTCCCATCCTTCAGTGATCAGCCTGCAATATTGTGACCACAGGGGTAGTTTGTGTCAGAATAGTGTAAACACATTCAAGAATTGCACAGAAACCAGGATTTGCTTTCTATGTAATCTCTGAACTGGCATCTCGGTCCAAGAAGTAGATGGTGACCCTGGATGGTACCTGAACAAAGATGGTTTCTTCCATCTGGAAAGGAATATAGAGGCATTGTCAGGAGTAGTGCTCAGTGGTAATAGATACCCGTTTTGTTACCATGTTAAAATAAGTCCATATTAACAGTCCTTCCAGGATCAGTTAAAAATAAAAGAATGGCTAAAATACTTTTCATATATAAAGTTGTTCTCTATGTGCTCTTCAATGCTAACCTTGTCCTGTGTCCCGTGCCCTGTGTCCAGGGATCAAGGATTCCTCTTTAACCGGAACAGACAGATAGCTTATATACTGTATCTATATTAGAGCAAACATTCTATTAGTCCATACAGATGACTTAGTAACGCCTCCTATTGTTTGTTTTCAGGACAACAGGTTCTTGGCCTGGTGGAGAATCAGAGTGACTGGTACTTGGGGAATCTGTGGAAGAACCATCGGCCATGGCCAGCTCTTGGTAGAGGATACAACACAGGTATGCCTGACAGAACTTTATATTATGATGTGACATGCAGAACTCACAGAACATTTCCAGGTATCGACATGTTATACATAGTTACATTGGTCTAGCTTTCTGATGCCACTGGAAGATGGCAATCACTGAAATTAAAACTGCTGCACAAGTAATCTGCACTTGCTTCCAGGTCCCATGCTGAACAACTGGCCTGATGCATTCTGAATACAGGAGGTCGGCTGCTCAGCATGGGCACCATTCAGAGAATGCTTTGCCAAAGTGTTCTTTGATTGGATGAGGTGGGGAGCATGATATCACTGCCTTTCCACCCAGGGCCGGGACAAGGGGTGGACAGAAGGGGCAGCTGCCCTGGGAGCAGACAAGCAAGGGAGCATAGAATAGACAGAGGGTGGTACACGCATTCTATTGCATGTATAAACAGAGAGGGAGGGGGTGCAATTCTAGATCCTTGTCCCGGTACTGTCTCCACCTCATCCAACCAGAGGTTGCTTCAGTAATATCCAGCTTCAAACATGCCAATGCCTTGAATTATTCTTTAAATTATTACTACGGGTAACATTGTGTTTATCAAAGAGTAATGTGCAGATTGCTGTATTGATTTTGTACCAGTGGCACATCAACCCTCCTGGGTATGCCCATTCGAGTTTCAATAAAGATTTTTCCTAATTAAAAAAAAACACTCACTGAAGCCTTTTCGGCACTCTTCCACTTTTCAGTTACTCTGTCTGAACCTTTGATAAATACCCAGTCCTTCTGGGCATGTAAGAGCATGTGACCTCCTTCCAGAATGCAGTGTTTGGGCCAATCACCACAACTGAACGCTGTCTGTTGAGCAGGAGAAAGACATTTAAATTGAATTCCGTGTATGATCTTTATTGCATACATTCCAGCTATGCACATCTCATACCCGCTAGACCTCTGGGAAAGCTGACAATCACTGTAGTAGTCGGTAATAGCCGCTGTCTTCCAGGTCCTGTGCTGAGTGGCTTCCCCTCTGCAAAGTGACCACAGGGGTCGCTCGCTTAACACTGCCAGAGGGAGCCACTCGGCACGCAATCTGAGCAGGACCAGGAAGATCGCAGCTATCACTGTTCTGGCACCTTTTTTTTTTTCTTTTTTTTTAGGCTGCCTTAAGGTAAAAACCCTTCAGCCTTTACAACCACTTTAACTAGAGGAAAATCAGGGCTCTTGCCCCATTAGACAGGACTGTGCTCTGTAACAGAGCTGTATAAATCTGAGTTTTATGTATTTTATTTTGTCTTTAGTGGTTTGGAGATCAGCTTTAAATGTATTTGCCAAATTCTATTTCTACCTACCCATTTCTTATTCTGCTGATGGGCCCCATATCTGTTGCATGATCTGCGATTGCTATATTTATGTCCTTGATGTCCTTGCTTGCTTCTGCATGACAAGATGGCGTCGTCGGGTACCGCCAAAGGGCTAGAATTACTCCCATAAATTACAGCTGTAGCAGACAATTGGGGCAGATGTGATTGAAAGTATTTTACCCAGTATAACGTAACAACACTTTTGTCCAAGTCAGATTGACCTTTACAAAGCAGAGCATTGTGTGGTGTAAACATCAAGCAATCCTTTGTTTTTTCATTGAATCCCATTGTGCAGAAAGAGGCCGATGGCTCCCATATATATTTACATTCCTCTCCATTAGCAGGCTATTTTTCAGCTTCCTTTATAATATATGGAAGCGCCTTTGGTGGCGTCACGTCCCCCTTTACTGTTTGGAGCACCTGGCTTGCTAATGTAGCTCTTTCTATCCATGCTAGTTTGTATTAGTTAATTACTTATTGATGTTGCCCTAAAATGGCCTGAGTAAGCCACTAGCAACAGCCGCAAGTCGTTTGTCAGGCTGCTAATCTTTCAGGATTTTTTCCTGGGAAAGTAAGCAGGTTATGTTCCATTTTGTGTGCCGCAGCCACTAAGCTGCATCATAATCAGGCCGATTCTTCTTCACAGTGCTGGCCTCCCATGAGCCGTCACCTGATTAGTCACAGAAAATTTCGGTATATTCCAGTTTAGGAGTCCGTATGTAAAGACCGGCAAAAGAAAAATGCTTTTGTATAAGTGAAATTCATCCTGTTTTGCTACCTAATTATTCTGCAGGCTTTGAGCTAAAATTTTGCAAGGCTGGAGTGAAGAAAAAAAATTGGATTTTTATTGGATTTGGCAAAAAGATGACGGTAATAAAATAATATTAGCGCTACCAGTGAGACAAATCTCCAGGGACAGAATCATAAAATTCTACTTAGAATATCATCTCTTGCAGCAAAAATCAGCAATATGTTTGCTTCTTGAATCTGAGTTTCAGGTAGGAATGGAGCAACTTCTATCAGTGATAACAGAAGTTTAAAGGTAATGCATCTTTGAAGGAGAAGCATATTTAAAGATTTTTTTGGCTGTACTTTTCCTATGGATCACAGGACTTCAGTTTCTTCTGCACTCCTGTGACCCATTTTCAACCGACAGCAAGCTAAAGCCCACTGTCGGCTGACGTCACAGAGCCAGTCCAGTTTCATATGGTTGGGATCCACCCATATGCCTGAATCGGCAGCTGACTCTGCCGTCACTGAATCACTGGGAGCCTGAGCCAGCCGCTCCTGCCCCCTCCACAGCCCAGTTCTCCAGTGAACACTGGAAGGGCAGAGCATAGAGCCGGTGACTGCCAGCCACTAGCTCTCTGCAGCCTGAAGACTGAAAACTGAGCAATCAGCGGTGTTTGATTGCTCAGTTCTTGGCCAGGAGCAGGCGGGGGACAAATGCAGCATTGGACCAATCCTGCATCCACCTAGGTAAGCATAATTTGTATTTTTCATGAATCCCATATGTATTGTATATATTTTTTGTCAAGTAAATAAACTTGCATTCTTGTATGAGCTGTTGACAGTTTTTTTCATGTTTCCCAGGCTCTCACATTGTTGCAAGCCCTGTTGTTGCAGAAATCTATAACTAGAGCTTATATCAACACTGTTTTAATATAAAGAAATATGTTATACTTGCACTGTGCAATGAAATTGCAGAGTGGTCCCTTAACCTCCTCTTCTGGAGTCTCCCTGCTGGCACCCTTCGCTCCTTCCTGTTCCGAGTGCTGCCGCAAGCAAGCTCCCACACACACACACAGTGCCGGTAAGCCACGCCTCTGCTCCCTCCTCATAGGAGTTTGAATGACAGCAGCAGTAGATTATGTCTCCTGGAAGTGGAGGATCAAGTGGCTGGGGTTCTAGGACAGATAGTGGAGAGCATTGCATTAAAGTAAAAAATATTTTGTCTTCAAAACCACTTTAAAGTGAATGTAAAGGCTCGGTTTTTATTACTATAAAAAAATAAATATATATATAATATATGTAGCGGCCTCACTCTCTCTCTCTCTCTCTCTCTCTCTCTCTCTCTCTTGTATCGGTTGTTTTTGGCTGTTGTCTAGGGGTACTCTGGAGGAGAGAGTGCAGGACACTACGCCAAGCTCTCACCCTTTTTTTAAACTAACTAAACCGTTGTGCCTGAGCCTAACATGAAAGGGGAGGGAAGGGAAACAAACAACACCTAACAACAAAACATATTCACAAATCACATTAACATTTTCCCCACCCATCCTAACTAAGACCCGCCCCATTCTCAGCGGTCTTGATGGGACGTTCTCCTGCAGAGGGGAAAAGAAACATTAACACACACAACCCTGACACATATGTTCGTGTAAGAACGAAAAAACTTCTCCGTAAAGAAATCCTTTCCTTCTATAAGTGTGTGTGTGAAAAGTGAATATCGATGCGCAACACTGCCACCTGGTGACAGTGTCGCGGTAACTGCACCTGTTGAAGACTTTCCTCCATCTTCTTCTGCAGCTCTAACTACCCCAAAGTCCACGATCACTCTGTGAAAAGGAAAAACGGAAGAACAAACAATGGCAACAGTCCTCCAAAGAGCACAAACACCCGTTAAACTCGGGTACAGTCACTGGGTTTCCGGGTAACAGAATAACAACCCCCGGAAAGTTCAACAGCAGTAGACTAAGCAAGAACGGAGTCTTTTTCCTCCTATAGATAGAACCTTGGGTGCGGCAGGACAAGAGGCTTCAAATGCTGGTCCATTGTCTCGAAATGGTATTCGACATCCTCTCCTTCTTTCCGTCGAATCAGCACCTTATCCGCGTGGATGTGCCGACCCAACATCCATTCTGCCTTACAGTCCTTGAAGCGTTGAGATGCTTTGGGGGAACACGCGAGGTACCTGCGGGCGTGTGGGACCTGAATGTGCGTCCACACAAAGTCATTGTACCAGCGCTCCCTGCAAACCTCCACCTCATACAAAAGTTCCTTGGATAAATACGGGTATTCCCACCCGTATTTGTTGGCAACCTTTTGGCAGAAAAGGCGTTGTAGTCTCGCTAACGGAGGCATGGTATGGCGATCTCCTTCTCCTGGCAGAACAATAGCATCCGGGTGCCGAGGTACCTTTATCACCTCCATCCTGGGCATAGGTGCCCGCAATAACAGTCTCTTTCCCCCGGTACTAGATGCAGGTGGCACCGGGGGTGGAAGGGCAGACTGGGGACAGGATTCCTCCTCAGGCGCTGGTGCCTCCACCCGGGGTGTACCATCCCCCGTTGACATCGGTGGATCCCTGACTCGGCGGGACGAGGAGAGAGGCATCTTGTCCCTACCCTTTTAAACAAAAAGTTTGTCTATGACGACGTTGTCTCCCAAATCGGAGAGCGACTCTAGGTCGGAGGTGTCACACTCCTCCGCGGGCAGGTAGCCTGTAGTAGAGACTGAATCGCTACCTCCCGTGAACACACAGGGCCGTGACTCCCCGACACCTCCGCCCGAACACCAAGTCCCTTTGCCCGGCTTACCTCGGCCCATACTTGAGGAGGGATGTCTGGGACTCTTCCTACCAGATCCATCCGGGCTGGACGTAGGCGGGCAGGATGATCCACCGCGACCGCTGGATGGGGCTACCATGCCGGTCTTCCTCTTCGGCGGTGGATGCTGGGAAGCAATGGTGACCGAGTCAGCATCCTCGGATTTCTCCCGTGTCTCTCTAATCACGACCTCCCCCGCGGTCGCTGCAGTGCGCACAGGGACGGCTGTCAAAGCAGTGATTCCTCCTTCCTGAGTGGTGGTGCCTGTAGTGCGGTTGAGGTGGATGGTTTTTGGCTTCTCGACAGATGGCTCCACCTCAAATAAGAACTCCCCGCAGGCCTCGCAGCGCCCGAACGGCTTCAGCTGACACACCAGTCCCGAACAGCCGGGACAAATCAAACCCAGGGCCTCAACGTCCATGCATGAGTACAGGGCGAATCGTCCCCGGGGCTTTAGCCGGATCCCCGTATCCGTTATCGGAGCAGCAGTAGTAGTCAAACTCGTGGTAGAAGGATGAAATAGAATCCACTATGTATTTCCGAACATGGCGACTCTCTGCTGATCCATTGCGCACTGCAAGGTTGGCGCCAAAGTCCCCACGTGTAGTCCTTCACACGACTGGACTCCTCCCCTTCTTCGCTTCAGTTCGCGGGCTTTCCTCCCTTGGCCCAGCTCACGCCCACGAACCGAGCAGGGAGGGTGTGCCTCTTGACGCAGTGGCCAACATGGCCGACCTACTCGGAACTCTTCCGGGCAGACACATTCAAATTTCACAACTTCAGCTCCATAGTAACACAAACACATCCCGGACGAGCCCCCACGTGTAGCGGCCTCACTCTCTCTCTCTCTCTTGTATCGGTTGTTTGTGGCTGTTGTCTAGGGGTACTCTGGAGGAGAGAGTGCAGGACACTACGCCAAGCTCTCACCCTCCGTGTATGTGAGGTTTGAGCAAAGTCTTTTTTAAATTACCTTCGGGTCTGCATCCTGCATATGAAGCCTCCGCTTCTTCCGTGGAGATGTATCTGCCAGTAATAGAGCCCCACACCATTAAAAGTTCAACACTCCTTTATTTCTTCAATGCCAGAATGAACATAATCAGTTGAACTTCCATAACAGACAGACAGGGGTGTGGATACGAGTAGGCCCAGGCACAATGAACTCTCCTATCCCTTTCTCGTGCGGATAGGCCTGGCGCATGGTCTCTGCCACCGACCTCAGAACATGGACCACCTTCCGTGTGAATATGGCCCCTGTTTGGCGAGGACATCCATCCCAACGGTCTCCGGAGGCCCTGTCCCGGCACTGGCAATCTGCTGCACCAGATCTACGGGAAGGTCACCTGCACGGTCCCTTACGCCTGGATTCAGACACCCGATCCGTTGGGTGCCTTAGGATGGTTCCTCCCGGGCGGATCCCAGTGGAAGAAGCTGGGCCCCAGGCCTGAACGATGCACCTCACCCCAGACTGAGGGTGTCTGGGGTGACTCCCAAACTCTACGTGTCCAGGCCTAGGCCCCCTGGACACCGACCGCTGGACAGCAGCCCTCAGGCTAAAGGTGCCTGGGACTCGGACCTCGTGGCGAAGATGTCCGCCCCCTTTATAGCCTCTCCCAGCTAGCACAGCGAGTTCCCCGCCCCGCCGTACAACCGCTGCGAGAGACCAAAAAGGGTACGGCACTCCAGCGATGGTTCAACCCCGGCCCAAAGTGACAGCGCCACCTGCTGGGACACAGGGAACTGGACATCACCGATGTCTCCACCCGAATCAACATACTGAAAAGTACCTACCCGCTACATATATGTTATACTTACCTGTTCTGTGCAGTGGATTTGCACAGAGCAGCCCAGATCCTCCTCTTCTCGGGTCCCCCTTCTGTGCTCCTGGCCCCTCCCTTCTGTACCAAAGCTTGCTATGGGGGCACCCGAGCCAAGTCACGACTCCCTGTGTCCATTTAGACACAGAGCCCAAGGCCCCACCCCGCCCCCTCTCTCTCCTGATTGGCTAACTGACTTTGATTGATAGCAGCGGGAGCCAATGGCACTGCTGCTGTGTCTCAACCAATCAGGAGGGAGAATCTTTGACGGCCAAGACATTCTTGGACATCGCTGGACAGAGATGGGCTCAGGTAAGTATTGGGGGGGGCTGCATAGAATGCATTAAGAAAAAAAAACTTCTGTCTTTACAACCCCTTTAACCACTTGTCCCCCGCCCACCGTCAATTGACGGCGGGCGGAGGACACTCTCGTTCTGACAGGACGTCATATGACGTCCTGCCTTTAAAACGATCCGTTGGGTGACTTAGAATGGTTCCTCCCGGGCGGATCCCAGTGGAAGAAGCTGGGCCCCAGGCCTGAACGATGCACCTCACCCCAGACTGAGGGTGTCTGGGGTGACTCCCGAACTCTACGTGTCCAGGCCTAGGCCCCCTGGACACCGACCGCTGGACAGCAGCCCTCAGGCTAAAGGTGCCTGGGACTCGGACCTCGTGGCGAAGATGTCCGCCCCCTTTATAGCCTCTCCCAGCTAAACACAGAGATCCACGTCCTGTGAGGGAGAGGGGACCGATGGTGTGTCCCTTGTACATAGGGACAACCATCGGTCATCTCCCCCAGTCAGTCACCTCCCCCCACAGTTAGAACACATTGAGGGAACATATTTAACCCCTTCCCGCCCCCTAGTGGTTAACCCCTTCCCTGCCAGTCACATTTATACAGTAATCAATGCATTTTTATAGCAGGGATCGCTGTATAAATGTGCATGGTCCCAAAAATGTGTCAAAAGTGTCCGATGTGTCCGCCGCAATATCGCAGTCACAATAAAAATCTCAGATCGCCGCCATTACTAATAAAAAAAAAAATGCTATAAATATATCCCCTATATGTAGACGCTATAACTTTTGCGCAAACCAATCAATACGCGCTTATTGCGATTTTTTTTTTTACCAAAAATATGTAGAAGAATACGTATCGGCCTAAACTGAGGAAAATTTTATTTGAAAAAAAAAATGGGTATTTATTATAGCAAAAAGTAAAAAATAGTGTTTTTTTTCCAAACTGGACGCTCTTCTTTTGTTTATAGCGCAAAAAATAAAAACCACAGAGGTGATCAAATACCACCAAAAGAAAGCTCTATTTGTGGGAAAAAAATGACGCAAATTTCGTTTGGGAGCCACGTCGCACGACCGCGCAATTGTCATTCAAAGTGTGACAGCGCTGAAAGCTGAAAAATGGCTTGGGCAGGAAGGGGGTTTTCGTGCACAGTAGGGAAGTGGTTAAAGATGAAATGTAACCGAAACAATTTGCTAAAAAATTATTTTTTTTTAGCAAGGAACATACATTCCACATTAATGATTATGGTACCAAAATTAGTGTTGTGCTGTAAATTGCCTCCAGCATTGCTCTTATTTCTTCTTGGCGGAGGCTGTCATTTTGCTAAAGCCCAGAGCCCCTGAGCAGCAATAAATCTGTAGACTGTCAGCAGATTGGCTCCTAGTGGCTCTGATTTTCGGCACAGTTCCAAAAAATAGTGAGCAATGAGCATGTTCAGAGTAGGGTGAGACAGTGTATTAGTGGATTTTAAACAGTATAGCCACTTATGTTTTACATAGCTATACCTGCAAAAGGAGCCAGCATGAAGTGATCTAGCAGAAATTATTTATTAGATTTATAGTTCCACGTTAAATCTACATACACAAATGCATCATGGTATGGGTTAGTACAAAGTTTCAATCAAATCAGGCAGACTTTTATAAAGTATAAACTTAAAGTGGTTCTGAATGCAAAAGGTCTTTCACCATGATGCATTCTCTGCGGAAGGGTAGAAAAACTCCCCACTACCTGTTTTAGCCCCCCCCCCCCCCACATTCCCATACCTTAAAGCCCTTGAGGTTTGCATTCTATGCATTAAGGTGAAAAACCTCCTGTGACGCATCAGCCCTCCAGAACTCCCTTTTACTTACCTGAACCCGGTCTTTCCAGCGACGAGCACACAAGCTCTAGCCCATGTCTTGGGTCCTGATTGAATAGATTGATAGCAGCACAGCCATTGGCTCCCGCTGCTGTCAATCAAATCGAAATAACGCGGGAGCCAGGGGTCGCGGCCGAGTCAATGGACGCAGCAGCAGGACACAGGAGCACGCCCGCACGAGTGCCCCGAGGGAGAGTGGCTCTCCAATGGGGCACTCGAGAAGAGGAGGAGCCAGAAGTGCCGCTGAGGGACCCCAGAAAAGGAGGATCAGGGCTAATCTGTGCAAAACCACCTGCACAGAGGTGGTAAGTATGACATGTTTATTTGTTTGTTTGTTTGTTTTTTAAACGAGCCTTTACATATTCTTTAACACTTACCTTAATCCTGAGAACAGTGGAAGCCATAGGCTTCTACTACTGTCGGTCAAAGTCTTGTGAGGAGGGAGCGGGGTTGTGGCTTACCGTCACTGTGTGTGTTTATGGACTCACACAGCCAAGGGCAGGAGCATGTGGATAGGGGAAGGGTTTTGGATGTGGTGTATCTGGATTTTGCAAAAGCATTTGATACAGTTCCCCATAAACACGTATTCTACAAACTGAGGTCTGTAGGCATGGACCATAGGGTTTTTTCATGGATAGAAAACTGGTTACAGGAAGACCTGAATAAAATAATGGGGTGGGCAACTACATGGCAGATGAGGTTTAATGTGGAAAAATTTAAAGTGATGCACTTGGGGGCTAAAAATATAAACGGAAACTATTCACTAGGGGGAGAACCTCTGGGGGAAATTAGGGATGGAGAAAGATCTGGGCGTCCTAGTAGAAGACAGACTGGGCAATAGCATGCAATGCCAAACTGCAGCAGGCAAAGCCAGCAGACTAGCTTGCATAAAAAAGGGGATATACCCCAGGGATAAAACAATAATCCTGCCACTTTATAAAACTCTGGTTTGGCCACATCTGGAGTATTCTGTCCAGTTCTGGACACCAATCCTCAGAAGGGATGTGCTGGAGCTGGAGAGGGTCCAGAGAAGGGAAACTAAATTAATAAGTGGACTGGTAGACTTCAATTATGAGGAACGACTACAGGCACTGAATTTATTCCCCCTGGAGAAGAGATGTTTGTGAGGAGATATGATAGCGGTACACAAATACCTAAATGGTGATCCTAGCGTAGGAAGAAAACTTTTCAGTCTCAGGGAATGTAAGAGGACACGGGGCCACACAATGAGATTGGAGTAATTCGGGGCCTGGGCCCTGTCAGGTAGGCTGTACAGGGCCCCGTGATTTAGAACGGCAGTCTTGTACACGAATATACATTACTATATCAGGCCCAAAATTGTTGCAATAGGAACCAAAACTCAAGTTAACAATGTCGCATACAATCTACATCCACATTTTGTGTTCTGGATATTGGGAAATGATTCACAAATGCCCAACAGCAGCAAAACAGAAACATTCACGTTGTCAGAACCTGAGTCTGAGGCCTTGTCACCTGTGCCATCCTGCTGTATCTGGATTGAAGCCTGAGATGAGATATTGGTGGCGGCTCCTTTCAGCGGGAAGGACGACAGATATTTATAGACCGAGCAGTTCTCACATGTCACAAAGATGTGGCCATTTCCTCTATCAAGCCGTGCGAGGTGTCCAAGTAATTTAATTCGTAGCTGGAAACCATGCTGCCATGTCGAGGAAGCTGGCACGTTCGTCGAAAGATTATGCCATTTGGGATATTAAATCTCTTTCTCTTTGCTGCGATGTGCTGAGATATCTGTAACTTCATTGATTTTTGCCTTTAATGCAGTCAGAAAGATTAAGTCATTCTTCGATGCAAACAAAGCTGGTAGGTGGTGACCCGCCATTATCTCAGACTTTATGGGGAGGAGGGGGTATGCTGTGCGTTGTTAATGGTATCAGGTTTTGCTGTGCTTTCTGCTTTGCTGTGCAAAGAAATGCAGTAAATATACAAGCAATGACTTAAAGCTGAACTCCAGGCAAATATTTTAAGATATTGCTCTTTAATCCAGTGATGTATCTGTTTTAAAATAATCAAATATGTTTTTGATACAGTTAGGATAAGTACCTTACATCAATCTTTTTGTTAGCTTCCTTATATCCCCTGCACAGCAGCGCTCAGACTTAAAAGAGGGAGAAAGGGCTGACAGTGGCAGTTAGTTTTTCTGCATGGCACAGTGCTGTCAGTCTTAAAGCGGTATTAAACCCAAAAGCAACCATTTATTATATTGCAGCTTACCAATTCTTACATGTATTAATTTCCCTTTTTAGGCCTGGTTCACAGCTATGCAGTTTGCTTTTGATCTGTTTCTGCAGTTTTTTTTGCGCTGCATTTTATATGCTTTTTTTTCTAGAGGAGAGGCTTTTGTTGGATAGGCAGTTTCCACAATGTGTGTCTATTGAAGTCTATTGAACCAAAAACGCCCTGTGTTGTGTTTAAAAAAGCCCCTGACCCTTTCCAAAAACTGAGCGGCTGAAAAACATATACAGTTGCAAAAAAAAGTATGTGAACCCTTTTGGAATGATATGGATTTCTGCACAAATTGGTCATAAAATGTGATCTGATCTTCATCTAAGTCACAACAATAGACAAACACAGTCTGCTTAAACTAAAAACACACAAAGAATGAAATGTTACTATGTTTTTATTGAATACACCATGTACACATTCACAGTGCAGGTGGAAAAAGTATGTGAACCCCTAGACTAATGAGATCTCCAAGAGCTAATTGGAGTGAGGTGTCAGCCAACTGGAGTCCAATCAATGAGATGAGATTGGAGGTGTTGGTTACAGCTGCCCTGCCCTATAAAAAAACACACACCAGTTCTGGGTTTGCTTTTCACAAGAAGCATTGCCTGATGTGAATGATGCCTCGCACAAAAGAGCTCTCAGAAGACCTACGATTAAGAATTGTTGACTTGCATAAAGCTGGAAAGAGTTATAAAAGTATCTCCAAAAGCCTTGCTGTTCATCAGTTCACAGTAAGACAAATTGTCTATGAATTGAGAAAGTTCAGCACTGCTGCTACTCTCCCTAGGAGTGGGCGCCCTGTAAAGATGACTGCAAGAACACAGCGCAGACTGCTCAATGAGGTGAAGAAGAATACTAGAGTGTCAGCTAAAGACTTACAAAAGTCTCTGGCATATGCTAACATCCCTGTTAGCAAATCTACGATATGTAAAACACTAAACAAGAATGGATTTCATGGGAGGATACCGCAGAGGAAGCCACTGCTGTCCAAAAAAAACATTGCTGCACGTTTACAGTTTGCACAAGAGCACCTGGATGTTCCACAGCAGTACTGGCAAAATATTCTGTGGACAGGTGAAACCAAAGTTGAGTTGTTTGGAAGAAACACACAACACTATGTGTGGAGAAAAAGAGGCACAGCACACCAACATCAAAACCTCACCCCAACTGTGAAGTATGGTGGTGGGGACATCATGGTTTGGGGCTGCTTTGCTGCGTCAGGGCCTGGACAGATTGCTATCATCAAAGGAAAAATGAATTCCCAAGTTTATCAAGACATTTTGCAGGAGAACTTAAGGCCATCTGTCCACCAGCTGAAGCTCAACAGAAGATGGGTGTTGCAACAGGACAACGACCCAAAGCATAGACGTAAATCAACAACAGAATGGCTTAAACAGAAGAAAATACGCCTTCTGGAGTGGCCCAGTCAGAGTCCTGACCTCAACCCGATTGAGATGCTGTGGCATGACCTCAAGAAAGCGATTCACACCAGACATCCCAAGAATATTGCTGAACTGAAACAGTTCTGTAAAGAGGACTGGTCAAGAATTACTCCTCACCGTTGTGCACGTCTGATCTGCAACTACAGGAAACGTTTGGTTGAAGTTATTGGCCAGAATGTTAATGTATTCTAACCATTGAAAGGAATAAACGCTGAAGTGCTATATGCGACTAGCACTTAGGTGTGTTTAGATGCGTTTTGCCGCATTTAACACTTCTTTGCCCAAAAGCTACTCTCCTGAATGCAATTCTTCTGTGTTCCAGGGAAGCCTTGACTGCCTCTAAATTCTGCTGCTTCTAAACTCCTCTAAAAGCCTATGTGTGCATGGACATACAAGCTTTTATTGAGGTGCATACAGTGGTTTAGGCAAAAAATGCCAAAAGCCCCAAAAACATCAGTTTAGGAACAGTAGTGTTCATTAGGCTTTCTTTCTTCTATTGTGAGCCAGCCAGCAAGTCTGTTGTTTTTCGAAAGCACAAACCCTCCAGCAGAATGTATCAGTTTACATGGATGAGACAAACCACTTAACACTGGCAAGGGTGAATAAAATCAACTTTTATTTATTCATGCAAAACCTTTATCCCAAAAGTAAAGGAACTGTTTGCTGTGACTGCTTATAAAAGTGTGAGCTGGAGTGTGGCTTCAATTTGTTAGTGTATCTAAATCTCCTGATACTACCCTCCCCCAGACTGACAATCCTGCTGTCTGCGGTGCCTCCTGTGCTCATTCCTCCAGAATGGTGTCTCACTAATACAGGGGGTGTGTTGCTGGCCAGATCAACAGGTGAATACAGAGGGGGAAAAAAACGAAAGAAAACTGATGGAGCCACCACATCTAATGCCGTGTACACACGATCGGAATTTCCGATGGACTTGTTTCATCGGAAATTCCGATCGTGTGTGGCCCCCATCGGACTTTTTTCCATCGGAGTAAAAAAATAGAACATGTTTTAAATTTTTCCGATGGAAAAAAAAAAACGATAGGAAATTCCGATCGTCTGTGTGGAACTCCATCGGAGAAAAATCCACGCATGCTCAGACTAAATTAGGAGACGGGAGCGCTCGTTCTGGTAAAACTAGCGTTCTTAATGGAGATAGCACATTCGTCATGCTGGAAATTATTGCATCGTTAAATGTAGCGCATTCTTTTCTTCTTTCTAATGCTAGAACAAATTTTATTTTTCGCTGCGGATATTCACACCGAATTCTGACAAACGTATTTCTTTGTTTCTTGTGATCTCATGAATCTTCGTATTTTATTTTAAAGCCAGGTCTACAAAATATCTTTATATTTATTTTAAGCGCGAATCGGCTAACACCAAACTTTTACTAACACGCGGTAACACGAAATCAGCAAAAGCAGCCCAAAGGGTGGCGCCGTTGGATTTGAACTTTCACTGTTGTACGTCACCGTGTTTTGGATGGTCAGAATTTGGTCTGATGGTGTGTATGCAAGAACGGAATTCCGACTAAAAATTCCATCGGATTTTAGCCCATCGGAATTCCGATCGTGTACAGGGGCATAATGATTGGTAAGCTGCAATATAATACATTTTTGGTTTTGGGTTTAATACCACTTTAATTCTGTAAACCTGTTTGCAGGAGGAAAGTGAGACCCGGAGGAGAAAATGGACGGAGGGGCGGCATGACTAAGGGAGGAACAGGGTCAGGGGAAGGTCAGCTAGGTCAGTGTGTTTGGTGGGGGTGTAGCCCTCACCTGATTGGAGGCAGAGGTTGAATGGGCAGGGTTCAGATGAGAGGGTCTTTGCAGTGAGGATGTTCTCTCACATTCCAAGGAGTCAGAAGAAGTGACAGCTTTGTTCCCCCCCCCTCCCTCCTCTGGCAGGTGAAGCGACATGATTAGCGTCTTGGAGGCCTTGCTACATCTCATCAGGGCTGCTACAGTGGTACAGGGCCGGGGTGGCTGCAGCTATTGGACACGCTGGGGGGTCGGGAGCGGCTCTCTCAATGGCTGCTGAACTGAGAACAGGCTAGGAGGTTTCTCCCTCCTAAGTGCCTCGGTCCTTCAACGGTCCCCCTCCTCATCCTCTCTTTTGGTACCGGAGCTTGCGGTGCCCCCTCCTGCTGAGGTGCTGAGCAGGGGGGGGCGGCTCGACGTGGGAGACGTTCGGGACCGCGCAGTGGGGGGTGTCGCGGCCCCTCAGCTGCTCCCGGGCAGGAGGTCCGTCTGCCATGGATGCTGGAGGTGAGCGCATGGAAGGGGTTTTTCACTTCCTCCCCTGCCCGCCGTCGCGGGGATCTAGAACTCTCGGCTCGCTATGGGGCTTTAATGCAGAGTGGAGCTCAGCCAGGACTGCGGTCCGCAGGAGGTTTCAGGCGCCCTCTGCTGGTCCTCCAGCGCCGCTGCTGCCGCGTACATGTCCAGGGCAGTAGGCCAGAGACTCGAGATTGGGGATCCCCCCCCCTCTCCCTAAAGTGACACCATGGCGCTACTGCAGCTGGGGGTTCTAAGGTGCCCCGCAGCTCGTCCTCATCCTTGCAAGATACAGCTGGGGCAGGCAATGTTGCTTTCGGGAGCCCTGAGCCACAACGCGACGGGAATCTTCTGCAGAATCCGGTGAGGTCACCAGAAAAGATGACGACGGGTGGTCTGCGGAGAGGCACCCTGCCTTGTGGAGCCGGCTGGGATCCGGACGTACGGCTGGTCGATGTTTCGGCGTGGCTGCAGCAGGGTAAGTTGCACTTTATGGCTGTTTTGTTTTTTAGTTGTCTGGGTGTGTCGGTTAGTTTTGGGGTTTCCGCATAGGGTTATTTTGGGGGTGTCAGGTCGGCGGGATGTTCAGGCGCCCATCTCCTTATGGCTTTCTTGGGGCTTTGCTGCTGGGCCCCAGGGGCCGTGACGGTTTTGGACGCAATTTTGCTGCCTGTTGAGGGCCCCAGCTTACGCAGGAGGTCAAAACGGAAAAAAATAATATATATATATATATATATATGCATGGGGTAGGATGTTGCAATATTCTCCCTCTTGCCTTTGGTGATATTTACTTTGGAGAAGGGTTAGGCGGGCGAAAGCAAGGCTGGGGAAGTGGCGAAGCACCGATGGCGGGTTTTTCCCCAGCACAGTTCGAACTGGCTTCAGGCTTTGGCAATCTTAGCAAGTGTCATTTCCGGAAAGGCTTCAGAACATTGTTTCACAGTGTTGCTATCTTTAAGCCATTGGGGTAGTGGGTAGAGTTTACTGGGGCTCTGCTTGGCTGCGTTATGTTGGGCAGTTCCGCCAGCAGTAAGGCCATGCGATGGCGTTTCCACTTGGTTAGCGGTGGTTCTCCCAGGAGCGAGGTCTCCTGGGGGAGGGGAATATGGAATTATGTGTGATGTCGGAACGTCTTCGAGCCGGTTGGGGCACGGCTGAGGACAGGGACGATTCCAGTTAAAATTGTGCCTTAGGGACACCCAAAGACCTCTTGTTGTTGGGCATTACATTGTTGAATTTGCACTTATGGGTATGTTTTTAGGTTATGGTATTTTATTCTTTGGTTAATAAAATTGGCTGCTGTGGCCGTATAAAACGGTGCGGGCGAGGTCTGCGGGCCCTTTCTCTTGGGGATTGGCTTTGCGGATGCTGCTGTCGGCCAACCTGGACATGGGAGTTGATGGCGTTCCAGCGAGGGGTCATGCCTTCTGGGCGTGGCCTGTCAGTTCCACCTGGTGTGCTCCGACTGCTGGGGTTCACACAATTATGCTTAATGTTTTAGGGGGGGGAACCCCAACCCGGTGAGCCTGCTTCCAGTGGGGGGGGCACCGGCAAGATTTCCGTGTTGGTGCCGTATCTAGGTAGATGTCCACAGTGGGAGGGAGGCGAATTTCCTGGCTGATGTTTTTTTGCTTGTGGCTCTCGCATTTCGGGTTCGGGGCTGGTGACTCCATCTTCATGGCCTCAGTATTTGAGGTCCACGCTGCAATTTCCTCAGCTGGTTTCTGTTAAAGTGGCTAGAGAGGTGGGGCTTGGGATAATGGCTGACTCATTCGGCCTTCTGAACAGTCTGTTTGGCATGTGTTTTCGTGGGGGGGGGACTACCAAAAAGGGGTCCCACCAATACGTTTGGTTATTACACCATTTTGGGGTATCTGACGGGAGCTTCGGTGAACGATGTCGATTTTCCGGGCCTTAGCTGCGGTGTCGTATACGTGGTTATATGCCGCAGTCGGGTGGGGGCACCGTTACGGCCAGGGATCGTTGGGGGGGCAGTTAATCTGCCTTCCACTGGACTGTTTTGTCTAGTCGCATCTTTTGAGTTTTTTAGCATCTTCAGGGAATGGGTGGTGTGGGAGTGGACGCAGATATGATCGGTGATGCCTTAGCGCATCGATTTCTTTTACATTGGCCCCTCGAATTTCTCGGTTTGTTATGCTTTGTTCCACACTAGGAATCTGTTGCGAAGGGGTTTGAATTCCTCTGGCGACTATACTCACGGGGGGTCCTGCCACGGGGGGTCCTGCCATGGTCGGTCCTGCCACGGTCGGGAAAATCGGGGGAATTGTCATTGACACGCCAATGGGGGAATGTCTCTTGCTGATAATAAAAAAAAAAAAATGTTTTTTTCTTTTTGGCGGATCTGCATGAGGTGGTTGACGAGGTCAGGACGACGTCAATGGTTAGGCTTGAACATTTGCTGTCCTTATTGGGTATGCTTACTTTTGCCGGCGGCATTAGGCCTACGGCCTTTCTTGGAGACAGCATGGGGGTGGGGGAAGTTATGGCCCGCCGGCATGCCTTTGCGCCACCGGGGGTGCGCTAACTGTGTTACTTTGTTTAGCGGGGGTTACGTTGGCATTGTTTTTGTACAGGTTGTTCATGTCCCAGGTGTTCTGAATTCCATTGCCGATTCATTGTCGCGTTTCCTGTGGGAGAGGTCCCGCAGGCTGGCACCGGCAGCGGAACAGCGGGGGTTTTTTTCTTGTCACGTGCAGCGGTGCAGAATGGTGTGGGAGTAGCAAGGGGCTGTTCCATTGACCTATGACAGTGGGTACGTGGGCTGCGTATTAGTCAGTTTGGGGTGAGGGTTCGCTTGTTCGGTGGTTGTTTTTCCGCCTCTATCGCTTATTGTGCTATTCTGTGTTATTGGGATGTGGTTTGCCAGGGGTACCTCGTTTTCAAAACTGGACGGGGGCTGGGCTGCTTTAGCTTACCTCGTACGGAGGCATGGGCTTGAGTGGTGTTGCCAATGTCATTATGATGGGACGGGCCGTGCGGGGTTTTCAGCGCGGGAGGGTGCAGCTGTATGCTAGGCACTCGGTCTCGTCGTGGTGTCATCAGGACTCTAGTGGAGGAGTTGCTGGGGTCGGCACCTCTGCTTATGAGGTGGGGCTGTTCACCGTGGTTTTGCACAGGCCTTCTGTTTAGGCATTGCGGATTGGGGAGCTGGTTGGCAAGAACGGGTGTGGTGGGGCTGGGCTGCGAGCCTCGCTTATGACGGTGGCTGCCCATTGCGTTTGGGATTTGTAATGAAAAATCTGAGATTCTAGAATGGATCAGTTGAAAAAGGGGGTTGCTGTGTCCTTGTTTTGGGTGCTGCCAGACCCTGGCCAGTTTGCTTAATGGATGGTTTGTCCTTGTCATGTTTTCGGTCTTGTTTAATTTGTTTTGGCTGTTTTCGCCATTGTTTTGCTGGGGTGGGCAGCGGGGGGGTTTCCCAGTTCAGGGATCATTCTTTTCATGTGGGGGCGGTCACGTCAGCGGCCAGATGGGGTTGGTACCTCGGGTTGCGAGATGCCTAGTGAGGGGGTAGTCTGATCGTTTTGGATTGGGGGTCGCGCTCAGTTGCTCTGAAGTGGCGGCTGTTCTTTGCATTGTGTGGGTCTTGGTTTTCTTTCAGATCGTCCACCTGGTTTTGGCTGGACATTGGGGGATTCCTATGTTTTGGGGGGCGGTGTGGGCTGTTGCCCATCCTGGGGGGTGGCTACTTTCTAGTCTGTGGAGTAAGGCACTGCTGCAATGAATGGGGGATTTGGGGCATGATGCCGGGCCGTGTTCTCCCTGCGTTTTCATTACTAGGTTGGAGCGCCTGGCCCCCGGATGTTTTAGTGCTGCAGGTTAGGGGTAATGAGTCGGGGGTCCGGGCTGCCAGGGACCCGGGGAGGAAGGTATAATTTGAAGTTGGCGCTTGCTGCGCGAATTTCCCCGGTACATTATGGTGTGGTCTGCTATCGTGGCTTGAAAGGGTTGGCATTTTGCTTGCTTCATGGGTCGTATGAAGACGGCGAGACTTGAGTTAGGTGGAGAGGTGGGCAGGTTGGTGGCCAGGCCCGAGGGCTTAGTGGTGCGCCTCCGGGAGCTGGTGGATCAGTCTGTCAGCCATTGGAGGGTCGATGGTTTTTTGCCTGATTGCGGTAGGGAAAGATATTTGGTCTTTGGGCCTGCAGGAGGGGGGATGCTGCAGGTGTGGGGGGATTCGCTTGAATGAGGTGTCACGCAAGCTCATTGTGGCGGGTCAAGGGGTCTTTGGGGGGTCAGTAATGACATGGTTACATCTAAGGTATGGCGCTTTCACTTGGTTAGCGGTGGTTCTCCCAGGAGCGAGGTCTCCTGGGGGAGGGGAATATGGAATTATGTGTGATGTTGGAACGTCTTCGAGCCGGTTGGGGCACGGCTGAGGACATGGACGATTATGGCGTTTCCACTTGGTTAGCTGTGGTTCTCCCAGGAGCGAGGTCTCCTGGGGGAGGGGAATATGGAATTATGGGTGATGTCGGAACGTCTTCGAGCCGGTTGTGGCACGGCTGAGGACAGGGACGATTCCAGTTAAAATTGTGCCTTAGGGACACCCAAAGACCTCTTGTTGTTGGGCATTACATTGTTGAATTTGCACTTATGGGTATGTTTTAAGGTTATGGTATTTTATTCTTTGGTTAATAAAATTGGCTGCTGTGGCCGTATAAAACCCATGTCACTCAGTCCGTGTTTTTATTCTAAATAGTAAGGACCCAGGTTGACGAATCCTTTAGTCAAGTGAGACCCGGAGGAGAAAATGGACGGAGGGGCGGCATGACTAAGGGAGGAACAGGGTCAGGGGAAGGTCAGCTAGGTCAGTGTGTTTGGTGGGGGTGTAGCCCTCACCTGATTGGAGGCAGAGGTTGAATGGGCAGGGTTCAGATGAGAGGGTCTTTGCAGTGAGGATGTTCTCTCACATTCCAAGGAGTCAGAAGAAGTGACAGCTTCCCACCCGCCCGCCCTGGTGTTAGTGGTTAACGAAGTGGATATGTAGGTCATTGTAATTTTGTGTTTACGGTTTTATCGATTTGAAAAAAAAAAAAATGAATAAATAAATAAAAAAGCATACTAAGTAAAAACGAAGTGAATGACTGTACCTAAAACAATTCAATAAACATATATATCATAATAATAAAAAAATAAAAAAAGTTAATTTTGATATATGTATATACTGATAATTTCAAAAATGGTGTATGTTGCTAATTTGTCACAGCAGTTGGCGGGTCAAGGGGTCTTTGGGGGGTCAGTAATTACATGGTTACATCTAAGGTATGGCGCTTTCACTTGGTTAGCGGTGGTTCTCCCAGGAGCGAGGTCTCCTGGGGGAGGGGAATATGGAATTATGTGTGATGTTGGAACGTCTTCGAGCCGGTTGGGGCACGGCTGAGGACATGGACGATTATGGCGTTTCCACTTGGTTAGCGGTGGTTCTCCCAGGAACGAGGTCTCCTGGGGGAGGGGAATATGGAATTATGGGTGATGTCGGAACGTCTTCGAGCCGGTTGGGGCACGGCTGAGGACAGGGACGATTCCAGTTAAAATTGTGCCTTAGGGACACCCAAAGACCTCTTGTTGTTGGGCATTACATTGTTGAATTTGCACTTATGGGTATGTTTTAAGGTTATGGTATTTTATTCTTTGGTTAATAAAATTGGCTGCTGTGGCCGTATAAAACCCATGTCACTCAGTCCGTGTTTTTATTCTAAATAGTAAGGACCCAGGTTGACGAATCCTTTAGTCAAGAGTAAAGGAATACCTATCTGTGTGCTACCACTCCTTGATTTTCCAAAATCTTTTCAATAAAAAAATCAACTTTTGTCGAGTCAGGTGGTGCCAACAGGGCCACCCACACACAGTAAGAAGTCATCCGAAATTCAAGCAGTGTATAGTCAGATTTAGATCTGTGGAGATCTATAGAACCTTCTCCAGATCTTCTAACCCAGCTCTGGCATGTTGTATAAAAATGTTTGGCTTGTCAAACCTTCTTGGTCTTATGAATTAGTAGGAGTTGAGCAGTTTACAAGAACTGTCCAAAATGGTTTAGGCATCACGTAGACATAAGTTGTCCACCCAAACAGGCCTAAAACATTTTGATTGATCAATGCCATCTCAGGGTTGGCTTAACCTCCCTGGCGGTATGTTTCTGTCAGATTTTAGGTGCTGAAAGCGGTACAATTATTTTTCATGGAAATTTGGCGTTTTATATTGTAGGCCTGTAATTCTTAGGAATAACTCACTTAAATGTGACCAAACAAGAGTCTAGTGGACATCCTGGTTATGATAAAGTTTGAAACACAAAATCAGCAATTATAATATAATAAATAACTATAAATAATTATAACAAATAATAATATAATAATAATAAAAATTATTCAATAATGTAATCAAATCAAAAACACTGAAATTTGCTCAGTTGCAGAATTGTCGCTGTCATTAGATTTAGTGTTTGATGACAAATTTTCCCACAAATCGCTATCGCTCAATTCTGCGAGTGATTCTAATTTATTATTGCTGTTTTCTAGCTGGTCTAAAACCACTTTTGACATAAAGGGACACTTTTTGGTTGCTATGGACAATCTCCAGTTTCCAGGCAGATAGAACAGTTTTTATAATATAAAAGTGCATGCAGGACACTGGGCAGACCACTAGGGACAAAGGGAATGTGTAATTATTACATACAGTACTGTAATCAGTAAGATTACAGTATACTGTTTCTATACTGTGTTTTTCACTTTTTGAATTTGGCGCCGGACTCCGTCCCCATGCGTCGCAGGGAACGGAGCTCGGCACTCGGCAGTGAGGATCGAGCGAGACACGGCTCGCACACACTGCGGGAGGACATCGCAGGATCCAGGGAACAAGGTAAGTAACTCTCCCTGGATACTGCGATGCAGTCCGAGTCTGGCTCGGGGTTACCGCTTTTAGTAGTAAAAACTCACCCCGAGCCAGACTCAGGATTACCGCCAGGGAGGTTAAGGGCCAATGCCCATGGGGCTTATGTTAGCGTCACTGTTTCTCTCCCCATACAAGTCAACAGGAATGCAAAAGCAGCCTAAAAAAGATGGTCGTTGCACCTTAGGTGGTCAAAAGCAGGTCAGAAGGAGGTCAGCCCTTAGTAAATGTCTATGAACTCTGTCGAATGATTCTAGAAGTATCTCAAACCCATCTGAAAGTGGAATGCACTTGAAAGCAAGTTTCATTTTCCCAATAACACAAAACTAAGGGCCATTGGCAAAAGGCCCTAAAGTGCATCCTCTGCATGGGTAATGGGGTTCCCTTTAATGCCTATTTCCATTGCTTTTACTTCTTAACTTATCCCTTTACTCCCAGTATTCTCTGTTTGCTTTTGTAAGCAGGGAGAAAAAAACCTGTGTCCAAGAAAGTGGATGTGAGCCTCTGGACTCAGGTCTTTCTCCCATCAACAGACAGATCTACAAAGAGAGGATGGTTTCCTTACAAATGGGGGCCATTATAATTGGGAAATGCATGTGAAATCAACAAACAGAATACTAACAGATCATCTTAAGGGTCCATAATTCTTTAGTGCTGATAACAAAGCAAAAACAAAAAGATAAACTATATCCAACGCGTTTCGTCGTCCATTGAGATGGTTTGTTCTTTTCTCTTGACAGAGCTTATACCCAGGACAATTTAGATGCTCCAATAGGAACTATTTGCCAAAGCCCTGATGAAGCTTTTTTTTGGGCAATGCGTTGGCTACCGTCTTATCTTCTTGCTGTTATAAACAGTTATGGACTCTTAAGACAATCGTTAGGCACTCTGTTGATTTCACAAAGAAAGAACTTTATGGCATGGTGATTATACAGGGCTGAGGACAGTGCCATCACTGGGGACCTAAGGGCCAGTTAGCAGGCATCAGAGCTGTCACTTGATGGAGGAAGCAGAATATGTCACAATCTCCAACCTGCCTGGAGATACCGAGTGTGTTTTTTCTAGGTGAAGAAAGCAGCAGAGGATAAAGAGAAGGTAACCACAAGCAGCTGCATGGGCCGGCATTAATGTAAATTCATGACAAAGATTACCTTTTTCAATTTTAACCAATAAATTCAATCATTCAGGGGGCCTAAATTTATCTAGAAAACATTCAATTGCACTAAAGTCATATTATGCACTTAGGGCCCCCTTAGTTTGAATTTGAGATGATCCATGTAACAAGATTGCGCCTCTATGTGTCCTATGACTCTTATGTTGTATGCTGTCACTGTCTGAAAACTGCTGAGGGTTGTTCTCAGAACCAGGGAAAACCTAGCCTTCACTTTCCAGCAATCACATCAAAATTATGACATCTATTTAAATAGCATTCCAGCTGCATGCGGTGAATAGCTGAATAAAAATGGAATCCGGTCAGCTGGAAGCCCGCGTCCCTGGAGCCAGATTAAATGTAATATTAATTCGGAAACGCTCATTTATTCCAGGCTTGCATTTCCATTACATTTCAGCACGCTCATCATTAGCTGAATGTACATAAAGTTCAGAGGAGACGGCCTGCCATAACACAGCGCACAGGCTCGCCGGCCTGGCAGTGTCCCTGGCCAGAGTCATTGGCTTTTTCTGAATCTTCAATGTGCTGTTGACTTTCTCCGAGATGTAATAACCCGCTCTAGATGTTCCAGAGTGATTTCATTGATTACGTCTTCTATGTGCTGAAACTTCTGTCCCTGGAATCCAAATCTAATACTGTAATTCAATTCTCACCTGATAAGGCGGCTCTGGAGAAGCAAATAACTTTACCCTCAGTGTGCCGAATGTAAGGATGTAAGGCAAAGGAACCAACACAAGGATCCAGCACCCTTAAAATAATATACTTACTGTACTAAATCTATCTATCTATCTATCTATCTATCTATCTATCTATCTATCTATCTATCTATCTATCAATTTATTTATCATATCTCTCTATGTATTTATTTATCATATCTCTCTATGTATTTATTTATCATATCTCTCTATTTAGCTATCTATTATATCTCTCTATGTATTTACCATAGCTCTCTATGTACGGTATTTATCTATAATATCTCTTTATGTAGCTATCATATCTCTCTATGCGGTTGATTTACTAAAGGCAAAAAAATTGTGCACTTTGTAAAGTGCAGTTGCACTCTGCAAGAGCAGTTAATCCAGAGCTTAGTAAGTGAGCAGAAGATTTGCTGACTTCCATTATTCAGTCATGTGCAAGCAAAAATTATTTTTATTTTTTTGTTTTTTGTGCACGTGATTGGGTATTCTTTGCAAAGTGAAGTTTTACCTCATTTACTAATCTCTGGAGCAACTGCACTTGCAGAGTGCAATCGCACTTTGCAAAGTGCACAGTCCATTTGCCTTTAGTAAATCAGCATCTATCTATCTATGGGGTTCATTTACTAAAGGAAATTAAAATAGACTGTGCGCTTTGCAACATGCAGTTGCTTCAGAGCTTAGTAAATTAGGTAGAGATTCCCGTTGCAAAGAATACCCAAATACATGAAAGGAAAAAAAAAAAAAAAATACAGCATTTTTGCTTGCACATGATTGGATGATGGAAGTCAGCAGAGCTTCTGCTCATTTACTAAGCTCTGGAGCAACTGCTCTTGCAGAGTGCAACTGTACTATTTGCCTTTAGTAAATCAACCGATATCTATCTATCTATCTATCTATCTATCTATCTATCTATCTATCTATCTATGCATTTATCTATCATACAGTATCTCTCTATGTATCTAAAGTTCTAAACCCTCAATTAGACCCTTTTAAAAATATTTTGATTGCATACAGAGAAAATCTTCAACACACACACAGCAACCAGTGATTGATCGATCATGTAAAAGAATCAGCAGAAGAGCTGACAATCATATTGCACCTTAGCACAGAACTTTCTGGAAGCAAAGGAGCTGTTGCATCTTTTAATGTAGTGATTGATGTTTGTACGCCGGTTCTCTGCAGCCTGGTAAAATGAAGTGAGGAATTAGCAGCTGTGCTGCGGTAAAAGGAAAGGACAGATTATTATCACATACAATTAACACCAGGAAAGCAGTTTGTGCATTCTAATAGTGTCTTGTGATCATTTAGCAGACTGGTGAATATTTTACCATAAATAAGTAAAGCAGCTGATTACATAATGAGGGGTTCTCTTGCTCCGTGCTGATTCGGAAATGGTGGGTTTAGTTGGGTGGAAACTGAGCCTAAATACCCTGTGTACCCTGAGATGAGCCTGTCACATAGGAGGCGAGATCAGAGTATTGTAGAGTGGGATGAAACACTGCAAAGATCACTCCACTTCTGCCAATGCCAAGGAATTAGCTGCAGAAAACCAGATACTATGTATTTTTAAATCGTAAATTTAAGGGTAAGGAGTGGGGGGTGAAAACACTTATTATCTTAACATGTCAATCATATAATGCCTGTGGTTTATGTAACTCAACAGCGCTTTTGGGCACGATTGGCTTGCAGCTTCATTGGTTCAGCAGAAATTTTAGACATGCTTGTTTTTAAGTGTACAGTGGGTACGGAAAGTATTCAGACCCCCTTAAATTTTTCACTCTTTGTTATATTGCAGCCATTTGCTTTAATCATTTAAGTTCATTTTTTTCCTCATTAATGTACACACAGCACCCCATATTGACAGAAAAACACAGAATTGTTGACATTTTTGCAAAATTTTTGCAAAATTTTTGCATAAATTTTTGATTTATTAAAAAAGAAAAACTGAAATATCACATGGTCCTAAGTATTCAGACCCTTTGATCAGTATTTAGTAGAAGCTCCCTTTTGATCTAATACAGCCATGAGTAGGGTTAAGCGGACCCGAACTGTAAAGTTCGGGTCCGTACCGAACTTTTGGGTTTTGGGGTCCCAGGCCCGAACCCGAACAATTGACTGTATTTTCGGGTTCGCAACCGGTGTTCGGCAATATGGATGTAAAGTCGCGCTTGTTTCCCATGCTTAGAACTGTCCCTGCACAAAGTGTCATTTCTGAAGGAAAAAAAGTCATTTAAAACTCACTCGGGGCTATAATGAATTGTCGGCTCCCGGCAATACATAAAAAAGTCATTGATAAAAAATTTAAAAAAAGCGGGGGGGTTCCCCCAACTTCAATTACCAGGCCCTTCAGGTCTGGTATAGATATTAAGGGGAACCCTGCCGCAAAAAATAAATAAAAATGCATGCGGTTTCCCCAAATATCCATATCCGGCCCTTGGCCGGAGCGGCGATGACATCACACGCATGCGCGCTCGGGCTGGCAAGATCCCATTCAGAAAACCGGCAATGATGCCGGCCCGCTAGTGCGCATGCGTGTGACATCATCGTGCTGTGTTTTTCAGCAAATATCTCCTTAACCGTGTAGGTTAAGGAGATATTTCATGCACCTACAGGTAAGCCTTAATCTAGGCTTACCTGTAGGCGCATGTTGTCAAAGTGGGTTTACAACCACTTTAACATGTGAAAGAACCTATTAACGCATGTGTGATAGCGCAACCTACGAGGATGCCAAGGTCTGAATGAGCCCATGGAAATACCAAGCAGCTATTGCAGGAGTTCATGTAGACAGGAAGTGGCTTCAGGAGATCAGCAACACTGAAATTTAAAAAAGTTGAAAACGGTATTTTATTAATACAACCCCATCTCCAAAAAAGTTGGGATGCTGTGTAAAATCGACAGAATGTAATGATCTCCAGATCTCATAAGCCCATATTTTATTGATAATAGAAAATCGAAAATATACCTATGTATAGAGAAAACGTAGTATTTTAAGAAAAAAAATATTTTGAAATTGATGGCAGCAACATGTCCCAAAAAAGTTCAGGCAGAACAACAGAAAGCTGGCAAACGAAGTAAGTGGTACTACTAAAGCCCCGTACACACGGTCGGACTTCCATCGGACTTTTCCATGTTTTTTTGTCCGAACGCAGTTGGTCCGGAACACCCATAGCATACACATGCTCTGACTTTTCTGCAAACTTTCCCAAAACCTTTTGCAACATCACGTGGTTTTTCTGCTCTTTACCGCCACCCTTAGGTCAACTTCTGCTATTGTTGGTTGATTTTAACATTAGTTGTTTTGTCCATCGGACAAAAGTCCTATGATTTTCTGTACACACGGTCGGACTTTGCTCCATCTGACTTTTGTTGGGCAAAAGTTTGTCCGTTTGCAGACCCAACTTTTGTCCGATGAAAACAAGAAAAAAAGCAAAAAAAGTTTGTCCGATGGAGCGTACACACGGTCGGATTGTTGGTCCAACTTACTCAAAATGAAGTTTGTTGGCCAAAAGTCTGACCGTGTGTACGGGGCTTAAGTGATACTAAAGCCTCGTACACACGGTCGGACTTTTTGCCAACAAACTTCATTTTGAGCAAGTTTGACAAAAAATCCGACCGTGTGTACGCTCCATCGGACAAACTTTTTGGGTTTTCATCGGACAAATGTTCGGTCTGCAAACGGACAAACTTTTTGCCAACAAAAGTCTGATGGAGCAAAGTCCGACCGTGTGTACAGAAATCCATCGGACTTTTGTCCGATGGACAAAACAAATAATGTTAAAATCAACCAACAATAGCAGAAGTTGACCAAAGGGTGGCGGTAAAGAGCAGAAAAACCACGTGATGTTGGAAAAGTTTTGGGAAAGTTTGCAGAAAAGTCAGAGTGTGTGTATGCTATGGGTGTGCCCGGCCAACTCCCTTTGGACAAAAATCCACGGAAAAGTCCGATGGAAGTCCGACTGTGTGTACGAGGCTTAACAAGGAATAGCTGGAAGAACATTTTGCAACTAATTAGGTTAATTGGCAACAGGTCAGTACAATGATGGGGTATAAAAAGAGCATCTTAGAGAGTCAGAGTGTCTCCGAAGTAAAGATGGGCAGAGGTTCACCAATCTGTGAAAAGCTGCATTTAAAAATTGTCAGACGATTTCAGAAAAAAAACTCAGAACGTAAAATTGCAAAGACTTTAAATATATCATCATCCACAGTACATAATATCGTTAAAATTTTCCAAGAATCTGGAGAAATCTCTGTGTGCAAGGGACAAGGCCAAAACACAATATTGGCTGCCCGTGATCTTTGGGCCCTCAGATGGCACTGCATTAAAAACAGGCATAATTCTGTGATGGACATCACTGCATGGGCTTGGGAACACTTCCAAAAATCACTGTCTGTGAACATAGTTCGCTCTGCCATCCAAAAATACAAGGTAAAGCTCTGTCATCCAGAAGCTATATTTGAAAAAGATCTAGAAACACCACCATCTTCTCTGGGCCAAAGCTTATTTAAAATGGTCTGTTGCAAAGTGGAAACTGTTCTGTGGTCAGACAAATCAAAATTTTAGATTCTTTTTGGCAACCATGGGTCCTGCATCCTCCAGACTAAAGAGGAGACGGACCTTCCGGATTGTTATTAGCATTCAGTTCAAAAGCCTTCCTCTCTGATGGTATAGGGGTGCATTAGTGTGTATGGAATGGGCAACTTGCACATCTGGAAAGGCACCATCAATGCTGAAAGATATATCCAGGTTTTAGAGCAGCATATGCTCCCATCCAGATGATGTCTTTTTCAGAGAAGGCCTTGCATATTTTAGCAGTACAATGCTAAACCGCATACTAAATATATGGCAACAGCATGGCTTCATAGTAGAAGAGTCCAGGTGCTTAAAGCGGAGGTCCGCCAATTTTTTTTTTAAAAGTCACCAGCTACAAATACTGCAGCTGCTGACTTTTAAAATAAGGACACTTACCTGTTTTTTTCCCCCCACAAATAGAGCTTTTTTTGGTGGTATTTGATCACCTCTGGGTTTTTTTTTTTGCGCTATAAACAAAAAAAGAGCGACGATTGTGAAAAAAAAGATGTTTTGTTATAAAACACATCCAATAATAAAAAAAAAATCTAATTTCTTTATCAATTTAGGCCAATATGTATTCTGATACATATTTTTGGTAAAACAAGTGGCAATAAGCGTATATTGATTGGTTTGCGCAAAGTTTTTTGCGTCTACAAACTATGGGATATTTTTTTGGCATTTTTCTTTCTTTCTTTATTTTTACTAGTAATGGCGGCGATCAGCGATTTTTAGCGGGACTGCGACATTGCGGTGGACAAATCAGATACCCAACTGACACTTTTTTGGAAACCAGTGACATTATTACAGAGATCAGTACTAAACATATGCACTCTTAGAGCCAGTTCACACAGGGGCGGCACGACTTTGGGGGCGACTCGGCAAGGCGATCTCAAGACGACTTGAGAGGCGACTTGCAAAATGACTTCTGTATTGAAGTCAATGCAAGTCGCCCCGAGTCGCCCCCAAAGTCGTACAAGAACCTTTTTCTAAGACTTGTGTCGCTTCTATTAGAACGGTTCTATTGAATAGAGCGGAGCGCGACTTGTCAGGCGGCTGAGTCGCCTGACGAGTCGCCCCTGTGTGAACCGGCTCTTACTGTACTAATGACACTGGCAGGGAAGGGATTAACATCAGGGGCGATCAAAGGGTTAACTGTGTGCCTAGGTGGTACTTGCTAACTGTTGGGGGGTTGCTCTGACTGGATGAAGACAGGGATCCGTGTTCCTGCTTAGTAGGAACACAAGATCTTCTACCTTGTTTACATAGGCAGACCGCCGTTCTGCCTCTCTGGGGAACAATCGCGGGTGGCCGGTGGACATCGGGTCTGTCGGACTCGCTGATTGGCATCCCCTGTGTCCAATCAGCGCATGATCGTGCCCCCAGTGTCTATTGCACGAAACGACGTACAGGTACGCCGTTTTGTGCAATAGAGCCGACCTGTCGCAGTAAAAGTGCGGTCGCCAAGTGGTTAGTCCAGAGCTTTCACCAATTAAAAATATTTGGTGCATCTTGAAATGATTAACAGACCAAAGGAGACCCAGGACTGTTGAGCAGTTAGGATCCTATATCAGGGAAGAATTGGACAACATTCCTCCCCAAAACTCTCCTCAGTTCTCAGTTTAAACATTTAATATGTTTTTTTTTTTATCTTCTATTGGGAATAAAATATGGGTTTTCAGATCATTAAATTCTGATTTTATATAGATTTTACGCAGCGTCCCAACTTTTTTTTTAGTAAACTGACAGTTGTATTTATGGTGCACAGTTGTTAAATTAGGGTTTACATCTACTTTTAAAGCAAATTTTTCTGTGGATGCGTCTCCCTCCCTATGTCGCCCAGGCCTTGCCAGCTCTTCCCCGCTGTCCATTCCTCAGTAAACAGGGCCGATTTCACAGTGAGAGAGCACAGTGCCCCCAGTGCATTGTATTTAATACTCAGCTGAGCAGCTCACCATCTGCTCTCCATCCCCAGCTCAGGACATGTCTGTTACTCTGGCACGGCTCAGGCCGGATGCTGAGCTTCAGCAGAAAAATATGCCAACGGGCACAATGATTCAGCAACTGCACACTCATCAGGCAAGACCGCTCATAAAGATTTCTCTCTTTGTGTCGGTAATCAGCAGCGCTTTATCATACTCATGAAAAGTCTAATCTGCCGGTGACAGTGACATAGTGGAGGTATTGCAAAATATTTATCAGTGTTGGCGACAGCACCAAGTATAGGAGTGCATGTCCCAGCCAATAGGATAAAGCTCGATTTGCAGTGGCATGTCCAAAAAAGGCAACAAGGCTCTGCTGCAAATACAGGGGGCTTTTTTCTGTAATATTGTACACAGGCATCATGTCACCAGACCATTCATTTCAACAACCGTCTTCCTATATGATTATTTGTGCATTTTAAAACATTTTTTGCATATTATTTATCTTTAAAAGCCTCCCTTGTGTGGACATACAAAAGCCCCAAAACCATACCGCCCAACTTTTTGAGATGGGAACGAGGGACACCTATTAGCAAAAGTATGTAGGCATAGGACACACCCCTGCCACACCCCTTAAAGGAGAATTATACAAAAAAAAAGATTAGTTAAACCATAGTTCCCAACTGTCCCTGATTTCGAGGGACTTTCCCTGATTTGCAGCAATGTCCCTCTGTCCCTCTTTCCCCCTCATTTGTCCCTCATTTTGGTCTGATCTCTATAGTTGTATATTAAAATGCACTTTTTATCTTTCAAAAAGTGTTTCCCAGTACTAAACCTTTAATCCAAATTCTAAATTGCTGCATTTGTAAACTTTAAAAGCCAATATAAAGGAATAGGAGTGGTAATAAAAAAGCCCTTGTGGATTTAATTAACCTTTTTTTGTTAATTTTCCTTTAAGGAGGTGTGGCAGGGGGCGTGTCCTATGCCTACATATGTTTTGTAATAGGTGTCCCTCATTCCCATCTGAAAATGTTGGGAGGTATGGTTAAACCCACAAGTGTTTGAAATTTACAAATGCAGCAATTTAGAAATTGGATGAAAGGTTTAGCATTGGGAAACACGTTTTGAAAGATAAAAAGTGCATTTTGTATACATCTATATAGATCACACCAAAATGAGGGACAAATGAGGAGGAAGGAGAGACAGAGGGATATTTCTCCAAATCAGGGACAGTTGGGAGCTATGTCCGAGACTGCTGCTGAATCATGGATTTGATGTCAGCTGACCCAGCTGACTTAAAGCGGAATACCACCCAAAAATGGAACTTCCGCTTTTCGGAATCCTCCCCCCCTCCGGTGTCACATTTGGCACCTTTCAGGGGGGAGGAGGGAGCAGATACCTGTGTAATCCAGGTATTTGCTTCCACTTCCGGGCATAGATCACCGCGGTGACCTACGCCACGTCTGGTGCCTACTTTGTCCCCCCCACGGTCTTCTGGGAGACACACAGGTCCCAGAAGACAGCAAGGACCAGTGGGATCGCGCAGCACGACTCGCGCATGCGCAGTTGGGAACCAGGAAGTGAAGCCGCAAGGCTTCACTTCCTGATTCCCTTACCGAAGATGGCGGCGCCTCCACCCGAGAGCCGAGGGACAGATGACGTCAAATGGAATGGCGTCAAACCCTTAAAAATCTCCATAGGCGACTATTAAAAAATTCTACAGGTTGCATGTTTTAAGTTACAGAGAAGGTCTAGGGCTCAAATTATTGCTCTCGCTCTACCGATCGCGGCGATATCTCACATGTGTGGTTTGAACATCATTTTCATATGGGGGCGCTGCTCACGTATGCGGGCGCTTCTGCGCGCAAGCTCGTCGGGACGGGGCGCTTTAAAAAATAAATAAAAAATGTTATTTATTTTACTTGATTTTATTTATTTTTACACTGTTTAAAAAAAAAAAATTGGGTCACTTTTATTCCTATTACAAGGAATGTAAACATTCCTTGTAATAGAAAAAAGCATGACAGGTCCTCTTAAATATGAGATCTGGGGTCAAAAAGACCTCAGATCTCATATTTACACTAAAATGCAATAAAAAACAAACAAAAAAAAAACATTTTGTCATTTGAAAAAATGACAAAAAAAATGTCCATTTGACGTTGCTTCCGCCCTGCTATGGTATGGAGACGGGTGGGGGCCATCTTCCCCTCACTCGTCTCCATACCCAGCTAGGAAGAGGACCCGCCGCCAATAACGATGACCTACGCCACGTCCGGTGCCTACTTCGTCCCCCCCGCTATCTTCTGGGAGATACACAGGTCCCAGAAGACAGCAGGAACCAGTGGGATCGTGCAGCACGACTCGCACATGCGCAGTAGGGAACCAGGAAGTGAAACCGCAAGGCTTTACTTCCTGATTCCCTTATCGAAGATGGCAGCACCAGGGCCGCGAACCCGGAAGACACGCCGAGGAAGCTGACAACTTGCCCTCGGCGTGTCTTCCGGGTTCGCGGCCCTGGCGCTGTTACGTCACTTCCGGACATGCACACGGGAGTTTTCTTCCCGGCAAGGTCTGGCAACGCTGCCGGACCTTTAGCCGGGCATTCAGAGCGCATGAGCCTGCTGACGTCAGCGGCTGCATGCAAAGGGAATATCTCCTAAACCGTATAGGTTTAGGAGATATTCATTTTACCTACAGGTAAGCCTTATTCTAGGCTTACCTGTAGGTAAAAGTGTAAAATTTGGGTATACAACCACTTTAACCGGTTCCTGACCGCCGCACGAGGATGTATGTCGACAGAATGGCACGGCTCCGCAAATGGGCGTACAGGTACGTCCCCTTTAATTTGCGAGTCGTGTGGTCACGCGTGCGCCCCGGACCTAGGAATGTCAGATCACGTACTAGATATCTGACCCTGCGGGAGCTCCAGAAGATAGGGACAATAAGAGAATGGGAGAGATGTGGGATACAATTTATTTCCCAGTTATATCAGGATGGCACATTGAAAACCTTCCAGGAGCTGAGGGTCCATCACGCCCTGCCGAATAAATCCTTTTTTAAATATTTGCAGGTTTGGCATGCATTCGAGGAACAATTTAAAGGACAGACTCTAGAATGGACCACAATCCCGGCATTGAATAAACTGATTAATGCAGACTCCGCAAAAGGCTTAATCTCCAAGGTGTATCCTGATATTAATAAAGGGAGACTGAGTAGGTCAGAACCACCCTCATATAAAATTAAATGGGAAAAAGACGTAGGAGCTATCTCTGATATCCAGTGGAATAGGATCCTTGAAGCTGCCCCACTGGTCTCGTTGTCCCCCTCTCAGAGGATATCACACCTCTTCTTATTGTACAGAACTTACTACACCCCATATAGACTTTTTCAGTTTGGCCGTCGGCCAGATGCTAGCTGTCCTAGATGCAGGGACCCAAAAGGGGACCTGCTTCATATGTTCTGGAGGTGCCCGAAGCTGTTCCGGTACTGGACGGAGGTGGCAAAAATCATTGAAAAGGTCTTTGGGATTTCCATTGAGCTGAGGCCGAGGTTATGCCTATTGGGACTAGTGGGGGAAGGGGGTAAATTTGGAAGCTCCCAAATAGCAGCTATGAGATGTCTATTCCAAGCCAGGATATTGATTGCCCGTAAATGGCAGTCAACATTGCCCCCGTCCAGTGAGGAATGGCAGAATAGCATGAATGGGGTAATCCTTAAAGAAAAATTGGTCTATATAAAACAAGGTGCTCCAACAACATATGATAAGATTTGGAAACCCTGGTGGGAAGTAAGAGGGATCAGTATGTTACTCTTAAAAAGTGTAAGGTAACACACTTAAAACGATGAGCAATGGCCCAATAGATTTTTTTTTTGGATAAGGGAATGGAAGTTGTGGAATGACAGAGATGAATGAATGGTGTGAAAGGGTATGAATTTTAGCATTAAGAAGGGTAGATTGTACAGAAAACCCCGGGGGACCCCCCCCTTCAGCAGGTTCCTCCCCGGGGATAATCTTAATAGGTACAGTCCCTTGAACTGGTGGAGGGGAGGACGGTGGAGGGTCGGGGTAGTCTGGGGTACACTGCTCCTAAACTGTTTGTAAACTGTGAAAATTTTAATAAAGAAATAAAGTCTAAAAAAAAGATATGTGACCCTGCGCAGAGTGGCCACCATGGCGCCAGGGCCGCAAACCCGGAAGACACGCCGAGGGCAAGTTACCAGCTGCCTCGGCGTGGACCGGGCTGTGATACGGTGGCTTCGTTCTGAGGTAAGTATTTCATAATGAGCTAGTATGCGCTGCATTTCGATACATGTTTAGCTGTCCCTGCTCAACAGAAGTCAATCGTTTCATTATTTCTGTCAAAGGGACATGCTGGAAAATCTTTGTCGCTGTATGGCTGAACGGAACAAAAAAATATACCTACCTATGACTAGCCTTAGAGCTGTCACTCTACAGTATTCTCCTTCACTCCTCCCCTGGCAGCTAAGATTATTGAATTGTATTGTCACTGTACTGTCTGCCTTCATGTTGTAAAGTGCTGCACAACCTATTGGTGCTATATAAATCCTGTATAATATTAATAATAATTATTATATAGGGAGGGGTGGAGGAACTGGGCCAGCACAGATAGTAATTAGGCCCCTTTCACACTGAGGAGTTTTTCAGGCGTTTTGCGCTAAAAATAGCGCATAAATAACGCCTGAAAAACTCCTGCCCCAGTATGCTCAATGTGAAAGCCTGAGAGCTTTCACACTGAGGCGATGCGCTGGCGGGAGGAGAAAAAATCTCCTGCAAGCCACATCTTTGGAGCGGTGAAGGAGCGCTGTGTATACCGCTCCTTCACCGCTCCTTCCCATTGAAATGAATGGGACACCGCGGTAATACCGCCCGCAAACCGCGGCTGTAGCCGCGGTTTGCGGGTGGTATTAACCCTTTTTCGGCCGCTAGCGGGGGTTAAAACCGCACTGCTAGCGGCCGAATACCTCCGCAATTCCGACGGTATAGCGCCGCTAAAAATAGCGGCGCTATACCGCCACCGCACCCACCGCCCCAGTGTGAAACCAGCTTAAGACATTCCCAGCAGAGGAGCAGGCTGACATGTGAGAAGGGGAGCTAGTTCAGAGGTACGCTGCAAGTGAATAGAAATCATTGATGGAAAGGAAAAAAACATGCAGGTAAACATTTTAAATACTTGTTTTTTCTGTGCTTTTAGATGCATTTTTTTTTTTTTTTATTGTTGACAGAGTCTCTTTATAGTGGATTATTTAATAACACTACAAATTTGACTGTATGTGGCAGGGATGGTCCTGATGTTCGAATCGAACGTAAGTTTGACTCGTACATCGGGCATTCGTTTGTCCGCAAATGAACCGAACATTATGGGGCGTTCGTGGCAAATTTGAGCGCCGCGGAGTGCCCCATAATGCACTATATATATTTATATATATAAAATACAGTATATACAGTGCAGGCAATGTATTAATACATATATATATATATATAGATATAGATATAGATAGATACCGTGTAGTATATATATATATATCTATATATATATATATCTATATATAGATATATATATATATTTAGTGCATTCAGTGTAGACTATATATAGACTATATATACAGTGCAGGCGGTCTAGTATATATATATATATATATATATATATATACACAGTGCAGAGTATATAATACAGTGCATTGAAGTGGTTAAGGGGAACCCTATGACAGAATTAAGAAATAAAATGACATGGGGTCCCCCCAAAATTCATACTAGGCCCTTTGAGTCTGGCATAGATTTTAAGGGGAACGCCACACCAAAATGAAAAAAAAATTGGCGTGGGGTCCCCCCAAAATCCATACCAGACCCTTATCCGAGCAAGCAGCATGGCAGGCCAGGAAAGGGGACGACGACGAGCGAGCGCCCCCCCCCCCTTCCTGAACCATACTAGGCCGCTTGCCCTCAACATGGGGAGGGTGCTTTGGGGTCCCTCCCAAAGCACCTTGTCCCCATGTTGATGGGGACAAGGGCCTCTTCCCGACAACCCTAGCCATTGGTTAGTTTTTGACAATACCTTTATTAAAAAAACAAAAAAGTGTCCCGCAATGTCCGTCCATCTTCAATCGCGCTGTCCGACGGACCCAGGTGCGGGGAAAAAAATAATTCTGCACCATTTTGGTGTGGATGCGATTTGAGCCATATAAAATTTATGTCTCAAAATCGCTCCACACAGACATCACATGTGATGTGCACAAGAATGCAGTGCAATTCCTGTGCGAATCACATGCAGCGTTTTCCAAGCACCAGTGTGAACCTAGCCTGAATGTCAGGAAATAATGTATGTCCTTTCTCTCAGATAAAAGTTGCAGTCATTACTAGATGAAAGTGTATTTAAACCCAAGAACAAAAACAGAAAACATTGCAGCTTACCCTTCCTTAGATGTGCAGAGAACACAAAAGATTACAGGTTTGCTGGATTTCTGGTAGGATCAACATGTATTTTTTGCAATTTAGAAACAGATATAACAAATCACTTGACTAAAGGATTCGTCAACCTGGGTCCTTACTATTTAGAATAAAAACACGGACTGAGTGACATGGGTTTTATACGGCCACAGCAGCCACTTTTTATTAACCAAAGAATAAAATAACATAACCTTAAAACCTACCAAATTCAACAATGTAATGCCCAACAACAAGAGGGCTTTGGGTGTCCTTAAGGCACAATTTTAACTGGAATCGTCCATGTCCTCAGCCGTGCCCCAACCGACTCGAGGACGTTCCGACATCACACATAATTCCATATTCCCCTCCCCCAGGAGACCTTGCTCCTGGGAATACCACCGCTAACCAAGTGTAAGCGCCATAATCGTCCCTGTCCTCAGCCGTGCCCCAACCGGCTCGAAGACGTTCCGACATCACACATAATTCCATATTCCCCTCCCCCAGGAGACCTCGCTCCTGGGAGAACCACCGCTAACCAAGTGGAAGCGCCATACCTTAGATGGGCCCCCACACTTTTGTAACCAAATAATTACTGACCCCCAAAGACCCCTTGACCCGCCAACTGCTGTGACAAAATTAGCAACATAACCCATTTTTAAATCATCATTCCATACATATATATATATATATATATATATATATATATACCATGTTGTTTCTTTTTTTTTTTTTTTTCTTTCGTATAGTATTATTAATATTATCTCATACATTTTTATTGCATTTTTTTTTTTTTTTTATTCATTTATTTATTTATTACATTTTTTTTTTTTTTTCTTTTGGAAAAACTTGATAAAAATCTTAGGCACAAAATTACAACAACTTATCTATCCACTACGGTGACCCCTAATACCAGGGCGGGTGGGTGGGAAGCTGTCACTTCTCCTGACTCCTTAGAATGTGAGAGAACTACATCCCCACAAAGACCCTCTCATCTGAACCCTGCCCATTCAACCTCTTCCTCCAATCAGGTAAGGGCTACACCCCCACCAAACCCCCTGACCTAGTTGACCCGTACCTGACCCTGTTCCTCCCTTAGTCATGCCGCCCCTCCGTCCATTTTCTCCTACGGGCCTCTCTTTCAATTGTATATTTAACAAACACAAACATTAAACAGCAATAAAAAAAACGAATTATTGTATTTGTTTGCACTGATAAAATTGCTATAACCTTTGTGGAATTATTGTGGCTCTCAGTAGACATAATGTGGTTGATTTACTAAAACTGGAGAGTGCAAAATCTGGTGCAGCTCTACACAGAAACCAATCAGCTTCCAGATTTTATTGTCAAAACTTAATTGAACAAGCTGAAGTTGAAGCTGATTGACTACCATGCACAGCTACACCAGATTTCGCACTCTTCAGTTTTAGTAAATCATCCCCAATGTGGCCCATGAAGATTAATTCTGATCAGTTTGGTCTACTATTTTTTTAAGTCTGACATGCCTGAGATAGAATGTCTGTTGGCTTTTTACTGCTCTCTGTGCCCATTTCGGAGATTTGCATTCACTTCCTTTTGTCTAATACCTGTCCCTGGGACAGGAAGTTGGGAAATGTCCCTAAAGGGGCCAAAAAATGTTAGAAGGAAGTAGTTCCAATGCATCTGCCCTCCACCTCCAGGAGATTGCCCCGCTTATCTAACCCTTTCCTTCCCAGTTCGACTGTCCCTGGCCTGCCCCTTTTATTCATTGTATTATAGCTCTTTCAATATGGAGGCTCAGCATCAGCAAATATACATCTACTCCTTAGGACGGACACCCATGGAATTTTTGATATTTGAATAATTCCTCCCAAGAGCCAACTCACTGTTTGTATCATGAGCTAAGGTCTGTTGAGAGGCAGGATGCTGTGATGTTTTCAGAAAGCTATGTAGAACCCTGCTAGTCCCTCCCACCAGCCATGATCTGTCTGCTTGGCATAGAGATACACAGAAATCCAGTAATTACATCACTAGGTCTAAAATAAGGTATGTAAGGAAAATTAAAAGGTTTCATTTAAAATTTTATTCGGCAGGGGTAGCAGCTGAGAAAGCAAAAAAATAGAGATAAAAATTCAGCTCTAAAAAGACTCAATTTATGAAATATAATATTATGCATCAACACCAGAGTTTAATGTTCTGAATGGACAATCAAATTTCATCGTTCCCACCACCCAAACAATCTTCTGTATTTTTTAAGAGGCAACTCACTCAAAATTAATATTTCAATTTTGGTGGATGCTGTGAAGGTAAAGTGTGTGTGTATAGCAAAAATTTTCTTTGCTAGTTTTAATTAGGGAAGCGTTAAATCCCTGCCACGTTTATTTTTGTTGTCTGAGTACCATTGGGGAAATTTCCCTTCACTTCATGTCACAGAGACACAACAGGAAGTTAGTGGAAAGTTGGACCTTGCAGGAAAAGGAATAAATGTCTACATGCTACCACCCCCTACTTCTATGTAAAAAGAAGTCGCTACACCACAGCCTACGGCAGGGGTAGGCAACCTCGGCCCTCCAGCTGTAGTAAAACTACAAATCCCATTATGCCTCTGGCTCTAGGAGTCATGCCTGTGATTGTTATGCTGTGTACACACGACCATTTTTAATGTCATTGAAAAAAACCTTGTTTTTCTCGACGTGATTCTTCTCAAGCCTGCCTTGCCTACACACTATCGTGAAAAAAAATGCTTGAGTAAAGCGCGGTGACGTACAACACGTACGACGGCACTATAAAGGAGAAGTTCCATTCGGATGGCGCCACCCTTCATGTTAGTAAAGTTTGTTGAGCGACGATTCGCGCTTTTCAGCCTCGTGCTTTTCAGTCCGTTACAGCGTGTTGAATGTGCTATCTCCATTACGAACGCTAGTTTTACCAGAACGAGCGCTCCTGTCTCATACTTGATTCTGAGCATGCGCATTTTTTTTCACGTCGTTAAAGCCCACACACGGCCGTTTTTCATGACGAGAAAAACAACGATGTAAAAAACGACGTGAAAAATGAGAGCATGTACTAATTTTTTCATGCCCGTTTTTCACTTCATCAAAAATGCTCTGAAGCCCACACACGATCATGTTTAATGACCATTTAAAAAAAATAAAAAATTCTCGTCATTAAAAACGGTCGTGTGTACACGGCATTAGAGTCTTGCAATGTCTCATGAGACTTGTAGTTTCAAAACAGCTGGAGGGACGAGGTTGCCTACCCCTGGCCTATGGGAACAAGGACAAGGTTTTTTTTTTTAGCTAACTGATTTTTTTCCCTGAAATGTCTGCTTTAAAGCACCGGGGTTTCCCAAACATCTCAGTGAGTCTGGTGGTGCAGTGTCACGTTAATCTTTCCTATTTCTTGCACTAAATCTTATCCAACTGCCCAGCACCCAACACAGGACATGGAGAGGCTCAGTGAAGGTGGAGGTAAACGTGTGTACGTGTCTCATGGGGACCCCCAGCTCATAAAAGGACAGCTTTCCAGCCTCGTAATCCAAACACAGTCCTAATTTTCTGTAGGAAACTGAAATAGGTAAGGCTATTACACTTGTGTTGTGTATAGCAGAATAGTGATTCTCCCATATACGCAGTCCCCAGGACTTGTCATTCTCGCCAATAATGCACTGTCCCCCTTGTCTTTCTATACTGGAATAGCTCACCCCAAAACAGCAGTTTCCCAGTTCACTCCACTCCACTTCCCAATAGTGTTTTCCAGAAGAGAAAGAGGTCAGGCTTAAAACTTGACATGACTGGAACCTCACAGGTGTTTGGTAGTATTTCTGACCCATCCCATGCCAAGAAGCCATTTTCAGATCTTCAGAGATGGCTACGTCGTTGCCAGCTGTGTTCACATCCAGTGATATGGCTGAAATCTGGGGAAAATCGAACCCGCTGCTATCTGCTTGTGTGGCACAATTGTCAATGGCAGTGTGCAATAATGCTGAAATGAAAGTCATATCCAAGTCTCCTACTTTATGGACATCATCAACCACGTCCTTAATGATTTCATCTTTAGTATGGTCAGAAACACAAAGGAGCTGGTCTTTTAAAACGGTTATCGGGTCAGATATGCTACACAGCTCCTCAGTGAGACAGATCTTCCTGGAAAGTTCATCATTTTTTATTTCCAGCTGCTGAATGAGACCGGTAACTGAGAGGGAGAGCGTCTTTTCTTCGGTTGAGATCATGATGGGGATCGTTTTCTCTAGATTGTTCAGCTTCTCTCTGAATTCTCCAACCAGGGCAGTGAAACGCTGTATTAAAACACTAGCTTTCTCCTGAACTTTTTTTCCGTGGTCCTGCAGACGCAGTACTCTATTTTCAGTCTCCTCTCTATCTGAGGTCAGGTTATCCAGAACACCTTTCAGTTTCTCCTTCTTCTTTTCAGAAGCCTCATCCAACAACTCCACTTTGTGACCTACATGGTCTCCTGCCAAACTGCAGGACACGCAGATACAGACTGAATCCTGAATGCAGTAATACTCCAGGATCTTCTTGTGGTCAGGACACTTTTTATCCTCCATAGAAGTGGTGGGGTCAGTTAAGATGTGTTCTGGTGCCTTGCTGTGGACTCTCAGGTGCTTATCACACAAAGAAGCTTCACATAATAAGCAAGATTTAACAGCAGGTACAGGAGAGTCCACACAATAAGAACAGCAGACTCCAGTCTCCTCATCTGGCTGAGCAGATGGAAAACATCTCATGATGTTACAAAGAGTTATGTTCCTTTGCAGTGCTGGACGCTCCGTGAACTCGGTTCTGCAGTCAGGACATGAGTAAACTCCTAGGCCTTGTCGTGTATCCAGGGCACAATTGATACAGACCCGGCAGAAGTTGTGTCCACATCTCAGCATTACCGGATCTGTGAATATGTTCAGACAGATAGAACAATTCAGCTCGTCTCTCAAAGAAGATGCCATTGCTCACAGCAGCCTGAAAGAAATGAGAGCAGAAATAATAGTTTCTGTTTCCTGTGAAAGAGTACAGTCTACTCCGCCTTCCTGCAATCTGATCCAGGTAACCTTTGTAGCCAATGTCTGACGCAGTGTTTAATGTGATTGGAACGCAGGAACTAGTTTACAAGACATTTATCCAAAAATGTTTAGCATGTCCGTGAAGATTTTTACCAGTCATTGACAGAAACAAAATAGATCCTCTCTACTGAGAGCATGTTCTTACTTAAAGCGGAGCTTCCCTGACAAAAAAATATATTAAAAGCCAGCGGCTACAAATACTGCAGCTGCTGACTTTTAATATTAGGACACTCACCTGTCCTGGAGTCCAGCGACGTCGGCAGCAGAAGACGAGCAATCGCTCGTCACTCTGCTGCCCCCACCGCCATCCTCGGTGAGGGAACCAGGAAGTGAAGCCTTGCAGCTTCACTGCCCGGTTCCCTACGGCGCATGCGCGAGTCGCGCTGCGCCGTTCTCACTGGTCCCCGTTGTGTTCTGGGAGCCAAGTGTTTCCTAGAACATAATGGGTATTCTGCGGGAAGTGACATACTACCCGCAGAATACCCGCAGAGAGGACTCCTAGAAGTGGGTGCAAATAGGTATCTGTACCCCCCTCCCCCCTGAAAGGTGCCAAATGTGACACCGGAAGGGGGGAGGGTTCCGATGAGCGGAAGTTCCACTTTAGGGTGGAGCTCCCCTTTAAAGTGTTATTAGTTTACATTTTTTTAAATTAAAATAATAAACACGTTAGGCCTCTCCCTTTCACACGGTTGGACTGCTCAGGTCCGCCTGTCAGTTTTGGCGGCGGACCTGAACGGCCGCTCCATACATCTCTATGGAGCGTCGGATGTCAGAGGAGACATGTCCGCTGACATCCGACCCGATCAAATCAGACGGATGGCAATATGTCCCCATCCGTCCATGGCGGATCGGAACGGGTGAGATCTGATGAAAACGGACATGCTGTCCGTTTTCGTCCGATCTCTCCATAGGAGACAGCGGCGCTCAATAAGCACCTCCCCGCTCAGTGAGCAGAGAGGGACCTGTCATCCGCCAGCTCAGCGGAGATCAACGGACTGATGTCCCGCTGAGCTGGCGGACTCCGTAGCGACGGAGTCCGCCTCGTGTGGAAGGGGCCTTATACTTATCTGCTCTGTGCACTGGTATTGTACAGAGCAGCCCTCATTCTCCTCTTCTGGGTTCCCCCACTCACGCTTCTGGCTCTTCCTCTTCAGTGAGTGCCCCCATAGAAAGCTGCTTACTATGGAGGCACTTATGCAGGCTTGCTCCCGAGCCGCCCTGTCTGGTCTTGTAGGCACAATAGAAAGTGAGAAAAAATCTCTTTAAAGGGACACTTTCATAAAAGATATGTTGGCAGCCAATACTGAGCTCTTCTTTGAGAACGCTAGTTCCCTGGCTGCTAATAAGTTGCTTAGACTTCAGTGCAGCGTGAGTTGCTGATCTGGAACAAGTGTTGAGATATAGAGTTCTTACACTGATTTATTGTATGCTTGTTCCTGGGACTATGACCAAAACATGCAGAAGTCAGATACAGTCAGGTATCTAGTATTTTTATAGGGAGCCCTGTGATGTGTCCCTATCTGAAGTTTTTGACAACTCAGAAGATGTTGACAACTCAGAAGTTCAGATTTTCCATCACTTTCAGTTTCAGTAACATTGATCTTCAGGACAAATCGAGAGGGTGGGCCTTACTAATGAGGACACAGAGAGCAATAACACCTAACAGGGGGTTCTAACCTCCCTTCAATTTAAAACTATACACTTTAAAGCATATGTAGCACACAGATCCTTTACACACCATGCCACATGCCCAGTATCCTCCATCTTGTAGAGGGTGAGCGGTGTTAACAGTTTTGGGTTCTGCAGCGAGTTACCTCTTTCCATTGGTTCTCGTCCCTAGAGTGTAGAGAAAAGTCTATTTTTCTCTTGAGGAAAGCCAATGTCCAGACAATGTTAAACCCAATAAACCAATGTCCAGACAATGTTAAACCCAATAAAAGAGTTTATTTTCCTTTTGCTTGCAACTCAATAGGAAAGTTTAGAAAGAGAGAGTTGAACAGGAATACAGGTTCAGGCAGGCGGCACTTAATTACTACTCGTCGCCACTCAGGCCTGAGTGGGTTTTGCTCACCCGGATAGTTCCCTCTCACGGTTCTAGCAGCCAGAGTGAAGCACGGAACATTCACTTGAGATTTGTTTCTCTTAGAGACACGTTCAGGAGATCCTCTGGCACAGGATCATTAGGCTCCTAAGTCCCGAACTTCTCAGCACTTGTAACTTTAGAGACCATAGGTGCCAATGAGGCACATCACAAGAGCTTCTAGCGGATCACAAAATCCTTCCCTCTGACAGGTAACCAGGCCTCTCCCGAGACAGTGACATCCTTCACCGATCCCCTTAGAAAGGTCCTCCCCTGGTTGCCTCTCCTTCAGAGCGGGTCACCCTCCCACGGGGACCCTGGGATTCCGCTGTTTGGTTGTAGGCCTCAGTTAAAGGTACTGGGCCTACCTGGAACGGGGCGACCTCGGGCTAAAGGTGCCCGGGACCCAACACATTCGCACGCACCCCTGGCCATGAGGGCCACCGAGGACGAAGACCCCTGGCCAATGGTGTCTGCCCCTTGAGTACCCTCTCCTGGCATGCACAGCAGGCAAACCACGCCCACTGCACGGCTGCCGAGAGGACACACAACGCCGCAACGCCACCTGCGGTTCGACCCGAGACCTGGGCAACAGCGCCACCTACAGGTCAAAAGGAACTATACGACCAGGCAACATCACAGCAGAGCAGAGTCCAATTTAAAGAAATCAAACAGCCTGAGCCAAACTAATGCTCAGGCTACCCCTAAATTTCAAGCATAGCGACCCCAAATATGGGGCCCGCTACACATGTGTAGCGCTACCCCCAGTTAAGAGAGCCGCTGGTTTTGTTTTGGGCCCTGTAGTGCACCGCTGTCAACCCCTGGCAATCGGCTCTAACCTCCCGTGGCACAGCTAGTAAGGGGAGATAGGACCGCGTGACCGCAACTCTAGGTGACACAGTCCTATGGCAAACACACACAGTGATATACTTTAAAACTTCTATTAAAGTAAGTGAAACTGACACCAATGTACTTGACCCAGATATTTTACTGAGGCTAATGGGCAAGTAATAAACAACAGTATAACAAGTTACAGATCCCTGCAATAAACAGTAATAAAGATAAACAGAGTAATCAGAATAATAAAGTATTGCTATGCAACTCTAGCGCTGCCCTTTTACAGCTACTTCCCCTCATGGGTAGACTAACACCCAGCAACGTCTACCTATGCAGTCAGGCCTGACTGATCTAAATGGAAGTTCAGTGAAACAATATTCGCTAGCAATCTTTCGGTGGTGCACTTGAAGAACAACTTTGTAATCCCAACGAATAGTAAAGATAAAGTATCTGTCTTTAAACAGCTCTCACCACCCGGACAAGTCCAAGTCCGTTTCCTCCGCCGATTCGTCTAGGAACAGGAATCCACCGACATCCAAGTCTTCAATCCTTCTGGTGTACTGCAGCAAGGATGAGAAGATGTCTCTAAGGTTCTGCTAGGCTGGCAGAGGGGCTCTTTGGAAAGGAGCACACGGCCCAGGCTTCAGGCCTTGTGCATACAGCAGTTCAGCACAAAGATCCTCTTGCTAGGAGAGGGGTGTCCAAAAGAGAGCGAACAAACTCCACCTCCTCTTTATAAAGTCTGCCCCAGCAGTCTCTGTTCCGGAGCAATGCACCCTGGGTGCTGCAAGATGTACTAGGAGATGTAGTCTCTCTGTATTAAAGGGGAATACCCCGCTACACATAGATTCATCACTTGTAGATAGATGGAAGGTAGCATCCTGTCTATGTTACAGGCTGTGAGGAGCCGCTCAACAGAGTGTGGTGCAAAAATGATGGAGTCAGGAAACTGCGCACAAACAGCATGCCGAAGCTGCAAGAACCTGAAGTACATCCAGGGGGGTTAGCAGAAACTGTCTTATCAACTCAGCAAAGGAGAGTAGATGACCATCAGACATGATATCTCGCACAGTCCTAATCCCATGTCGAGCCCAGATCTGTGGATCAGGCACAGACTGCAGGTGAGGTATTAACGGATTGCCCCACAGAGGGGTGTAAGGAGAGAATATTCGTGGCTCAGCCAGAGACACCGAGACCTGTCACCACACCAATGTTGTAGTTTTCATAGGAGTCGTAGCCTGTGGGCTGGACCTAGGCCCCCTATATACCAGGTTGCTAAGTTCTGAATAGGAGTATCGCTGCCTCCAGGTTTACTGCGGGATTGATCCTGTGCAATTCGCACCGACACCAAGACAGCTGCCCAGTAATATTTCTTAAAGCTAACCTATTAGCATTCTTATTTGATTATTCTCTTCTGGGTTTTAATGATGGAAGGCACAGGGACAGCTTGTTCTTAAAATGAAGATTCCTCGCTTCCTGCAGCTTTATTAATAAGTGAAGGCTCTGTTAAGAATTCACTTTGACTCAGCAACAAGTGCGTATTCCTTCTGTCTTTTCTCTGATGCCTCGGCCCAATGACATGTAAATTGCAGCAAGCGCAGTGTCTTGTTCTGATTAAATGTGGTCACACAGTAATGACAAAGGTTGTAATGATTAAAGAGATTTTCCAGGTGGAAACTCAAGCTGTAACTACAGATCCCTATCCGAAAATAGCGTTTCGTAAGCAGAAGTGGTACTCTGAACTCCAGGCACATACATTTTCAATGAAGTGTATTTCTCTAGAGGTAAAAATGATTTAAATCCACTTTGTGTGCACCAAATGCCTTTGAAAACACAGATATTACTTTGTAAAAGTCGCAGTGACATCATCACTGTGCTGTATATAGCCTGTGCAGTGATTAGAGCTGTGAAAGGGACACAGGTGGCTCCACCCACTACAGGCTGACTGCAGAGAATTACAGGAGGGGGCAGAGACAAGACCAGTCTTCCCGCACAAGGAGAGAGAGCAGAAGTGAACAGTTTTTATTACAGGAAGCTCCTACACAGAGGTCAAGTTTCACACTGGATTACTGAACAGATCTGGAAGAAATGCATAAAGCACATCAAGATCCAAGTAAGAGTACACATGATTTGTATTTACACAATATCTGCTTATTCCAGAGTTCGGGTCCTTTCACACAGGCGTTTCGTATATCAGTTTTTTTCTTCATCCGCTGACATCCGCCTCCGTTAAGTTCTGTTCTTTGAGGTGGAAGAAAACTCTATTTTTCTTCCGTTTAAAAAATGGAACGGACGAAAAACGGATGATAGCGGACAACATCCGTTTACATCCGATCCGCTGACATTTTAAACCCTTTTTTCCCTCCCCTTTAAACACACTGTCAAGAGCTGGTTGCTAAAGAGGGGGCCAGCTTTTTTGGCCAGTGCATCCTTAACAAAGGATGAGTTATCAGCTGTCAGCGGGAACCCCCGCTGACAGCTGAATGTAAAAAAAAATTGCCGGCGAAAAAAAATGGAGAAAAAGACGACGTTGAGTCCCCCCCCCCCCCCCAGGTCCATACCAGGCCCTTCGGGTCTAGTATGTATTCGGAGGGTATCCCCCTACGTCATTTTTTTTTTAAAATGGTGTGGGGCCCCCCTCAAAATCCATACCAGACCTTTATCCGAGCATGCAGCCCGGCAGGTCAGGAAAGGGAGGGGACAAGCGAGCGCCCCCCCCCCACCTCCTGAACCATACCAGGCCCCATGCCCTCAACAACATGGGGGGATGAGTGCTTTGGAGGGCTCAAAATCTGAAAGCCTCTTTTAACAAGGGGGCCCCCAGATCCCTGCCCCCCCCTATGTGAATGAGTATCGGGTACATCGTACCCCTACCCATTCACTCCAAAAAGCAGTGAAATGTCCTTTATTAAAAAAATAGCTTCAAACTGTCTTCTCCCCGAGCCGTCTTTTCCCAGTACTGTCTTCTCCCGCTGCCATCTTCTCCCGCTGCCGTCTTCCCCCGGTGCCAACTTCTGCCGGTGCCATCTTCCCCCAGTGCCGACTTCCCCCAGTGCCGACTTCCCCCAGTGCCGACTTCCCCCAGTGCCGTCTTCCCCCAGTGTCGTCTTCCCCCAGTGCCGCCTTCCCCCGGTGCCGTCTTCTCCCAGTGCTGTCTTCTCCCGCTGCTGTCCTCTTCCTCGCCGCCTGTTACAAGCTAAAAAAAAAAAAAAGAGCCTCTCTGCTTCTGTGGCTGTCTTCCTCCATTGTGTTGTCGTCCTCTGTCTGACATCTCTTATATAGCCATGGGGCATGGCCATCTGATGGCGTCCCTGGGAGAAGACGGCAGTGAAAGGAGACAGCAGCGGGGGAAGACGGCACCCGAAGAAGATGGCACCGGGAGAAGACGGCAGGGGGAAAAGACAGCACCGGGAGAGGACGGCTCGGGCAGAGGACAGCTCTGAGCTACTTTTTCAATAAAGGACTTGTGATTTTTTTTTACATTTCACTGCTTTTTGGGAAAGATGTACCCGATACCCATTCACATAAGGGGGGGGCAGGATCTGGGGGGCTAAAAAAGGGGGCTTCCAGATTCTGATAAGCCCCCCCGCAGACCCTGACAACCACCGGCTATTCGTTTTTTACATTCAGAACCCGCTGACAGCTGATGACTCATCGGCTTAAGGATGCGGCGCCCGGCTTTCCGGCATCCTCCTTAGCAACCAGCTATTTATACAGTGTTTGAAGTTCAGTCACTTTTTTTCTGTGAAAAACGGATGTCAGCGGACATGAAAACGGATGTAAACATTGACATCCATATGCGTTTTTGATCTGTTTTTTTACACAAAAAAAAAAGAGACTGAACTAAACTAAAAAACGGAATGCCCGTGTGAAAGGACCTTTCATCTTAAAGCGTTTGTAAAGGCAACGTTTTTTTTTATAACAAACATGTCATATTTACCTGCTCTCTGCAAGAGTTTCGCCTTTCGTAAATCAACCCCTATGTTCACAATTTGTTCATCTCAGTACTGCCTTTTCTAGGCTACATGCACTTGCTCCAATGTCGGTTGCACCATTTGGACCATTTTTTTTATAAAATGTTTTCTTGCAATTTAACCTTTTTGTTTTTTTTTGTTTTTTTCAATGCTTTGGGGTTTTTTCTTTTGGCGGGGGGGAGTAGACGGTGTCAGTGTTGTTTTTTTTTATTATTTTTACAATTTTACTTTTAAATATTTATATATGTTTCCTTTTTTTTTTTTTTTTTTAATCAACCCTATTGGGGGGTGGGCTTTGTTGAGATGTCAGGGGTCTAAACAGACCCCTGACATCTCCCCTTTGAGATAGAGAAAGGGACTGAGGATAGAGATTCCCCAGTCCCTTTGACTGCAGCCTCAGCTGCGCTGAAGATGAATGGAAAGGAGACAGTGGCTCCTCTCCATTCATAAACTGAAGCATCGTAAACACAGTTTACAATGCTCAGTTATGAATGGACAGAGTCAGTAACTCTGTCCATTCAGAAAAGGAAAGAGCCGGTAAATGACATGTATGCCGGCTCCTTCCTCCGCTCTCCACCCTGACAGATCTGGGACAGGAGGGGGGGGGCGGAGGAGCACAGAGGGGGACTGGATGAGCACACAGAGGAGCACATGAAGAAGGACACAGAGGGGGACCGGAGGAGGACATGGGTGGACCGGATGAGCTGAGCACACAGGGAGCACACGGAGAAGGACACAGGGGGACTGGAGGAGGACACAGAGGAGGACCAGAGGGGGACTGGAGGAGGACATGAGCGGGACTGGAGGAGCACACAAAGGACACAGAGGGGGACCAGAGGACACAGGGGACAGTCAGGGGACAGTCAGGGACAATCAGTGCGGCGGTGGGGGAGTTACAATCACTGATCTACCTGCACAGCTTTCAATAAAGCAGCTGAAAGCGGCGGGAGGGAGAGAAGGAGAAGGGGCTGTCAGATGCTTTATTGAAAGCCGCCCAGGGAGATGGGTGATTGTTACTCCCCCCACCACCGCACCGATCATTCCTTACTATCCAAGTATCAGGTCAAGCATCGGAGCATTTGCAAGTACTCGTGCAAATGCTCGATATCGGCACTGGAACCGATACTAGTATCGGTATAGGTGCAACTCTAGTTCTTAGACTCCCAGGTATAAATGTACTACTCTTACCAGACCAACAGGTAAGGGGGGATTGAATATACCTGATTGTTATAAGTATTATCTCGCTGCTCAGTTAGTTACGGCTTACTGATGTTTACAACTTGATTTGACTAACTCCTCTACCATATTGAAGGCAGCAATTCTACAAGCACTCCAGTTTTTACTGTGTAGAGGACCGAAATCTGCCTATAGTTTAACCCCCCTATTGTTACTACCTTGTGGGCCTGGAAGGCTGGTCTCCATTTGAAGTCTCTTCCCTCCACTTTATTCCCCCCCCCCCATTTCCCCTATGGTTAAATTTCTCTCACATTTCACTACTATCCCCGATCCCCAAGCTTGGGCTAAATATAAACTTAAAATGTTTCAAAATATTGTAGGGAAAAATCGTCTTCTTCCCTTTTATATTCTTAGTTCTAAGTTTAATTTGCCCTTGTTTTATTACTACCATTATATACAGGTTTCCCATGCCTTCAGTTGCCAATTTCCAGGCAATCGCGTGTCTCTTTCCTACTCTGAGTTAGAAGCTATCCTTTGTGCACCGGATTTGAAGAAACCCACTTCTGAGCTTTATCGGTACCTTCTTGTGGTGGCTAGTCCTGGGCTGTCATCCTTAAAACAGAATGGAGGTCTGATATCCCTGAGTTGGATGAAAAGGGCTGGTCTGAGATTTGGGAATTTCCCTTTTCCCATTTAGTGTCCGCCAGGGACAAGTTGATCCAATTTAAAATGACGCACCGGGCCTATTTTACCCCTTATAGGCTCCAAAAGATCAGCCCCCTTACTTCCCCAGGATATTGGTGTTGCACACATCAGACAGCTGGCGTTTTCATATTTTTTGGACTTGCCCTGCTATAGCCACATACTGGCAAGGTGTGTTACAACTTATTGCTACTATAACAAAAATAGTAATCACTCCTGAACCTAGATATTGCTTATTGGGTATAGTTGAACCTTAAGTGCACATCCTTCTCAGCTTGTTGCTATTTTATGCCCGTAAGGCAATTACATTGAGCTGGAAAAAAACTCCCCTCCCACAGTGCATTTTTGGATGAATTTGGTTAATGCTAGCTTGCCCTTATATCAGGCCACATATGCAAATAGAGGATGTCCCTTTTAAGTTTCAGAGAGTATGGTTTTGCTGGTTAGACAATCCCTCCACTGCTGTGACAGTGACTGATACCTCTACTTAAACCTTAATATGTCTGTTACCTTCTTAGGGTGATGGTTTCCTAATGGGTAGTATACCTTATATGTACACTATTGGTTTTGCTCGAGCCGGACACCTTAAAATTACTGTGTATTTTTCTCTTATTACTTTGTATTTTTGGTTTATTTATTTTTTATTTATTTTTTAGTATATTAAGCCAGTCGGCCTTCGCCCCTGCGTGGGTAGCTTTTTGTTCTAGCTTAGTATGACTAGATGACTAAACTTAATAAAATTAATTGTCCCCCAACCCTGGCAATACAAAGTAGCTGCAGAAAGACTTCTTTGTGTTCATTCATAAAAAGGTAGAAGCAGCTGGCGAGGTCATCACTGACACTGATACCTGAATAATATTTTTCTCTTCCAATATGTCTGTGAAGGTTTTGATTCATGCAAGTCATGGTACAGCTAATAGTAATCAGTCATATTCAGCATGATGATTCTGTAAGGCTGATGTCACACGAGTGACCTTGACTGTGGTGACCAAAATATCCAAAAGACTGCCTGCTATTCTTTATGGATTCGATCCCTCACTTCCAAGTCACTCTTTCACTGCTTCGTCACTAGCAACCAAGATTAAGCTATGTTCAGCGCCAGCCAGAGGGCAATTCCACAGATGTAAGTCCCTTGTGACTGGTAATGAGTTGTCCATGCGCCTATACTTGAAAGTATTTCACCGCTTATCCTGTTGGATTCTTCAGTTCACAATTATCATTGGATGCAGCCACTGTTCTGCTGACAAATTTCCGCCTGGCTTATTTGATTTTTTAATCGAAGGATGTCATGCAGGAGGAGATTTACAAATCGAATTTTCACATTGTATGGCCAGCTTTAGTGTTATTGCATATATCATATTGGATCCTTCATCACATTTACACCCAAGCTTGTTCTGTGTTCCCATATATGATGTTTGATTAATGGCTGGCATGGTTAACAAATAGCAAAATTTTAGACTATAGATGAAAGGATTCTTCTCTCAATATCTCCCCCTCATTTCAGAGATTAAAGGTTTACTTTATAGAAACTTCATTTCCTTCCGCATACAGTAGAAAGTGCATCATCAGCATGTGCTGAAATGATATTACATTTGAAATGATTCTTTTCAAGTCTGTTTAAAGAAGCAAATGATTTGAAATAAGCAGTTTTCATCAAAGTGCATGTACGCTTGAAGTCAAATGTACTCTACGAACCTCTGACCTGGCTTTGGGCAGCCTTTATCTGGCATAGTCTGGTTAAATTGGACCTCCTATGATAATGGTGGGTCTGTTCTATTGAAAGTCCTCTGTCCCCCAAAGTCCAATCGCCTGCAAAGATAATTAAAACATAAAGCTATTGATAAATACATTTAAAAAAAATCCTTCGCCCTGGCTTTCAAGATGTGTGGGTGATGTTGCAAAAAAATAAATAAATAAACCCACGACTTCTGACACTTCCATTAGGCCTAAGAGATGTAACTGTTCCTCACTGCTGCCTCCTAGGATAGCTGGAGATTTGAAATCCCACTAGAATGCACTCCAAGTCATTGTAGGTGCATATTCTTGGAGGATTTTGTGCTCCCAGCTATCCCAAGAGGGAGTGACATTACCCACGCATCTTGAAAGCCAGGGCGAAGGAATTTTTTTTAAATGTATTTATCAATAACTTTATTTTTAAATCACCTTTGCAGGTGATTTGACTTTGGGGGAGGGAGCTTTCAATAGAGGGTACCATTAGTTTTCATGGAAGGTCTACTTTAAAGTGAATGTGAGCTTTGACTGTGCTAGTTGAACTTTCAGAAACTTTAAAAATCTGCCAAAGTAAGCTCCTGACATGTTACAATATACAGCAGCAGTCTTCAAACCGCGGCCTGGGGGCCACATGTGGCCCTGTACTTATCTTTAGCCTTTCTTCCCTTTGATACAAGGCACTATTTCTCCCACTGATACGACCAATGGGGCATAATTTCTGCCACAATGGGCCATTGTTCCTCCCACTGACACCAATGATGGGCCAATATTCTGCCCTCTGACACCAATGATGGGGCACTATTCCTCCTACTGACAACATTGGGGGTCCCAAGATGGGGCCTTCTTGACACTTACTGACGCCAAGGCTGTTTCTTCTCCCACCGGGCAAAGGCTAGACCCCCCTAAAGTCTGAAGGACAGTAAGGACCCTTTGTTTAGAAAGTTTGGAGACCCCTGATATACAGCAACAGTATACATTTTAGGAATAGTTCTACCTTTTATCATTAAAAATACATCCCAAAGCCACAGTCATGAGTTTTTTTTTTAACCAAACAGAAGGTCCCTGCAGATTGAGGTGGCTTTTGAGACCTTCCAAGACAGGAAGATGTCTCATCACTTATGCTCATAGGGTCATCTGACCATTTATGACCATCCTAGCCAGTGTCTGCATTGGATAACATGGATACCTTTTGGATGATGCCATAGAGAAGCTGGGCTCTTTTTAGTCCAGGAACATGCAGCTATCCTAAAAATTGGATGGAAACCTACATTTACTCTCTGATACCTCTCCGTTGACAATCGCTGCCCTACAGCTATGGTACAAGAGGTGACTGCTCTCATTATTGTCCACAGATCCTTCACCACTCACATCTCTGTTTGACCACCCTGCCTTACCACAAGGTTTAGGCTCACATTCAGTGGGGCCCTACTCCCGCCTCACATGGCTCGTAGCGAGTTCATTTTTAGACCCCACCTCAGGCGCTCCCGTAGTGCCCAGTGACCGAGGCAACTGGCTCATGGCCCTCTGCATATCCTCCTTTTGTTCTGACCTTTTCTCATCATCCCAAATTCACAGATCCCTGACGGGATACGAACAGCTGTGCTCTCCCTCAGAAACACAGAGACATTTGATCTCCACCATGTACACACTACAACACACACTGATACATGATCAACCTCCCTCTTACACCAGGAAGTGGTCCACGGATTTGGGAAAGGAACTCCACCTGGTGGATTGGCAATAATCGTAACACTTTACGCACAAATCCTCAATCTCCTGTTATTCCCAGGAGAAAAACTTTAAGCTCCTCTCCCGGTGGTACAGGGACCCTCAATCTCTCCATAAAATGTTCCCGTCTGTACCTCCCTTGTGTTGGAGGTGCGGCTCGGCGGACGGCAGCTACCTCCATATATGGTGGAAGTGTCAGGCCCCATTCAGCCCCTTTGGTCTCAGGTCTTTGCCATATACAGCAGTCTATACGATTGGCCCCTCCCCGGAAATAGCTTTACTGTCCATGCTCCCTGGCTCCATAGCTTCTCAGAAACGCACCTTACTACGCTTCTTCCTTTCGGCTGCCAGGCAGCTTATTCCCCAATTCTGGAAAACTACTACTACCCCCCCCCTGTCCTTATGGGTCTCTGTGGTCAATGACATCATGCGCATGGAGGAGATGCTGGCCCTAGATGATGACACTTATGACAAATTTAAGACCCTGTGGCTCCTATGTATCGACTACTCTACCTCAGACTCCCTGAAGACATTACTGGTACCTCAGAGCCAACCCTGAAGTTTGCCCTGAATCCAGTTTGACGTGTCGTAGCCTGCTCGGTCCACCTTTATCTCTATCCTCTCCCCCTCACCCTTCTTCCTCCCACTACCTCCTTTCCCCCCTTCTCTTTTCGTCTATTTTCTAGTAGTCAGATGTCATGCTAATCGATTTTGTTTACCTTCACTGCTTTTTGTATAGCATATCGCTGTCTGCCTAGAGAAGGCGGCGACTTGTTCAGACTTACATTGGACATGCTCCATACAGTATTTGGAAAGCATGACTTGCAGTGTATCATTTTATGTTATGGTCATCTGACAGTTATCTGTGTTATTTTATTCTGTTGAAAAGCAATAAAAACATATTTGACTCTAAAAATGGGATGGGAAGCCAGAAACTGGATGTACTTTAACTGAGAGAGAAAACTATTAATTTCATAATTTCCCAACTCATTATAGTCCATAAAATTTGTAGCACTTTTCTTTTTTCCTCCTTTACGGCAGCTCCGCACTGAACCTAAGATGAAGGGGCAAAACTGCTACCATTTTTAGTGTATTTTCCAGCACAGGACTCTTAGGCCCCTTTCACACTGGGGCGTTTTTCATGCGGTTTAGCGCTAATAATAGCGCTGTTATACCGCATGAAAAAATCCTGCCCTGTGCCTTCAATGTGAAAGCCCGAAGGTTTTCACACTGAAGCGGTGCGCTAGCAGGACCGCTCCAAAAGTCCTGCTAGCCGCTTCTTTACAGCGGTAAAGGAGCGGTGTGTTCACCGCTCCTTTACCGCGGTCTCCCATTGAAATCAATGGGACAGCGCGTAATACCGCCCGCAAACCGCAGCAATAGCCGCGGTTTGCGGGCGGTATTAACCCTTTTTCGGCCGCTAGCGGGGGTTAAATTAACCCCCCTAGCGACCGCATACCGCGGTAAGAACGACGGTATAGCAGCGCTGAAAATCGCGCTGCTATACCGCCACCGCTCCTGCCCGCCCCAGTGTGAAAGGGGCCTTAATGAATAATGAATTTCAATATCGCTGCAACTGTATGAGTAAACTTTTTTTTTTGTTTGTTTGTCAATGTATACTCCACATCACCCCATCAGTGATTAGGTTAAAGATTAGAATCTCAGACTAATGTCTAGAGATATCGAGCGGAATTCTGTCTGCAGCGTTACAGCGCCTCACGCATAATAATGACACTTGTAACGGGCTGAATGGTTGTACGGGAATTTATCGGACTGAGCAGCAGTCAGACTTAAGAAAAGTGTCAGGAGGGATCAATACAAAGACGTAATGTAGACTAAATATACGCCACGGCCGGGTATTATAAGGCGTAACTGTGCTGCTGATTAGGGGTTATTATTTTCTACCAGTAAAGTCAAACTCTGAGTTCATTTGCAAAGTTTTCTTTAACACAGAGGAATCTGGTAATTTTCTAGAGCATAACTACAGAGGGGCAACTGCTCCAGGGCCTATGATGTCAGGGGGCCCTTAAATGGCTGATTCTCCACTTTTTCTACCTGCCTATTTTCTGCATACAATGAAACAATATTTCTTTGTCATGCATGTCTATTTTTTACAACTGTTTTGAGAACTTAGGGTTAGGCTTTACATCCATTTAAAAGAGATATATGGCTAAAGATTTTTTGGCCATAGCTTGAAAAGGTAGAGTGGAGAGCTGGCAACTTGTTCTTCCAAATATTTTAGTTTATTGTAACAGGCAGAGTGTACAAAATACAGTAGTTTACGCGCTTCGACAATAAGCCTTAATCATAGCCATTTTTTGGCCATACTTCTCTTGTGAGTCACAGAAGTGCACTTACTTTTGTCTTACTGTGACCCAGAGGGGGCTATTGCCCACTATCAGCTGACGTGCCAGGCTGTGGAAGGATGTAACAACATTATAAAATTGTAGGAAGAGAGTGGGATTATAGCGGTGCTGAAAACTATTTGATCAGAAGAAAACAACTATTGTATAAAAATATAATTTTTATTATTATAATATACTGTGAGGGGGTTAGCTCGGCAGCGGGTGTGTGTGACCCCCGGGATGGGCTCCCCACACAAAACAGGCCCAGCAAACGGAGGTTGTGGTTTTCAAAATCAAAAAGGTGCGGTTTATTTTCTATTTACAGTGACAAAACACAGCAAAGCAAAAGAAACATAAACAAAATAAATCCTGGTCAAGTTGACCTCTGACTAAACATACAGGTTTCCTAACTAACAACTGGGATCAGCCTAGGGCTGTCCTAGTCCCTAAGTCCCTGGTTTTAAATGTCCAAGCAAATAGCCACACAGGCTTTTTCTCACCGCACAGGGGTTCACTCTCTCCAGACAGTCCACACAGGTCTGGTTCCAGGCATGAGCTAACATCTAATGAAGCTGGGAGTTCTTATAGAGGCCTGAATGAGCTGACAAGCTTCAGCTGGTCTCATCAAGTCCCTGTCTGCGCGACGCCCCACACTCTCCCTAGAGGTATGAGTCATCCATGAGCCCACTAGCCTCAGCTGGGCTTATACAACACTCCACCTAGTTGTATAAGTCGGCGTAAAGCCTGAATCTGGGCGAAATATATCTACCCCCCTGGATGCAACCAGGTGACTTTACCTTCCTGCTGTCACATACCCCCCCCTCTTGTTTTAACCTCGGGGTTGGAACACCAGCAATCAGGCATTCATGTACTCGAGACAAAGCATCCACATTCCCCATTTGAACGCCAGGGCGATGCTTTACTGTGAAGTTGAATTCCTGGAGGGCCAGGAACCACCTATTCACTCTTCTATTTGTTTCCTTGTTTTGAGCCATCCACTTTAACGGAGCGTGATCCGTAACCATGTCAAAGTGCCTACCTAGCAGGTAGTACCGAAGGGAATCTAGAGCCCACTTCACCGCTAAACACTCCTTTTCAACGGTGGCGTAATTTACCTCATGGGACTTCAACTTCCTGCTGAGGTAAATGACTGGGTGCTCTTCCCCGTTCCAGACCTGGGACAATACTGCTCCTAACCCCACATCTGACGCATCACTTTGTACGACAAAGTCTTTAGAGAAGTCGGGTGAGTACAACACTGGCTGGCTACATAAGGCTTGTTTCAAGAATTGGAATGCTGCCTCAGCCTCGGGGGTCCATTTAATCATGACCGATCCTTTCCCCTTCGTCAGGTTGGTTAGGGGCACAGCCTTAGAAGCAAAGTGGGGAATGAATCGCCGATAATACCCAGCGATTCCCAGAAAGGCTCGTACCTGCTTCTTGCTGTTGGGACGTGGCCAACTCTGGATGGCCTCGACTTTGTTGAGTTGGGGTTTTATTACTCCCCTCCCAATGGTGTACCCAAGATATTTGGCCTCCTCCTGCCCAATGGTACACTTCTTGGGGTTAGCCGTAAACCCCGCTTCCCGAACAGAGTCCAGGACTGCTTGCACTTTTGGCAGATGTGAGGCCCAATCTGTGCTATGGACAATTACGTCATCCAGGTAAGCCGCAGCATACTTCCGATGGGGCCTCAGCATCTGGTCCATTTTCCGCTGGAATGTGGCCAGCGCATTCTGTAACCCGAACGGCATTCTTTTATATTGGAACGCCCCGTCTGGGGTTACAAATGCGGTTTTCTCTTTGGCCGACTTGGCCAGGGGGATTTGCCAATACCCTTTTGTGAGGTCAAGAGTCGTCATGTATCGGGCTGTTCCCAGCCGGTCGATCAACTCATCTATACGTGGCATGGGGTAGGTGTCAAATTTTGTAACTTTGTTCAACTGACGAAAATCGTTACAAAATCGCCAGCTCCCATCCGGTTTAGGCACCAACACGATGGGACTAGACCAATCACTTTGGGACTCCTCTATCACCCCTAAGTTCAGCATTTTCTGTACTTCCTCCCGTATTGCCTCCCGTCGGGCCTCTGGGATCCGATAGGGTTTTAACTTCACCCTTTCACCGGGCGGGGTAATGATGTCATGCTCTACCCCAGATGTTTGTCCCGGCAGCTCAGAGAATACCTCCTTGTTGCGAAGCACAAACTCCTTAACCTCCTGTTGTTGGGGTTGTGACAAGGTGGCTGCTATTCCAACCTCAGGAATCACGCAACCAGTTTGAGCTGGTGACCAAGTGTCTGCGACTAGGGACTCTCTATCCCTCCAGGCTTTCAACAGATTAACGTGATAGATCTGTTCGGGCTTTCGCCTTCCTGGTTGTCTGACCTTGTAATTCACTTCGCTCACTTTTTCCATTATCTCGTAGGGGCCTTGCCATTTGGCAAGGAATTTACTTTCAACCGTAGGGACAAGTACCAGTATCCTATCCCCCGGGGAAAAGGTACGGGTCTTGGCTCCACGGTTGTACACTCTCTGCTGTGCTAACTGCGCTTGGGCCAAATGTTCCTTCACGATGGGCATTACCTGTGCAATTCGGTCTTGCATCAGGGCGACATGCTCAATCACACTCCTGTGGGGAGAACTCTCACTTTCCCAAGTTTCCTTGGCAATATCCAACAGCCCTCTTGGGTGTCTCCCATACAGTAACTCAAAGGGGGAGAATCCCGTAGAGGATTGGGGCACCTCCCTAATAGCAAACATCAGATAAGGAAGTAGACAGTCCCAATCCTTTCCATCTCTATCCACCACTTTCTTCAACATTTGTTTTAGGGTTTTGTTGAATCTTTCAACCAGCCCATCGGTTTGGGGGTGATACACAGATGTACGTAATTGCGTCACTTTGAATAATTTACACAGCTCCTTCATAACCCGGGACATAAAGGGTGTACCTTGGTCCGTAAGCAGTTCTTTACAAATACCCACCCGGCTAAACACAAGAGATAGCTCTTTGGCTATGGTTTTGGCCGAGGTATTTCGGAGAGGGATCGCTTCTGGATAACGGGTGGCATAGTCCATTATAACTAATATGTACTGGTGCCCCCTAGCGGACTTGATTATAGGACCTACCAAATCCATGGCGATCCTCTCAAACGGGACCTCAATGATGGGTAGAGGGACCAGCGGGCTACGGAAATGTGGCATCGGGGCCGACCTCTGACACACAGGGCAGGAGGAACAATAATTTTCTACGTCCTTCATCACCCCCGGCCAATAGAATCTCTGTAATACCCTCTCTCGGGTTTTCTCTGTCCCCAGATGACCTCCAAGAATGTGCCCATGGGCCAACTCCAACACCAACTTCCTGTAAGGTTTGGGCACCACAAGCTGCTCAACGGTTTCTTCTGCCCTTTTTGCCACCCGATACAGTAGGTCCTTCTCTACGCTGAAGTATGGGTAAGTGCAGGTATTATCTGGGTTCACTAACTCGCCATCTATTTTCACTACGTTTTCCCGTGCCTTTATTAGGGCGGGGTCTTTCAACTGTTCTGTGGCAAAGTTTTCCCTGTGAACCTCAAGATCAGAAAACTCCACAGACGGTAGGTTTTCGTCTGAGGAGGTGGGCTCCTCTCCAGTTTCTTGAGTCTCCCCTGCCAATACTGATAAGGGAAATTCCGGAGAGTCCTCACCACTCTCAGGGGAGTTCTGGCTATCACATTCCTGGTACATAGGGGCACCAGTGAGGGGCTCAGGATCATCCCACAGTTCCCAGAACTTCGGAAAATCCCTTCCCACAATGGCGTCATGCGGTAACTGAGATACTAAGCCCACTGGATGAGAGAGGGTACCTTTGGGGGTCTCGAAACACACTGTAGTCACTGGATACTCTCGGGTGTCCCCATGCACACAAATAACAGCTACCTTGCTATTCCCAGAGACCTCTGTTTTAACTAACTCAGCCTTTATCAGGGTCACAAGGCTACCTGAATCCAGCAATACCACAACATTTCTACCATTAACACACATTTTGCATAAATGTTTCTCAGTTCCTCGAATGGCAGTGCATGCGACTGTCGCACACAGCGACTGACGTCTGCCCGTCAGAAAGTCACACTGCATGGGTTCCTCCACAACCGGGCAATTGGCTGCAATATGTCCCGCTTGCCGGCAGCGGTAGCAAACGATCCTTCTTGCCGCCTCTTGAGCCGCTGATTTCCCAGGCTGTTCTCGCCAAACTTGGGGTAGAGCTCCCACCCTCTCACTCTCTCCACCCTCACCCCTTGGAATCCTCTTATCCGCCCCTGGGGATGGTCTGGTCTTAGGGTGGAAAGTCCGAGTGTCTCTGGAAGAGGCCGTCAGGTTCTCTGTAGCCAAGTATTTCTCCACACGATCCACAAGACCATCGGCCGTCTCTGGGTCTCCATGGCTTACCCACTTTTGGATGGCAGTAGGAAGAGCTCTCAAAAACCGATCCATTACAACACGTTCCACAATCTTTGGTGCGGACAAAGTCTCTGGCTGTAGCCACTTTCTGCTCAGGTGAATGAGATCATACATTTGAGACCTGGGGGGTTTTCCAAGCTGGAAAGTCCAGTTATGCACACGCTGAGCCCGGACAGCCTGGGTGACACCCAGCCTTGCCAATATTTCAGCTTTTAGCATCACATAGTCTTTTGCTTGGTTAGGCTCTAGGTCATAGTAAGCTTTCTGCGATTCACCAGTTAACAGAGGAGCCACCAGTCCAGCCCACTGCTCCTCAGGCCACTTTTCTCTTTCAGCGGTCCTTTCAAATGTGGTCAAAAATACCTCTGGATCATCCTCTCCAGTCATTTTTGTCAATAAACGACTCACCCCAAAGGACGCGGTATTAGTGGGACGGCTTTCCTCACTGGTCTGCGGACGTTGCTGCATTACTGCTTCCATCTGTTGTTGTAGTCTCTGCTCTTGCTTCTGCAACAGGTCTATGAAGCGGGCCTCAGATTGCTGCTGGGCTCGTTGCTGAGCCTCCAGACTCTGTTGCAAAGTTGCGTTTGTCTGCTGCTGGGCTGCAAGGCTCTGTTGATGAGCTTGCTGCTGGGCTGCGAAGTTCTGTTGTTGAGCTGCAAGGCTCTGTTGATGAGCTGCAAGGCTCTTTTGCAAACCTGCATTTGTCTGCTGTTGATTGGCATTTGCTAGAGCCAGCTGCTTCAGTATCTCCTCCATGCTGGCTTAAAAAAAAAACTGCCACTGGTTCTCCACCAACTGTGAGGGGGTTAGCTCGGCAGCGGGTGTGTGTGACCCCCGGGATGGGCTCCCCACACAAAACAGGCCCAGCAAACGGAGGTTGTGGTTTTCAAAATCAAAAAGGTGCGGTTTATTTTCTATTTACAGTGACAAAACACAGCAAAGCAAAAGAAACATAAACAAAATAAATCCTGGTCAAGTTGACCTCTGACTAAACATACAGGTTTCCTAACTAACAACTGGGATCAGCCTAGGGCTGTCCTAGTCCCTAAGTCCCTGGTTTTAAATGTCCAAGCAAATAGCCACACAGGCTTTTTCTCACCGCACAGGGGTTCACTCTCTCCAGACAGTCCACACAGGTCTGGTTCCAGGCATGAGCTAACATCTAATGAAGCTGGGAGTTCTTATAGAGGCCTGAATGAGCTGACAAGCTTCAGCTGGTCTCATCAAGTCCCTGTCTGCGCGACGCCCCACACTCTCCCTAGAGGTATGAGTCATCCATGAGCCCACTAGCCTCAGCTGGGCTTATACAACACTCCACCTAGTTGTATAAGTCGGCGTAAAGCCTGAATCTGGGCGAAATATATCTACCCCCCTGGATGCAACCAGGTGACTTTACCTTCCTACTGTCACAATACATATATAAGTTATACCTGAAGGGTTCAATAAAACATGGTATTGAAGCAGACAATTGGGGTTTGGGAACACCCGCGACCCCCAAACCCCAATTGTGCTCTGTGCCTGTTGACCTGCCTGTGTCTCCAAGCCTACATCTTCATCTGCAAGTTCTGCAAGCAACACCTACAGGCACTATTGTTCCTCCTTACCCTAGCCACCATCTGTTCCACTCTCAGTGGGGCTTGGGCTGGAGATACAAGAGAGGCCGACCTCATCATATCAGACTCCTACCAGGTACATGACAGTACCATAGTGTTCTCTGATTTTAAATTTATTAAAAAAGCCCCCCTAAAAAGTTACACTTACAAGAAATAACAATAAAAACAGCATGTATCAAATCACCAGCTCATTCACGGCAGATCAAAACTCATGGTGCTTCGCCTGACATCACAGATTCGACTCCTCCCCTCAAAACGCGTGTCGGCCTCTCATTGGCCTTCATCAGTAGATCTCTAATGAGCTGGTGATTTGAAACATGCTGTTTTTATTGTTATTTCTTGTAAGTGTATCTTTTTAGGGGGACTTTTTTAATAAATTTAAAAGCAGAGAACACTATGGTACTTGTGTTTTTTGTTTCCTGTCCTTAACCCCTGGAAATATAAGTGGAAATGATTATTGAAAAATGAGTGAAGGAAGGTGGTGTTTGGAGACAATTCAAACGTTGATTACCCACACAGAGGTGCAGTCCTGGGACTGTAGGAATTACTACCATTGGTAAAGTGGATCGATCGTGGTGGACACGAGGAGTGATCTGTCTATGAGTTTTATACTCATCCTTGAGGTGAGCAGGCATTTTAGCAGGTGGTGGTGTGCACTGAATATTGGATCCATTTAAATAGGATTTTGCACGGCGGTGACAGCTTTGGAAACCTACATATGAACAGTTTTTTTATTTTTCATAAATTGTTTTATTGAATGTATAATTATTTGTTTATACAAGATTTCTAGATACGCAGCGCTGCACTATTTTCACAAAAGTTCCTATAGCGTTAATAATGCGTTTGATAAGTGTTTAATGAGTCCTAAAAACAGTCCCCCAAACACCCTATGTGCGTTTGTAGCGCGGTTGACAAGCATTTTTGGCGCGTTAAAACTGCACCACAAAATCCTATTATTAACTGTACTGCAGTGTTTCTCAATTCCTGTCCTCAAGGCACACCAACAGGTCATGTTTTCAGGCTTTCCATTATTTTGTACAGGTGATTTGATTAGTTTCACTGCCTTAGTAATTACCAAGCCGTTTCATGTGAGGGAAATCCTGAAAACATGACCTTTTGGTGCGCCTTGAGGACTGCAATTGAGAAACACTTCTGTAATGTACTAACCACATGTTGGCACGTTTGCTGCGTGTTACTATAGACCTAAATAGAAGAAGCCGCAAGTTCCTTTCAAACTCAACATGAAGCGTCAATTTTAAAGGGAAGCAACGCTAATGCTTCATGTTTTGAAAATGGGAACAGCACTGTGCCCTGTCCATATTAAGAACTGCATAGGTGTTTGAGGAGCTTTAAAAACGCCCCTCAAACGCTTGCTTTTAATGCCAGTGTGAACTAGGTCTAAGGACTGCTAAATTGCAAATGATTACATTTTTGTTTTTAGGTTTAGACACACTTTATCTCTTTAACTCAGAGAAGCTATTGTCAATGGGGACATGTTCAGGACAGCCTAAAAACTAGAAGTGAGTCAGAGCAGATTATAAGAATATGGTTTTTCCATTATAGAAACTCATCGGCACTGCTTCCTTTTGGTGGAAATATAATGGAGATCGTTTTGCTTTTTAAAAATGCAAGCTTTGGGAACATCATCCCCCATCCTGACCTCACCACGCAGGAGAGAGTAAAGAGGCAATCATCAAGAGGTCTCATCCTGATGAAAAAGCTAAGCCTTTTAAGCCTACAGGATGACATAATGTCCAGACTGTAGTGGTTCTGTATAGGAAAAGATGTGATTGGACATGTACTATTTGAACGCCAACTGTCAGGACTTGGGTCTGAACCTGCAACCTCTGCTGAGTCTGGCGATGTCTCTTCTTGCTGAACCAGCTGAGATGCTGTGGACAGCAGCTTGGACAATTCCTTGAATAATCTTGCCTTGAACACTTTGCTCCTCCCATGAACTTCCTATTTTAGCCATGCTACTGCACCTCCTGTTTGCCAGATTATTGTGCTCTCTCCAGCCAATATCTTGCTCTTGTCACTCCTGCTGCCATTCATATCTTTGCTACCACTTGTTACTGACCTTAGGCTTGTTCATCGACTACACTTTTGCTTGATCCCAACCTGCAACCATTTGTTACAGACCTTTGGCTTGTTACTGACTATGCTTCTGCTTGATACCTACCTACTTTATCTACTACTGGACCATGACTTGTTCACCACCTGGTGGAGCGATCCTGAGGACCACAACCTGGTACTAACATGCAGCAAAACCCTATTGCCACCATCTGGAGCTCTGGTGAACACCGGTTAGTGCTTAGACTCCACACCTCTGGTGAGCCTGTATTACCTGCCAGGGTGACCTGCTTGTGTACTTATCCAGCTGGCCAGTGGGAGCCTCTCTACTGCTATAGCTACTGGTATCCGAGCCTGACCTCTGACCATGACACCAACACATCTCAAAGAATTTGCACCCTCTTCATCAGGGCTGTTTTTCAGCAAGGGTTGCTCAATCTGAATTGAGAAAAAAACGTATTTAACCCTTTATGACCATTGATGCCCAGATGTCCAACTTCAGCAGCATTGATTTGATGGCCATGTTTTCTACCTAAATAGTTACATATTTCTAATGGACAGTTTTTATTTGATAGAGTATTTTAATAAACCCCATGGATGTGTTTTTCTTTATAACCTGATCATTGTAAGCACATTGTACACTTTTTTTAACCACTTCATTACCCAGCCATAGTCATATGACGTCCACAGATGGGATCTCCCATCCTGGATCGATGTCATATGAACTCCTTGACTTTGTAGGGGGATATCTGAATGATGCCTGCAGCTAGAGGCATCATTCAGATATCATTCTTTCATGCTGGCAATTCTGTGCACGATAAGAATGATCATAGCGGCAGTTCCGCCGCTTGATCGTTCTTATAGGTGACGGGAGGGGACATCCCCCCTCCCGCCGCCAACCGGTGCTTCTCCGGGCTCTCCCGTGCCATCGACAAAAAATCGTCCGGCGCCGGATGACGAGCATAGAGATTTCCGGTGACCAGATGGTCACCAGTCATCTCTATGACCATCGGAGGCCCGGGTGCGAAGTTATGACGTCACGCCCAGGTCCCCGGAAGTAAACAAAGCCGCGATTGCAAATAGTAAGCATGAGATCGGTGATTTATTTTTCCCAATCGCTTTCCAGCCTGGAGGAGAGATGTGGGGTCTTATTGACCCCGCATCTCTCCATAAAGAGGACCTGTCACACACCATTCCTATTACAAGGGATGTTTACATTCCTTGTAATAGGAATAAAAGTGATCAAAAAAATAAAAATTAAAAAAAAAAGTGTAAAAAGAAAAAAAGAAATAATAAAAAAAATGTTAAACGCCCCTGTCCCCGGTAGCTCACGCTCAGAAGCGAACGCACATGTAAGTCCCACCCACATATGAAAACGCCATTCAAACCACATATGTGAGGTATCCCCACGTGCGTTAGAGCGTGTGCAACAATTCTAGCACTAGACCTCCTCTGTAACTCTAAACTGGTAGCCTGTAAAAAATTTCAAAGCGCCGCCTATGGAGATTTTTAAGTATCAAAGTTTGGCGCCATTCCATGAGTGTGCGCAATTTTAAAGCGTGACATGTTGGGTATCTATTTACTTGGCGTAACATCATCTTTCATATTTTACAAAAAAATTGGGCTAACTTTACAGTTTTGTTATTTTTTAATTCATGAAACCATTTTTTTTCCAAAAAAAAGGCGTTTGAAGAATTATTGCGCAAATACCGTGCAAGATAAAAAGTTGCAATGACCGTCATTTTATTCCCTAGGGTGTCTGCTGAAAAAACATATATAGTGTTTGCGGGTTCTGAGTAATTTTCTAGCAAAAGAATGATGATTTGTACATGTAGGAGAGAAGTGCCAGAATAGGCCCGGGGTATTGAGGTGGTATAAAAGCCCTGTATTGAAGTGGTTAATCTTTCATTATTTTTTTTATAATTTTTATATATGTATATTATATTATATTAATATTTTATACTTTTTATATATGTATATATGTATTAATTCATTTACAATGTAGCGAGAGTGGCACAATGACAGCTACAGCTGACATTTTTTTTGTCAAATGGTTCTTGCGTGATCCCCTGTTATGGTGTTTCCATTACCATGAACCACACTGACTAAATCCCAGTTGCTAGTCTGAGATCAGTAGCTGCCAGTGATTGAGTGGTCTCAGGACTATGCTTCTAGTTTTTAAATGGAACCTAGGTCAATGCTCTCTTAGCATGGGGCATACAGTGGCTGTGAATTGTAATGTACAGATTGTGGTCAGTAAGAGGAAAACCATTTAGACGTGCAGAAACATACCTACCTGCTGCATATGCAACTGTGTAAGGGACCTACACCCTACTCCCTATGCAGTAAAAAAAACGAGGAAAGTGTATAGTTTTAAATAGCATGGTTTAAAAATGAAATTGAAATAGATTTTGTGTAGAGAGATTTTTTTTTTGGGGGGGGGGGGGGTTCGGGGGTTCATGTTGAGCAACTTATTTACCCGTGAGTCTTGAACATCTTTATATAAAGCTGTAAATATGTATTTTTTTACTCTGAAAGTGTTTACAGCAGAGCTTTTTTTTGTATTTCTCTGCCATGGTGACCTATCAGCATGGACCTAGCCTCCACTGCAGGCACATCGTTAGACAAAGCATGCCTAGAAGTCTGTGCACTTCATAAAACCTGAATGCAGATAATCCGTCAGTGTTCAGCCAAAAAATAAAATTTCCTTGTCCTTTGTATTTTCTCTGCAGATGTTTATAGTGTGTTTGAGTTTGCGGCAATGCTGGAACATTCTGTGCTCCCTCCATTAAGTGCAGCTATAATGTTTTCATGCTTTAAATGAACATTTACGTATGTAGCAGTACCCCCGTAGGGGCTGCTAAGTGATGTGGCCCACCTGTCACCCTGCCCAGCCCGGTGTTCACTCCTCAGTCACTCTCAGGCAGAAAACAGTCCACGTGCATGATTTTGTTATTTTTATTAGGGAATTTAACTTGGATGGGGTAAGGGAAATATAGGATTTGTATATCAGTCAATTGGTAGATTGTATATTGGCGGATTATATATCAATAAATTGGCGGATTATATATAAATCAATTGGGACAACTACATACACTTCTCTGTACAAGTTACCACTTCAGTCTCCTCCTGCACAGCTCTTGCTTGCAGATTATTGCTCTCTCTCTCTCTTCCAACTGCACAACTCTTGATTCTCAGTAACAGCTAGCACATGTAAGTGTAGCGCCTTCCCCTCCTCTCTCTCCGTGCGACTCGCACTGTCTCTTGTCTAGGGGTATCTGATGGGGAAGAGAGAGAGAGCGGGTGGGCCACGCCTAGCTTCCACCACATGGGAATACCTGTGGTATCAGCAATGTCTTGTTTACCTTCGGGTCTGTGCTGTGCACCCGGATCCTCCCTCCAAGAGTCACCGTGAACTTCGTCCGCCAGGAAGTGAGCCTCACACCATTAAAGTCCAACACTCCTTTATTAGAACACACCATACAGGGACTTCCTTGATAGATAGGACAGAAAAGGAGGTGTGAGTGTGAATAGGCCCAGACACAAATTCGGTCCTCCACTCTCCTCCTGAAGAGTGGGCTATGGTCTCCGCACGAGGTGAAGGGGATCCTTCTGGACGGTCTCCGACAAGAGACTCACCCGTCACCGGCAGTCTGCTGCACCGGGTCTTCGAGTGAGGAGCTCTCCCCGGTCCATTGCGTCTTACTCAGATTCAGGCCTCCATCCCCGAAGTGCCTTAGGACCCTTCCCTCGCGGAACTCAGTGTTGGGCACTGAGCTCCGGACCTTCTTGTAAGTACCTCACCCCAGGACTGAAGGTGCCTGAGGTGGAACACGATCTCCGTTGGTCCCCTAGGCCGAGGCCTCCTAGGGGACGAGCACGAACTCACGTCCGCAAGCTAAAGGTGCTTGGGACGAAGACCCCGTGACCAAGATGGCCGGCCCCCTTTATACCCTCCCCCAGCAAGCACGGCGGGTTCCCCGCCCCACCATACCGCTGCCGAGAGAGGACAAAAGGAGCCCCGGCACACAGTGATATTCGTCCCTCCGGTCACAGTAACAGCGCCACCTCATGGACTGCAGGGAGCATAGCACTGGTGTCACAGCCAGATTCAAAAAATGCACCCGGGAAAGTAAGTACCCGCTACACATTCCCCCCTGTCTTTTGACACTGGACCCCAGTGTCTGGAGTGAATCACGCCCTCAACGGCTGACATAATCCAATCCAGAAACCAACTAACAATTTGAAAAACCCCCCAAAAAAATTAGGAAACTATCCTAACGGAGAAGTTGTGTCTGAGCCCCTGCAACAAAAGAGGAGTGAAAGACAACATTTAAAACATTATACTTTTCCCTCCCATCCTAACTAAGAACCACCCCAGGTTCCATAATCTTGCCGGGACGCTCTCCTGCAGAGGGAAGAGAAAAGAAACAATAAAACCCTGACACATGTGTATGTGTGGGAGGAAAAGAAACTCCTCCGAAGAGAAATATCCTTTCCTCTAGTGTGAGTGTGTACAATGTGTAACGTTGCACAAGACTGCCACCTGGTGACAGCCTCGCGGTAACTGCACCCGTTGAACCATCTTCACTTTTTCCCTGCTGCTTGACTCCCGGCCCTATCTACCCCAAAGTCTGCAACTTCTCACCGGAGAGGAAAGAACAACAACTGGAACAGTTCTTCCTTGGAATAACACAAGCACCCCTCTTGCGGGGCAAAAGCACTGATGATGGCACCAACAAGAAAGCCAAACAGCAAAGTCCAGGGGGTGCAAAGTCCTTTCAAAAAGCAAACAAATGGAGTCTTTTTCTCCTCAGAGGTAGAAGCGGGGATGCGGCAGAACGATAGGTTTTAGATGCCGATCCATGGTCTCCAAATGGTACTCCACATCCTCACCTTCTTTGCGTCGAATCAACACCTTGTCCGCATGGATGTGTCTTCCCCTCATCCACTCTGCCTTGCAGTCTTTGAACCGCTGAGATGTCTTTGGAGAGCATGTCAAATACCTGCGGGCGTGTGGGACCTTAAGGTGGGTCCACACGAAGTCATTATACCAGCGCTCTCGGTACACCTCCACTTCGTAGAGTAACTCCTTGGGGAGGTACGGATATTCCCACCCGTAATCAGCAGCAACTTTCTGGCAGAAGAGTCTCTGAAGCCTTGACAGCGGAGGCATTGTGGCTTTGTCCCCTTCACCGGGTAGGACTATAGAGTCCGGATGGCGAGGGGCCTTGACCACTTCTGGTTGAGGCATAGGTGCCTGTAGTATCAACTTCTGCTCCCCAGTACCTGATGCAGGTGGCACCGGAGATGTAGATGTGGGCTGGGGACGGGACCCTAGTTCAGATGCTGATGCCTCCACCCGGGGTGTACTCTCCCCCGTGGACATGGGTGAATCTCGAGGCCTTCGGAATGAAGCTAGCGGTACTTTGTCCCAGCCCTTCTCTGCAAACTGTTCGTCAATGGCAGTGTCATCTCCCATATCAGAGAGCGACTCCAGATCCGAGGTATCACACTCCTCCGCGGGTATGTAGCCCGTTGTAGAGACGGAGCTAACACCTCCCGCAGGCGTACTGGGCCATGCCTTCCCGGCACCTCCGCCCATGCACCAAGTCTCTTTGCCCGGCTCACCTCAGCCTTTCCTTAAAGCGGGACGTCCGGAACACTCGTCAACGGATCCGTCTAGGCCTTGCGTAAGCTGGCGAGATGGTCCGCCACCACCGCTGGTCGGGGCCACCACGCTGGTTCTCTTCTTCGGTGGCAGACGCTGTGAGACAGTGGTGACCGAGAAAGCATCCTCGGATTTCTCCTGTTGAGTTTTAACGACCACCTCCTCGGTCGTTGCAGTGTGCGCTGGGATGGCTTTTACAGCAGTAATTCCTCCTCTGCGAGTAGTGTTACCTGAAGCCCGGCCTGGGTAGATGGTTCTCGGCCTGTCTACTACCGGATCCACCTCGAACAGGAACTCCCCACAGGCTTCACATTGTCCGAAGGGCTTCAGGTGGCACACTAGTCCCGAGCACCCGGGACAAATTACACCCAGGGCCTCTACGTCCATGCATGAATACAGGGCGAATCGACCCCTTGGCTTCAGCCGGATCCCGGTATCCGTTATCGGAGCAGCAGCAGTCATCGTGGTAGTAGCAGGGTGAACTGGGATCCATGAAGTATGTCCAAACATGGTGACTTGTTGCTGGTCCATCGCACACTGCAGAGTTTTCGCGCCAAAGTCCCACGTGTAGCCCTCTCACGTATTGGACTCCTCCCCTTTGCTCCAGTTCGCAGGCTTTTTTTTTTTCTTTTGTTGAGCCACGCCCACGAACTAAGCGGCGGGGGTTGTGTCTGTTGGCGCAGTGCAATTAGAAGCCCCCACGTGTAGTACCTCACACGGCTGGGCCTCCCCCCGTTCACCGCTCTTCCTGCGCGGGCCTTTCCCTTGTCTAGGGTCAATTCCACGACTTCGAGCAGGGCTGCACTTTGGCCTATTCAGTTAACTCATCCAGCAGACTTGTTCAGTACTGTGATGCACAACACAATCCCGGACGAGCCCCCACGTGTAGCGCCTTCCCCTCCTCTCTCTCCGTGCGACTCGCACTGTCTCTTGTCTAGGGGTATCTGATGGGGAAGAGAGAGAGAGCGGGTGGGCCACGCCTAGCTTCCACCACGTGGGAATACCTGTGGTATCAGCAATGTCTTGTTTACCTTCGGGTCTGTGCTGTGCACCCGGATCCTCCCTCCAAGAGTCACCGTGAACTTCGTCCGCCAGGAAGTGAACCTCACACCATTAAAGTCCAACACTCCTTTATTAGAACACACCATACAGGGACTTCCTTGATAGATAGGACAGAAAAGGAGGTGTGAGTGTGAATAGGCCAGACACAAATTCGGTCCTCCACTCTCCTCCTGAAGAGTGGGCTATGGTCTCCGCACGAGGTGAAGGGGATCCTTCTGGACGGTCTCCGACAAGAGACTCACCCGTCACCGGCAGTCTACGGCACCGGGTCTTCGAGTGAGGAGCTCTCCCCGGTCCATTGCGTCTTACTCAGATTCAGGCCTCCATCCCCGAAGTGCCTTAGGACCCTTCCCTCGCGGAACTCAGTGTTGGGCACTGAGCTCCGGACCTTCTTGTAAGTACCTCACCCCAGGACTGAAGGTGCCTAAGGTGGAACACGATCTCCGTTGGTCCCCTAGGCCAAGGCCTCCTAGGGGACGAGCACGAACTCACGTCCGCAAGCTAAATGTGCTTGGGACGAAGACCCCGTGACCAAGATGGCCGGACCCCTTTATAGCCTCCCCCAGCAAGCACGGCGGGTTCCCCGCCCCACCATACCGCTGCCGAGAGAGGACAAAAGAAGCCCCGGCACACAGTGATATTTATTCCTCCGGTCACAGTAACAGCGCCACCTCATGGACCGCAGGGAGCATAGCACTGATGTCACAGCCAGATTCAAAAAATGCACCCGGGAAAGTAAGTACCCGCTACATAAGGTTAGGCCTGACACTGGCTCAGCCAGGCCTTAGCAACTTCCTTTTGCAGGCAGGGACCATGGGCCCCTATGGTGTAGCAAGAAAGGAAAAGTCTTTAGCGCTAACTGTCCTACTGGTGGACTACTGCTGCCAGTCAGCCCTCTTCAGGCCCATCCAGCCTTCCGGGCTACAGCTGCCTGACTCCACTGCCCATGGCATTGCAGTCCTCACTACTGGCTCTGCACCCATCTCTGGCTGCATGCTCCCAGTCCTTTCAGGCATGCCTCCGTGCCTCCCCAGTCCTCATGACTGCACATGTCATTCACTAGCCCTCCTGGCTGCAATCAGTGGTTCCCTCCTGAAGACTTGCCCAGCAGTACTAGCTCATGCTGTCCTCTCTTGCTCCTCCTGTGCCTCATGTTCAGAGCCTCCACGATTTCCTTGAGAGCTCCTTCCTGTCCCCTAGCCCAGGCTCAAGGTCACCCCCCCCCCCAGACTGGGGTGCTCCCTCAAAGGCCCCGACAGCCTAGTACTCCATCCTCAGTTCTTCCACCCGACAACTCCTCCTTAGCTGGGCTGACCCTAAGCATTTAAGGAGACCTGCCCCCTGCCAGTCCAAATTTGGGATTGGCCAGGGCTCCTTAGAACACCCCAGGCAGCTCCACCTTTCCTCTCCTCCTCTCCTCTCCTCCTAGAATCCTCTAGAAGGAAGAGGGAGGTCTCAGTGACACTGTCTGTGAGTCACCAGCTGCTAACTCTGAGCCACTCCCAGCCCACACAAACCAAAACAAACAGGCCTAGCTTCCAGCATTTCAGGCAGTCAGACAAATCGACTAGTGTTGGGAGAGACAAGCAGTTAAGCCAAAGCAAAAAAAAATGTTTAGACAGAATAAGTAAACAGCCATAATAAATAAAGTACAACTGTAAGTTTCTTTTAGGGTGCATTTACTTATTTATGGTTTCTTCTTGGGTGTGATGTCATATGTTATTTCACTTTGCGTTAAGGTACCAACGCACTATAATGTTCTAAAAATTGCATATGACCCTTTTTGTGAAAAATACAGTGTATTGAGGTGAGTAGCTGTGCCTTAAAACGCAGATGCATTGCCTAAGTGCCTCGGGGTGCTTTTCTAAATGAATGGCATCACAACACAGCAACAATGTTACTTGTATTACTGTGATGTGTGAGTGGGCCAACATATTCTATTGTGCTGTGCACTACGACAGGTAGGCAGTCATCACAGATTTGAACATATAGTGAAAGCGGTGCAGCTGTGCACGGTGGCCAATGGTGGCTTCTAACCTCAGCTTAGTTAATTAAACTTTGATAATAAAACCTGGAAGCTGATTGGTTTCTATGCAGAGCTGCACTAGATTTTGCATGCTCCAGTTTTAGTTAATTTCCCCCAAAGTGTATCTGAGGCCTCGTACACACGACCGATTTTCTCGTCGTAAACAGTCAAGAAAAGTGCCGCGAGAGTTTTTTTGTCTAGAAAAACGTTCGTGTGTATGGTTTTACGACGAGAAACTTGACGAGAATCTCGACGAGAAAATAGAGAACCTGCTCTCTATTTTCTCGTCAGGAGTCCAGATTTCCTCGTCGTGTTTCTCGTCGGCCTGTTTTGTGACGAGAAAATGGTTCGTGTGTATGCTTTTACGACTCTTCCAAAAGTGCGCATGCTCACAAGCAACTATGAGACGGGAGCGCATCTTCTGGTAAAACAAGCCTTCATAATAGAGAGAGCACATTCGTCACGCTCATAAATATTTCATCGTTTAAATGTTCTGCATTGAATTCTTCGTTAGAATGTTACATTAATCAAAACGAGAGACCTTCTTTTGCTGCTGATATTCACACAGAGTTGAGCCTTATTTTTAACCTTTTTCATGCTGCTCTTTATAAGATTTATGTGTATTATATCGTGCAAGTTTTTAGGAATAATTTAAATGGTTAGATTTTTCAAAATGATGTTAATTATAATTTCTCAATGTTTTGATAGCGATCTCCCATTTAATTTTCTAATCTATATTTTTAAAATTTCACACCATGTTTTTGAGCTAATCAGATTTAGTTATTCTTTTGGGGGGGTGATATCTGTGCCTTTTATTGTCAGTCAAATGTATCTGCTTACTCCAAAGCTTGTTTTTTTTTATTTAAAAATACACATAGTCAAGTATGAACTTAAACAAAAAACACATTTATTCATGTTTATAAATTAAATAAAGAGAAGGCAGCGCTGGAGAAGCTGCTGCCATTTGTGCATCCCAGGGACCCCAGAGCACACAGCAACCCTGTGTGGACACTAGAATTGGGAGCTTGAGAAGGCCCACATTTCAGAACACAATCTGATGCTGGCCTCCCAGAGGTCAGGAACAGCAGCAGGTGAGATATATGTCCCAAGTGTGTGGTACTACAACAGGCTGCCTTCTGTCCGACCAGTGCGACCACAATGAAGCAAGGCCATCACTTCCTCTTCTTCCTGGCAACCTTCCCTGCAGCCTTTACTGAAGCCTTCCTTCTTCGTTTAGCTGGAGGCTGGCCCACTGGAGGGGTACTCCTGTCAGGAGGAGGAGGTGGAGGTGTAGCAGAAGGGGGTGGGGCAGAAGAAGAAGGTGGAGGTGTAGCAGAAGGGGGTGGGGCAGAAGGTGGAGGTGTAGCAGAAGGGGGTGGGGCAGAAGGTGGAGGTGTAGCAGAAGGGGGTGGGGCAGAAGAAGAAGGTGGAGGTGTAGCAGAAGGGGGTGGGGCAGAAGGTGGAGGTGTAGCAGAAGGGGGTGGGGCAGAAGGTGGAGGTGTAGCAGAAGGGGGTGGGGCAGAAGAAGAAGGTGGAGGTGTAGCAGAAGGGGGTGGGGCAGAAGGTGGAGGGGTAGCAGAAGGGGGTGGGGCAGAAGAGGAAGGTGGAGGTGGAGGTTGAGGTTGGGTCAGTTGGGCCACCTCACATATGGCGGTATTGGGGGTAATTTGCTCCATCACCCCCTTGTTGAGCAAGGTGATGAGCAGGGGTTCGCATAGGAGGCGTTGCTCCATGCTCATCACCTTGAACTTAGCCTCCACTAGGCCGGCAATGGCCTCTTCAGGGGATGTGGGCTCCTTGAGGGTGGCATGGGCCTCTTTAATAAGGGCCATTGCTGCCTCACTGGTGGTCCTGTCCCTCCTGCCTCTTTTGTGAAGCCTGATGGGAGGCACCTGGGATCTGGTGCTTCTCCTTTGCCCTGCCACCTCCTGTCTGCCACTGGGCCCTGCCACCTCCTGTCTGCCACTGGGCCCTGCCACCTCCTGGCTGCCACTGGGCCCTGCCACCTCCTGTCTGCCACTGGGCCCTGCCACCTCCTGTCTGCCACTGGGCCCTGCCACCTCCTGGCTGCCACTGGGCCCTGCCACCTCCTGGCTGCCACTGGGCCCTTCCTCCTCCTGCCTGACAGTTTCCAGACCCTCCTCCTGGCTGATTTCATCCTGTGTATGAAAAAGAAACATAGTTTAATATGTTGGTTTAATCTTTGCATCAAACTTTGTAATCCTGATGGAAGCAATTAGAATGTAAATGCATAAATCCTTGCTTTAAATTTACCACTACATCAGCTTGACTATTTACCACACAATTAAGTGCAGAATAATGTCTACAGATCATGATTTCACTTGTTGAATACAAAATAATGTATGTTTCTCATCCTGACATATTTGGGAAACATTAATTTTATCCCACTACATTTTCAGTTAATACTATACCTGGCTCCAGATGGCCAAATCAGGATCATCCAGGATGGCTGCCTCCTCTTGCTCCAGAGAAGGCTCAGGTTGGCTGCAGGGAAGTCTGGGGGGAAGAGTGGAGAGTGATGGCCTTGGCTCAATGTGGTCATCCAGGAAGGACATCCTGCTGTAGTACCACAAAACCGGGACATAAACATCATCTGCTGCTGCTCCTGACCTCTGAGAAGCCAGCACCTTAGAGCGTTCAGTCCTGTAGGTACCTCTCAAGCTCCCAATTTTAGTGTCCACTTGTTTTGCTGTGGCTGTGGGCACCTTGGTATGCACAAATGGGAGCAGCTTCTCCAGCGCTGCTTTTCTCACCCCTTTTTTTTTATGGATGGGGTTTTTGGTCTCCCACAGAGCCGGCAGCTCCCTTACCCGGTCAATAAATTCCGCCAGGAACTCTTTGTCGCTAATAAATACATTCATATTGTATCTGCAAGTAAAATAAATTATATTTAAATAATGTGAGGCAAACAGTCTAACCTCCTTCACATCCTAGTCACCATATATATCCTCCAACAATCTCAAGACAGTATAGGCCAACAATTTTAACAAGTCTCACAAAATCACATACCTTCGTTCGCACGTCCGTCACTTGAACTCCTCTCTCCGCACACCGAACGTACTATAGTCACATGTGTGTTTGCTATATACACACCACGCATGCGTCCAAATTCGAACACGTCGCTCCGCACACGTCGCCCGCCCATGACGTTCTAACTAACATCTTTTCCCCGCCCCTTCTCTTTCGGCGCGCAGACAGATATGGCGGAGTTACAGCAGGTGTCTGATAATTCCGCAACTAGCGAGGAGACAAGCCCGGAGACCGAGGACACGTCACGATCAAGGAGGAGATTCAAGGCATCGAATATGTCTTTGGCGGAGATGGCGGAGATGGTGGACATCTTGGTCAAGGCTGATTATGATGCCAAGCATGGGCCGTATAGCAAACCAAATAGAAGGAAGGCCAAAATCCTCACTAAAGTTGTGAAGAGTCTGAGGGCGAAGTTCGGGGTGAAACGCTCAAATGAGCAGCTCAGAAAGAGGTGGTCAGACCTCAAACTGAGGGAGCCAGACCAGTTGAGGAGCATAAAGAGGATGCTCGCTAAAAGTAAGTAAAATGACGACCTTTCTGCTATTAATCTTTTTAGAAACTGACTTTTTTTTTTTTTAAAGCATATTGGACTCCCTTCCAAAATGTATTATTTTGAACTAGGTTGGGCACAGTAATCGTTCGTTACGTTACCGACACTTCGTTCGGCCACTATCCGTGGTTTTGGCTTATTTAAGACCCCCAAAAGTAATTAGACATCTGCCATTTTTGATCAAGTATTGTGGATAATTTTTAAGTCTAGATGATGTGTTTGTAAGGAGAATGAAATGCAAACTTTAATCAGTGTAAAGGAGAGGACACTCAGCAGCTGCTTCCACATCTGTACTTTGGAGCACTATAGTGTGGGCCACCAGACCCGCCTTTTTTGGGTGTCCCACACAGGTGCATCAGAGTTTATTTGTGGTGCCTCCATGTCCAAAAAATTACATCCAAATGTGAATAATAAACATATTTGGGGTCATAAAGAATGCATTTTTCTTTAAATTCCGCACAAACACACACTTGTACCCCACTTCCAAACAATTTAGCCTGTTTTAAGTTTAAAAATGAGATTTTTACAGTGTGATAAATAGACCTTTGGTTTTATTCTCATAGGGGAGAGAAGACTGGGAGGAGGACACTCCAGGGAGCACATGCACCCCACAACTTCCAAGCAACCCCAAACTCCCAAAGATCCACAACCGAAAGATGTGCAGGAAGTTGAGGTGGAGGAAGGAGAAGTGCAGGAAGGAGAGGTGGATGACGTTGTGGATCTGGTCACCACAACAGGTCAGTATCTGACACCACAGCTTAAGGTAAGCGAGGTAGGCCTGCAGAGTTTTATTAATTTTTTTTTATGGTTTTTAGGGGATGGAAATGTTGTGAAGGATAGCACACCGTTCTCTGCTGACAGTGCCCTCCGCCTCATCCAGCAAGTGATGGAATGTAGCACGGAACTGGACCTAATTAAACAAAGAATCCATGTGATGGAACAAACATTTAAAGACATTCTCGATGTTTTGGGGAGAATTCAATAAGCCATCCAAACACATTTGTTTTTACATGTTTGTTTTTATATTTTTACTAATTTTTTGAGTAACAAAGCAGCCAAAAATTGAATATGCACACAGTGTGTGAACATGTGCTATCTGCCATCAGGGGATATCCATGTACGTCTTTTGTGGGTGCAACCCCTTCCTCGTATCAAAAGTCGGTGAACTGAGGAAGGGGATGCACCCCCAAAACACATCCATTGATCACCCCTGATGGCAGATAGCACATGTTGACAATAGGGATCAGGATTGTAAACTTCCTATTTGCAAAAAAGTAAAAATGTGTGCATATTGAATTTTTGGCTGGGCAAGGGGTGGCAGGACCCCATATTAGGACGGGCACATAGAGACATAGTTTGTGTAACTGAATGTCTCAGATTGCTCAGAGGTATCCAATGTTGTCATTTTAGAAATGCAAGTGGTATTTTTGTATTTTCATAAGCCAAAATTTGACGGGTTGTGGTCAGGCCAACCCCAAAGTAAAACAAAAAAAAATGTGCAAAGAGTAAAATATTTGACCACAAACAACGTGTAGCTTCTTTTTATAATACACTCTAAGCTTATTTGGTTCTTTTGTAAGGTAACATAGTGAAATTGGTTGTTATTTACTAAAGTAAAATACACTTGCCACTACAAATGCACAAAGACAAACTAGGAGACAGGAAAGAACAAATAATTAAAGGTTTAAACAAGATTTTTATTGGGATACTTAGACATAGGCTGGCATAGGAATTGCCCCCCTACCCGTGAAATACTCCATGTATTTGTCCCGAACCACACGGGCATTTTGGGGGGGCAAGCCAAGACGGGCAGATTCCAGGCCCGGAAGGGGATTTGCAGGGGAAAGTCCAGCCTCTGGCAAAACTGAGGCCATATATGAATTCGCTTTGCGGCAAAGAAAATTGTGTAGCACACAGCAGCATAACACTACATAGTTTATTTTGTAGTCCGCCAAGTGGATGGAAGTCATAAAAAGGCGGAACCGGCTGGCCATTATGCCGAAGGCATTTTCAACGACTCTTCGGGCCCTGGCCAGCCGGTAATTGAACACACTCTTCTCTGGGGTCAGGGTCCTCTGTGGAAATGGCCTCATAAGATGCCGTCCGAGTCCGAAGGCTTCATCAGCCAAGAAAACAAAGGGGAGTCCTTCAATATTCCCTGCATCCGGTGGCAATGCAAGGTCGTCACTCTGGAGACGGAGGGCAAACTCCGTCTGGATGAAGGATCCCCCATCGGACATCCGGCCATTCTTCCCTACATCAACATAGAGGAATTCATACCGTGCTGACACCACCGCCATCAGCACAATGCTATGAAACCCCTTGTAGTTGTAGTAGTAGGATCCAGAACGGGGTGGCGGCACGATGCGGACGTGCTTCCCGTCTATGGCACCACCGCAGTTGGGGAAGTCCCACCGCGTGGCAAACTCCGATGCCACAGTCTGCCATTCCTGTGGCGTTGAAGGAAGCTGTGGAGTGAAACAAGATGAAATAATATTAGAAAAACAAAGGCATACATTACAAGCAAATTCAAGACCAAAAAATTAGAGACCAACATCAATCTAATTATACGTTTATTAAGGTGTGTAAAAAAAGTATAATGGAAGGCTCATTTATCATATTCATCACCCCCTCTGATGGGCCATTACTAAATTATTTTGGGGGGGGAGATGTGTTTGGCCACAGGATAGCATTGCAGTGGCGGTGCGTCCAGAGTGGGCGCTGGAGCACTGTCCCCTCTCTCCTGTGCCCATCACTCAGAACAATACATAGGTTCATGCGTTGCATGAACCTATGTATTGTCTATGCCGCACACTATTCAGGTGGATGGCCTCTTGTAAAGCGACCGACATATGATTAATTGCGTCATTTAGGGGGTTAAAATTGCAGAGCAGAAACAGGTATTAAAAAAGTCTTGCAAATTACAACCTGAGGGATGTTATTGGCTTCCTCAAAGAAAAATCGGGGACGCAAGGAGGGGGCATTCCTTGTGTAAACACTGACAGGCAGCTCTGGCAATCATGTTCACCAAGTCTGTTTAATGGTAACATGATTGGCTGATGCAACATGAAGGGAAGGAGAAGACATCAAGGACAGAAGAAGGATGGCGCTGACCACAAGAAGGTAAGTGCAGGGCTGGGGGGAAACTGGCTGCAATAGAGGGGACTAAATGGCTGCATTGGAGGGGACAACTGGGGGCGTTTATTAGGCAACAGAGCAAAAAAGGAGGAAGTTTATTTCCGAAATTGGGGTTGTAACCCCCCAACATTTGGAGCAACAGGCGCCCCTGCTGGAAAAGTTAGTGAGGGGAAATATTTAGGGAGGATAAAAAAGGGGCATTTAAAAACTTCCAGCATGCATGGGGACAAAGGGGACATTCTCAGCATATTACAATCATGGTAATTAGGGAAGGATGAAAGAAATACAATACATTAGCATACATGAAATACATAGAATGTGATGTTAAAGGAGAAAACTTACCCTAATATAGTCCTCCTGCAGGACTTGGATAATGGCAGAACAGGTGTCTGGGATTATGAGGCCCAGAGCCTGGGGGGAAATGCCTGTCGTGAACTTCAAGTCCTGAAGACTTCTCCCTGTCGCCAGGTAACGCAACGTGGCGATGAGCCTCTGCTCAGCACTGATGGCTTCCCGCATAACGGTGTCCTTCCTGGTAATATAGGGGGACACCAAAGCCAACAGTTCCTGAAAAACGGGGTCAGACATCCTCAGAAAATTCCTGTAGTCCTCAGGATTATTCTCGACGATCTCCCGCAGCAGAGGCATGTGGCAGAATTGGTCCCGCTGGAGCAACCAATTCTTGGTCCATGAACTCCTCCTCACACCATTCATGGACTGGTCTTGGTCCAAAACAAGCAGACCAACACCAAGCGCACGCACAGCACGAACTCGACGACGAGAACGTCCAGGCGACATGGCTAGGAAACGGTCGTCTAATCAGAACGTACAGAACAGAACGCACTTTAGAACAGCAAGGCCTATGAATAACGAACTGAAATTCAGAAACGAACAGGCAAGAACGCACTGTAAAACAGATACGACCTGCCTAGACGCCCTGAAAGTCAAGATACGAACCCACAAGCACAAACTGAACGGCAGAAAACGATCTGAAAAGTACGAAGACTGAAAAGCGCGAATCGTCTCTTCCCAAACTTTTACTTCACACGCGGTAACACGAGATCAGCAAAAGCAGCCCAAGGGGTGGCGCCAAGAAAAAAGATCTTCCCCTTTATAGTGCCGTCGTACGTGCTGGACGTGAGCGCAGAGAACCACGAGGAAATTGGGAAATGACAGTGTGTACGCATAGAAAGCTTGACGAGAAAATCGACAAGCTTAACAAGAATCTCGTCGAAAAAAACGACGTGTTTTTTACGACGAGAAAATCGGTCGTGTGTACGAGGCCTAAGCCCTGGTTCACACTGGTGCGATTTGACATGCGATTTGGCATGTCAAATCGGCGATATTTGCCGCAAATTGCCGGCAATGGCACCGTCCTAATCGGTGCGACGCCGCATCTGCGGCGCTGCACCGATTTCAAAAAGTAGTTTCTGTACTACTTTTTGCGATTTTGGCCACGATTTACATTGACATCTGTGTCAGATGTCTTTGTAATCGTGGCTGAAATCGGGACTGCCATCGAGAGTGAAATCGTGCGAGTTCAGCTGAACTCGCACGGCTTCACTCCCACAGCCCAGTGTGAACCTGGGCTAAAGGCAAAATGTTTTCCGTTTTTGTTTAGAGATTTTTTTGCTCTCTGTGTCCTGTTGTGGCATGCTCTCTTCACTTCATGTCCTCTGCTGTTTCCTAGAGAGGAAATTCCATCTAAAACATTGTCCCCTATGCAGGGCCGTTTGAAGAAATTTGGGGGCCCCAAGCAAAATGGACATGGAGGCCCCCCCCCCAATCACGCAAAGCCTACAGGAACCACAGCATAGCGATACAGTTTAAGCTCACCCACACTTTATATAAATAAAATAGGTTTACAGTGCAAATACTGCTGTTGCATATAATCCAACATACTTAAAACACATACACACTCACATTAACATTAAGGTGCTGTTTAGGACTGTTTATGGACCGTGGGATGGACAGGGGGACCATGGGATGGACAGGGGGACCGTGGGATGGACAGGGGGACTCCGCACTGTAATATCCACATCATCTCCCCCACTGTAATATCCACATCATCTCCCCCACTGTAATGTCCACATCTCCCCCCTGTAATGTCCACATCTCCCCCCTGTAATGTCCACATCTCCAGTCCCCACATCTCACCTCGGCCGCTGCCGCCGGGTTTACCAAGATGGCCGCCGCTCCGGAGCTAGGCCGAAGCCGCAGCCTTTCCTATGGCCGCAATCCGCAGATCGGCTCAGGGCGGAAATCCAGGACAGTGACAGGCAGCAGGCAGGCACCCTAGGCTGGGGCCCCAGGCCAGCTCGGGGCCCCAAGCAATTGCTTGTTTTGCCTGTCCTGTTACGACGGCCCTGCCCCTATGAACCTTTTTTGGACAAGTGCAAAATTTCCTATCACTTTCTGACAGTGGTCTGCAGGACAAGTAGAGATAGTATATTTGTCCCCAATGGGGAAATTTACCATCTACATTAACCAAACCTAAAAAAAAAATATTGAAAAAAATGTCTTTAGATACACTTTAACAGATCCTGCTTTACAATAGATCACAGTCTGTTATGGAATAAGCAAGAGAAGGCTGTAAGTGTTAACGTGTCCCTTCTCTTTGTTGTAGGGGTGATTCTTCTGCTTCTGGACAAGCTGCGTAAGATGAAATGGGAGCAGATGTGGCGTCTGACGGCTGAACGGGAACTAATGAGCATGCTGTCTACCTCCTTGGCTGATCAGGTAAGTGCTGGATGTGGGATAACCTAGACTGCGACTTGTGATCACAATATCATTCAAACACACATTGATGGACAAAGACTGTGAAAGATGGACGTACACTAAATACATGTATTTTGTTTTTTTCTGCAAATAAAAAAGCTGAACAAAAAATAAAAAAATTAATTCCTCCATCCGCTCAAGTGAGGTCAAGGTAGGAATTCCCCCCCCCCCCGCTGGGACATTGTATCCTGATAGCGGGACTCTCCACTGTCAGAATACACTGATCAGCAGCTGCAGCCAATTGGCTGCAGCAGCTGATCAGGAAAAGTTTTCCAACATTCCTGTTTATCAGAGGTCAATCTAACAATCGACTTCCATCAAGCGATGACAGCTATACATGGATCAAAATTCAGCCGGTCCGTGCTGAACGAGTCAAATTTTGATTCATCTACAGTATGTTTAGCTTTAGGCTGGGTGCACACTATAGCGTGGAGGGAATGTGCATGTTCCCTACATGGGACAGAAACACTCTGCTCTTCCATTAATTCTCAATTCCACATCACGCTTTGGTAAAACACTAACATTTTCCCATGGGCTTCTAAACTGCATGGTGCTATAGCTATATGTGGCGCGATTTAAAGTTGGGTTGGGGATTTATTTTACGTGTTTCTGTGGGTAGGGAAGCCTATTGAAATAAATGGACTGTCCTACATGCATAACCCAGCCCACAGTGATGTGAATAGATCGTTAGGCCTCGTACACACGGCCGAGATTCTCGTCGAAAAAAAACATGTCGTTTTTTTCGACGAGATTCTTGGACAAGAAAATTGTCCCGGCCGAGTGTACACACGCTCGATTCAAAGAACCCGCGGTTCTTTGAATAGAGCGTACGCGGTGACGTCATCGACTGACTGACAGCATTGTGCAAATCAATAGAAACTTGAATAGCTTAGCTCTGACCTTCCCTATCCCAGCTTAAGTTCTTCTGTGTAATGAATTTACTGGAAGATGGGGTCAGGCATTTATATTAGCAATACCTTTTGTGATTTTTTTTTTCAGTTATTACATAACTGCATTAATTGTGCGTTTTTAATATTTGGTTAAAGTTTAGCTTTAAAGTGAAATGCTAGGCAAACATACACAGGTAAACACATCTAGTATACATAAATAACTAAATCTGTCCTAAATTATATTCTGTAATCCCCTATACAGCAGCACTTGGGGGCCCAGGAGAGGATGGGTCTTTACATTGATTACATTGTTCTGCTGCCCCTTCACTGTCCGATGAGGGAGGAGAGCTGACTAAGGAAGCAGCTTTCTCCTCCTGTCAGCATGCTCCCTTTCAGCACATAAACTGATTAGCTGCTTGTGCTGCTTTTTTTCCTCACCTTTCTAAGCTCTGCTGTATGGTGACTGAAAGAAGCCTATACCAGGTCAGATTCTGACCCTACATGACTTACATTTAATGATGTATTAATAAATATAGTAAAGCATTAATTTATGTATTTTATATCTGCCTAGATCTGACCTTTAAAGTGTACAATTTTTTTTTTTTGGGAAGGATTAGAAACACTGTCAGGGTTTTATTAGTGTCTGTGTCCCTGCTGGGAAGATTCCCTATATGAAGGTGATGGAAAATTAAAAATTTTAGAGAACAAGAATGAAGGTGAAATCTTTCAGTAGGGACACTCTAGAATTTTTTCTCACTTCCTGTTGTGTCTTTGGGACAGAAAGTTCCATAATGAGACATAGACGGGAAAAAAAAGGACTGTCGGGTTTTAACCCTTACCTTTGGAATTCAGAACTCAAAACAAGTGCTATGTGGAAGTCCCCTAATCTGCCTCTAATGTGCCTCTTCTCATCCGCGGTGGGTCTCCTTCTGCTTCCTCTTCTTGTGAATGGGGTGCGCTGCCTTCTGGGAACTGTGTGTATCCCAGGAGGCAAGCCGCCCATTCACAAAGCGCCGTGCGAGTGGCGCATGCGCAGTAGAAAATGGGCAGTGAAGCCGTAAGACTTCACTGCCTGTTTCCCTTAGTCAGGTGGAGGAGCCAAGACCTGCCGTCGGGGGACCGACATTGCGGGCGAGTAGGACAGGTAAATGTCCTTATTAAAAGTCAGCAGCTACACTGTTAGTAGCTGCTGACTTTTAAAAAAAAAAAAATCGTGGATGGACCTCCACTTTAAGGACCGGAAGGATCTGCCCCCTTAATGACCAGGCCATTTTTTGCGATACGACACTGCTTCACTTTAACTGACAATTGCGTGGTCGTGCGATGTTGTATCCAAACAAAATAGATGTCCTTTTTTCCCACAAATAGAGCTTCCTTTGGGGGTATTTGATCACCTGTGCAGTTTTTTTTTTTGCGCTATATATTAACAAAAAAGAGCGCCAATTTTGAAAAAAAAATTATATATTTTTTCCTTTTTGCTATAAATGTCCAAAAAAAAGTTATAAAAAAATATGTCTTCATCAGTTTAGTCCAATATGTATTCTACTACATATTTTTGGGGAAAAAAATCGCAATAAGCGTATATTGATTGGGTTGCGCAAAAGTTATCACGTCTACAAAATAGAGGATATATTCATGGCCTTTTTTTTTATATATTTTTTTTTTTTTACTGGTAATGGCAGTAATTTTTTAGCGGGAATGCGACATCGCAGCAAACAGATCCAACACTTCTGACACTTTTTGGGACCAGTGACATTTATACAGCGATCAATGCTAAAAATAGCCACTGATTACTGTATAAATGACACTGGCAGGGAAGGGGTTAACACTAAAGGGCGATCAAGGGGTTAAGTGTTCCCTAGGGAGGTGTTTCTAACTAACTGTGGGGGGAGTAGACTGATTAAGAGTAGAGAGAGATCGCTGTTCCTGATCACTAGGAACAGCAGATCTCTCTCTATTTCCCTGACAGAACGGGGATCTGTCTGTTTACATTGACAGATCCCCATTCTGTCTCTCTAAGGAGCGATCGTGGGTGACTGGCGGACATCGTGACTCTTAAAGTGGCCGACGTACAATGACGGCGATTCGCGCAGCCGTGCCAACCTGCTGCAGTACAACTGCGGCGGCTGGTTGGCAAGCAGTTACCATCGTTTCCTATGGATGTAGTTTACATCTGTGCATTTTATGGAAAGGGCCAGGGACTTTTTTCTGGTTTTTGGTTCCATAGACTTCAATGGATCAAAAACGTGTATTGAAAAATGCAAAATGCACCTGCAATATGCAAACTGCAACCTGTATAGATGTGAATCAGGCCTTAGTCAAGTGGCGAGCATGAGTTGCGCTCATGTATCATTATATAACATGCATTTTGACATCACAGCGAGCCCGTTATATAGTGCCATAATATTATAATACCAGTCAAGTAACAGTTTTATTCAGAGTAGATTGCATCTCTCTCCCTTATCCATCCTCGCATAACTCGCTGTGAAAACAAGGAAGATGTGTCTAATTTACCTGCTCAATCATTTTCACTGAAGGTTAAAGCATACATAAAGTTGAACAGCCACATTTCTGGTTCCGCTACATGTAAAGACCTTGCATAGCACCGGACCTTTTTTGAGGTAAAACAGCTATAAACATAAAGATAGCAATCATTAATCAAAGAGATTAGGCAATCAATGTAGCACTAAAATCTTGGACTGTTCAGATTCATATGGGTTGGAGCAATTGAGTGTTGACAGGAAAGAAACAGGGGGGGTAGTGTTTGCTTTTCCTGCACCTTGTGTTTGTCACCTGCATAAGATGTGTATTGACCACGTAGTGTCATGGTGTCATTTGTTGCCCCATACACACAGCCTATAGTAGAGTAAAATCTTCACGTTCCTGTGTTGTAAGTTTCTATTTGTGTTTAAACATGAGGCATGCAGCCTGGCACTGCACAGGTTAGTGCTTGACTTCTTTCCTCGGTGTAAGAATTGACACTTCCTGTGAAGAAACTAGATGTCCCCCAATCCCCAGGTCTCTCGGTCTAGTGCTCAGCAGGTGAGAGCTAAACAGTAATTAGATCTGACACAGACACAAGCATGCAGAACAGTTAATAGAGCTCACAACATTTGTGATGCAACTCAGAAGAAATGAGATGGCATGCATTGGATGCTGTGTAACCTGGAACAAGACGTTACCTGCCCCTTTAGTGAATAGGGACTAGCAAGAAGATTTAATACATGAACATTGGGAAGTTGGTCAGCCATGAGACTAAAAAATGCAGCCACAACATGTGAGCCCATCATTACAAGGTAAGGCAAACGACACAGGAAATATAACTACACTAACTACTATAACTACCTTGTTAAAGCAACAAAAACATTAGAAGGTGTATAGTGTCTTTAAAGCTGAACCCCAGGCAGATATAAAGGACACAATTAATGCAGCTCCTTATTCATTATTGCATGTGTAAAAGGAATGCTTTTTTAATTTTATTTTTTATTAATGCAAGCAGTGTACGAACCTGAATCTGACCTGGTATCAAAATTTCTGCAGTCCCTGGAGTGGGAGAGAAATAGAGCTGGAGTGGGAGAGAAGAAGCAGCAAAAGAATTCAATCAGCTGGGCTAACAGGAAGCATGCCTATAGGAGGAGAGGGCAGAGTGACCGATGAGCTCATCACTGTGCTGCTTATCCTTCTCTGTCCATTCACTGGCTGGAGATGGGTCCAGAGGAAGGGCTGGGCTCAGAGGAACAAGGTTGAGTGATACTGGCCATTAGACTGAGGCCATCTAGCAGCAGAAAAAAGTACAGCAGGGGAAATCTCTGGATTGAGGGTGAATACTGCTGGTATTGCTCATTTATCTTTTACTTGGCTATTGATTTTTATCTTATTTTGGCTGGAGTTCTGATTTAAAATAACCCAATGAGAACAATTTAATGCTGCATAGTCACTGAGCGATTATTAGAAAGGGCCAAAATACTTTTACAGCTTCCTGGATCAGGTGAGGAGGTCTGGATGTGGCCACCTTGGGTTTGAAAGCTCTTATTGAACCTGAGAAGTCATTAAAGTTATCCTGACGTGACATCCATGAACAGGGAAGACAGATATTTCATGAGCTTCGTTTTTTAACTTCTCTTTGAATTTCAGAGTGTGGATTCCAGACGCTCCTGTAGGAGCACAGATGTGTAAGTGGCAGTTTGGAAGAGGCATACTAATTATTTTGTCTAGGATTATGCGCAGACAGGCGTAAAATCTGCAACATCAGATGAACGCTCTGCCATGGTTGGTTTTCCTAACAAACTATTGCAGCGTATGGCACTCTGAGCTGTGTTCACTTAGAATATAATGGGGATCCTCTGGTCACATAGGAATGAGAAGGGCTTGCTCCAAAAAAAATGTAATAAGAAAAAAAAATATGTCTATAGCGTTTTTGGGAAATAGGCTTTTATTGCTCCCCTGTGCCTGTGCTCATGTGACGAGGGAGAGCAATACCTTTTAAGGTCGAGAAACTCATGTTTTTCTAATAAATGGCCAATATGATATTTCAGTTTCCGGTGAAAGCTGGAGAATGAAAGAATAGCTTAAGTCAAAAAAAAAAAAAACAGTTTTGGAAGTATACGGTTGTAGCGCTATTTCAGATGATGGATTGAACAATGCTTCGTGAGATGTTCAAAGCTTGGGATATTTTTTTATAACCAAACCCTGCTTTAAACATCTCCACAACTTTATCCCTGACCCGGTCTGGTGTGTTAATTGGCCTTCATGATGCTGTTTGTTCACTAAGGTTCTCTAACAAACCTCTGAGGGCTTTATAGAACAACTGTATTTATACTGAGATTAATTTACACACAGGTGGACGCTATTTACTAATTGGGTGACTTCTGAAGGCAATTGGTTCCACTAGATTTTAGTTCGGGGTATCAGAGTAAAGGGGGCTGAATACAAATGCACGCCACACTTTTCACATATTTATTTGTAAAAAAAATGTAAAAACATTCATTATTTTCCTTCCACTTCACAATTATGTGCCACTTTGTCTTGGTCTATCACATAAAATCCCAATAAAACACATTTACATTTTTAATTGTAACATGGCAAAATGTGGAAAATTTCAAGGGGTATGAATACTTTTTTAAGGCACTATAAGTATAACATGTTTGTTATTTTTAAACAAAACAAACCAAGGCTTTAGTATCACTTTAAATCATCACAAAACCCGCCACTCCTCTAAAGAGCCCCCAGCCCTGATGCTAGCAGTGGGTTGATTCAAGGGAGGAGTTATGCAAATATCAAAAGTGTTCCTAGGAAGGCTGTATTTGCAGGTGTTCCATCACGGCCATCTTGGTACACCCCACACTCACCCACACTAAGCCTACAGTCTGAAGTCGCCAAGTGGACATCTTTTTACACCCACCAAAATCTTGCGTTTCACACTTAATTTTACCAGTAAATTGAGCTTATACCGTCAAATACAGTATTGTATTACAAAATGGTCACTTTTCACTCTCCTCTCCACTTCCTTCTCCCTGACTTTCTTTTATTCAAGAAAAATTTATGTTTGTCACTTTTTTGTATTTTTGTGCATGTGTGACTGGTAGGGTGTAGGTCCTCGGGCCTGCCCCGAAAGTCTGGGGAGGGGGTGGACATGGTCTTCTGGCTTAGTTCGCCCTCTCTCATGGGGTCTCCCTTCGGGGGAGCCCCACCTAGTACTTGGTTGGGTCTGTTTCGGCAGACCCTCCAAAGAATGGGTGTCCATCTGGTTTCGACCAGATGGACCAAGTGTAAGTACCCCAGTCCCCGTCCGGAGCCTAACACCCCGGGGGATCAGGGCAAGGTCCTTGGATTTTGGAGGACCATGTGTACACCCATTGCACGTTTCTGTGTTGCACTCTTTGTGTGTGCTTTTTTGTGTTTTTTTGGTGTGTGAAAAAAAAAAAAAATTTGGCTCCATGTACACTGAAGCTGATAAACTGCAGTTTATTGGCGTTTTGGCATTTTTTTTAAAAGCCCATTAACTGCACTCTATGTTAGCCTATGTGTTCATGTACACATGGTCGTTTTTTAGTGTTAATGAGCAGTGGAGTTAATGGGCTTTTTTCTGAACGCAAGAAATTCGCGTTCAAAGTGCCGTTTTTCGGCGGGAAAAATGCTAAAAACCGCAAAATGCCGAAAAACGCTAACAAACGCTCAAAAACGCAGATCGCCAGCGTTTTTTAGCGTTTTTTGATCCATTGAAAAAATAAAAAATATTAAAAAATAAAAAAAAAGCTAAAAAACGCAACACTGAAAAACGCTAATAAACGCTATTGCAAAAAGGCTAAAAAACGTTGAAAGGCTCCCTGCAAAGCTACTGGCGTTTTTTATAGCTTTTTTTAGCGTCCAGTGTACATGGAGCCTTTAAAAGCCCATTAACTGCACTCTATGTTAGCCTATGTGTTCATGCACACATGGTCGTTATGAGCAGTGGAGTTAATGGGCTTTTTTTCTGAACGCAAGAAATTCGCGTTCAAAGTGCCGTTTTTCGGCGGGAAAAAACGCTCAAAAACGCAAAACACTAATAAACGCTCAAAAACGTTTAAAAAACGCAGCTCGCCATTGTTTTTTAGCGTTTTTTGATCCATTGAAAAAAATAAAAATAAAAAAAGCTGAAAAATGCAACACTGAAAAACGCTAATAAACGCTATTGCAAAAATGCTAAAAAACTTTGAAAGGCTCCCTGCAAAGCTACTGCCGTTTTTTATAGCTTTTTTTAGCGTCCAGTGTACATGGAGCCTTAGAAGTCCGTGACACTGTTTTGATGTTGAATTTTAAAAGCAGCAACAAGCCTGCTGATCTCACACATTTGGTAATGTGATAGAAACACAGCTGCTTTTAAAATTCAACATCAAAACAGTGTCAGGGACTTCGAAATACTGTATTTCATAATATAAGCTCAGTTTTGTGGTCAAAATAGGTGTGAAATGCAAGAGTTCTTTGGGTGTAAAGAGATGTCTGCTTGGCTACTTCAGACTGTAGGCTTACTGCAGCTTAGTGCAGGGTGTACCAAGATGGCCGTGACGGGGCGTCACTCTAGGGTGACCACGTGTCCCGGATTGCCCGGGACAGTCCCGCATTTTGCAGGTCTGTCCCGGGCACATTCATTCCAGGACAATACAGTGTCCCGGAATGAAACTGTCACAGCCACCCCCCGGGCCAATCTGATGCCCCCAAAAAAGGCCGCCCCATCACCGCTTTACTCACTGACAGTACTTGTCCTGGCCGGGAATGCCTGGAGGAGCACAATCCTGCCCCCTGCTTGTGATTGGAGAAATCATAAATCCCGCCTCTTGTGTCCAATCACTGTGCTGTGATTCGTTACAGCACAAGCTGATTTTTGGGAAGGGAGGTGTCCCTAAATGGTAGTTTGGAAATGTGGTCACTCCCGTTACAAGTTTTGACAGGTCACCTAATCTGACGGAACACAGGCAGACCTCCCTAGGTGACATCCACACATGATGCGGAGTCTCCATGATTAAAAGAACTGAAATCCACTGAATAAAAGGGGCGGGCCAGGGACAGTCAGTCTGGGGAGGGGATAGATGATGCTGGACATCATCCAGCCAGAAAATTAGGTGGGCTCTATCTGACTTGCTGCAGCTTGTAATGCACCTTGTGAGAAGCTCATAGTTTTATTAGAAAGACATGGCACGTGTTCAGGATACACAATGCACATAGCAAAGTAAATGGCCTTCAGTTAGGGTGACATCTACTTTAACACAGGCAGGCGGTCTGAGTTTTTTCAGCTTTTCGGTCTGCACTTGGTTAGGATCCTTCAGCTTAATTGAAACAAGTGAAGGGTTTACCCTGGTCCAGCACACCATAAATGAACAGCTAAGAGCTTTCTTGAATTTCTTTCATCCTGACAACATCAGACAGACATTTGTAGCTTGGAATTTGCGCTGTGAGCGCGGAGGGCTGAGCTGTCTTCTCTCCCCAGGACATCTTCAACGCTGTCATAAAGCAGAACCCTTTCCTGGTGCATCAGCTCCCTTGTTTCTGGAACGTACAGCTGTCAGATCACACCCGCTCCGAGCAATGTTACAGAGACGTCTCCGATCTGAAGGTGAGGTGTGAATGCAATGAGGAGGAGGCTGTGCTGTGTTATGTGCCAGCAGAGCACTCTGCTGAATGGCTGAGGTGTTGCTGTGAGTGCAAAGTGCTTTTCTGTGTTATCTTGCAATAAAAAAAAGAAATGTGTGACCCTGGTGTAACAAGAACTATTGTATTTTAGAACTATTTTCTTCCACATAGTCCAGACGCTTCTAGGTGTCATAATGAATAAAACAAAATAGGAGTCTATTAAACGGGGCCCATTCACACTAAAGCTTGGTGTTTCGGGGCATTATTGCACATGCGTTCAAAGTCAGTTATGGCATGTGTTTGTGTGCATTGCATTAATGCCGCGTACACACGATCGGAATTTCCGACAACAAATGTTCGATGTGAGCTTTTGGTCAGGTATTCCAACCGTGTGTAGGTTCCATCGGACATTTGCTGTCGGAATTTCCGACAACAAATGATTGAGAGCTGGTTCTCAATTTTTCCGACAACAAAAGTTCTTGTCGGAAATTCCGACCGTGTGTATCCAATTCCGACGCACAAAAATCCTACGCATGCTCGGAATCAACTCGACGCATGCTCAGAATCATTGAACTTCATTTTTCTCGGCTCGTTGTAGTGTTGTACGTCACTGCGTTCTTGGCAATTGGAATTTCCGACAACATTTGTGTGACCGTGTGTATGCAAGACAAGTTTGAGCGAAAATCCGTAAAAAAAAACAAAAAACGGTTTTGTTGTCGGAATGTCCGATCGTGTGTACACGGCATAAGGCAGCCTGTTCATTATGAGTGTTTGCCCACACACCACAATGGATGGAAAAACATAAATGGCTCTTTTTTCTGTTTCAATGGTTTTTATTAATCGTTTTTGTAGATTGTTAAAGAACCGTCAAATAGAACAGCGAACAGTCCTCGCTTGCTCCACATGTATTGAAAAAAAAAAATTCTGTTGAACATGAATCAAGCATCCAAGCATGGAAACAGTACAACAATGCAACAATTGCATGCTATGCTTAATACAAACAAATATGGACCCAACTCATGGGTTAGGTCCTTAATTGCGGCCCCCCCTACATAGTATAGCTAGTACGGGAGGCGGGATAGTGTCCAATGTCGAAATATTGGAGTACCACGTGTACTCTGTGGTAGAGTCATTCTATCAGCCATCCCGCACGTTGCGTGTATATAGGATAACTTGGTCTCTGCGAAACATTCCGGCTAGAGTAACATCATAGCAAGATAATCTGGGTAGCTTGATACCATAACAGGTAAGATTCTTTCAACAATTGTTCAACCTAACTGCCCCCTATAGGGGAACCTATAATCAACAATATTCCTAGAGAGGTCTAGGTTAACCAGAAGAGAGGAAAACCGAAAAATCATGGAGGCAAGGTGCCAAAGGTAAGAGAAGAAGAGAAAAGAAGAGAGAAGAGGGAAAGATGGGTCCATCCGGGAATCCTTGGTTGGTCGTCTGAGTAGGTAGCTTTATGTCTCGCGGGCCTGTAGGTAGGTGAGCCAAGGGGACCATGTTTTCTCGAAGAGGGGTTGTTTGTCATTTAGAATGCTCACTATTTTCTCGTTTAACATGATCCAATTTAATTTGCATTTCAACAACGCTATGTCTACAATGGGGCTTTTCCAAGCTGACGCAATGGCTATTTTTGCATGGCCCTTTTTTCAAAACACAGCGCATGATATGTGGCGGTGCAGTTCATTGTGCGTTAGACTTTACTCTAAAATGCGTTAGGGTGCCATTCACAATAAATATCACTAAAACACACAACACTTTTTTTTTTTTTAATCAGGTAATTTTTATTAACCAGATTTTCAAAAACAATGACAAAAGTTACAGAAAACAACTTTTAACAAGATCCTTCACATACTCTGTAAATGATGTTGGTTCAAGCAATAAAGGAATATGTAAAACGATTGCACACAAGATATGACCCTAAGATCGAGCAGTACACAAATGATATCCAGCTTACGTCAAAAGAAATAACTTTACATCTAACAATACCATAGATAATAATTTTTAGGCGGAATCACACTTTAGCTGCTCATACAGGGGTTGATTTACAAAACCTGGTGCAGTTCTGCAAAGAAACCAATCAGCTTCCAGTTTTTTTTTTGTTTAAACTTAAATGAACAAGCTAAAGTTAGAAGCTGATTGGCTATTATGCACAGCTGCACCAGATTTTGCACTTTCCAGTTTTCGTATATCAACCTCACAATGTACCTACCACCCAGCTAGTCTTCACTCAAGCATTACCTAATATTATTTAACTGTCCTCTTCCACACCCTGAGGAAGGGAGGGTTGAGATTATTTATTGGAGTCTAGTCACCAGGACCATATTTTTTGGAACTTTTTAGGGCAACCCTATGCTTATAAGTTAAACGCACAACACATTAAGCAAGCGCGTTGACATGTGTTGTGGTAATGTGCATTCATGTACAAGTTTCAGTGGGTCCTCAGTGTTTTCACTAGCGTTGCATTCATACTGGTATCGATATCAGTGCCGATACTAAGCATTTGCATGAGTACTCGTGCAAATACTCCAATACTAACACTGTTACATTCAGACTCGGTTCACATATGTGCAGGCCGGTTTGCAATGTGATTTCAAAGCTCGTTTCAGTGCGATTTCGTTCAGTGGTTCAGGTGCATGCGTATGGGATTAGAAATCGCACCTGAACTGGACTGAGATTGCACAGGACTCTTTCAAATCGCACAGCGGCCAACCCGAACATATGTGAACCAGCTGTAAAAACTGATGTCTCTGCAATTGAAATCTGTGCAGTTTTTCTCATCAGTTTTCGTGCATGTATAGTGTGAACGAGCCCTAAAAAAACTGTCACATGACACTAAAAATAGGTATCGGTAATTGGTATCAACAAATACTTGAGAAAAAGTATTGGTACAAAACTGGTATCGGTGCCTTTCTAGTTTTCACCCAACTTTCACACATTTTTCATTTTATATTTTTGGCCTTTAGTTGCATGTACAAAAATGTACAATGTTTTATTTTGTGCTGTGTGTGTGTTAGCTGAGTAAGGCCCCATTCACACGGCATACCATAGCTCACCCCGTGTTTTCCTGCATAGGGATGCACAAGTGTCCCAAGCATCCCTGTGCAGGCAGGCCCATTCATTTCAATTGGGACACAGCAGCTGCACGAAACCAATTTGGTAGCCATGTGGGCACGGGTGCATGGCACAGAATGCACACACTATCTGTGAGCATTCCATGCAGGAAAAAACATGGGCATATGTTATAGTACACCCGTGTGAAGGAGGACTAGGGGTCCATTCCGATCTTCCCACTGCAGGTACATGTGGGAAAATCATGAATCAGTGCTGTACATCTTCACAAGTCAGGGCTCATTCTTACATACGCTAGCCCTTGCCCTCACCATTTGTTTTAATCCTTCAAAGGCTGAACCACTTCACTGCAGTCAGCATGTATTTACCCACCCCCTCCTCTCCACATACCTCTTCTACTACCCCTATACCCATCTGTACTCATACCCCTTCTGCTGTCCCTATACCCACCCTCTCCTCTTCACATACCCCTTCTACTGCTCCTATACCCACCTCTCCTCATAACCCTTCTACTACCCCTATATACCCACCTCTCCTCATACCCCTTCTACTACCCCTATACCCACCTCTCCTCATACCCCTTCTACTACCCCTATATACCCACCTCTCCTCATACCCCTTCTACTACCCCTATACCCACCTCTCCTCATACCCCTTCTACTACCCCTATACCCACCTCTCCTCATACCCCTTCTACTACCCCTATATACCCACCTCTCCTCATACCCCTTCTACTACCCCTATACCCACCTCTCCTCATACCCCTTCTACTACCCCTATACCCACCTCTCCTCTGCACATACTACTTTTACTACCCCTATACCCACCTCTCCTCTCACAGGCACCCTCCATAATCTCCCATTGCACAGACAGTGCCCTTATTTCTCCATTACTCTCTTCTTCTCTCCATATTTCTCCACTTTTAGTCCTCACACTCTATTTCCTCCTTCTCATTCATTGCTGGCCACCCTATGCTACAGTGCCTAATGAGAAATCCGGCCCTGATGTTACAAAAACAGCCAATATATTCTTAGACATGCACAGCTGCAGCCTGGAACAATGACTTGAAGGCATGTTTGCGGTCTGTTTCTCAAAGTCAGCCAGGCACCCTGTTTCTTTTTCCTGGACCCCAAATACCAGCAGTCCCCGTCCTGCCCTGATAGAGTCAATGGGGCTTATTTACTAAAGGCAAATCCACTTTGCACTGCAAGTGCACTTGGAAGTGCAGTCCCTGTAGATCCGATGGGAACATGCAAGGAAAATAAAAAAACAGCATTTTTGCTTGTACATGATCAGATGATAAAATCAGCAGAGCTTCCCCTAATTTCAGATCTTCCCCCTCAGATTACAGCGACTGCACTTCCAAGTGCACTTGCAGTGCACTTGTAGCGCAGAGTGGATTTGCTTTTAGTAAATCTACCCCATTGAGATAAATACTTTTACAGCTCCTAACAGGTTGTAGAGGTGAGCGTCTTATTAATGTAATACCAGAAAGTTGATCAGGATGCAAGCTTACTACTACAGATCCGGGTCATTAATTCTGCAATGTTTTATAGCATGGTGTACACAAGGCTCATTTTAAGCCAGTTATTTACATTTACATTGCAGAATAATAAGGTATGAATGAATAAGAGATGACTGCATGGCTCCAATTATAAGGTGTTTTATTGGTGTTAAGACACCCTGGCACAAAAGAAAATCTGCACTTTTAATGTTAATGCCACCTCTCTCCATTAACAAGCAGACTTATTACACATAAAGTAGGTTTCAGTGCCTTCAGTCTACACTTTATCAGCTAATAAGGGATATTATGTAATTAATAAGCAGCATAATGAAACACTCAGGCAGGATTAATGAGGGGGAGCATGAATAGTTTCACTCGTAACTTAATAAATAGATATGTGAAATTAAACCCTACCAGTAATTGTATCTCACACAGAGGCTCAGCGTGTGTCCCTATGTGTTAGATCTAAAAGATTTAAAGGGTTAGTCCAATTATATATAAGGTTTTAAAAAATGAGGGTGGAGTCTTGTCGACTAAGACTAAAACGCTAATTGTTTTTTTTTTTTTTTTTGTTATATCCTGAGGACTCTAAAGCCTAGCACACACGATCAGAATATCGTACAAAAAATACCACTTTTAAAGCGATCGTACGAAAATCGAATCGTTAAAACACAGCTTTTGTCTGAAATCATCCAAAGACACAAACGCAAATGTTTTTCTCATACGATACCAGATCGTAAGATTTTCATTTAATCAGTACAATTTTCGTCCGAAACTACAATACAAATACATTACATCACTTCCGAATGTTTTTTCTGTTGCACAAGAATTTTCGGACTTTAGTAACCTATTCATTTTCGATATGGAGGCCGTCATGCAAAAAAAAAAAATAGGACGATCATTCGTCCAAAAATTTCATAATTAAATGAGGTTGTAAACCTCGGAGAAAAAAAAAACTGAACCCTGCAAGACAAAGGTATAATGAACTAGTATGCATCGCTCATTATTAATTACTTACCTTAGATCGATGCCCTGGATCAGCGTTGGCCCTCCGAGTACAGTGTGGACATCTTCCACTAGAGTTACTTCAGAGTTCGCAGCTCCGTGCTGTGATTGGCTGGAGCAGCGATGACGTCTCTCCCCTGCATGCGCACAGGAGCCGCCGGTCACAGCACAGCTACTAAAGAAATTGCACCAGCAGCCTGTTTCTTCAGCGCGCATGCGCCAATGACGTCGGCAGCAGTGCATATACTGGATATCTCCTAAACTGTTTAGGAGATATTCAAGGTACCTACAGGTAAGCCTTATTATAGGCTTACCTGTAAGGTAAAAGTGGTGTAACAGGGATTACAACCACTTTAAGCATGTGTTTTGTGCAAAAGTCCTTAAGGGGTTAGTTTACCTTTAATGACTGATTTTCAAAAACTCCCCCATGCGTTCCAGCATCCTCAGCACTTTACCTACCACTCGTCTGCTGTTCAAATAGTTGCTCCCGACCCCCCCATACATGTAGGCCATGCGCAGGATGTTAGAGGTGTGCCCACAGCAGACGCTGTGGCTTCTTCAAGCACCACCCGTGTACAGTTCATTCTCTCAGCCGTTGTTACTACAAAAGAATCAAAAGCACTATTTGAACGAGCCAGAGCAGCCGTTAGGGGCACCTTTCCATGGTCTGGTCCAGAGAGGAGGGTCAACAGAGGGAGGTTAGCTACTAAGGAGTTTTTAGGACAGCCTGCACATGGCCTACATGTATGGAGTGGGACAGGAGCAACTATCTAAACAGCAAAGGATTGGTATGTGATGTGTTGGGGATGCATGGGTATTTTTTGGGAAAATGGCGATTAAAGATGAACTAACCCTTTAAATATTTAAAGTGAAACTAAACCTTCAGCAAAAAAAAAAAAAAAAACATTGCAAGCAGACAGCTTTTTATCCACATGCTATTTCTCTGCTGCAATAAAACAAACTTACTTTCCTGATCGCAATCTTCTATTAAATGTACACTGAGCTGTGCATGCGCAGCTCGCCATACACTCTCAGCACCGTGCCAGTGATGAATGACACCAGTGCACATGCATAGTAGTCACTTCATCATATAGAAGCGTGGTGCTACAACCCCTGGACTCTGCATAAGGTATAGGAATTGCTTCACCTGTGCAACACTACAGCTGGACACGCTGCTGAGACATATATCCAAATAGAGAAAGTTTAGCACCCGGGTGTTCAATGCTTTTAAAAGCCTGTAAAAGCAGAAACGTGTCAGTATCTTTCGTGTACTGGACCCTCCTTGTCCCAAATGGGTTCACAATAAAGAAGATTTTATAAGCATTGAACACCCAGGTGTAGACCTTTGTGCATTTGGAAAGGAGTCACTTCATCTCTTCTGGCCAAAAACCCTGAACCTGGAAGAAGGTGCAAAAAATTCCTGTTGAGTTTTGCTAGAAATTTTGTGAGCTGATTACTGAGGAGGACAAAATGTATTTCTTTAGATTTGTGAAGAAGGTTTAGATACTCTGTCAAGGATTCAATTCCTTGTGTGTTCCCATTGGGTAGAATTCCCTACACTTCCTGTCCTAATTACAGTTGTCCAAAAGTGATAATAATGGAACAGTAGGTGGGGAAAACCATCCAATATGGACACCTGGTCTATTGACAACTGTCAAAGGCACTGACCAAGGACAAATACGCAGTTCAGGAGTTTACAGCTTAGACTTCATTGTGACTCTCCTGATTTGCATGCTCGATCCAGGTCACTGGTTCAAAAATTATTGATAGACTCCTGGCATACTACCATGAATGCTTCTGCCAGACTCATCTACCTTCAAAGAAAGGAGAATCTTCTGGATAGCAGCACTCCGGTTAAAAAGCCTTTATTCCAAAAAAAAGGTTCAGGAAACCAAAACACACACTGTGCAACACAATAAACTGATCACACTATCGCGTTTCACACTATTGTAGTGCTTACTCATAGCTATGAGTAAGCACTACAATAGTGTGAAACGCGTTAGCCAGATGTGATCAGTTTATTGCGTTGCACAGTGTGTGTTTTGGTTTCCTGAACCTTTTTTTGGAATAAAGGCTTTTTAACCGGAGTGCTGCTATCCAGAAGATTCTCCTTTCTTTGATTGCATTTGCATTTTGCTTGCACCCTTGGTTGCTGGGAGGAGGTAATTTCAAGAATCCCCACACCTGAGCGGCTTCCTTTCTCCAGACTCATCTACCTTACCGACCACTCAGTGTCCATCAATCTTCTCTGCCTATCCCTCCACTGGCTTCTGATTGCCCAACAAATAAAATATAAAATCCTAACAACATTAAAACTTCACAACTCTGCCTCAGTCGTTTTGTATGGGCATATGCTGAGTAACGGTAATAAAAGTCTACTAGTCCAAGCAAATGTGTAAAAAGAGTTAAAAGAAGGCAGCCATCCTCAGAGTGTGTCCGGAAACTCTGTAAGACATGTAAAAAGCAGGGAAGGGGAGGCACCAACTTAGTGTAGTATTATAAAGTCAACATTTATTGCACAAGGTTAAAAGCACTTACAAGAAGCAAGAGAAATACATGCCCATCATAGTCTGATCAATCCTGGTGATCCCTTCGCCATCCTGCAGGCTCCACAAACTATCCAATAAGCTGGGGAGATATGAACCAAATGGGGTAACTCTTCCATCCAGGGATGGCAGAGGACTCCATACTAACCAGCGTGGAACGCGGATGCGGAAGTGACGTCACTCGAACAGGGCAGAAATCGGGACCAGGGCTGTCAGTCGTAGAAAGAGCTGTGAGCTCCGAGCGCATAGCCTCTACGACTGACAGCCCTGGTTTCCGATATCCACCCTGTTCCGGTGACGTCACTTCCGTACCCGCGTTCCACGCTGGTTAGCGTGGAGTCTTCTGCCATCCCTGGACTGAGAGGTACCCCATTCGACTCATATCTTCCCCAGCCTATTGGACTTCTTGTGGAGCCTGCAGAACAGCAAAGGGATCGCCAGGATTGATCAGACTATGATGGGCATGCATTTTTCTTGCTTCTTGTAAGTGCTTTTAACCTTGTGCAATAAATGTTGATTTTATAATACTTCACTTATCTGGCGCCCCCCCTGCTTTTTACATTACCTTATTTACCACTTTCCCCTCCCTATTAGAGTGTTAGCTCTCCAGAGCAGGGCTCTCCTAACCCTCTTGTATTGAATTGTATTAAAACTGTACTGTTCTCCTTTTGTATTATAAAGTGTTGCACAAAAAGAGATCAACAATAGACCCCAGTGCTGCAAGCCATGCTCACTACAAAGCCACCAGGCTGCAAATGATGTCACCTAATTCAGCCATGTAACATATTGCATAACATTGTGTTCTAAGTATTTAACGTGCACAAAAACACTTTCCAGAACATAATTGCCTTCTGACCACGTAGTAGTTATTGAAGGAACCTGGGTGTCCTGAAAGTGGAATTGTTTCTGTTTAATGAGTGTGTATCGATCTACAGAGAAGTCACACCGCTTTGACACAATCCAAACCTAAAATACAACAAATCCTGTAACAAAAAAAACAAAAACAACTTTACTGACATTACTCTCCTTGGTAATCGTACCACATTACAAAGTTAATGAACCCTAAACGTTGTTTTTTGGGTTCAGTACCCCGTTAAGAAGTGCTGAGACCTTCATTGTCACCGTCGTGTCACACAGAGAGCGTTCAATGACACATTGGAGACACCAATTTTTCAGCGTTAAGAAGGCAGCCTAATTGCTTTACTAATTTCTGCCTAAAAGCCTTAAGTAATTACGAGAAGCAGGATGAACAAACACACAAGTACACCACGAACCGTTTCCCTGATCCTGCCAGCTGCGGGGCGCTTCCAGGTGAGTCTGGCACCAGCCGCCAACCTCACGGTATTGGCTCAGCAAGAATAGAAGTCGTAAGCATTGTTCTATGGCCTTCTTTGTGAGTCTAGCTAAGGGAACGCTCCGAATTTTCGAGAAAATTCATAGAAAAGGTAATTACTACAAGTGGCAATGAAAGGGGATAATAAATATAAAAAATTCCTTTATTGCAATTATATATTCATTGAATCATGAAAGGCATATTGAAATGCTGCTAGTAGAACTGCCTCAAGCACAGAAGAGCCTTTTAAAACAGAAGATATTTGCTTGTCTCACATTCAACACAATCCCAAATATGAAGTAGATGTAAACATCACTAAAATCTAATATGAGCGTTAACATGTTAATTTAATTTCATTGAGATGTTCAATTTACAGCTTTCATTAAAATAACACATGGTGATCCTGCCATGAAGATCCTTATTTAGGCTTTTCCTGCCATACGGTGACAACGTTCTGTCCCTGCCTTCCAAGTGCTCCTGCGTTGTCACACGGGCCACCAACAGAATGGAGACAAGTGGCAAAACACATTATTGTCGACTGGTGTCACCATCAGGAATACTGCTCTCAGAAATATCATGTAGCTGTTGCTGGAGTCGGTGTACGCAGACAGACGCTGCAGGAGAGCAATGCACTGAGATGTAACAGAAGAAATACCATTATGTTAGTTATTACATCTACTTCTTCATTTTAGGATAGTGGGCAGAGCCATGCAAGTCATTCCTGTATGCCCCTTGGCCAAATATGCATCTAAAACTGCAACTTATCTATCCAGTTGTATCTGCTATCTGCCCACCCTGTCTGCTTGTCTATCTAAACAGAGAAGCCATTGGGGTTGATTTGCTAAAGGAAAATAGTGGGGTTGATTTAATAAAGACAAATAGACAGTGCACTTTGCAAGTGTAGTTGCTCCAGAGCTTAGTAAATGAGATGAAGCTTCATTTTGTAAAAAATACCCAATCACATGCTAGGTAAAAAACAAACAAAAAAAGAAAACAGCATTTTTGATTGGATGATGGAAGTTAGCAGAGCTTTCCCTCATTAACTACGTTCTGGAGCAACAGCCCTTGCAAAGTGCCCAGTCTCTTTGCCTTTAGTAAAACAACCCCATTGTGTTTTAAGTGGGAAGGTGTCATATACCGAATATATATGATGTTGGGCTCGTTAGAAGTCCAAAACTGATATTTAAGTATTTATGCCCCTTTCACACAGGCGTTCAGTGTGGATCAGTGTTTCAGTTTTTTAGAAGCATCCAGTCTGAACCACAATGTATGTCTATGGGTGGGAGGATGTAAATGGATGATCATATGTTTACATCAGCCTACATCTGTGTCTGTTCAGGTTTGATTTTTTAAACAGAACAAGTCTGCATCCTTCCGTTTTAGATGGATGTAAACGGATGCCGTCCGTTCTGTTTATGTCCATTTTAAGGCAAAAAACATTTTTTGTTTATACTTTTGTCACCTATGATTGGTCTGCAACAACTAAGAATAAAAAGATGCAAAAACAGATGTAGACTGATGTGAACTGAACTGATATAAACTAATGTGAACTAAATCAATTTTTTCTTTGAAAAAATGTGACTGAATGGACGAGGCCATCTGAAAAGAGCCTTATGCCCCATACACACGATCGTTTTTCATGCCGTTAAAAATGCCATTTTTAAAAATGGTCATTAAAAATGATCGTGTGTATGCTCCAGAGCATTTTTAACGACGTGAAAAACAGGCATTAAAAATTTCGAACATGCTCTCTTTTTTCACGTCGTTTTTCATGTCGTTTTTTTTAACGACGTGAAAAACGATAGTGTGTATGCTTTAACGACGTGAAAAAAACGCGCATGCTCAGAATTAAGTATGAGACGGGAGCGCTCGTTCTGGTAAAACTAGCGTTCGTAATGGAGATAGCACATTCGTCACGCAGTAACGGACTGAAAAGCACGACACTGAAAAGCGCGAATCGTTGCTCAACAAACTTTACTAACATGAAGGGTGGCGCCATTCGAGCGGAACTTCCCCTTTATAGTGCCGTCGTACGTGGTATACGTCACTGCGCTTTGCTTGATCGTTTTTTAAAATGATCGTGTGTACGCAAGACAGGCTTGAGAGGAAACATGAAAAAAAACGACGTGAAAAACGGCAAGAAAAAAAATGGCAAGAAAAATGATCGTGTGTATGGGGCAATAGGCTGTTTTTTACATGAGAATTCTCCGTAGTCCGCATCCGCCTGCTCAGCAGGGGATCTCCCTGCTGAGCAGGCGGATGACAGGCCCGTTCTGCTATGCAGAGTGGATACGGACACTGCCTCGCCATTCTATATGGAAACGGACCGCCTGTCCGTTTCCATCCGACTGTCAACTTATCAGATCCGCTGTTTTTGGCGGACAGGATCGAATGCCATCAGGCCCTCTGACATCCGCTGTTCTATAGAGAGCTATGGATGGTCTGATCAGGTCCACCTGGAATCAGACAGGTGGACCTGATTGGATAGCCCATGTGAAACCAGATTTTCTGCAGATTTTTATCTTCAGATTTACCAAAACCATGTAGCGCAATGGCCTGCCTGATTGCATACAAATTGAAACTCTTAAGGTTTGACCTCATATTACATGGTTTTGGTAAATCTGAAGACAAAAATCTGCAGAAAATCTAATAGTGTGTATGGGGCTTTAGGTAGATTCTGAAGGTTTAAACCATTTGAGAGTTCCTTATACATACCTGCTGACTGCCCTGGGATTTTAACAACGACTGTGTTCTGCTGCCAGCCAGCGCTCATTCCAGCACCCTGTTTCAGCTTCTTTGCAGCTCTGGTAGACAAAGTTATCTCCTGCTTAATCTGCTCAGTTTCAGCTTAGGGGGCAGTGGCGCAGTACGTAGAGCATTAATAGGCAAGTAATCCACTGAACACCAATGACCACCTACAGAATACCAATGACACCCACTGGCACATGTCCCCTACCCTAATCACCAAGCACCAGTGCCGCTCTCTCCCTCCACAGAATACTTTTGCCCTCTTCTCACTACACAGAGCATCACTGTTCCCCTCCCTGCATCGAGAACCTGTATCCCCCCTCTCCCTCAACAGAGTTCCAGCACCCCCCCCAGTCCTTTCACAGAGTACTAGTGCCCCATCTCTCTTCTAGGGCACCAGTGCCTCCCCTTCTCCAAAAGAGTTTTCCCATTTGGCCACACAAACTTTTCACTGCATGTTTCCTCCTTAACAGGCCAGAACATCTGCCCTTTCTGAGCAGTTCCCACCATCCCTGCACACTTGCTGTGACCATTATGTGGGGTTCCCACCATCCCTGCACTGAATTCTGTACACCTGCTGTGCCAATTATGAGGGGTTCCCACCATCCCTGCACTGAGTTCTGAGTCTGCACACTTGCTGTGCCATTTATGAGGGGTTCTCACAACCCCTGTGCTAAGTTCCTGATTCTGTACACCTGCTGTGCCCATCATTACAAGGGGTTCCCACCATCTCTGCTGGATTTTGTATGAATTTTATATTATGGAGATTATAAAAGGCACATCTAGAACACACAAAAGTAGGCGGGAACACTCAAAACTCCAAGATGAGGAATTATGGCAAGGTGGGCAGGAACACCCAAAACTCCAAGATGGGGAATTATGGCAAGGTGGGCAGGAACGCCCAAAATTCCAAGATGGGGAATTATGGCAAGGTGGGCGGGAACATCCAAAACTCCAAGATGGGGAATTATGGCAAGGTGGGCAGGAACACCCAAAACTCCAAGATGGGGAATTATTAGACTTGTGCACAACGGAAAAATTCGTTCCGTTTCGGTTCGTTTCTTTCCGGTCCTGTTGATTCGTAATCATTCGTAATTTTGCTAGACGGGATTTTTCGTGTTCGGACTCATTCGTATTTTTGCAAGCGACATTTTTCGTTGAATTTTTTGTTGCTTTATAATTCGTACTTTCGGTAGAGTACGTTGTTTTTCGTTGATTCTGGACACAACTCCTACTTTCTTAACTTTTTTTGGGTTCGTACTTTCGGTAGAGTACGTTGTTTTTCGTTGATTCTGGACACAACTCCTACTTTCATAACTTTTTTTGGGTTCGTTGATTCGTAATTTTCCGTGTCTCTCTCACAACGACGCTGCCTATTATGCCTAATGTGCTTCGAATGGATTTGTACTTTTCTAAATACATTGCGGTTATTTGTAACGATTCGAAATCTCGTATTTTACTTTTGTTTTTAACATGCGGCTATAGGCTCCGCCCCTGTACACCATTTTGAGAGGGTTCAGCACGGTGAGGGAGAAGCAGAGAGCAGAGCAGAGCAGAGTGTTATTGTGCTTCGAATGGATTCGAAATCTCGTATTTTACTTTCGTTTTTTACATGCGGCTATAACCTCCGCCCCTGTACACCATTTTGAGAGGGAGTTCAGCACGGTGTGGGAGAAGCAGAGAGCAGAGCAGAGTGAGTGTTATTGTGCTTCGTATGGATTCGTACATTCGTAACTTTTTCATAACGAATTATGCCGAAGACATTCGGGCATTCGCTATTTGCGGTATAATTTATTTCGGATTCGGTCTTATTCGTAATTGCTTTGTTCGGAAATTCGAATGCTTCCGAATGTCCGAAAGTTGCTAAATTCGGACGAATTTCAATTCGTTACGAAACGAATTGCACAAGCCTAGGAATTATGGCAAGGTGGGCAGGAACACCCAAAACTCCAAGATGGGGAATTATGGCAAGGTGGGCAGGAACACCCAAAACTCCAAGATGGGGAATTATGGCAAGGTGGGCGAGAACACCCAAAATGCCAAGATGGGGATCTCACTGTCAGAGTATAGACATATAGCAAGCCGGAACCTGACTTGGCTGGTTGTGTTTAGATACACTTTAGCGGGAGCATTGTCGTAGGATAATACACATTGCACACCACCCACTGCTGTATTTGCTGGTATTCTGTTAATCACTTGTAGCAATACCCTCTTCAGGGCCGCTGATTAGTTTTGGGTTTTGCACGTTACCTCTTCAGCTGCGTTGTCCGGGTAGGAAAGTCTGTAGTAATGCAATGTCCACACAGATGTAAAACCTCAAACAGTTAGGCTTTATTTTTCTTATGCAGTAAACTTTGAGAAGTAGAAGGTATAGAAGAGTAGGGGAAGGTTCAAGCACTCGCCACAAAAAGTTGACAAAGGTACAAGTTCAGGTGTGGCTTGCAGTTTCTACGTCATCACGGGTGTGGCTTGCAGTTTCTACGTCATCACGCCTCTCCATACGGAGACACGGAGCATAGCAGACAGGAGAAGCCTCGAGGAGACACCGCGCTCCCAGCATAACATCCAATCGCGCATTTGATCAGCAAATCTGTAAGTGCATTACTTTGTGGCTATTAAAAATCCTTTTACAGTATTACACTATGGTTCCTTTTTTCGTTCATATCTCTTGGAGATAATTAGATACCATCCTCCGCTACTTAAATCATCCACAGCAGGTCTAGAGGGAGACCATAAATCCCTGTGCTTGAAGAGATCACCGTAATAGTGGTCATATAGTTGCGGTAAGGAGACTACATTACCATTCTTGGGTGCCTTTCTGGTGGATGAAGACTCTTCTGTCATCAGTGTTTCTCTTTACACACCATTATGGACACACTCTCTAAGGACTGACTTCTGTCCGAATTTCAGTACCTCCCTTGTGATTCACCTTTCAGTATTTTATTGTTGTGGGACTCTATTCACAGATTTTCCCAGCTTACTAATTTTGGTTGTTATTCACTTGTTTGTTTCACAGGTTAGATGCATCTATAGGGTTCAGACCTTGTATAATATATTTTATGCATCTTGATTGTTAATTATTAATAGTTAATTTTTATCATCATGTTTTTTACTCAGTTATATACACGTGAATTTATCAATTTTCACTTGTAGAGCTGTACCTATTTTTATTATCTGTTTTCTGAATTTTGGTATCCAATTTTTGGTTCTGGCGGCTTATATCCCACTTGCATTGTGTGGTTTTTCACCTTCACAGGTTTTTATATACAATTCTATCCAGCGCAGTGTTTTTTCCTTTTTTGTTTTTTTTTAAGCATTGTAGTAATGCAATGTCCACACAGATGTAAAACCTCAAACAGTTAGGCTTTATTTTTCTTATGCAGTAAACTTTGAGAAGTAGAAGGTATAGAAGAGTAGGGGAAGGTTCAGGCACTCGCCACAAAAAGTTGACAAAGGTCAAGGTATTGGTCACCCGGATAGTCCCCTCTCACATGGCCTAGAAGCCGGGATGACACATGAATCAGCAAGAGGGCCATCTCTGCCACAGACTGCCCAAGGTGAACAAGGTCTCCGCCACAGACCTGTTTAAATGTACAAAGTCTCTGCCACAGACCTGTTTGAAGTTGAGCAATGGATAGTCCAGGAATCCTCTGCCACAGGATTTCATAGTCCCAAACTTCCAGCCTTACAGTTAAAGAGCCTTTAAGCCAATTCGGCGAACTGCAGGGCTTGTAGCCTTAGGCTTGTAGCCTAATGGATCCCTCCTTAATAAAGTTGCCAGGCCTCACCCGAGACAGCAGCATTTTGCCGGTCTCCTCTGGGGCAGGTCCTCCCCTGGTCTCCTTCATTTAGGCTCCTTTCACACTGACACATTTTTCAGACGGTTTAGCGCTAATAATAGCGCTGCTATACCGCCTGAAAAAATCGTGCCCTGCAGTCTTCAGTGTGAAAGCCCAAAGGCTTTCACACTGAAGCGGTGCACTAGCAGGACCTCTCCAAAAGTCCTGCTAGCCGCATCTTTACAGCGGTGAAGGAGCGGTGTGTTCACCGCTCCTTTACCGCTGCTGCCCATTGAAAGCAATGGGAGACCGCGGTAGTACCGCCCGCAATGTGCCTCTGTACAGGGCGGTATTAACCCCTTTTTCGGCCGCTAGCAGGGGTTAAATTCACCCCGCTAGCGGCCACATACCGCGGTAAAAACCAAGGTATAGCGGCGCTAAAAATAGCGCCGCTATACCCACAGCGCACCTCCCGCCCCAGTGTGAAAGGGGCCTAAGATGGTTCCTCTCCATTTTGAATGGACAGCTTGGAATCCCTTCTCTGGATATAGGCCCCAGCCAGACTAGCCGGGCCCGTGTTCCAACAAGTGCCTGAGGTGATAACGCCACCTACAGGCAAAAAGGGAAATCACTACCAGGCAAACCATAACTGAGACAGAGGCGAAATTAAATGTAATTATCAACCATCTGAGCCCATCTACTGGCTCAGACATCCCTCTAAATTTAAATAGCGTCCCAACCTTATGGGATGGGCGCTACACACACACACTGTACAGCTTGTTCTTTGAAGGAAGTGATAATGCCTGTTATACAAGGTAGAGAAGCACTTGTTAAATAGAATCTTGTATCTTGTCAAGTGTTTCAGTATGTTTTTATAAGCAAAGCAGAAATTTTCCCTGTACAGAAACAACAGAGGTCTCAAGAAACCAGCTATCGAAAAAGTCAAGACGGTGTGAAAACCCAGCCACACTATTCCCGGAACGCTCGGCGTACTTAATTTTTTATTTTATTTTTTTCGGTCGAACATTTGACCAACCATCAGCTTGTACTAATTACAAGCCATCAATACACGCTGCCAAGAGCTGACTGATCAAATAACCACGTTCAATCAAACTCTTCCCGGCTTCCAGCCACGAAGAGGTTAAATGACTTTAATTTTCTTGGTCAAACAGCCCAAATCTGTCCGATTTCAGTCTTGCAGCTTGAGGTTGACAGCTCTGTATAATAGTGACTTACAGATAAATGAGGGAGATTTGAAGGTTAGTTGAATTTTTTTTTTCAAGATTCAGGGGAACGTGCGCTGTACGGGGAACGCTTCTGCCATCTAGAGTTCCAGCGTATTATGGCAGTGAATGTTTTTGCTTTGTAGCAGCTTGAAAGGCCACAGTTTTGATAAATGTTGAAAAATCTTCTTTTTTTTTTTCTTTACAAATAAAAAGTAAATAAGAGTGGATTCTACCTTGTTTCAGTGTTCATTCACATTGACGCATGAGAAATCACCAAGCAGTTTTAAAAGGATCCCCTTGAATTGACTGGAATGGGACCTACAGATGGTGGCATCCAAAAACACAATACAGTAGACCTGTAACTTAAGGGGGTTGTAAACCCTCACATATATCCAGTGAAGTGACTGGTCTCAGGTGATATTCAGAGATTAAACAAATCCTCCTACATACATTGTACATGTTTATCAACCTTCTCTTCTCTACATCTGTTCAAAGTGCAGAATTTTTACAGCTTGTCTGAGCTTCCAGAAAGCAGGGGACAGGGAGCTAAAGTTGCACCCTGCAGGGATCAGTGAGAGCTAATTGGTGGGAAGGGACACCCCCCTCACACAGCACACAGGAACAGAGCTGATGCTGTCAATCACAGGCTGTGTGCTGGAGCTCCATCCCCTGTCACCTTTTTACCTTTTAGTGTCAGGTAAACCTGTCAGAAGTTACTCATGCAGATAGCAGGGGAATGAGGCAGCACACAGTGTTCTGTATTGAGCACAATGAAGAAGGATATGCTTAGTTCATATTTCATGTCTGAAGCTTACAACCACTTTAAATGCATAACTAGTAAAACAATATGTTGAATTAAAACAATATGTTGAAACAAGCTGTAGCAGGCTTCAGTACTACTAGATGCTTGTTAAGGCCCTTTTCACACTTGCAAGTGTTTGCGATTAAATGCAGGAGATCCGGTGGGGTTTAGTTGTGGGTGGGAAGTGATTGATCACATGTAAAAGCTCATGGAGAGATTACCTGCATATGATTGGCCCTGGATGCCTCTTCACTGCTTGTTTTAACCCTGAAAATGCTGACCCACCACACCGCAAACTGCTGCATTGCCTTGAATGAGTTGCATTTGCAGCCAAATGTGATATGCCATTTTTTTGCTACAGCCACAAAGCATCATGGCCACACCATGTGTACAGCCCTGAGTGGCTACATGCTCCTGTTTAGAGGGGCTGTCAGGAAGTGGTAAATCTGTGGTTCAACAGCCTGCTTTTACTGAACTCTGTGTGCTCCTTGTGAATGAGCCCTTAAAGTGATTGTTATTTATTTTTTATTTAGTCTTTATAAACAGGTTTATACTTACCTGCTCTGTACAATGGTTTTGCACAGAGCAGCCCCAATCTTTCTCTTCTCGGGTCCCCCACCATCACTCCTGGCCCCTCCTCTTCTCAGTGTTCCATCATAGGAAGCCACTTTCTATGTTGGCACACCTGCATTCTTGACCCTATAGATGCAGACAGTGCTGCTCATCCCCGACGCCTACTCTCTCCTCATTGGCTGTGATTGACAATAGTAGGAGCCAGTGGCTCCCACTGCTGTCTCTGAGCAAGTGATGGGGAGAGAGCAGCTCTGAAGCTCTCGGGCACAGCGCTGGATCGAGACCGGGCTTAGGTAAGCATTTTGGGGGGATAAGAACATAAAAAAGTAAAACATTTTTTTTATCTTAATGTTGAGAATGCATTAAGGTGAACAAACTGTTTGCCTTCTCATTCTCAACCACTTTAAAGTTCCATGTTGGGGGGGGGTTCTCAGTGATAGGGTGACAGTGATTGTCAGATAGCAGGTTCATTTCAGAAAGAGCAGTGCTGATTCCAAAGAGCCTGTAGATCACGGTGTGCTGTCTTAGCACATTCTCTGCCATATTATTATTCTAATGGTGGCGGAAACCTTCCCAAAGTCCTGAATTGGAATCCGTCCCAGGTGCTCCCCACGCAGGCCCCAGTAATTGATCACAAGACAAGCATCTCCATCTTCCTCCCATTGCCAAGATGTCATAAAACTCTGTGCAGCAGGACCATTTGGCTAGAGTCAGCAGAGGTGGATAGCAATACGAACGGGTGAAACAAGTCAAATGTGCAAAATATCTCTTAATGACATTTCAGCTGCATTCTGTATCCGGAAATTTGCTGCTCCTTGACTACCGATGTAGTCGCAATATAAGACAAGGAGTCACCTTCTGGAACTACAGCTGTTCATAATTATTCCACACATTGTTTTTATCTCTCCATTAAAACTCAGTCGCTGGAAATTATTAAGGGCTCATTCTCAAGAGCGGCAGCCCTTGAAAAGCGATCTATGGTGGGCTGTTGACAGGCGATGAGGAGGTGATATTTCCTACCCTCAAGGTTTGTTTCAGTCCTATAAAGGCTCCAACCATGTGCAATGCGCTGCAACCCCATACACATGAATAGTTAGCATTCAGCAGCCGAATGTGACCATGACAAGCAGTCAATGTGACTTTGCCACAGCATGTGTACAGCCCTGAGTGGCTGCATGTCTTTCTTTAGGTGGGTGGTGGTAAAACCGTGGCTCAACAGCATGCTTTAACCTCTGTCCTGACCACCTGTGTTAATGAGCCCAAAGACTTTGGTCGATACTTTTTTTTTAATAATCTGTCTTGCGGTAATGTAAGAAAGTGATTGTAGCCATATTAGTGCTCTTGTAACAACACAGTTAGAGAGTACCTATAGGTTAGCCTGGAATAAGGCTTACCTATAGGCAGTGTTAATTTTGGCAGCAAATTTCCATTTAGTTTTAGTCCTAGTCTTAGGACTAAAATGGCATGTTAGTTTTAGTCCCATTTTAGTTATCTGCAATTGTTTTAATTTTAGTAAAGGTGGGAGGGGGCAGCAGATACCTGTCTAATACAGGTATTTGCTCCCACTTCCGGCAAAAGATTGCCGCAGATTCCGCGGTGATCTACCCAATATCTGGCCCCTCCTCCGCCTCCCCCCCTCGATGTCTTCTGGGAGACACACAGGTCCCAGAAGACAGCAGGGACCAGTGAGGATGCGCAGCGCGACTCGCGCATGCTCAGTAGGGAACCAGGCTGTGAAGCCGCAAGGCTTCACTTCCTGATTATCTTACTGAAGATGTCGTCGCCTGCACCCGGTAGCCGAGGGACAGACCGGCTTCAGGTAAGGACATCACAGGCGTCCTGGACAGGTAAGTGTCCTAATAATAAAAGTCAGCAGCTGCAGTATTTGCTGACTTTTTTTACGTAACTGTGTGGTAGTGCAACAAATGGCAGAACTTGCAACAGATTTATGTCTATATCGGTAAGTTGTATTTAAATCTGAAACAACTTTTGCAAGCATCTCTTCTGCAAAGTGGCAGAGTTTTACAGGCTGAAAAGCTTTTTAGAGAAATTGGGGAAGTAATGGAAATATCAGTTCCAGAATTCCAAATTTTGTCGCAGAATTGTCTAAAAGATGTGACACAATAATTACACGTGACGCAATCATCAATTTACTCTAACATGAAGAGGTCTTATATACCATTACTTTCCTTATCTCCAACACGATGGTATTTCTTTATGAATTGCTAACAAAAACAGCACCATAAAGTAAGTGTCCCAAGTAAGATCTACCTGAAAGCATCGGTACCGACAGTGAAAATATCAAAAGGATTTCACTACTACAACCACACTGGCAGAAATGCGTTGCAAATGCGATATTGAATCACACTCAATGTCTTACTTTCAGAAAACTTCCCACATAATTTCATGGCTTATTTCGATACTGTATATATCTGATTCTACCCTTATAAGATTTAAGCATTTAAATTACTCAAATAAAAAATTCCTTAATGGTTTTTATTATACAATTTTGTGTTCTTTTTATTGCACTGTTACTTAATAGAATAGAACAAACACACACTTCCTTTATAAGGGCTTGTCTACACATGTGGTTGGGGGGCAAATGCAGCAGCCGGCACAGGAACTAAACCCCCTATTGCATTCAGCTCATTCAACTCACTGCATATGCACGGTTGTGGCGCAGTATTGCAGCATTTAGGGGGTTAAAACAGACGGTGAGGGGGCAATATATCACTTCCTCACCGCCTGTCAAATGCCTCTGAAAAGTGATCCAAATGTCTAAACTTAGCCCAGTATTTACCTTAATCCATGGCCTTATGGTCTTTCTCCCCACCGGTTCGGTTATGATGCCTGGTCCCTCAAAGCTATACAGTGCAGAACCACCAGCCATGTTCCATCCTGGTAACATGGCCACTGGTCCTGCATTTTATATGATGGCGTAGGAGGCCCCTTCCAGTACTGAAAAGCAGGGTACTAGTAAGGTGAGTATTTCATTGTATTAGATTATACCCCAAAAAAATGAGTAATATAATATTCATCAGCCAAGGGGGATCAATATATGTAAATGTGTCATGATAGACAACCTTCTAAAAATTCTGTTCACATTTTGGCTGTTATCCTTTCCCCAGGTTTCAATAGTTTCTAAGTCACTAAGCTGTTCACATTTTGGCTGATATCCTGATCACCAGGCTTCAATAGTTTCAAGTCACTAAGCCAAAGTACAGGACATGTGTGCAGATCAGCCAAGAAAATGGAACAAACCCGAAAGCCTCGTACACACGGCCGAGAATCTCGTCAGGAAAAAACACGTTGTTTTTCCTGACGAGATTCTTGACAAGAATCTTGTCCTGGCCGAGTGTACACACGCTCGATTCAAAAGAACCGCCATTCTTTTGAATAGAACGACGCGGTGATGTCATCGACTACGACGAGCGTGCGCTCGTCACATTCAATGCCGCCGCCGCCATTTTGCTACACTGTACCTATGCCTAGGAAGCTACCGCACATGCGTCAAAGTCATTTCGAGCATGCGCGGGTTTTCACGGCGACAGGTAAGCGTACACACACTCGGGTTTCTCGTCGGGAAACAGGCCGACGAGAATCTTGACGAGAAAATAGAGAGCTGGTTCTCTATTTTTCTCGTCGAGATTCTGGCCAGTTTTCTTGACGAGAAACCTGAAAGCCTCGTACACACGGCCGGTTTTCTCGGCAAGAAAGCTCTCCCGGCAGTTTTCTTGTCGTTTCTTGACGAGAAAACCGGACGTGTGTACGAGGCTTTATCCTCATTCTTGTAGTAGGTGAATGACTCAAAAAAAAAAAAAAAAAGTAATTGGATCGGTATGGCTGCCAGGAAGGAAGTATTTTCAGAAAGAGTGGTCAGCAATAGCATTTTTTTTTTTTTTTACACACGTGATTGCTGGTGTGTTTTTTTTAAAATGTCAATCAAAATCAGCTGTTAGCCAAAATACAGCAATGTTTTCAGAAGGCAAAATGAAACAGAAACTCTTGTTGGTCACTCATAAACAGATTCATTTGATATTTGCATGGCGTGTAGAAAGTATACCAACTATTTATGGTGCACACATGTGAATGCTCACCTAGGGAGAAGTAGCATAATGTCTGCAATTCTTCAGTGTTTGTCTTACTGTCACAGGTCATCCACTGGAATTCTCCGAAAAAGCTTCGGGTAAAAAACAAGCATGTAGAGTTCTTCCGCAACCTCTACCTGACCTTCCTGGAGTATGATGGGAACCTCCTGCGGAGGGAGCTGTTCGGCTGTCCCAGTGAAACTGACGTCAACAGCGAAAATGTAAGTAGAACTTCAATCTGAAAGTCAGATGTGTAACTATAAATCATGGGGTACATAGCAAAATTTTACTGCCCCCGCTTTCCTAGCACCTGTCAACTGTCTTAATATATGTCAGTGATTTTTTTATTTATTTAATGGAATTCAAGGCTAAACCTAACTAATCTTAAAGTGGTTGTAAACCCTCACATATACCCAGTGAAGTGAATAGCCTCAGATGATACACAGAGATAAAACAAATCCTCCCACATAGGTTTACTTGTTTATCTGCAGTCTTCTCTTCCCCACACCCCTTCAAAAGGGCAGAAAAGTGTTATAATTCTTCTCCATCTGTCAGGAGCACAGAGGAGGGGGTGGAGAGGCTGCAGTTACAGTGCGTGAGAGCTGATAGGAGGAAAGTAACACACCTCCCTCCACACAGCAGAAGAACTGTGTTGTGAATCGACAAGCTGCGTGCTGAGCTCCCTCCCCGACACAAATTTTATCTCCTGTGTCTGTAAAACTTCTTAGAAGTGACTCATGCTGATACAAGAGGAACTAAGCATCAGAGAGAAATTGCACTTAGAGCTTTGCAGAGAGTAAGTAATTAAACACAGACTAAGTAAACACTGCAGATACACTGTATGTGCTTTGCTCAGATTACATCACTGAGGTTTACAACCACTTTAAAATTGTTCCCTCCCACCTCTTAACACCTATGCTGGCTAATCTGTGTAAAAAGATGAATATATTTACCTATTTTCAGCCTGCTCTGGTCCATGTACGTGATCTCACTCCCCTGTGTCAGCCAGCATCGCTGCAGGGGAGAGGAGGAAGTGCCAACAGTGGATGGGCCACAAGAGCCTATGGGTGACATCACCGCTCCCAGGCATTACCAGTTGTTGTTGAGCACTCTCTTCACCACCTGCTGCTGGCTGACACTGGGGAATTCACATGACTGGTTAGTCAGCATAGGTATCGAGGGAAAGAGGGGAGGGAGCATTTTTAGGATTAAACTTTCTCAGAAATTTTACTTTTTTATTTTATTTTTATTCTTTATTTAAAGTTTTTAATTAGGTCAGAGCAGAGAGTCCAAAGTCATCAACAAATTGCAAACACATAGATCTCAAGGAAGCCAGGTATATGTACAAACATTTGAGTAGGCAATACATCACAAGTACCCTATAAAAAATACCAATCTTGCCTTTCCTTGACAATCAGCGGGAACAGGTCAGTGGGCGATCAGATTCCCGTAGGAATGGGGGTGTAAAATTATCCGATGGCTGGATCAGGAGTTTAAATGCGGCTGAGACTGTGTGAGAAGGTGGTCCTGAATCCAAGCAGAGACGCTCAAAGGCTTATTCCAAATTTAAGGAAATATCTCTCCTGGAGACTGAAAGCAGATAGTGACGCAATTGTTGGAGGTGCTATTGATCTAGAGGAGAGTTAAACATCTATTGGGGGGTTCAGGCAAGTTTCTGGCCAGAATCATAAAAAAAAAAAAAAAAATCTCCAATCCTGTAGATAACGGATGACAGACGTTGCTGGAAGTTTCTGTCTGATATCCCTGGTGGGAGTTCCGGATTTCCCAACACGAGGACGTGAAATGTCAGAGAGGAGATTGGTTGACCCACTGGCCATTGTGAGAGCTTCGGAGGTTTGAGCTTATAAAAGAATGAATGATGCGCTAAACAAAAATCTTATATGGGTTATCTACAATCCAACTGTAGAAAACACAAATCCGTGATAAGTACCGTATATACTCGAGTATAAGCCGAGGCACCTAATTTTACCACAAAAAACTGGGAAAACGTATTGACTCGAGTATAAACCTAGGGTGTCCATCTGCATGCTTCACTGTGCCTCACGTTGCCTTACTGTGTTCATGTGCATGCCTCACTGTGTCCATGCCTCACTGTGCCCATGACTAGACTGACGTTTAACATGGGAGTTTAAGGAAGGGGTGCTCGGGTTTGAAAAATCGGTGCTCCCCGGCCGTAGGTCCCCCAGACAAAAAAACTTTGTACACTTATAGAGGATAAATGGGGCTACATGTGTGCCAAGTTTCGGGTCCAGGGAACCTACGACCGGCCGATACCGGGTCCCCAAATTCACCAGAGAAATTACCGTTTAACATGGGAAACAAACTTTGCAAACTTCTAGAGAAAGAGTGAGGCTACATGTGTGCCAAGTTTGAGGTCCAGAGGACCTATGGTCGGTCGGTACCGGGTCCCCAAATTCCGGGAGATCAGGCGCAAAAAGGTGACTCGAGTATAAGCCGAGGGGGGCATTTTCAGAACAAAAAAATGTGCTGAAAAACTTGGCTTATACTCGAGTATATACGGTAGTTGAATCCAAAAAAAACTCCACCGTCACCACAGGCAATATACAATCCACCCCACGATCAGATCAATCCTCAATCAGTGCAGACTGGAGCGGAGTGCGGGGTCCGTGCAGGGTGTGTGCCAGGCTTCGAGAACGACTGATCTGATCGTGGGGTGGATGGAGTCTGGTTTGCATATTCAGCTAATGCCCTATTTGATCTGAGGACACATCTCCAGCTGATGACCCCTGCAAAGATTATTACATCAAGCCTGTTTGACCCTTCATAATAAAGGGTCCAGGTTCTATGGTAAGAGTCTATTTTGCCTGTGGTGACGGTGCACGCACAAAGTGGAGTTTTTTATTTTATTTACCTGCATTATCACGGATCTGTGATTTCTACAGTTGGACTTTATATCACATTATAAGCAATTTTGTTTAACGCATCACTTTTTTTGTATAAAGAGCGGCAATCCATTCACACATGTTATTTCCAATTCAAATATGGGCTAGCTTCGCCCGCAGAAAGTGCCAGTCCACTCGATCAAATGCCTTCTTGGCATTTGGGGGAGAGAATGCAAAAAGGAATTCTATGGGAGTGTGCCAAGTGTAGTATGTTGAGGGCTCTTGTGGTGTTATCTTTGGCCTCCCTCGGTGGCACGAAATTCACTTGATCGGAGTGGATGATGAATTGGATAAGAGGCATGAGGTGAAATGTCAAGATCTTTGTAAAGATTGTAAGGTCTGTATTCAGAAGCGATACCAGCACATAATTAAAGGTCTTTGCCGTCCCTGGGGATGACAAAAATATGTGCCCATAGGGAGTCTAGAAGGGATTAGCCATGTAGTAGCAAGTTGTAGGTATCGACAATCCTTTGGGCCTGGAGAGGGGCAAAGCCCTGGTAGTAGCTGCTAGTGAACCCATCAGGTTCAGGTGCCTTATGAGGCTTCAGTGACCTGACTGCCTCCAGGAACTTGTCAACCATTAATGGGTTTTTGAGAGATTCCGCCATGTCTGCAGTGACAGACAGTATCTGTATTCGCTGCATCTTTAAATTCAAGGAGGCAGGGCCTGAAGGACCCTGCAAGTTATACAGTTTAGAGTAGTATTCTTGGAACACAGGGGCTATGGCCCGATTAAGGTATGACAACATTTGCCCTTTCCCTCATCTACGTACAGAATATAAGTTTTGAGGGTTAATTCCCTCGGAGTGGGCCAGGAGTCTACCTGGTTTGTTTCCAAATTCGTAGTATGCTTGTGAAAGCATGGTAAGAAGGATTTTAGTGTCGTAATGAATTTACATACATTTCACAGTGGCCCTGGACTGTGACAAGGGTTTCTAGTGAACTAGTTCAAGATGCGCAGTCACTTCTTGCTGTGCCTGCAATTGGGCATTTCTGCCTTTCTAGTTCTGTGGCCTTCCGGATAAGGTGTCCCATCATAATATATTTGTGGCTTTCCCACTGAATAAGTGCAGTGGAATCTGGGGTATCATTATCTGAAAAGCAATGGGAAAGCAAGGTAGAAATTTCTGAACGCATCGGCCCCTCTTGTACTAGAGTCATTTACCTTCTAGTACCATGCTTTCGGGGCGGAATTGCTCATGGTAACTGGTGTGTGATGGGAAATCGTTTGGGTACCGATTGCAGTGTTGTGTATGTCCAGGAAGCAGGGATTGAGGGACCAGTAAGTAGTCAGTTCTGGAGTATAAATTATGTGGGGCAGAATATGACATGTAATCACGGTCGTCTGGGTTATATATACACCAGACATTCACCAGGCATTGGCATAGTAAAGCATTTTTGATGTGTGGGAGATACAGGTATAAAAGGTTGGTTTAGGATCTGGAGTCATCCAACAATAGATCTAAATGCTTCTGCGCACAATTACCTTATTCCAGCTTCTAATTTCTTCTATATCTGGCTTGTTCAGCTATCTAATAAGGATTTAGCTGAGAAGACAATCTGGGATTTGCAACTGCAAAAGGCCAACAAGGTTAACAGGGAAATTAGGGAATAATGGGTAGTAGGTAATGGTTAAAACTTAGGTCAAGAAGGGGTGTATTTTTATGATACAAGAGCCTGAAAAAAATCTGGACTTAATAGGTTATGCTTTTGGCGCTTTCCTCCATGCACACTCAGCAATAAAAACCTGATAGGGGTTCTAACCCTCATGCCGCGTACACACGACCGTTTTTAATGACGAGAAAAATAGAATTTTTTAAAATGGTCATTAAAAATGATCGTGTGTGGGCTTTCCAGCATTTTTCCAGACGAGAAAAATTGGAACATGCTCTAATTTTTCACGTCGTTTTTTACATCGTCGTTTTTTTCGTCATGAAAAGCGGGCGTGTGTGGGCTTTAACGACGTGAAAAAAAATGCGCATGCTCAGAATCAAGTTATAAACGGGAGCGCTCGTTCTAGTAAAACTAGTGTTCGTAATGGAGATAGCACATTCGTCACGCTGTAACGGACTGAAAAGCACGAGACTGAAAAGCGCGAATCGTCGCTCAACAAACTTTACTAACATGAAGGGTGGCGCCATACGAATGGAACTTTCCCTTTATAGTGCCGTCGTACGTGTTGGACGTCACCGCGCTTTACTCAAACATTTTTTTCCACGATAGTGTGTAGGCAAGGCAGGCTTGAGAGGAAACACGAAAAATCACGTCGAGAAAAATACTGTTTTTTTCAATGACATTAAAAATGGTCGTGTGTACACGGCCTTACACATTTTAACTAAAACTAAACAAAACGTTTTGCCCTAATATACACTTCAAATCGCAACTTGGCATTGTTACAGGCCATTTATTGGCTATGCCACTGCCAGTGTTATTCTGAAGGTGAGAATGCCCGAGTATCCATCTTAATGATATTCTTGTGCTGTAGCAATTTAATTAAGCAGCACTTGTAGCTGATCACATTTGTCTCTCAGGTTGCCCCGAACATGCTGTGAATTTCCTGTCACTGACCAGCCCCACAGAGGCTATCAGACAAATCTCTGCCTTAGCACCTTCTGACCAGCTGCAACGTCTGAAATTTTATTACACAAAGATGAAGCCGAGCCTGCACAATGCCATCTGCTCGCCGTATCCCCCTCCCCGGCGTCTCAGCAACATGGCAAGAATGCATATTCATGACAGGGTGATTTTATACTCTGCTTCCTGTCACTGTGCGCAGCAGACGGGGCACCGGGCACAACACACAGCTGATCAAAAACTATTCATCCTAAATTAATCTGTCCATGAACTGGGACACATTTGCCAATGTTGTTAAAAAACTGCTAAAGTAATTGCTTGTAATCAACCTGTACAGTATATTAACTTCCGATAATCCCCTCTACACCTGCAATAGGGCCAAGAGATGCTGACAGCCCTAACATTTTTCAGGTACTGGGAGCTGGAAAGGGGAAATGACTAGGCAGCACAGAAGAAGAGTACCGTATATACTCGAGTATAACCCGACCCGAATATAAGCAGAGGGACCTAATTTTACCACAAAAAAATTGGAAAACTTATTGACTCGAGTATAAGCCTTGGGTGTCCATCTGCATGCCTCACTGTGCCTCACTTTGCCTCACTGTGTCCATGTCCATGCCTCACTGTGCCTCACTGTGTCCATGCCTCACTGTGCCTTACTGTGCCCATGTGAATGCCTCACTGTGCCTTACTGTGTCCATGCCTCACTGTGTCCATGTGCATGCCTCACTGTGTCCATGCCTCACTGTGTCCATGCCTCACTGTGTCCATGCCTCACTGTGCCTTACTGTGCCCATGCCTCACTGTGCCCATGCCTCACTGTGCCTCACTGTGTCCATGCCTCACTGTGCCTTACTGTGCCCATGCCTCACTGTGTCCATGTGAATGCCTCACTGTGCCTTACTGTGTCCATGCCTCACTGTGTCCATGTGCATGCCTCACTGTGCCTCACTGTGTCCATGCCTCACTGTGTCCATGCCTCACTGTGTCCATGCCTCACTGTGCCTTACTGTGCCCATGCCTCACTGTGCCCATGCCTCACTGTGCCCATGCCTCACTGTGTCCATACCTCACTGTGTCCATACCTCACTGTGTCCATGCCTCACTGTGCCTTACTGTGCCCATGCCTCACTGTGCCCATGACTCACTGTGTCCATGCCTCACTGTGCCTTACTGTGCCCATGCCTCACTGTGTCCATGCCTCACTGTGTCCATGCCTCACTGTGCCTTACTGTGTGCATGCCTCACTGTGTCCATGCCTCACTGTGTCCATGCCTCACTGTGCCCATGACTCACTGTGTCCATGCCTCACTGTGCCCATGACTCACTGTGTCCATGCCTCACTGTGTCCATGCCTCACTGTGCCCATGACTCACTGTGTCCATGCCTCACTGTGTAGATTAAAGTAGATTATTTGACACAAGGATCAGAGCTTGTAGAAAATCATCAAAAATAGAAAAATTGTGTACATGTCAAAAAGAAAAGAAAATCTCAATTTTTTAGGAAAATTTCCTTTTCAAACTCTATACATTTTAAAATAATAGATTACCTGTCAGTAAGGATTGCAAGCAAGATTTTCTTCAACATTAATGGCTAATTAAATTGGCAAAACCTATTCACAAAATCTTTTACCCTGAATTGTTTCCACTTTAGGTAAAACGTTGTCAGACTGAGTAGACATTTTCCAGAGCAGCAATTTAAAGTAAAAATAACTAAAATTATACCTAAAGCCAAAACCTTTTTTTGATGGAATGGGGAAATCTCAGAACCTCTGTCAGGCTTTCATTGATGGAACATGTATAACTGAGGTGGTGGATTCATCTTATCAGTAGTTCATGGTTAAAGTGTTACTAAACCCACAACAGTAAAATCAGTCTGTATATGCAGTAAAGCATGCTTGTTATACTCACTGTGGAACCTAAGGGGTTAATCCTCTGCATTGTGTAAAAAGGCTATTTGAGCCTGTCTCCTCTGATCCTCCCCTTCTTCTAGAGTCCGCAATTCATCCTCTGATAGTACAGAGGCTAGGATACAAGCTGCACAGTTTGATGTGTATTGCTAGAGAGATTTTTATTTTCTTGGGAGAGTGGACATGATCAGCACAGGGCCAATCAGCACTATCCAGACAGAGGGTCAGGGGTCCTGCAGCCTCATAGGACAGTCAGAGGAGAATGAAAACTCCTCCTACAAGCTTTAACCAGACACTGATAGAGGTCACAAGACTGTTATATACTGCTGATGAGAAAAGGTATTTAGCAGTTTATATTTACTAAAATAATTGCATTTCCATGTTCTGTGTACTGTGGAAAACCAAATATAGTGAATGCAGGGCCCTGTGTTTAGTAACACTTTAAAGAAAGTCCATGAGGTGCAATGGCTGCGGTGAGGCAGCTTTCACAAAAACAGGATGCCTTTTATATAGGAGGCCCAGAGTTTAAGGATCCACTTTTAAATAAATAGTCTAATGAAAGTGCCAGACCAAATAAATGAGAGTCCAAATCTTTTAATTCTGTGAATTTTAATATGTATTAAAATATAGAAACTTATAGAATATTTTCTATAATACTAATAATTTCACAAAAAAATTTGTTTCTGTTTTTTAGACCTGAAAAAGGGGGAGATTTTTGAGCCCTGAAAACAGATCGGTTGTAAATGATACAAATAGAAAAAAATATGATGGTTTTAGGAATAAACACTCCTAATGCATTTTATTGCTAAAAACCATTGTTTTTTTTTTCTATTTTTAAAATCTGTTATAGCCAAGTAGTTTTCATTAGAGTCTATGGATAACGGAAAATTTAATTCAAATACTTACCATAATTTTCCTTTCCTGACGAGCTTCATGTCAGCACAGCTGGGTGAGGCCCCGCCCACCCCTTCACTCGCCTCAGCCTCAGCGTTTCGTAACTATTACTACTTAACTGGGCGGGTTCTGTGCTGACATGGAGCTCGTCGGGAAAGGAAAATTACGGTAAGTATTTGAATTCAATTTTGCGTTTTCCTGACGGCTCCATGTCAGCACAGCTGGGAATTAACTAGCCAAAACAGGGGAGGGATAATGCTACACACTCCAATTCTGACTAAAACAGTAACAGAAACCATGATGCCTCTGACAAACTCAACTGTCATGAATATGAATATTTTTGGTGTCCACATAGTTGTATTGCAGATAGTTTGAGACACCCGGGCTGCTGTCACTCTCAAGGTCCGGACCCTTGTAGTGAGAGTGCCGTGATTCTCCTGGCACAGCCAGCTACAACCTGCAGGCCAAGGAGATGAGGTTATCAACCAAGAGATAATAATCTTGCTGGAAGCCGTAAAATCATTATGTGTTCCACCTGAAAATGACAAACAGATGTACAGACCTCCTGATGGCAGGAGTCGCCTTGATGAAATATTTTAGAGCTTAGCCCACATCCGATGTGCTAACTTCTTGAGTACTCCCCAAAGGGAACGTAGGAGAAAAATCTCTTGTGTGATATGAACTCTGAAAGTCAGTTCAGGCACAAATTCGAGCATTGGCATGAGCACCATCCTGTCTGGGAAGTACGCGAGTATGGGTTCTTTAAACCCAAGGACACCAATGCTGATGTAATTGCCACCAGTAAATCAGTTTCAGTGAAAAAGTACCACAGGGCGATTGAAGGCATCCGATGAAATAACATCCATCAGCATTGGTATATCTCATCCTGGAAACAAGTTGAGGTTTCAACCAAATTGCATCTTGAAAAACTGTATAATTAAGCGTTGGAAGCTTGCTGAATGACGGTGAAGACAGAGATAGCCAAAATGCATGCCTATAGCATGCTTGCGCATAGAACTAAGCCACGCCTGTAGGCATTCGGAGCAGGCTTCTGAAGGCTTCTGAAGAGTCCAGCGTAAAATCTTGATCAGCGAATATACTGGGCATATATGCTCTGTTCCACTATAGGCATGCTTAGCGCTGTCCTTTCTTGTTACGTAGAACTTGTCAAATCTTCACAGAGCATTCGACATCCATTAGGCTCTGCCTCTCCCGACCCAGGCCATCAGCCTGAGCCTGTCGGATGCTGGATGAATGGAACTGGAGAAGATTTGATCTACCAGGCAGAGGGTGTCACTCCTTGACACTCATCAGGATGAGTAGCGGGTACCAAAACTGTCACCTTCCCTCGCCCCAGTCTTAGCTGGAAGCTGAGAATCAGAGGGAGCAGCTGAAAAAGGCATAAGCCGTCTTGGCGATCCATTCTGCGGTCAGCACCTCCACTCCGAGAGCTTGTGGATCCTGGGCCCTGGAATGGAACTTCACTTAGTGCCAACTGGGAATGTAAGCGGTCTACCTCTGGCAGACAAAACACCAAGCTCTGTTAGTTCTCAAAAGACTCACAGTAGTCTGGATCATGCATTGTCGTCCAGACTTGACCTATTTGTCTGAAGATTCTTCCGACCAGGCACATAGGTCACAGATCGTTAGGAGGATTGACTTGGGTGAATTCTAGAATTAGAGAAAACTTCAGAAGTGTTAGACTGAGCCTTGTTTCCAGATGTAGGCCACAGTCGTTGTGCTGTCCAACTTTCCCAGGACAGGCTTACTCTGGATGAGGTGACTGAAGGCTAAGAGCCTGAAAAGGCTGCCCTCAACTCCAAGACGGAGTCTTGGATCCTTGACAAAAGACCATTGGTCCTGAGCTCATTGTTCCTGAAGTAGGGCTCCCCTACATTGGCTGGTATCTGACTGCACCACCAGGTCGTCTGAGCTGCTGGGGCGAGGCAATTTCTATGGCTCAATCTGAGACGTGAAGGATGACAGATCTCCCAATATGGACCAAAACGCTTTCCTTAGGGGACGACGTGTCCATCCCCAAGCCATCCCTATTTTCACAGAGGAACCACATAGTGCCCCTAGGGCATGTATGGGTGGCACAATCCCAAAATAACAGAGAGCATCCTGACATGAAAGTTTTTATTGACTTCTTGGTCTATGCATTGGCTTCCTTGTCTTTCCTGGACTCCCATCCAGAAAAGCGCAGGAGCTACACTCTCTGGCGTGAGCATGAGCGTGGAAAGTGACTCTTGAGTTTTCATTCTTCTTTAACTCAGTAGACCTTCATCTTGAGGCAGGAAGCCAAACTGGCCACTATTAAATTTAGGCTTGCCCTTCTGCGATTAAGAAAAAAATGCAGTGATAGCGTTTGTCCTTGAGGGTCACACCTTCTGATGGTAAGGTCATGTAAATGGCCAATCCCACAAGGAACGCATACTGACCAGCGGGGTGATCCCAACCCCTGGACCTCTATTCGTTCAAAAGGGCATAACTTTGACGTCCTGCTGTGACAATATCCTCCCATCTTGACGAACAGGCATTTGATCCATTCCACATCCAGCTGTCTTCTGGAAGTACTTAAAATACTTCCAAAGTTTCACCTCTATACACAGGCATTTGACCAACCTTACCAATCTGGACACAGGTCGTCCTCCTTTTCCTGTTTAAAGAGACTGGAGAGAATGGATTGGCCTGAGCAGGCCCTGAAAGAAGGCTGGACAATGCCAAACAGACGGTCCCCGCACAAGACAAGTCTAGTCATTCCTTTAGAGTGTCTTGACCATCTGCTTAATTGTGACAATTGGTTAGGTGCCGTTGTCATCTTTAGCCTAGGTTGCTTGACCTAGGCAACATCCTTGCAGTCATATTCGTCTGTTTCTCTTTGGAAGGATCTGAAGCGGATTGTTTGCTTGAGAAGGCTTGGAGACTTCACAGGGTGAGTGGAAACACTCTTTAGAGCAGGGATATGCAATTAGCGGACCTCCAGCTGTTGCAAAACTACAAGTTCCATCATGCCTTTGCCTCTGGGTGTCATGTTTGTGGCTGTCAGATTCTTGCTATGCCTCATGGGAATTGTAGTTCTGCAACAGCTGGAGGTCCGCTAATTGCATATCCCTGCTTTAGAGTGTATTGACCACATGTTGCATGAATGCGACAACCTGTTAGGTGCTGTCATCTTTATCCTTGGTTTCTTGAACAAAGCAGACTGTGTGCAGTCATGTTCATCCGGAAGTTTGGAAAATGGGCTGCTTCATCTGGTATGGACAGGCAGCTTCTCATTGTCAGAGCAGATAACCCTTTCACAGGGTGAGCCGAAAACACCCCTTTAGAGTGTATTGGCAATTTGTTTATTGGGTGTGACACCTTTTAGGTGTCACCCTCCTCCCTGGCTGTTTAAGCCAGTGGGATACATACTGTCATGCCCATCCGTGTATTCCTCTTATAGAGCTTGAGGAGGGATGTTTGCTTGGGAAAGCTATGAGACTGCTCCTTCATGTTCATCCATGTCTTCTTATTGAAGGGCCTGAAGCATGTTCATTCTGAGATTGGTAAACACAGGGCTTGCGCACCATTCAGCAAACCAACCCATAGCCCCTGATCACACTGGTGTATTTTTGACATGCGACCCGACAAATCAAATCGCATGAAAAATAGGCGGCAATCGCACTGCCCTAAACGGTGCAACGCTGCATCAGCGGCGCCGCACCAACTTCAAAAAGGCAGTTTTGTACTACCTTTGTGATTTCGGGTTGCGACCTATATTGACATCCGCACAGAGACTTGCACAGATGTCTCTGAAAATCGCGACTGGAATCGACACTGACCAGCGGGAGACAAAGCTGAATAGCACAGCCTCATTCCCGCAATCCAGTGCGACCCTGGAGAAGGGAAAAAAATGGTTATATGCAGTAAATAGCTTGTTTAGTAACAAACCCTGAGGGGTTAACCACAGCTAGAGGGAGGCAGAAGCTTCCATCTACAGCCCTGTTAACCAGGTGGAGGTTAATTTGGCTAGAATCTAATCCTGGAGGAATCAAGTCATGATGAAAAAGTTTGTTTCAGAACAGCAACAAAAAGGTAGGAATTTGTAACCAATTCACAACCATCTGCAGTGTACACAAACCAAGGGAATTGTAGACATCATAAACATGCTTCTCCATACTCTTTTTTTCTTCTTTTTTTTTTGGAGGAAAACCAAAAATCACATAGAAAAATACAAGGATATCCCATATCTCCACAGGTCATGGCTGGATCCAGTAGACATCCCAGGTGGCTCCAACTACCTTCTTTGGAAAATGCTGGTCTTTGGAGGGGGTTTGGCATAATGGCAGGACAGTAAGCAAACATCAGAAGCCACCAACAGATTATACCCATGTCTGAGCAGACAAAGTGGTACTTTGTGTATCTGTTATGCAGAGTACTCCCTGTCCAGTAATGCAGCATACATTGGATACAAAGCACTTAGCTCACCCAACCTCCGTCATCCGACCGTCGACACTGGCACAGCGCTGGTGCGCGTGCATAGGGAAGCACTCTGCCATGACCACTGCCCATCTTGTTTGGACCGTGCGGACCCCAGACATGGCTGTTAGCCATGATAAAGCCGCCCCGAGGACCAGCAGTGGGGCTCCCTGGATTATGGTCATTTAGACGAAACACCAGGAACTTCGTCCAGCTTCATCCACACGTATGGACGGGCCGCCAGCCATTTAGACCAGCTAGGTAGAGGAGCACACCCTGCACGTGGGAGGAAAGGATAAGAACGCTGAGGCTGAGGTGAGTAAAAAAAATTATAGTTAAGTCCTGATCACGTAGGGGTGGGCGGGGCCTCACCCAGCTGTGCTGACATGGAGCCGTCAGGAAAATTTTGTTGTGATATACAGTATATACATTTGAATATGAATTTAACTATTTTAGGATTATTTTTTTTTTGCAAGCATTTCTCTATCTTTTTTATAGCCTTGAACAAGGGGGAGATATTTAAAGTTGAACTCTGGGATAGTTCACAATTCTGACCCTACTCAGTGATTTATGAACTTCTTTATTTTTCCACAGTTTATGGAAAAAGTACCTTTTTATAAATGCGTTTGTTTCCTTTCAGAAAATTAGAGATGTTGCTGGGCATCCAAAGGAGCAATCTGTAGGTCTTAGTGGGCATGAATGTGGTTGGGTGGGTGATCTGGACAGACTAGAAGACTCATGGTTGGTGGGAAAAACTAGGAGTTTCCTAGCCTGTCGATCAAATAACACCATGACAGTGGGCAGTTTAGACATTTGGGTCCTTTTACTACAGTGAGTGGCAACGTAATTATGTTGCCACTTAATTCGAAGAGAACTACATGCACGATATTACAAAACTGGTGACCAGAGGAACAGTATTAGTAGCAACTGCTGGTCTTGCTAAGGGGAAATAAAGGAGATAGAGTCCTTTGAAAAATGAGTGACTTCTCAGTGCCTAAATAGCCATTAATGATAGCAAAAATAAATAGTTTAAAGGTAAGAATTGACTTTTACACTAATGTTATACAATTTCTGCCTGGGGTTCACAATCAACTCAAGCACCCAAAACGCATTGGGGGTTCTTTGTTTTGTTGTTATGAAATTAAATTAATATTACAAGGTTTTGGACTCTTAAGCCACACGGTCGGACTTTTGGCCAACAAACTTCATTTTGAGCAAGTTGGACCAACAATCCGACCGTGTGTACGCTCCATCGGACAAACTTTTTTGCTTTTTTTTTGTTTTCATCGGACAAACGTTCGGTCTGCAAACGGACAAACTTTTGGCCAACAAAAGTCAGATGGAGCAAAGTCCGACCGTGTGTACAGAAAACCATCGGACTTTTGTCCGATGGACAAAACAAATAATGTTAAAATCAACCAACAATAGCAGAAGTTGACCAAAGGGTGGCGTTAAAGAGCAGAAAAGAGCAGAAAAACCATGTGATGTTGGAAAAAGTTTTGGGAAAGTTTGCAGAAAAGTCCGAGCGTGTGTATGCTATGGGTGTTCCGGACCAACTGCCTTCGGACAAAAATCCACGGAAAAGTCCGATGGAAGTCCGACCGTGTGTACGAGGCTTTAGACCCTTGTTCTTGCGCTCTCATTCAATTTTTTATGCTTCACAATCAAACTTGACCGAGGTATTGATCCTTCCACCCTCCATCCAGAACAAAAAAGGTTTTGGCTTTAGATATACTAAAGATAAAAAAAAGCAGAGGTGTAACAATTTCACATATATATATATATATATATAAACAGGTCCCTGTAAGTGGGGGATGAATTTTATGTGTTTCTTTCAGCGTGTGATGAAGACCGATCAAAACATTGCTCAGGGCTGATGCAGTAAAGTTCAGAGAAGTTTAATTGCTGACTTATGCAACATCAAAAAAAAAAGGTCCTCGTCTGAGTGTTCCTCTGTAATTGTACAGAAGTAAAGCGATAGATATTTCTGGGTCCGAACAGCCATTAACGCATGTTATTTTAGTTTTAAGCAGCTCTTTCTCCATGCATAAAACATCAAAGAAGAGAGCTGTTTGGTTGGCCACAAGTTAAGAACTGTGAAGAACTTTGATGACAATTTAAAGCTAAACTCGGAGGAAACGGCTTAAATACACAGTCAAAATACATATATGTGACCTGTTATCCACACCCTGGGAGAAAGGTATACTGCTTAACGCTTGCCGACCAGCCGCTATCATTATACTGAGGCAGATTGGCTTGGCTGCATGAATTGCCGTAGGTGTACGTCGGCCATTTTAAGAGCAATAGCATGCGTGCGCGTGCCAGCCGGCCCCCTGCGATTGCTCCACAGAGAGCCAGAATGGGGATCTGCCAATGTAAACAAACAGATCTCCGTTCTGACAGGGGAGTAGAGAAAGATTGTCTGTTCCTAGTGATCAGGAACAGTGATCTCTCTCGACTCGCTGTCAGTACACTCCGCCCACAGTTAGAAATACCTCCCTAGGGAACAGTTAACCCCTTGATCGCTCCCTAGCATTAACCCCTTCCCTGCCAGTGTAATTTATACAGTAATCAGTGGATATTTGAGCATTGATAGCTGTATAAATGTCACTGTTCCTAAGATTATTTTTATTACAAAAAAACGGCATATATAGCAATATCATATTAATTTCATGTTTTTTTTGGTTTGTTTTTTCAGTTTTTGCAACAATATTTATTTAAACTGTACCTATCACTAAATAAATTTGCTTCATCAACGCACTGGCCTGTCACTGTGACGGATGATTATGCTGGCCAGCCGTGAGGTGCTAGGCTGCTATAGCCAGCTTAGCCATGTTTTTAAACTGTTTTTTTTTTTTTAAGGGAAGCATGGAGGCTGTTACTTTTAACCTTTAGTTGTAAAAATTCTAGTTGCCTGGCTGTTATATATACTTTGTCAGCTGAGAAATATATTTAACAGAAAGTTTTAGTTCCTGGAGCTTTAAAGAAAACCTTATCTAGAGAAAAATAAGTGTTGCAATTGAAGCCCTTCTTCTGAAAAAGCTAGCTGCCTGGTTATTATGCTGACCCACTGCTTTCAATACTTTTAATCACTGACTCTAATCTGCATACTTATGCCCGGCCACTGACTTAAAGTAGCGGTAATCATCACTGTGCCGTACAAAGCCTGTGCAGAGAGCAGAGTTGTGGGAGGGACCCAGCAGGCTCCACCCACTACAGTCTGCCTACAGAAAACTACAGAAGGGGCGGAGACAGGACCAGTCACCCTGCACAAGGAGAAAGAGCAGCAGTGACCGGTCTTAATTACAGGAAGCTCCCAGGAAAAGTGGAGGAGGATTGTAAAGCTGGATTATTGAGCAGATCTGGAAGAAATACAAAAAACACACCAAGATTCAACTAAGAATATACATACCTCTTGTAGTTAGACAATATTTGTTTAGTCTGGTTTCTGCTGTAATTCAGATGAGGCATTGACTAAATCTAGTCAACCAGAGAACCAGCGTAATTTAGGACATCATATACTGCCCAATCATTGGTATGGTGGTCTTGACTCGAGCACTGGCCAGGCAGGGACCAGGCAATGGGCAGTGCAGACCTTCCATAGGGGGTAATATTGAGCTTTGCCGACTATGGAAAGCTTTTACTGAACCGCTTAATACGTTTTGACCGCTTCTTTTAAAATCTTATTGTGACTGATGATGATTCTTTTTCTTTTTTATGATTGTTCTGTCTGCAGCTCCAGAAACAGCTGTCTGAGCTGGATGAGGATGACTTGTGCTATGAGTTCAGGCGAGAGAGATTCACAGTCCACCGCACTCACCTCTACTTTCTGCACTATGAATACGAGCCTACACCAGACAACACAGATGTTACACTGGTGGCCCAGCTCTCCATGGACAGGTCAGTATCGTTCTCAGCTGCATAAGGATCTTAGAGAGCTGGGGGAGGAGAAGCAGCATCACACTAACTTTCCCAGTGAATGGCTGTGCGGGGGGGGGGGGGGGGGGGGGGGCGTGCCAGCACAGGTCTGATCACTGGAGGAGATCAGGCTGAGTTCCCAGCACAGCCAGAAAACTGACCACGTTGTGCTCCCCTGCTTACTGTGGTCAGTTTTTAATAGGAAAGCAGAGGGGCTAGCAGGACCACCAGGTATTTCACACAAGAGAAGCAATACAAAGAGAACAGGATACATTTTTATACAAGTACATGGTACAACAGGCACATATCAAAATTTCAAATATGACATTTTGGGTTGACATATTTTTAATCTCTCTATTTATATGTACAAATTTAAAAACACATATCTTTTTGATCAGGTAAATTTGAAATATTGCTTAATAATATTGTATATTCTTATTTGGAGCCTGCAGGTGGAGCTGTAGGCTCTTTTTTGCTTTTTTCAGGCTCTCACTTTGCTGTAAAGTCTATTGTTGCAGACTTCAAGAGCACAATCTGAAATGTACACAAGTTAAGGACTCATTCCAGTGATTGCTTGCTTAGAAGTCCCCTACAAGATTTCAGTCAGACAAACCACAGCCTCAAAGCAAGCGGCAACTACCATGCTAGTCATTCAGCTAACCCATAGCCCCCCGGGGAATCCAGTACCGTGTGCTACAATCATCTTTTTGTTAATCAAAGATTACATATCGAAAAAAGCCCAATTAACGACAGAAATAGATATTTATTCACAGACATTACACTAATGCCTAGTACACACAATGAGAAAATCTGACAAAAAATACTGCTTTCTAAGCGATCGTCTCATAAGCTGATCATTAGTACACAGCTTTTGAGAGCCGATCACAACAGTTCATGCAAAAATACCCAAAAGGACAAGCACGAGAATGTTCTGTTATGATAATAAAATTAACTATTTTCTTGTACAGGAAGTCCCCGAATTCCGAACATCCGATTTGCGAACAACTCCTACTTACGAACGGGAGGCTGCGTGACGTATCTGCTGTTCTGCGCATGCTCGGCCACTATTCGACTGCGGGCACATTCGACCAAACCTTTTTGACATTCGACGGAACATCGGAAAACGACGTATCTGCCGTTCTGCGCATTCTGTTCCGACTTACAAACATATTTGACTTAAGAACAAACCTACAGTCCCTAGCCCGTTCGTAACTCGGGGACTGCCTGTAATTAGTATAGTATTTTTATGGAAAAAATTGTGTGGCCAAGACCACACATGCTCGGAAACAAAGAATACATTACAATACAATACAATACAATACAATACATCACTTGTAATGTAATTTTCGTAACTTTATTACCGATTGGTTTTCAGTAGGAGACTAGCATGCAAAAAAAGAAAAAGAAACAGATGATCATTCGTCCAATATTCTTCTGGTGTGTACTAGGCATAACGATCTTTCTTTTCATAGTCTTATCTTGGGGTTTCTGAATATGACTGTGCAGTCCAATAGGCCAACCAGTGGGGTGACCACATTTCCAAACTACCATTCAGGGACACCCCTCCCTTCCCAAAAATCAGCTTGTGCTGTAACGAATCACAGCACAGTGATTGGACACAAGAGGAGGGATTTATGATTTCTCTAATCACAAGCAGGGGGCGGGATTGTGCTCCTCCAGGCATTCCCGGCCAGGACAAGTACTGTCAGTGAGTAAAGCTGTGATGTGGCGGCCTTTTTTAGGGACATCAGATTGGCCCGGGGGTGGCTGTGTCAGTTTCATTCCGGGACACTGTATTGTCCTGGAATGAATGTGCCCGGGACAGACCTGCAAAATGCGGGACTGTCCCGGGCAATCCGGGACACGTGGTCACCCTACCAACCAGTGCATTCTGTAATTCATTTTCCACAACAGACTTGGTCATACATGGGCATTCTCGTCTGTTGAATGCCACTGTGTGAGGTTCCTTGTACTGATGGGTGTGGATCTGACCTGTAATTGCCCCTCCAGCCGACTGCAATGATTCCCTCTGCTGTTCAGGCCCCCCTGTGTGCCCAGGTCCCCTACAGGAGGACTGGTTTCCCCCCCCCCTATCAGCGGCCCTGTGAATATGTACCAGGGATCTTGAGGGACTGGTGAGTCCTGTATTTTTTCAATGACAGGAAGAACCCCATATCAAAAGCCACAAATAATTGGGCAATGTCACCATATATGGGCATGCATGGCAATTTCCCCACAATCTCTCCAACATAATGGCAAGATATCAGGGAACATTTTAATTTAGCAGGGGTGTTGTGGAAGTGTGTTACAAGTTTGTAATTAACTTCTGTTTCAGAGAAGATTGAGGAAACATGAGACATCTGGAGTATAGTTAATTTTTGATCATGAGAGATTGGAGTACTGAGTTCTTTTTCCCACTGTGACAGGAATCCAGGGTATGAGGACTGAGTTAACATTTGCAGAGCTTTATACATTTGTGAGAGACTTCTGGAGGTTGTTCTTTTGGAGGGAAAAAGTCTTTCACTGGGAGTTAAGTCTCTGGAGGAGCGGATGGATTTTGCAAGTGAGCGGACAAACTGAGCCAGTAGGATATGTTTCCATCTGTCAAGATAAGAAATGTTGCCAGCATCCGTAATCTCTTTCATATGAGTTATCCGAGAGTTTCCAGTGACGTGGTGTAATAGGGGAGTGCGCTCAGGTGACCAAGAGTGGAAATTTTAATAAAGACCCCCGGGAAGAAAGTAGGAGTGACCAAGTACAGGCATAAGTTGTGAGAATACCCCATGCGGGAATGTATAGAGTCCCAGAGCTTCATAGTTGAGGTGGTTAGAAGGGATGTCTGCATTGATAATTGTCGGTGTGTTTTTGGAATCCAGGGAAGTACAGTGCCTTGAAAAAGTATTCATACCCCTTGAAATTTTCCAAATTTTGTCATGTTACATCCAAAAATGTAAATGTATTTTATTGGGATTTTATGCGATAGACCAGGTATTTGCAATTAGAGGACCTCCAGCTGTTGCAGAACTACAAGTCCCATGAGGCATAGCGAGACTCTGACAGCCACAAGCATGACACCCAGAGGCATGATGGGACTTGTAGTTTTGCAACAGCTGGAGGTCTGCTAATTGCATATCCGTGCGATAGACCAACAAAAAGTGGCACATAATTATGAAGTGGAAGGAAAATGATAAATGGTTTTAATTTTTTTTTACAAATAAATATGTGAAAAGCTTGGCGTGCATTTGCATTCAGCCCCAAATAGTCAATACTTTGTAGAACCGCCTTTCGCTGCAATTACAGCTGCAAGTCTTTTTGGGGATGTTTCTACCAGCTTTGCACATCTAGAGAGTGACATTTTTGCCCATTCTTTGCAAAATAGCTCAAGCTCTGTCAGATTGGATGGAGAGCGTCATTCTAACACATGAAGAGCTTTTGGTCAAAACCATTCCATTGTAGCTCTGGCTGTATGTTTGGGGTCGTTGTCCTGCTGGAAGGTGAACCTCTGCCCCAGTCTCAAATCTTTTGCAGACTCTACAAGGTTTTCTTCTAAGATTGCCCTGAGTTTGGCTCCATCCATCTTCCCATCAACTCTGACCAGCTTCTCTGTCCCTGCTGAAGAAAAGCATCCTAACAACATGATGCTGCCACCACCATGTTTCACGGTGGGGATGGTGTATTCAGGGAGATGTGTAGTGTTAAGCTGGGTTCACACCATTGCGAATTGGATGCGGGATCACTGCATCCAATTCACAATAGCAGAAGATTTTGACCGACTCTCTATTGAGCCGGTTCACATATCTCCGCAGTCCAGTGCGTTTTGCACAAAAACACTGTGCATCTTTTGGTCCGTTTCATGTCCAAATTCAGCCCTGAAAATGGACCTGAAACGGTGAACCAGCACGCACCGGACCCCTGCTGTGAGTCGCATGCGGCTCATATGTGAACCGAGCCTAAGTTTTCCACCACACATAGCGTTTTGCTTTTAAAGGGATTGTAAACCCTCATGTTTTTTCACCTTAATGCATCCTATGCATTAAGGTGAAAAACCTGTAATGCAGCAGCCCCCCAGACCCCCCGTTTTACTTACCTGAACCCGTTCTTTCTCGCCCTGGGGGAAGGGCACACCAGCTCTAGCCGGTGTCTCGTGTCCTGATTGGATAGATTGATAGCAGCGCAGCCATTGGCTCCCGCTGCTGTCAATCAAATCCAATGATGTGCCGATTCCTGCTGTCTGTGTCAATAGACGCAGCAGTAGGACATGGGAGCGTGCCCACATGGGTGTCCCAAAGGAGAGCGCTTCTCTGGCGGGGCACTTAAGAAGAGGAGGAGCCACAAGCACCTCTGAGGCACCCCAGAAGAGGAGGATCGGGCCCACTCTGTGCAAAACCAACTGCACAGAGGAGGTAAGTATGACATGTTTGTTATTTAAAAAAAAAAAAAACGAGGGCTTAGTAACCCTTAGGGTCAAAAAGTTCCATTGTGGTCTCATCTGACCAGAGCACCTTCTTCCACATGTTTGCTGTGTCCCCCACATGGCTTCTCGTAAACTCAAATGGGACGTCTTATGGCTTTCTTTCAACAATGGCTTTCTTTTTACCACTCTTCCATAAAGGCCACATTTAGGTGGACAGCCATGTCTTGGTAGTTTTGCAGTTGTGCCAGAATCTTTCCATTTTTGAATGATGGATTGAACAGTGCTCTGCGAGATGTTCAAAGCTTGGGATTTTTTTTATAACCTAACCCTGCTTTAAATTTCCCCACAACTTTATCCCTGATTTGTCTGGTGTGTTCCTTGGCCTTCATGATGCTGTTTGTTCTCTAACTAACCTCTGAGGGCTTCACAGAACAGCTGTATTTATACTGAGATTAAATTACTCACAGGTGGACTAATTAGGTGACTTCTGAAGACACTTGGATCAACTAGATTTGTGTTAGGGGTATCAGAGTAAAAGGGACTGAATACAAATGCACGCCACACTTTTCAGATATTTATTTGTAAAAAAAATTGAAAAACAATTATTATTTTCCTTCCACTTTACAATTATGTGTCACTTTGTGTTGGTCTATCGCATAAAATCCCAATAAAATACATTTAGGTTTTTTGGTTGTAACATGACAAAATGTGGAAAATTTCAAGGGTATGAATACTTTTTCAAGGCACTGTATACTTAGATCTGAGTCACTGAGCGTGTGTTTTAGGTTGACCCATATGGGGGGATTTACTAAAACTGGAGCGTGAAAAATGTGGTACAGCTCTGCATAGAAACCAATCAGCTTCCAGGTTTTATTGTCAAAGCTTAATTGAACAAGCTGAAGTTTAGAAACTCATCGGTTTTAGTAAGGTCCCATGCACACGAGACGCCGGTGCAAACTCTGCTGAACACATGTTTTTAAAGGCTGAAACCGGCATTTAGAAACACCCATTTTGCCGCGATTGCAGCCGCGTTTAGCTGCGTTTTACCGCGTTTGCGTCTATAAGCGTTTAGTTAAGAAACATCATAAGACCCTCCCTAAGCTCAAAAAACTGTATTATTTAATCATTTCAGCCATTTTTTGAGACCAGAGTGAGAGAGCAGCAGTGTACTTGTATTTAGCGTATCACTGGCCACGTCACCTGCCACAAGTTGCGAATTTTTTACTTGCCACGTCACCTGGCCACGTCACCTGCCACGTCACCTGGCCACGTCACCTGGCCACGTCACCTGCCACGTCACCTGGCCACGTCACCTGCCACAAGTTGTGGATTGTCCACTTGCCACGTCACCTGGCCATGTCACCTGGCCACCTCACCTGGCCATGTCACCTGGCCACGTCAACTGCCACATCATCTGGCCACATCACCTGCGACAAGTTGTGGACTGTCCACTTGCCACGTCACTTGCCACGTCACTTGCCACGTCACTTGCCACGTCACTTGCCACGTCACTTGCCACGTCACCTGGCCACGTCACCTGGCCACGTCACCTGGCCACATCACCTTCGACAAGTTGTGGATTGTCCACTTGCCACGTCACCTGGCCACGTCACGTGCCACATCACCTGGCCACGTCACCTGCCACAAGTTGTGGATTGTCCACTGGCCACGTCACCTGGCCACGTCACCTGGCCACGTCACCTGCCACAAGTTGTGGATTGTCCATTTGCCACGTCACCTGCCACAAGTTGTGGATTGTCCACAATGCAATGCAAGCAATTACAGGTTTGTTTATATTTTTTTAATGGTTTTTCATCATTTGCCATCATTTTTGAGATTTCTAATGTAAAAAAATAGGTCACCTTTAAAAATGCTTATAAACGAAAACGTGGCAAAACGCGGGTACCACGTTTAGCCGCGTTTTGCGTCTGAAACGTGGAAAACGTTTGCGTCTGAACCCATTTTTTTGCTTCTGGAAAAACGAGGTTAAACGCAACTGCCTAAAAACGGCAATAAACGAGACTGTGTGCATGGACACATAGGATAACATTGAATGTGTTCAGGGGCAGTTGAAAAAAGTGTCCAACTGCCTCTGAACACGCGTTTAACAGCGTCTCGTGTGCATGGGGCCTTATTTCAAACTGTGGGGTTGATTAAGGCCCCATGCACACGAGACGCTGTTAAACGCACGTTCAGAGGCAGTTGGACACTTTTTTCAACTGCTCCTGAACACATTCAATGTTATCCTATGTGTCCATGCACACAGTCTCGTTTATTGCCGTTTTTAGGCAGTTGCGTTTAACCTTGTTTTTCCAGAAGCAAAAAAATGGGTTCAGACGCAAAAGTTTTCCATGTTTTAGACGCAAAACGCAGCTAAACGTGGCTAAACGCGGTACCGGTGTTTTGCCGCGTTTTCGTTTATAAGCGTTTTTAAAGGTGACCTAATTTTTTACATTAGAAATCTCAAAAGTTATGACAAATGATGAAAAACCATTAAAAAAATATTTAAAAAAAACTGTAATTGCTTGCATTGCACTGTAGACAATCCACAACTTGTGGCAGGTGATGTGGCAAGTGGACAATCCACAACTTGTGGCAGGTGACGTGGCCAGGTGACGTGGCAGGTGGACAATCCACAAATTGTGTCAGGTGATGTGGCCAGGTGATGTGGCAGGTGACGTGGCAAGTGGACAATCCACAATTCGTGGCAGGTGACGTGGCCAGGTGATGTGGCCAGGTGACGTGGCAGGTGGACAATCCACAAATTGTGGCAGGTGACGTGGCCAGGTGATGTGGCAGGTGACATGGCAAGTGGACAATCCACAATTCGTGGCAGGTGACGTGGCCAGGTGATGTGGCCAGGTGACGTGGCAGGTGGACAATCCACAAATTGTGGCAGGTGACGTGGCCAGGTGATGTGGCAGGTGACGTGGCAGGTGGACAATCCACAAATTGTGGCAGGTGACGTGGCCAGGTGACGTGACAGGTGGACAATCCACAAATTGTGGCAGGTGATGTGGCCAGGTGATGTGGCAGGTGACGTGGCAAGTGGACAATCCACAACTTGTGGCAGGTGACGTGGCCAGGTTATTTGGCCAGGTGACGTGGAAAGTGGACAATCCACAAATTGTGGCAAGTGACGTGGCCAGGTGATGTGGCAAGTGGACAATCCACAACTTGTGGCAGGTGGCGTAGCAAGTGGACAATCTACAACTTGTGGCAGGTGATGTGGCAGGTGACGTGGCCAGGTGACGCGGCAGGTGATGTGGCCAGGTGACGTGGCAGGTGGACAATCCACAAATTGTGGCAGGTGACGTGGCCAGGTGACGTGGCCAGGTGACGTGGCAGGTGGACAATCCACAAATTGTGGCAGGTGACGTGGCCAGGTGACGTGGCAGGTGACTTGGCAGGGTATGTGGCAAGTGGACAATCCACAACTTGTGGCAGGTGACGTGGCCAGGTGATGTGGCAGGTGGACAATCCACAAATTGTGGCAGGTGATGTGGCCAGGTGATGTGGCAGGTGACGTGGCAAGTGGACAATCCACAACTTGTGGCCAGGTGACGTAGCCAGGTGATGTGGCAGGTGACGTGGCAGGTGACGTGGCCATGTGACGTGGCAGGTGATGTGGCCAGGTGACGTGGCAGGTGATGTGGCAGGTGACGTGGCAAGTGGACAATCCACAAATTGTGGCAGGTGATGTGGCCAGGTGATGTGGCAGGTGACGTGGCCAGTGGACAATCCACAACTTGTGGCCAGGTGACGTGGCCAGGTGACGTGGCAGGTGATGTGGCCATGTGACGTGGCAGGTGATGTGGCCAGGTGACGTGGCAGGTGATGTGGCAGGTGACGTGGCAAGTGGACAATCCACAAATTGTGGCAGGTGACGTGGCCAGGTGACGTGGCAGGTGATGTGGCAGGTGGACAATCCACAAATTGTGGCAGATGATGTGGCAAGTGATACGCTAAATACAATTACACTGCTGCTCTCTCAGCTGCTGGTCTCCCAAAATGGCTAAAACGATTAAATAATACTGTTTTTTGAGCTTAGGGAGGGTCTTATGATGTTTCTTAACTAAACGCCTATAGACGCAAACGCGGTAAAACGCCGCTAAAATCGCGGCAAAACGGGCGTTTTTAAACGCCGGTTTTAGCCTTTAAAAACGTGTGTTCAGCAGAATCTGCACCGGCGTCTCGTGTGCATGGGGCCTAAGAGGCAAATTTCTAGTCTAACATTCTTGAGAGATCCACGGCCTGATAAAAGTATTTAAAGTTGGGAAGAGAGAAACCACCATGTACCTTATGCTTAGATAGTACCTCACAGTAGATTCTTGCTTTTGTGTGATTCCAACTATACCTTGTTACTAGGGACTGCAGAGTACAAATAAATCCCGGGGGTACTTCCAGTGGGATCATACCTCTCTGATATGTTGCAAAAAAGAAGGGAGGGGAGTTCTAAAATGCTAACACACTTCCTGTGCTAGGGTGACAATGCGGCTCCTCCAAAGTTATGGTACCGTAAGCATTCCCACCCTAAGACAGGAAGCGTGTTCGTGGCAGGATCACCAGGTGAAAATAAAGGAAAATGAATGCAGTCACCACATCTAGAAACTGGTAAGCTTCAATAAAATAAATGTTTGTTCTTCAGTTTAGAAACAGTCTAACTGCCCAATATACTTTAGCTCTTTTTCTCATCTATCTTTGCAGACTTCAAATGTTGGAAGCCATCTGCAAACACTGGGAGGGCCCCATCAGCCTGGCTCTGTACCTCTCAGACGCAGAGGCCCAGCAGTTTCTCCGCTATGCACAGGGCTCCGAAGTGCTGCTCAACCGGCGAAATGTGGGCTACCATATTGTGTACAAAGAGGGACAGTTCTATCCAGTCAACCTGTTGCGGAACGTAGCCATGAAACACGTCAGCACTCCGTACATGTTCCTGTCGGATATAGACTTTCTACCAATGTACGGACTCTACGAGAGCCTCAGGTAACACAGACTAAATGCACCAACAGTCTGCAAGTTAGTACTTAATAGCCAGTGGGGGATGAAGTATCTGTAAAGTATCTGTGTGCACAAACTTTCCCTTCATTTTTGGTATTTGTTTTGCATGTTCTGCATAGCACAGTCCTTAGCACTCTGACTCTTGCAGCTTTAGAATGGACCAGTGCTCAGATGCTACCATACAATACTGTAAACAGTCTTCCTTATGTAGACTAAATAGACCCAGTCTCTTTGCCCTTTTACCCTGCATAAAGCCCAGGTTGCAGTTTTAGGTACTGACCCCATGCAGCCCTTTGCCCAGGTTGTAGTTCTGGGTATAGGCTCATACAGCCCTCTACTTCAGTCGCAGTTCTGTGTATGGATTTCACACAGCCATCTGCTTAAGTTGTAGGTCTGGGTATGGACAGTCCTTTGCCCAAGTTGCAGTTCTTAGTATGGGCCTCATACAGCTCTCTGATTAGGTTGCTGTTCTGGGTATGGACCTCACACAGCCATCTGTCCAGTTTGCAGTTCTAGGTGTTGACCTCACACAGCTCTTTTTTTCTGAGGGCAAGCTACAAAGCAGTCTGTGGTTGCAGCAGCTATGGTGTGGATGATTCTCTGAGCGGGAGAACTTGTTTATTTCTTGCATTTCAGTTCCTTCTTAGAAATTCAAAGAAAAAGCAGCAATGTAGAATAGCTTGCAAGAGGATGATTTGGGATGTTGTAGGCAGAAAAAAATGAGCGTAATAATGTATTAGTGAAGGATTATCCTGGAAATTGATGTTTTCCACTTGCAGTAATTTGTCTGTAAACACATATTGAAATCACAGTTAGAACAGACAAAACACATCCTCGTAATATTGTCTCGGGCCAGTCCTACGCTATTCAGCACAGTTTGTCTTTGATCTTCATCCCTTTGGGAAAATATAATTATATAACTATGTGTCTAGCACAAGTAAACTGTATGTCGATATTGTGCCTTCCATTAACCCAGAGTGCCCACTTGTGGTATAGACTTGAACTGCGAGTCTCCGGTGAATCACAGTTTATTTTTAGTAATTTCTTCACAGTCTGTCTTTAGTCATAGTTTGTACAGGGAAGATGACGGCATACTTTTAGTCAGATTGACCGGTTTTGCCATATATTCTGATCTAAAATAATGTCCGGAATAATTCAGGTGTGTAGGGGTTATGTGGGGGGGATCGTTTCTGGCTAAAGTATGTAAACTTCCAAACAAAAATTCCTGTATTAATCTTTGTCTATGCAATTGAGGGACTTGTTTTTACACCTATTGATCCCGCCAATAAGAATCTTCCTAATGCTGCTAAATTCACCACTTACCGCTGCCACTAGAGGTTTTACTTTAGTTTGGCTATTTGCAGAACCTCTGATCAAGCAAAATTCAGTCCAAACCAGCAACTCATCTTACTAAAGCGGAGTTCCAGGCTTTTTTTAGTTTTTTAAAAGTCAGCAGCTACAAAAAGTGTAGCTGCTGACTATTAATAAACACACACTCACCTGTCCCACGATCCAGCGATGCAGCCGCACGGAGCCTCGCTCGTCTCCCCCACCTCTCCGCGGTGCCTCTATTGAAACTGTGGGCACCCGGCCGTGACTGTTTGCGGCTTCACGGCCGGGCAGGCACTGCCATGCGCGAGTCACGCTGCGTTCTCCGAGTGGACAGGCAATCTTCTGGGACCTGTGACGTGTCTCAGAAGATTGCCGAGAGGGAGGGGCCGCCTAGGGGGAGAGGAGGAGTCACCTAGTCGGAAGCAGGAAGTGGGACAGGAAGTCCCACTCAAAACTAAGCACCCACTCCCCCCCTCTAAAAAAAAATGACATGCCAAATGTGGCATATGTAAGGGGACGAGGAGTGCTTAATGCGAAAGTTCCACTTTTGGGTGGAACTCCGCTTAAAACAATATAACACTTCAAAAAGCTCTATGATGTGGGAGAGGGATCTGATCCACTGGTTTCTAAAGTGCAATGAGATAAAACTAATGACAAAAGTTGGGTTGCATCATGTGTGAAAACTTCTTGTGCGGCATATTAATCCTTTTCTTCAACTCTTATTGCAGGAAATCCATTGTGCAGCTAGATATGGCGAACACCAAGAAAGCTTTGATCATCCCAGCCTTTGAAACTCTTCGCTACCGGCTCTCATTCCCTAAGTCTAAAGCAGAACTGTTGTCCATGCTGGATATGGGGACTCTATTCACCTTTAGGTTAGTATATGGCTCTCAAAAGGTTCCCCAACCCCAAAGGTTGTCACTTTTACCTACAGGTTAGCTTACAATAAAGCTTACCTGTAGGTAAAATGAATATCTCCTAAACGTGCATTGTTTAGGAGATATTCGCATGTTTTGCAGCCGGTGATGTCACTGGTGCATGCCCACTGCGCTCTGAATTGAGAGCACAGTAAATGTGTCATCAATCCAGAGCTCTGTGCCACAGCTGTGACTCCTGTGCGCATTCATGGGAGTGACGTTATTGTGGTTTGGCCATTCAAACAGCCAGAGCCAGCAAACCTGGAAGGAAGACCGGGTGAACATGGAAGCCCTGTCTGCGGGCAGGTAAGTCTTTCATAATGTGCTAGTATGCGATGCATACTAGCACATTATGCCATTAACTTGCAGGGGGGTAGTTTTTTTTTTTTTTTTACTTTCCTATTGCTTTAAGTTCCACAATACTTAGTCTAAAACAGAGAATGTTCAGCAATATATAGCTTTAAGTTCTTCAACTTTAAGGGGGCCTGAAGACTTTGTCAGGCCTGAACTGTTATCTGAAGTCGTTCTTGCTAGGACTGAATCGTTGTTAAGGGAGGTGCTGCAAATAGATACGCCTAAAACTGAACAAGCTTCTGTGACAGCACTTATTCTTAAAGGATATGTTCTCCTTTGTTCACCTTTGGGAACAGGCTACACGTTTCACCCGTTTTTAGGGTGAAACATGTAATCTGTTCCCACTACTGCAGCCGCTGCCTCTTGTGACAGCAAGCGGGGGATAGTCTCCTCCCACTTGCTGCCACTATTCAAAAAAATAGTGCCCAACCACGTCATTTATTCACACTGTTCTGTGAACGGAAAACTACAAGTATCGACAACCTTTGTGGCTTCCAGCTTTGTAGTTCTCAATGAACTACCATGGCGCTGAGCGCTCTGGTACCTCATTATGTCTTCCTGTCAGTGTGTATCTGCCTGCCCGTATAAGGTACGAACAGACAGATACACAGACAAGTCTGCAGGAGTGCTACATGACACCGGCTATCTACTGATGGAGACTCCAAGTAAAAGAAATAATAAATGCACATTTTTTTGTAAAAGATGTGCATTTATTTATTTATTTTAAAAAGGTGAACTTGTCCTTTAACAAGCAGTCACTCTAAGCTTGGCTAACTTTGCTCTTCTTTGAAGGTCAATGAGCTGAGAAACATTCAAAGGAATATTCCTCCTAAAATAAATTGTTTAGCAAGTTAGATACCTGCTGGTTTCTTATTACTGTTGAAGATATGAGTTTATTTGATGACAGATTTAATTGCTATAACTTATATCCCCATCTCTCTCTAGTGACCATAACAGAAATGTCTCTCATAACTGGTTTAGTTTTTTCTTTTTTCTTTAATATATCAGGAAAGAATGGTATCATCATTTAAAGTGGAAGTAAACCCATCCATTTAATAGTTTAAAAAACAGTTACATTTCCGGGATGTGCCGGAAATGTAAAACTCCCATTGGTTGTGCTCTCAACCAAACTGTCAAACCATCCAATGGCTGATGTCATAACTGATCACATGTGCAGCATCATGGTAGTTGTAGATTAAACAGAGGCCAAGATGGCAGCTTCCTTAGCTGAAAACGATAGGGGGGCTTACTTCCACTTTAAGTTTGTACTTGCCACTCCTGTTGGACTAAATTGGGAACGTTGGTGGAGGAACACTATATGGCCAAATAAATGTTCGTGGACACCTGACTATCACCTATATGAGCTTGTTGGACATCCCATTCCAAAATCATAAATTTTAATATGAAGTTGCCCCTCCCCATCACCCTTGTGTGGCTATAAAAGCCTCCATTCTTCTAGGAAAGCTTTCTACAAAATTTTGAAGTGTATGGGGAAAGGTGTGCCCATTTAGACAAAAGAGCATTTGTGAGGCTAGGTATTGATGCACAGATGTGAACGTGACCTATAGGAAACCATGTTAAATGGACTGTAGTGTGTTTCTGTAAAAAAACTGAAAACGCACAAACAAAATGCATAAGTGTGATCCAGACCTAAATGTCCAAAAGCATGTGGATCCTCTCCCAAATTATTGAGTTCAGGTGCACAAAGCCAGGTCCATAAAAGTAGTCTGACAAGTTTGGTGTGGAGGAACTTAAGTAGCCTACACAAAGCCCTGATTTCAAACTTTTGGGTTCAATTGGAATGTTGATTACAAGCCAGGTCTTCTCATCCAAATGCATTTTTTTTGTGCGTTTTCAGTTTTTTACAGAAACACACTACAGTCCATTTAACATGGTTTCCTATAGGTCACGTTCACATCTGTGCATTTTATGGAAAGGAACTTTTTTCTGGTTTTTGGTTCCATAGACTTCAATAGAATTTCAATAGATCAAAAACGTGTATTGAAAAATGCAAAATGCACCTGGAATATGCAAACTGCAACGTGCATAGGTGTGAACCAGGCCTTAGCATATTTTCAATGTCATTCTAACCATAACTGATATTTTCAGTGTTTGGTAGATGCTGGAAGGTTAAACCACCTGACAGCCGGGTTTGTATACCTGCTGTTTCCATTATAAAGGGCTCTCATCATCCTTGATGGATTTTTACTTATTTTATATTATGGGAATTATAAGAGGTTTGGAACACACAAAGTCGGGCGGGAACTGCCGAAACTCTCAGGTGGACAGAAACACTGGACAGAGTTGTTATGGCAAAGAGACCTCGCTGCTGGAGTAGCCAAGACATGTAAAACGCCAGCCCTCTGATGCTTTCAATATAAAAGTCTCTGGAAGAAATAAGAAACCAGAATGTGTCCGAATTAGCCAGCAATCCCATAAAACTGAAATATCCGATTATCGAGATTATCACCTTCACTATGGTACTCTTGTGTCTTGGGCAGGGACGGACACAAACTGCTGCAGAAAAGTTTTACCTCTAAAGTTTAAGAGATAAAACGTCTACAGGACTGAACCCACGGTTGCCACTCTGAAATAAGTTGTGGGTGTAGGTGGCCTTTAACCAAGTGTTTTTTTTTTGTTTTGTTTTTTAATATGAAGTGGCACAAAGCTAAATGGGGTCAAAAACCAAGCCGTGCTGTCACACTGATTAGGAAACTTGCATAGAGTACTAAGACTTCAGCTGCATCTTTGAGTGACAGTGCTAAAATATGTTTGCCTAAGGAAAATATCTGGGACTTTACATATTTGCAGCAGATGCTGTCATTTATTCCTGGCTCCGAATAAACGTTTCTCAAGCTTCACTTCCAAAACATCTTCCCCTTCTCAGGCTACAGCCCAGAAGGCACAAACTGTTATGTTGTATGTCACAAATCTCGATCCCTCCTGATGCTATCGGGTCGAATTGTGTCCAGTGAATGTCTCTGTTGCATGGGCTACAGCTGGTAAGCCTGGCGCTGTGTGTAATTAGCAGAGGCCTCTACAGGGCATGGCGGGAAGAGGTGACAGAGTTACAATTTACTTTCTAGACCTTGATGTACAGCCAGGTTCTTAGCACAACTCAGCAAGATGCTGTTGTCAAAATCTGATGCAAATTAAAGCCTAGCTGCTTCTCTCCAACATCTGGCAAAAGTCTTAGAAAATAATACAGGGGGAGAAAATCAGAGGCTGCATGACTTTAATTTTTATTTCCATCAGTGAAAAAAAAACTGACAGAAAGTGCCTGAATTCTTTTTAAACAAAGGATTAGGCTGCCCATAACTATGATTTCACTGTGGGGTAGGTGTCAGCATGTTCAATCATTGGCAACTACTTTTGAATCCCAAGGTTTTTATTAGGGAGATCTACTGTAGATCACACAAACAATTGTGTGCTTCTAACCTTGGGGGTACAGTTTAGGGAAGACCTATATCTATTTCCACTATTACTGTGCCTCTGTGCACAAATCCAACTCCAAAAAGACATGAGTCTGGTGTGAAGGATTTCAACTGTCATGCACAAAGTCTGGTCCTCAACCCTAATGAAGACTTTTAAGATGAACTAATGCACTGTTGGCAAACCAAGTCTTTTTATCCAATATGAAAGTACCTGAGCTCTCAAATGCTGCTTCGACTGAATGAGCACAAAATTTTACAGACACTCTTCAAAATCTTTTGGAAAGCCTTCCCAGAAGATTGGAAGCTGTTATAGCTGCAAAGCTGAGCCAATCCCATATTATTGTCCATGGTTTTCGAATGAGATGTCCAGCAAACTCATGAAGGTCAGGCTTATAGCCCCATCACTACCATTGCTAAGATCATATGTGGTAGAACGTTGGTACAGATTAGCTTGACATACTTAGTCTCTCCGAGCCAAACAAACGTTTAACCGATGTAGTGCCTGGAAGACTCCATGTCAAGGGTAAGTGTGGGACTTTGAACCGCTTGCTGTTAATATTACAAATTATGGGCTCTCTCCCACAGGTACCATGTCTGGACCAAAGGCCACGCCCCCACTAACTTTGCCAAATGGCGGACTGCGACGACCCCTTACAGGGTGGAATGGGAAGCAGATTTTGAACCATACGTGGTCGTCAGGCGGAACTGCGCAGAGTATGACCGAAGATTTGTTGGGTTTGGGTGGAACAAAGTGGCCCATATTATGGAGCTGGATGCACAGGTAACACCTACATCGTTTTCCTTGCTTTTGGGGGAGTTTTTTTTACTTGTATCACTTAAAGGGGTCGTGAAGTGGTTTTGAAGCACGGCTGAAATTTACATTTATAGCTGATTGTGCCACAGCAAGGACTCTCCCTCCACCCCCCCTCCCTTTTTCCATTCACTCTGTTTAGTAGGCCTTACTGAATTTCAATAAGAGACAGAGAATTTGAAAGCAAACAGCTGCTGCTGTACTTTCACTTTGGAAAAGCAAATTGTAGAGGAGCAGGCATTGAGACAGATGAGTAAAACCTGGCAACATAGTCGCTGTTGTGACTTCTCTCTCAAGAAAGAAGTCATGATTAATAGGTTTACAACTAATTATTATTATTCTGGTTGTTGGGTATTCCAGGGGAACTTTACATACATTTACACATTTACACATATTTCAAGCAAAATTTATACTTTTGGTTCATCTTTGAACATGCGCTTTCTCCACGCAATCCCACCAGTGGAACCTTTTCTTTTATTTCCCTTAAAATAAGATCGAAAAACATACCCGGTTCTCCTAAGTATCAGGAAAGATGTGCCTCAATCCCCTGCTTGCATCATGACAATGCTGGTGCTAGGTGATTGGTCATACAGGAACACATTACAAGGGACAGTGAGTCCTCAGCCCTGAGGCCAGTCATAGAAGGTTCAAATCTTGGCCAGTTCAGCAGGATCCAGGCCTAGGTTTGAACATGTACAGGCAGGCTGGATGTACCAAGTTGATCGATCGATCGATCAACTCTGGTACAATCAGCCTGCTGGATTTTACATACGATTATCGCTAGTGGCTGTTATAGCCACTAACAATAATCGAGAAAGGGAGTTACCGCTCAAGGCAGAAGATGTAAATGATGAACCTCTTCACCAGATCTGAAGTCACGGGTGCTGGCAATGCATATGGTAATGCAAATGATGATTAAGCACTAAGTTTTGGTGTGAAACGCGTCAGCTGGTATCCTGTTTGCTGTGACATGTATGCTGTGATTTTATTTTTACAAAAAAAAGCTATATTTTTGGAGTGCGGCTGTCCAGAGACATTTCCCCTTTATTTGCATCACTAACAATAATCAGTGTCTTCTTCCGGCAGGGGAAGCCATCCCCGCAGGGAGAAGACAGTGATTATTGCTAGCGGCTATACCAGCCACTTACGATAATCATATGTAAAATCTGGCAGGCTGATTGTACTCAAGTTGACCAATACAATGGCTCATGATAACAATGTCAGTGTTGATGTAAGAATCGAGCATTCTTACCTGCAACCTGTGATTTCAGGAATGAAACTCGCTTTGTGAATGGCCTGCCTTTGCTTCAGGCCTGCTCAGGGTGGGGGGAGGAAGGTGAACAAAAGCAGCAGGTGGAACTACTATTAAAGTGAACCTGTTACTTTGCTTTGCATGGGAAAAGCACAGGTTTGCTTTAAATGTGGCGGACTTCAAATTTGTTTGTTTTACTTGAAATAATAAAAAAATATAATAATGCTAAATATTTACAGTACAATATGCACCTATAACTAAGTGGGTATTATATCAGTGTATGTATATACAGTATGTTGAGGTATAAACATTATGTTTTGTTTCTATTGCTTATCATTCAGCTCCTCGTTCGCTTCTCAACATTTCCATTAGAACATAAGATCCTACACGAAAAAGTGTCCTACCTGTAGTCCCCATGATTTTTTACTTAATGCTAAATAAACAAATAATTCCAATGTTTAAATGCATATGTGGGAGCTGTTTTACCTGAAAAGGTTTTAGATTTCTGTCCATCCAGTCCTAACATATAAACTGTGGCATGCATTTGTATTCAGCCCCCCTGAGTCAATACTTTGTAGAACCTCCTTTCACTGCAATTTCAGCCACAAGTCTTTTTGGGGATGTCTCTACCAGCTTTGCACATCTAGAGCCATACATTTTTGCCCATTCTTCTTTGCAAAATAGCTCAAGCTCTGTCAGATTGGATGGAGAGTGTCTGTGAACAGCAATTTTCAAGTCATGCTACAGATTCTCAACTAGATTTAGATCTGGACTTTGACTGGGCCATTCTAAAACATGAATATGCTTTGATCTAAACCATTCCATTGTAGCTCTGGCTGTATGTTTGGGGTTGTTGTCCTGCTGTAAGGTGAACCTCTGCCCCACACTCAAGTCTTTTGCAGACACAGGTTTTCTTCTAAGATTGCCCTGTATTTGGCTACATCCATCTTCCCATCAACTCTGACCAGCTTCCCTGTCCCTGCTGAAGAAAAGCATCCCCACAACATGATGCTGCCACCATCATGTTTCATGGTGGGGATGGTGTGTTCAGGGTGATGCGCAGTGTTAGTTTTCCGCCACACATAGCGTTTTGCTTTTAGGCCAAAAAGTTTAATTTTGGTCTCATCTGACCAAAGCACCTTCTTCCATATGTTTACTGTGTCCCCCACATGGCTTCTCGGAAACTGCAAACAGGAATTCTTATGGCTTTCTTCTTGCCACTCTTCTACAAAGGCCAGATTTGTGGAGTGCATGACTAATAGTTGTCCTGTGGACAGATTTTCCCACCTAAGCTGTGGATCTTTGCAGCTCCTCCAGAGTTACCATGGGCCTCTTGGCTGCTTCTCTGATTAATGCTCTCCTCGCCCGACCTGTCAGTTGAGGTGGACGGCCATGTCTTGGTAGGTTTGCAGTTGTGCCATACGCTTTCCATTTTCAGGGTGATTGATTAAGCAGTGCTTCGTAAGATGTTCAAAGCTTGGGATATTTTTTTATAACCTAACCCTGCTTGAACCACTTGCCCACTGTGCACTTAAACCCCCTTCCTAACCATACCAATTTTCAGCTTTCAGTGCTCTCACATTTTGAATGACAATTACTCAGTCATTCAACACTGTACCCATATGACATTTTATCCTTTTTTTCACACAAATAGAGCTTTATTTTGGTGGTATTTAATCACCACTGGGTTTGGTTTTTTTGGGCTATAAATTAAAAAGAACAAAAATTTTGTAAAAAAATGAATTTTCTTTGTTTCTGTTATAAAATTTTGCAAATTAGTTATTTTTCTTCATAAATTTTGGCAAAAATACTGCTACATATCTTTGGTAAATATAACCCAAACCAGTGTATATTATTTGGTCTTTGTGAAAGTAAAGAGTCTACAAGCTATGGTGCCAATCACTGAAAATTGATCACACCGATGTACTGACGGCCTATCTAATTTCTTGAGATACTAACAAGCCAGGACCGTACAAATACCCCCCAAAATTACCTCTTTTTGGAAAGTTGACATTCCAAGGTATTTAGTATAAAGCATTGCAAGTTTTTCGAAGTTGTTTTTTTTTTCCCACAATTCTTTGCAAATTATTTCACAAAATTGTCATATTAACAAGTTATTTCTCACACACAGCGTATGCATACCACAAATTACACCCCAAAATTCATTCTGCTACTCCTCCTGAGTATGGCAATACCACATGAGACTTTTTTACAGCCTAGCCACATAGCCCAACATGCAGGGAGCACCGTCAGGCGTACTAGGGACATAATATACACATTTAATTTCTTGACTACCTCTTGTACTTTTGAAGGCCCTGGAGCACCAGGACAATTGAAACGTCCCAAAAATTACCCCATTTTGGAAAGTAAACACCCCAACGTATATTCTATGAAACATAGTGAGTTTTTTGAACATGTCATTTTTTTCCACAAGTTTTTGGAAAATGTGGAAAGAAAATGAAAACACATTTTTTTTTTACACAAAGTTGTTAATTTATACAATATTTCTAACACATAGCATGTACATAGCACAAATGACACCCCAAAATACATTCTGCTACTCCTCCCGAGTACAGCGAAATCACATGTGTGAGACTTTTACACAGCCTGGCCACATACAGAGGCCCAACATGCAGGGAGCACCATCAGGTGTTCTATGGGCATACAGTAAATTTCAATCTAATTTGACTACCTATTACACTTTTGCGAGGCACTGTAGTGGCACTGATGAGCACTGTAATGGTATGGATGTGGCACAGATGAGCACTGATGTGGCACGGATGAGCACTGATGTGGCACGGATGAGCACTGATGTGGCACGGATGAGCACTGATGTGGCATGGATGAGCACTGATGTGGCATAGATGAGCACTGATGTGGCATGGATGAGCACTGATGTGGCATGGATGAGCACTGATGTGGCACGGATGAGCACTGATGTGGCACAGATGAGCACTGATGTGGCATGGATGAGCACTGATTTGGCATGGATGAGAACTGATGTGGCACGGATAAATACTGATGTGGCATGGATGTGGCACAGATGAGCACTGATGTGGCATGAATGAGAACTGATGTGACATGGATGTGGCATGGATGAGCACTGATGTGGCATGAATGTGGCATGGATGAGCACTGATGTTTCATGGATGTGGCACAGATGAGCACTGCTGTGGCATGGATGTGGCACGGATGAGTACTGATGTGGCATGGATGTGGCACGGATGAGCAGTGATGTGGCATAGATGAGTACTGATGTGGCATGGATGTGGCACGGATGAGCAGTGATGTGGCATAGATGAGTACTGATGTGGCACAGAGGATCACTGATGTGGCACAGAGGAGCACTGATGTGGCATGAATGTGGCATGAATGAGGCATGGATGAGCATGAATGAGGCATAAATGAGCCATGGATGGGGATGGATGAGCATAAATGAGCCATGGATGGGGATGGATGAGCCAAGGATGGGGATGGATGAGCCATGGATGGGCATGAATGAGCCATGAATGGGGATGGATGAGGATGAATGAGCCATGGATGGGGATACATGAGCCAAGGGTGGAGATGCATGAGCCATGGATGAGGATGGATGAGGCAGGAATTGGCACAGATCAGCGTTGTGGGCACTTCAGATTCGGCCCACAGCGCTGATGCACTCGATCTCTCCCCTCTCCTCGCACAGAAGAGCTGAACCAGGCATGCTCCGGCTTGTTGACAACTGATCGCTCTGTCATTGGACGGAGCGATCACATGATAAAGGGCCGCTATCATCGGCCCTCTACCGTAAACCATGATGTCACGGACATTCCTGGGTGCACGCCCCAGGGGGCGCGCGGGAGCATGATTTTGGCAGGACGTTATAGTACATCCTCCAAGAATTATCCGACCGTGCTGTAGCTGTTAGTAAGTGGTTAAACTTCTCCACAATTTTATCCCTGACCTGTCTGGTGTGTTCCTTGTTATTCATGATGCTGTTTGTTCACTAAGATTCTCTAACAATCTCTGAGGGCCTCACAGAACAGCTGTATTTATACTGAGATTAAATTACACACAGGTAGACTCTATTTACTAATGGTGACTAAAGGCAATTGGTTCCACTAGATTTTAGTTAGTGGTATAAGAGTAAAGAGGGCTGAATACAAATGCACGCCACACTTTTAACATATTTATTTGTAATAAATTTTGAAAACCATTTATCATTTTCCTTCCACTTCACAATTATGTGCCACTTTGTGTTGGTCTCTCACATAAAATCCCAATAAAATGCATTTACCTTTTTTTTTTTTTTAACAGTGAAAAGTTTTTTATTTAAAAGTTTGGTTACAACATGACAAAATGTGGAAAATTTCAAGGGGTATGAATACTTTTTTCAAAGCACTGTATCCCTCTGCTCAGTTTAAACACCTAATTGGCTCCCAGTGCTGTCCTACCTTCTCTTAGGCCGGCCAGAGATGGTTTAAATCTGCTGTTCCTGCTGAACCGGCCGAGATTATAACCGAGTGTGGGCAGGCCGAATGTACCAAGTTGATCAATCGATCAACTTGGGTACAACCAGCCTGCCAGATTTACTTGTAATTATCACTAGCGGCTGCTATAGCCGCTAGCAACAATCACTGTCTTCTCTCAGCAGGAGCAGCTTCTTCGCCACCCGCTGGGAGAATTCAATGTCTCGGCAGGAGGATTCCCTTGTCTACTGTATGGCCTGCCTTAGTGTTGATGTGCAGAAGATTGAAAGATATCAATACCAACTAAAAATCCAGTATTCACCGTAGCTGTATTTATAAATGAATGCATTATTTTGTTAATGAACATATAACTGCATGAATTGTTTTCTTTCTATGTCTGAAGTTCAATCAATTAATATTATTTTTGATCACCCCAGATTATAAAGCTCTGATCAATACGTTGACACTTAATAATAATGCTCTTTTATACACTTACTGTAGGAATATGAATTTACAGTGCTGCCCAATGCCTACATGATCCATATGCCACATGCTCCAAGCTTCGATATCACCAAGTTCCGCTCGAACAAGCAATATAGAATCTGTTTGAAGACACTGAAGGAAGAGTTTCAGCAGGACATGTCCCGTCGTTATGGCTTCACAGCTCTCAAATACCTCACCGCTGAGAACAACAGCTAATAAGACTGGGGAAGAGGAGATTATTTGTGCCTGATGTCTGCAATGAAGAACTGGAGGGCATTATGTCGGCCATGTTGGCTGGAGGTTGCCATTTTTAATTGAAACCCTGGATTGTTTATTTAGGGTTTCAAGAACCTTTAGGTTCTTTCCCTTCTCTGCCAGGTGAGATAATTGAAACAGAGTTCAGGCAGCTGCGAATCAGTGTGGAGCAACAACCTGGGGCGTGAGAAGTTTGCATTTGCACAGGATCTAGCAATCAAGGCTTATGTTTTCTTGGTCTAAGAATGAACCTAGCATTGTCTCTCTTATTGTGAGATTCACTCACAGGGCAGCCAACTTCTAATAAATGTCAGAGTTTTTACGTGGAGTAAGGATTAGAACCACTTTCTCAGACTTGGCTCCAGGAGACTAACCTCAAAACGCAGAAGGGACAGATGTAGGATTTGGCCTGAAGATCTGCTGGGCAGTTTGTGCCGGTGTTGCCCCGTCCTTCAAAAATTTGGCCAAGCTCTCAGTTTCCATCAAATTGCCATAACAGCATCTGATCGCAGAGAGAAAATGAATTGTTTCTCATTTTCCTGCAGAGCCAAAGCAGACTGTGTTGGAGAGCAGTGCAGCACTAAAGCTCAGGCAGCAAATGCTCTTTTGCTGTTGGCCTGCAGGTGGCCAAATCCGACGGACTACTTGTGTTTCTAATGCTTAATGCAAAAGACAAATACATATATACATAATAGCAGTGTTCACCTTGTAAAGATCCAAAGGGCATTTCTTTCTATTTTTGTATTTTATCCTCCCCCTGTATAAAAGAATTAAAGACATGCCTTGTTATCTCTACACTAGCTGTTCAACAAACTTACTGTTGACAATAAGAGCTGACGCATGACCATAGTGGCCGGACTGACTTTAGCCACTTGTGGGATCCCTCTGGAAAGTGAACATAGTACAGTGATCGCAGAATTCCAGATGTCTCCAAAAGCTGACGTACCTGAAATCGTCTTGGGAAGTAAAGGAGACCTAGCTTGACCCACCGGATAAAAAAAATGTTTGCAGTGGGAAAAGCTGGCTACTCCTTGTCCTGCTGTCAGGTCTCTGTTTTTCTCTAATTAGAGATAGGACTGCGAGCGGGCCAGCGGTCACAGAACATTGATGAGTCTGGACTTATGAGGCCATCACCATCTAAACTGTGACATGTTCACTTTCTGCTTGTGAAATTGTAATCCCTTCCCAGAGTAACATTACTATGCAATGTTTTCCTGGAAAAACAAGATTTGTTAGGATCAGTTCTGGTCAGTTTGATAGTAAAGAATGGAAGGATTGACGTTAAAAATGGTTATCTATAAAGCCCCCGCAGCCCCCCCCCCCAAAAAAAAGGTAAAACGCAAACAAAATCTTGACCGCTGTAATGACTACTAGAGGTTACGTCCCGCCCAAGAGATGATCGTTCGCCTTTTCCTTTGTGAAGCTGGGAAGCTTAACCTAAAAGGACTTTACCACTGTTTTTTTTTTTTTTTATACTATTCAGTATTATTTGTCATGTTTACAAAGGGAACGTTAGATCTAATGCACTAGTCAGGCTGATGGGCTTCTTGTTAAAAAATGAAAGTTTGTGCTCAGAGGTAAGAAAACACACCATGTCCTCTTCTCACTCATTTGCAGCATTAGGAATAAATTGTGATACCTGTTTTCATTCAGTTTAGGTTCTTCATTACCTGTAATGTTGTTGATGTTGGGTTTGATGGTGTTCACATTAGATCAAAGAAGTGAGTTTCACGAAGACATAAGTAAACAGAGTGATTTTTGAAAAAATACTATATCATTTGTGAGGGGGTTAGCTCGGCAGCGGGTGTGTGTGACACCCTGGAAGGGTTCACCACACAAAATTAGGCACAGCAGACAGTGGTAGGAGAAAAACAAAAGGGTGTGGTTTTATTTTAACTATATACAGACAAAAAATATAACAGAAAACAAAAGAAACAGGAAAATAAATCCTGGTCAACTTGACCGCTCACTACACACGTTGGTGTCCCTAACTAACAACTGGGTACAGCCTTGTGCTGCCCCAGTCCCTAGTTCCCTGCTTTTAGAAGGTCTTGGCAATAGCCACACAGGCTTTGGCTCACCACACAGAAAACACACTCCCCTCTCTCTACACACAGATCTGGTTCCAGGTTGGAGCATCTCCCTTAGCATGCTGGGAGTTCTTGTAGAGGCCTTAATGAGCCCACTTACTTCAGCTGGGCTCATTAACTCTTCCCCTGCAAGACTCCCAGCACTCCCCCTAGTGGTATACATTGGCATAAAGCCTGAATCTAGGACATATATATCTTCCATCCTGGATGCAACCTGGTGATTTTACCTACCTGCTGTCACACATTTAAAAAGTATAATATTTAAAGAGTCAGTTCACACAAAACAGATATTTGAATGGTAGATGCTGGAGCGTTAACATGACAGTCTCTTCTATCTCTTGGGAACTCTGGTAAAATCTCTGTTCTGGTGAGATCTCTGCACTGAGTTCCTAGGTCTGCACTCCTGTGGTGCCCATTATGAGGGGCTTCCACCATCCCTGTTCTGAGTTTTCAGGTCTGCACACCTGTTGTGCCTTTTATGTAGGGCTCCAACCATCCTGACACCATGTCCGCAGCTTTGTACACCTTCTTTAGCCATTATGAGGAGTTCTTACCATCCCTGTGCTGAGTTACCAGTTCTGCACTCCTGCTGTGCCCATTTTGAGGGGTTCCCACCTTTCCTGAGTTGAGTGCATGAGTCTGCACACCTGCTATGCCCATTTTGAGGGACTCCTACCATCCTTGCTGGATTTGAACTTATCTTTAATTGTAAGCTCTAACGAGCAGAGCCCTCTGATTCCTATTGTATTAAAGTGTAATGTATTTGTACTGTCTACCCTCGAGTTGTACAGCGCTGCATAAACTGTCGGTGCTTTATAAATCCTGTATAATAATAATAATTGCAGAGGGCATAACAGGAAGTCCTAGAACACACAAAGGTGGGCGAGAACACCCCACATTCCCAGGCGGATGGGAACATAGCCATAAAGATGATAGCAATGGTTGATGAGAATCCCGGGAAGTGCTGCCTGAGGAAGTACTGTTACCATGGTCGAAAGTATATATTTTTTATACTAATATATACAGTGTGTATATATATATATATATATATATATATATATATATATATACACACACAATATCTCACAAAAGTGAGTACACCCCTCACATTTTTGTAAATATTTTATTATATCTTTTCATGTGACAACACTAAAGAAATTACACTTTGCTACAATGTAAAGTAGTGAGTGTACAGCTTGTATAACATGTGTAAATTTGCTGTCCCCTCAAAATAACTCAACACACAATCATTAATGTCTAAACCGCTGGCAACAAAAGTGAGTACACCCCTAAGCGAAAATGTCCAAATTGGGCCCAAAGTGTCAATATTTTGTGTGGCCACCATTATTTTCCAGCACTGCCTTAACCCTCTTGGGCATGGAGTTCACCAGAGCTTCACAGGTTGCCACTGAAGTCCTCTTCTGTTCCTCCATGACGACATCACAGAGCTGGTTATACAAGCTGTACACTCACTCATTGCGCTCCTCCACCTTCCGTTTGAGGATGCCCCACAGATGCTCAATAGGGTTTTGGTCTGGAGACATGCTTGGCCAATCCATTACCCTCAGCTTCTTTAACAAGACAGTGGTCATCTTGGAGGTGTGTTTGGGGTCATTATCATGTTGGAATACTGCCCTGCGGCCCAGTCTCCGAAGGGAGGGGATCATGCCAGACCATGACACTCCCACCACCATGAGAGCTATAACACCAAATTTAACACACCTGCTCCCCATTCACACCTAAGACCTTGTAACACTAATTAGTCACATGACACCGGGGAGGGAAAATGGCTAATTGGTCCCAATTTGGACATTTTCAATTAGGGGTGTACTCATTTTTGTTGCCAACGGTTTAGACATTAATGGCTGTGTGTTGAGTTATTTTGAGGGGACAGCAAATTGACACTGTTATACAAGCTGTGCACTCACTACTTTACATTGTAGCAAAGTGTCATTTCTTCATTGTGGTCACATAAAAAGTTATAATAAAATATTTACAAAAATGTGAGGGGTGTACTCCCTCTTGTGAGATACTGTGTGTATGTGTGTGTGTGTGTGTGTGTGTATATATATATATATATATATATATATATATATATATATATATATATATATTTATATATATATACTAAGCTGCATTAAAAGACCCAAGAGGAATAATCATTTTTGTGACCATGGTTAAAAGAGAGATAGATTTTTTTTTTTTTTTAAATTACAGAAAATGGTAGCGTTCTGCAGATTGAAATGGAGAGGTCAATATATGCAGAGTAATTGTATATATGCCATATCGTTTTTTTTAATAAAAGTGACGTCTCTTTTTAATTTGACTTTTACATGTTTTTATGCTTGCTTTTTTAAATTTTTGTTATTCTAGTAAACGTAAAGATTTGTAAATTAGCCCCTAGAAGGAACAAAAATCATCCCCCACCCACCCCCTCTTGACAACTGTTGAGATAAGATATCAGCCACACATGGAGTGAATTGTGTTCAGTCAGTTGGCCAACTCATTGACTTGCATTAAGGAGCAGTGAAGTATAACTATTGTGTTGTCACCAGGTCAAGAAATTAGGGGAATTCCTACGTTTGGGACACTCCTCATTACCTTCTCCTGACCCCTGTACTGTGTATTATAACATGCTACTGACCTCTGCACTCTGCATTACTTCTGATCCCTTCACTCTGCATTACATACTACTGACCTCTGAAGTCTGCATCACTTTTTCCTGACCCCCGTACTATGCGTCACATGCTAATGACCTCCAGGTCATTTGCTCCTAACCCCTGCTCTCTGCATTACATGCTACTGACTTTTCAAACTCTGCATTACTTCTGATCCCTGCACATTGTGTTACTACTGACCTCTGAACTCTGTTTCTTACTCCTGATCCGTGGGCTTTTCATTACATACTACTGACCCCTGGACTCTTTAAACCTTCCTTACTTTTTAATGGGTCCTTGGTAGGATATCTTCTTCTTGCACCCTGGTAATCTTTGATCCCTTCATTGTTGTTTAAAGTGGACCTTCAGTAATTTTTTCACCTTTCCATCGATTTAACCTCCTGCCCTTGTTGTTTTACTTTGGATAGAAAAACATATATTTCTGCCAGTAAATACCTTATTCAGCCCACTTCCTGTTTCTTGTCTGGAAAAAAGAGGTTCTGTACCTTTCTGAAACCATTGGTTGTATGAAGTTTTAGTCACCTCACATAATAAGTAAGGCCCTTTGTGTAATTGATTTATTTTCTTTTATTGAACGGGAGAGCAAAGCTGAACAAGGAACTTCTACTGAGATAACTTTAAAGGCATTTACACTGTGTGAAGAAAATCTCTTACAGTAATCTTGTCCTCTGATCCTATGAGGACCTATCAAAGATATAAAGCATTTTTTTTTTCAAGGAAAGATAAGTGCAGTAAATTGAAGGTGTATACTGTATATTGAAAAGTGATATTGACATAACAAAGAACACAGGATAAATACTTCCCAGTCGCGTGTACTGTTAAAGCAAATCTATTGCTAAAATCACACTGTCATAAAGACTGTCCCCTTATAATATCTAGTAAATACTTTCCTCTTTTGCTGCCCACGCCATCAAACTCCACAGTAATGAAGGAAAATCACTACCTTAAGACGAATCCCTAGTCCCCTTCTGCACTCTGTGGTTCCTCCCACCAACCCCTACGTCCCTATGGGATACAAAAGTGATGTAAGGGCAGCAGATCAAACCACTAAGTGCAACGGGGGGGGGGGGGCAGGAAATCAACACTCCCAGAAATGTTGAATCCTAAAAAAGTCTCCGGGCATTGATTTATTTTTATAAAAGTGGCGGTTGGTGGCACAGGCAACAGGAGGTAAATATTTACAGGAAAGTTTTAATAGCAGTTTGGTTTTAGCTACTCAGCTGATTGGCAGAAAAAAAGAGATTCAATAAAAAGTTATTTTTAATGTAAAGCTAGCATAGATAGCTTACTGACCTAATATTGATGTCCTGTAATTCTCTGCACAGAAGAGTGTGGAGTAGGAGAGGGAGAGTCAAACAGTGGAGGCTTTCCAAGAGGAGGACTGAGTAGATTGATGACCTCACTGGTGTGCTGCTGCTCTTTCCTTGTCCAATCACTGGCTGGAGTGGGGCTTTAACGATTGCTTATCTGCACGTGGTTACCAGGACAGCCCTTGAATCTAAGGCCGGCCATAGATAGTTCTAATCTCAGCCGGTTCAGCAGGGAGTGGCTGAGATTCAAATCATGTATATGTAGGCTGAATGTACCCAAGTTGATTAATTGATCAACTTTAGTACGACCAGCCTGACAGAGTTTGCATGCGATTATCGCTAGCGGCTAGTACAGTATAGCCGCTAGCAAAAATCATTGTCTTCTCCAGGAAGGGACAACTTCCCCTGCTGGAAGAATACAATGGCTTGGCGGGAGAGATTCCCTTGTCACCACTGTCTGTGGTTGCAGGAAAGAAATTTGCTCAGTGTATGGGCTGCTTAACCTTTTCGCTGCCAGTGCCGTTTTTGCATTTTTTGCACACGTTTAAAAAATAATTTTAGGCCTGAAGATTACACAAAACCCCCAAACATTATATATTTTCCAAAAGCAGACACCCTGGAGAATAAAATAGTGATAGTCCAAATTTTTTATGTCACATGATATTACCGCAAAGGTCTAGGAAATGCAAAATTTCTGTAGAAAAACACAATAAAGTGACATTTTGGGCAAACACACGTAATAAATTAACCACATTTTTGGTCAAATATAAAAGATGGGGTTGCACTGAGTAAATAGATACCCAACATGCCAAACCCTAAATTTGTGTGGGCCAGTGAAATGGCGACAAACTTCAGTCCCCCATATTTTCTATAGGCGACACTTCAAAAGCCCCCTATAGGTCATCAGTTTAGTGTTACAGAGAATTATTGCTCTCCATCTGGCTTGCTCAGCGATATGTACCATGTGTATCACAATAGACATTTTCATGCGCAGGCGCCCCGACGTGTGCGTTTATGATCGTTTGTGCGTATATGTGGGGGTGGCCCCAATTATTTTTTGGGGGGGGGATATTATGTGCTTGGGTGCAACTTTTATTTTTTGCAATTAAAAAAAAAAAAGTTTTTTTGCTTAACTTTTCTTTTTCATTACATAGGGGACAAAGAGTCCCCATATAATATTTTTTTTTGTGATAGGTTCTTGCAAATTCCAATGCACTATTCCCAACGCATACATTCCTGTAGAGATGACTGTATTTGTAAGTGGGTGCTGAAGCGACCACCAGGTGGAACCGTGTGTAGTCAGAGAGTAATGTCACCAGCACACCAAGTCCCAAGCTTTAATCAGTGATTACATCATTACAGCAGAAAGCAACGTTTCTGAGCCACGCAGGACCCCTTCATCAGGCATGTGACGTTAAAGTGATTGTAAAGGCTCATTTTTTTTCCTATAAAAATAATAAACATGTTATACTTACATGCTCTGTTGCAGTGGATTTGCACAAAGCAGCCTAGATCCTCCTTTTCTTGGCTCCCTCTTTTGTGATCCTGGCCTCTCCTTCCTGTTCAGCACCCTAACAGCAAGCAGCTTGCTATGGGGGCACCTGAGTTGAGGCACAGCACCCTGTGTCCATTCAGACATGGAGCCCTGGCCCCGCTCCACCTGTTCCCTGATTGGCTAGCTGACTTTGACAGCAGCGGGAGCCAATGGCACCGCTCTTGTTTCTCAGCCAATCAGGAAGGAGAATCTTGGATGGCTGAGACATTAATGGACATCGCTGGAACTAGATGGACCTTAGGTAAGTATTAGGCAGGCTGAGGGAGGCTGCCACACATAGAAGGCTTTTTATCTTAATGCATAGAATTCATTAAGATAAAAAAAACATTTCTGCCTTTACAACCACTTTAATGCCTCTCGTTAATGAGAATAAAAGAGTCTCTAAAAGACCCTACATGTCCCCTCTGAGCTCCACTGGATTTATTGCAATACAGCTATGCTCCCTGTGGAGGTGAGATATAGAACAAAATATCGTCTCCACTTATATTTGGGTGACCCAGAAGTGACGTCATACACTGCAGCCAATAGGTTGTAGCACAGATCAGTGTATTCTGATGGCAATGAAGTTTTACTGTCAGAATAAAAAGACACAGCGGGAAGGATTTCCCCATTCATCTCGAATGTGCAGATGGGCAAATTGGATCAGTTTCTTTCACTCAGCCGGTTGGCTGAACGAAAAAAAAGGAATAATGTATGGCCAGCTTTAGAGTCAGAGAGCTATCCAAACCCAGTCAGGAGCCGAGAGAGATGTTGTGTTATCATCAAGGGTTCAAGCAGCTGCCTGGACAACCCTTGGGCCTGGAAGTCAGAGCATTATCCAAACTCTGGGGCTGGGAGACATTTTATTTTACCATTACAAGATCAGGAAGTGAACAGGACCTCCTTTGGTCCTGGTAGTCAGAGCTGAGAGGTCGTTTTCAGAAGGCAAGGTGCCCCAGCGATGTAAGAACCAATAAGGAACAAGTATCAATCTCTCATAAGCCCAATTTCAATCATTTAAGATGAAATATTCATACAGTAGTCTTGCATGTGTCCAAGCCTTTGATGGAAGCAGCTCTTCTCCAGCTTCAAGGCTTCATGCTACATCCAGGGCAGAGTCCTGAATAGGTCCTTTGCCTCAGCCGGAGGAGTTTGATTCTATCAGAAGTTTCTGAGGATGTATTTAGTTATTTCACAGTATCTCTTTAAAGCTTATCTAAACCAAAAATTAAAAAAATAAATATATTGCAGCTCATCAGTCCTTAGATGTGGTGGCTGTATTTGTTTTTCACTTTTTTTGGCTTGAACATTTTCAGCAAGTGCAGAAAATACCAGTTGATACTGTTATAGATGTAGTGTACTTGTAGCGTCCTGTGAGCTGAACTGGACACAAAATCAGTTATCTTTTTTTTTTTATTATTAAATAGTTTTTTTAAAATTGAAATTACAAAGGCAGGCATGTTTAAAATGCAGCCTGTGTGACAATCATGGCTGCCCCTATAGATAGAGTGGAGTAGAAAAGCATAGATATGAAGGGACAGAAAGTTTAATTTTTTTCCAGATCTCCAGGTAAAAATAAAGGTAACATAAGCCTGAAAAAAAAAGAAAACAAATGTAGTCACCACCTGTAAGGAATGGCAAGCCGCATTATATTCCAACTTTGTTTTTGGATTTGGATTAAAAATACCTCCTATTGCTTGTGCATTGCCTGGGGCACTTCTGACAGCTGTCTGAAATGTTGAGAAGAATCAGGCATGTTGGCTTCTGTCAGTGAACTTTACACTTCAATGCCGATGGTGCTCTCACTCATTCAATGTGTAAATTTCTCACTGGATCTGATTTTAATGTAGATTTTTATTTTTTCTAGCCGTCAGAACTCATTTTTATCAATAGTTTGCTCTGTAAGCAGGACCCCAACCCTTTGGCGAATCCATATTTAGTATCACAATTGGCAAATGAATATCATATATTATCATATTTCCCATTTCTGGATTGCTTTTTCGTGCTGCTCTGTTATGTTGACTTACAGATATTTTTTTTTGAAGTGCTAATTTCTGAAATCTTCTAACAAAACTTACTAAAGTCTTATGAGAGAAATTCAGTTCTGTCTGTGCGAGGTCCATCATCATGTGGTAGGTACAGATGAAGAGATTCAATCTGCAAATCAGATGAAACCGTGAATGGCCCTTTTTTTTTTCGTCCACCTGAATTTATACATGCTGACTTGTACCATTTTTTGGGGTAATTCTGTTAATGGAGCACAGTATACTGGATTCCAGAATTGTATGATTCTCCACACATCTAACAGCTTGAAAACCATTAGTCTAGCAAATCAAAAAATTGCTCATTCTCCTGATTTGATAATTGCTATTGACTTCTTTATCATACTGATTGGCAAGCTCCGCTTACATCCTCTTTGAGTCCCATTTTGAAAAATGTAGGCACCGCATGACAAAAGGATAAATGCAATTTCTCAGGAGCAAAGGCATATTATTTATACTATATTATATATATATATATATATATATATATATATATATATATATACAGTGGAACCTTGGTTTACGAGTAACGTGGTTAACGAGCATTTTAAATAACGAGCAACTTTGTTTTTTTAAATTCTGACTCGGTTTGCGAGTGTTGTCTCGCAAAACGAGCAAAATTCAAGCTAATGGGGTGTGCAGTAGCGCATTTGGCCAGAGGTGCGAGGGCACCGGTGACACTCGGAACGGTTCGGAGCCGATCCGAGCTGCTCGGAAATACTCTGTTCTCGAGTGTTTCCGAACCTTTCCGAGGGTTTCCGAGATTAGCCGAGCTGTCCCCGAGCATTTCCGAGGCTCTCCGGCGCCCCCACCTATGGCCACATGCGGTATTGCATGCCATAGAAGTCAATGCGGAACAAATTATCTTTGTTTCCATTGACTTCTATGGGGAAACTCGCTTTGATATGCGAGTGCTTTGGATTACAAGCATTCTCCTGAAACGGATTATGCTTGTAATCCAAGGTTCCACTGTATATGTGTATATATATATATATGTATGTAGGGTGAGTCACCTTCTGTGTCTCCAACTGAACAGCAGAGACTGTATCAATGGTGGGCTCCTGTTCATATATTTAGCTGGAATTCTCACAACAAAGGCAGTTCCTCTGGTGGTAGATCTACACCAGTAGCGGCCTGACCATTAGGGGTGCACAGGCGCCGCCCCCCCTATCCATGCATCCGGCACCCTAATCTACATGCAAGGAACCAAAAGCATAGATTCCAATGGGTTTTTTTTTTGCACTGCGCCCTGAGCCCAGCCAGTTGTGTGACAATAGTGAAATAATATTTGCTATTGTCACACTGATTCTCCTCCCGGACAATCAGGAAGCAGGTCCTGAGACCCGTTTCCCAATTGGCCGAAAGGAGAAGCGATCCCATTGGCCTAAGAGGAGGAAGGAGGAGACGCACAGCCGCCAAGTCTGATTCTCTGGCCCCTCCATGCTGAGTGCTGTCAGCTCCTCCTGTGGCTGTAGAAGAGAGGAGCACATGCCTATCACACGCCTATCAGCAATGGATCGTCCCTGGGACACCGTGCACACCTCTCCGACATCGATCCCCTCTGCCACTGACCTCATCAAGCTGTCATCCCTGGGCACACAGAGCCCGCTATTATCTCCTGCTGGTGCATCTAGCACAGCACTGGGTAAGAGTGCCGGCGATCGGCGGGGGGTGACCAGTGGGTGGTGGCGGGTTGGTCCGTCCGATGGAGCACCAGCTACCACTGATCTACACCCAAACTGGATGCCATTTATTTTGTTTCACTCTGAAAATCATAATACCATTTTGTTCATAAAATACTGTTTTCATCTTTTTTTTCATCCATTATTGCCATCTCCATGCTGCTGATTTCCTCCTGTCTCCTCAAGTCACCCTATAACTGAAAGTGTCTGAACAAGGACCTGCATGGCAGGATCACCAGGGTTTCTTTTAATAAAAGCTGATTTAAAAAGATTAAAAATGACTTTAGAAATTAGGATAACATGCTAAACCTTATATGAAAATGTAGAGATTGAGATTATGTCTATATTAAATATACAGCTGACTTTTATAAGTCTGTGAGCCTAGCAGAACGTTACCATAGAGGGGAGCAAACAGCAGTGATGACATAAATCGGGCTGTAATCCAGAGTGACCAATCACACATTGTTCTGGGCTATAGAAAATTAGAACACACTTGCACCTAAATGGTTGAACCTACACCTAGATTTTGGGGGGCAGGTACCATTGTGTATTATTCTCCAATGCTGCGTGGATGAGAAGAGAGACGCTGTGTGTTTTATGAGTTTTTAAAGGTTGTGCATAAGTTAAAGGAAATTTGTTTATTTTCAGTTGTGCAATAAAATTGTGAAATAACTGTGTTTCCTGTTTATTGAATCCATGTTTATTTGGGCTTAAATGGAACTTGTTATAGTAAACTTGGAAACACTCTTTATGCAAATTTCAATGTTTACGCACACAGAATGCAGTGCATATTCCTTGATCATCCCTTTTTTTTTTTTTTTTTTTTAAACTTGGTATGGTTGGCGGCTTTAATTAAATGTGAAACTTGACATGCATATTGGATAGATTTTATGATAGAATAATATAAGAAGACATGTCAGACTGCAAAAAAAACACCTCTAGTTGATCATTTACCGAGCATGTTAGTACTGTACAAAAACACTTTATGACCAATAGTTTTTTTTCCATCTGACATCAACTATGTGGGTTTGTTGGACTTTGCATTCTGAAACAATGGGTTTCCATTCCAAAACCATGTGTGTTAATATGGAGTCCTATAAGGGTGTTCACTCTTATGGTAAGACTTTCCAAAATATTTTGGAGAGCGTCTTCTGGAATTTGTGCCTATTCAGCCAAAAGAACATCTGTGAGATCAGGTACTGATGCTGAACAAGAAGACCTGGCTCACTATCGGTGTTCTAATTCACCCCAAAAGTATTCAGTAGGGTTGAGGTCAGAGCTCTGTGCAGGCCATTAAAGTTCCTCCACAACAAACTCACTAAGGCCCGGTTCACATAGGGGCGACTCCTCAGGCGACTCGGTCGCCTGAGGAGTCGCGTCCCGGTCTGTGCTATGGAACCGTTCTAATAGGAGCGACCTGAGTCGCTCCGACTTAGAAAAAGGTTCCTGTACTACTTTTGGGGGCGACGCAGGGCGACTTGCATTGACTTCTATACAGAAGTCATTATGCAAATCGCCTCGGCGGGCGTCTCAAGTCGTCTTCAGATCGCGCCGCCGAGGTCGCCCCCGAAGTCGTGCCGCCCCTGTGTGAACCGGGCCTAAGTCATATCGTTATAAAGCTGGATTTGTGAATAGTCATGCTGCAACAGAAGAGCTCCTACAAGGTTGGAAGTGTACAATTGTCTAAAATGTATTTGTATACTATATAAAAGTGGATGTAAACCTGATTCGTGACAAGTTCTCCTACAACCGAGATAAAACCAGCCTGAAATTTGTGTCAGGGTGGGTGCTATAAATAGATAAGCAGAGAGCTGGTCTATTCACAGCACAGCTCTGCACATTCCTTTCTTCCTCTGCCTATGTGGAGTGGGGGTGTGTTCCTTTCCTCCAATCAGCTGCCACACAGTGTAAGAATCCACACCCAGTGCTGAACAGGAAGAAAAAAATCTCTAACACAATGTGCACTTTCTAAAGAATATAGCAAGCTGAAGACAGCAGATATACATGTAAAATGTATGTAGGGAGAATTGTTTCATCTCTGTGTATCATCTGAGGCTGTTCAATTCACTGGGTATATGTGAGAGTTTACACCCACTTTAACAGGACCTTCACTGGAAACATTTTGAGGCATGAAATTCATTTGGCTATATAGTGTAGGTGTGATGGTCAGGTATGTACAAAATATGGACATTGTATATTGTGTGTGTATATTGTAAATAGGTAACTCATATTCACCATAGACCACTATTTTAAACAATGTAAGAACCCAAAGGAAAGTTGTAAATGTATATATATATACACATATACCGGTATATATACACACAGTATCTCACAAAAGTGAGTACACCCCTCACATTTTTGTAAATATTTTACTATATCTTTTTATGTGACAACACTAAAGAAATTACACTTTGCTACAATGTAAAGTAGTGAGTGCACAGCTTGTATAACAGTGTAAATTTGCTGTCCCCTCATAATAACTTAACACACAGCCATTAATGTCTAAACCCCGGGCAACAAAATTGAGTCCAGCACTGCCTTAACCCTCTTGGGCATGGAGTTCACCAGAGCTTCACAGGTTGCCACTGGAGTCCTCTTCCACTCCTCCATGACGACATCACAGAGCTGGTGGATGTTAGAGACCTTGCGCTCCTCCACCTTCTGTTTGAGGATGCCCCACAGATGCTCAATAGGGTTTAAGTCTGGAGACTTGCTTAGCCAGTCCATCACCTTTACCCTCACCTTCTTTAGCAAGGCAGTGGTCGTCTTGGAGGTGTGTTCGGGTTTTTTTGTTGCCAGCGGTTTATACAAGCTGTACACTCACTACTTTACATTGTAGCAAAGTGTAATTTCTTCAGTGTTGTCACATGAAAAGATATAATAAAATATTTACAAAAATGTGAGGGGTGTATTCACTTTTGTGATATACTGTATATATATATTATTTCAAAGAAAAAAGCACTCTTCTGTAATTTAGTAGAATACAAATTACCGTCAGAAGTTGCGTAATCAGATTTACTACATTGTCCCAAAGAAATCAAAATCGAAATTCCTGTGTCATTTTATACTCACTCAGTTTTCCAAGCTTTTTGTAGAGTGTAAAAATGTGGAGCAGGCCCCCAGAGCAACCAGTCAAATTTCCCTTTACCCCAATATTAGCAGTGATATTTTCTGATTGACTATGTTGGCTGAATGCTTCAATGTATCATGGATGATACTACTAAAATACACACAGACAGCTTTTAAAACTGAATTAAAGAAGTCGAAATATTTTGGGTGGAGATGGTTGTTAAAGTTGTGTGCAAGGAAAGCTTGTAGCAAAACAGTCTCTGTAACCTCTGATTGGTCATTAAAAAGAGTTTTGTAGTTCACGCTGTTCCTCTCTAACTTATTCAATCTGGAGCGAAGTAGAGCCGATAACTATAATGCCCGGTCAAAGAGATGATCTTTCTAAGGACAACAGCTTCACTTTCTTTGCGGTTTGTTTAGGTGCATTTTAAAAAAATAGTCTATAATCCTTAGCTAAAAGCTACTTCATTGTGTCTGTAGCGGGCAGTTCCTCCCCTCTCTCCGTCCCCTCTATTAAAGTTCTGCTCGCAATGTCTCTGGTCTAGGGGTATGATAGGGGAGGGAGAGGGTGCGCTACGCCTGGCTTCCACCACAGGTGTACAAGTGGTATCAGCAATGCCTTCCTTTACCTTCGGGCCTGTGTTGTGCATCGGATCCTCCCTCCAAGAGTCTCCGAGAACCTCGTCTGCCAGAAACTTGAGCCACACACCATTAAAGTCCAACACTCCTTTATTTAGAACCTAACATGGACTCCCTTGGCTATAGAACAGAAAAGGAGGTGTGTGTACGAATAGGCCCAGACACAAGTTCGATCCTCCACTCTCCTCCAAAGAGTGGGTTATGGTCTCCGCACGAGGGAAATTCCCCTTCCGGACGGTCTCTGACAAGAGGCTCACCCGTCACCGGCAGTATGCTGCACCAGGTCTTCAGATGAGGAGCTCTTCCCGGTCCATTACGTCCACCTCGGATTCAGGCATCCATCTCCGGAGTACCCTAGGATCCTTCCCTCGCGGAACTCAGTGTTGGGCACTGAACTCCGGACCGCCGTCCGAGTACCTCACCCCAGGCTAAAGGTGCCAAGGGTGGAACACGATCTCCGGTGGTCCTCTAGGCCTAGTCCGCCTAGAGGACAAACATAAACTCCGTCCGCAGGCTAAAGGTGCCAGGGACCAACAACCCCGTGACCAAGATGGCCGGCCCCTCTTATCCCCTCTCCCAGCAAGCACGGCGGGTTCCCCGCCCCACCATACCGCTGCCCAGAGAGGACAAAAGTAAGCTCAGCACACAGCGGTATCCGTCTGTCGGCCCATAGTGACAGCGCCACCCAGTGGACCTCCGGAGACACACCACTGGTGTCACTGAAAAATTCAAAAACTTACGGCGGGAAAGTAAGTACCCGCTACATACTTCCCCCTGTTATTTGACACTGGTCCCCAGTGTCTGGAGTAAACCACATCTTCAACAACTGACATGGTTCAGTCCAGAAACCACTAACAATTGAAAAACAGAAAAAAAACTTTTGGAAACTCTCCTAACGAAGAAGTTGTGTCTGAGCCCCTGTAATAAAAGAGGAGTGAAAGACAACACATTCAACATGAAATCACATTTCAACATTTTACTTTTCCCCCCCATCCTAACTAAAGACCTCCTCAGAGTATGTAATCTTGCTGGGATGTCCTCCTGTAGAGGGAAAAGAAATACAATTTAACATGTAAAACCCTGACACATGTATCCGTGTGTATGAGGAAAATAAATTTCTCCTAAAAGAAATTCCTGTTTCTCCAAACAGTGAATGCGTGAGAAGTGTTTGTAACGTTGCACGACACTGCCACCTGGTGACAGCCTCGCGGTAACTGCACCCGTGGAACTTCTTCTCCTTTCTCTCTAACCCTATCTACCCCAGAGTCTGTGATCTCCTTGCAGGAAGATAAAAACAAACAGGAACAGTCCCTTTTTTCCTTCTCTCTTCTGTGGGCACACAAAACACAATTTCCCCAGAAAGTTCAGCAGCATGATAATATTGGAGTCTTTCTCTCCTAAAGGTAGAAGCGGGATGTGGCAGAATCAGTGGCTTCAAGTGCTGATCCATAGTCTCTAGATGGTATTCTACATCTTCGCCTTCTTTGCGTCTGATCACTACTTTGTCTGCGTGGATGTGTCTTCCTACCATCCATTCTGCCTTGCAGTCTTTGAAGCGCTGTGAAGCCTTTGGAGAACAAGTTAGGTATCTGCGGGCATGTGGAACTTTGAGGTGGGTCCACACAAAGTCATTGTACCAGCGCTCCCGGTACACTTCCACCTCATATAGCAAGTCCTTCGATAAGTAAGGGTACTCCCAGCCGTACTCCGCTGCAACCTTTTGACTGAATAAACGCTGTAATCTTGCCAAAGGAGGCATGATAGCTTTTTCCCCTTCACCAGGCAAAACAACTGAATCTGGATGACGAGGTGCCTTGACCACCTCCATTCTGGGCATTGGGGGCCGCAGCAACAGTCTCTTGACCCCAGTGTCAGATACAGATGGTGCCGGGGATGCAGGGACAAGTTGAGGAAGGGATTCTCCTTCAGGCGCTGATGCCTCCACCCTGGGTGTGCTCTCTCCTGTGGACATAGGTGAATTCCCACTTCCACGGAATGAAGCAAGCGGTATCTTGTCCCAGCCCTTCTTGGCAAACAAGTCATCTATCAAGGCATCATCTCCCGTATCAGAAAGAGATTCCAGGTCGGAGGTGTCATACTCCTCCGCGGGTATGTAGCCCTGTGTGGAAGCAGAACATCCACACTCCGGGGACTGGCTAGGCCATGCCTTCTCGACACCTCCTCCCTCACACCAAGTCTTCTCTGCCGGCTTACCTTGACCTTTTCTGGGGCGTCCGGAACTCCCGTCAACGGATCCCTCTTGGTCTGGCGTAAGCATGCGAGACGGTCCACCACCACCGCTGGTCGGGGCTACCACGCTGGTTCTTTTCTTCGGTGGCGGACGCTGTGAGACAGTGGTGACCGAGTCAGCATCCTCGGATTTCTCCCGTTGATGTTTCACGACCTCCTCCGCGGTCGCTGCAGTGTGTGCAGGGGTGACTCTCACAGCCGCGATTCCTCCCTTCTGAGTGACTGTACCTGAAGCCCGGCCTGGGTAGATGGTCTTCGGCCTCTCAACCTCCGGATCCACTTCAAACGTGAACTCCCCACAGGCCTCACAACGTCCGAACGGCTTCAACAGGCATACCAGTCCCGAACACCCAGGGCAAATCATACCCAGGGCCTCAACGTCCATACATGAGTATAGGGCGAATCGACCCCTCGGCTTCAGTCGGATCCCCGTATCCGTTATCGGAGCAGCAGCAGTCAATTTTGTAGTTGCTGGGTGAACCAGAATCCATGAGGCAGGTCCAAACATGGCGACCTGTTGCTGTTCCATCTCACACTGCAGAGTTTTCGCGCCAATGTCCCACGTGTAGTCCGTCACACGTATTGGACTCCTCCCCTCTTGCTCCAGTTCGCAGTCTTTTCCACTTTGCTTGGTTGAGACACGCCCACGAACCAAGCGATGGGGGCTGTGTCTGGTGGCGCAGTGCAATTAAAAACCCCCACGTGTAGTCCGTCACACGGCTGGGTTTTCCCCCTTTCACCACTCTTCCTGCGCGGGCCTTTCCCCTTCTGAGGTCATGTCCATGACTTTCGAGCAGGGCTGCACTTTGGCCTATTCGCTTAACTCTGTCTGGCAGACACCTTCTACCAAGTGATGCACAACACACATCCCGGACCCGAGCCCCCACGTGTAGCGGGCAGTTCCTCCCCTCTCTCCGTCCCCTCTATTAAAGTTCTGCTCGCAATGTCTCTGGTCTAGGAGTATGATAGGGGAGGGAGAGGGTGCGCTACGCCTAGCTTCCACCACAGGTGTACAAGTGGTATCAGCAACGCCTTCCTTTACCTTCGGGCCTGTGTTGTGCATCGGATCCTCCCTCCAAGAGTCTCCGAGAACCTCGTCTGCCAGAAACTTGAGCCACACACCATTAAAGTCCAACACTCCTTTATTTAGAACCTAACATGGACTCCCTTGGCTATAGAACAGAAAAGGAGGTGTGTGTACGAATAGGCCCAGACACAAGTTCGATCCTCCACTCTCCTCCAAAGAGTGGGTTATGGTCTCAGCACAAGGGAAATTCACCTTCCGGATGGTCTCCGACAAGAGGCTCACCCGTCACCGACAGTATGATGCACCGGGTCTTCAGATGAGGAGCTCTTCCCGGTCCATTACGCCCACCTCGGATTCAGGCATCCATCTCCGGAGTACCCTAGGATCCTTCCCTCGCGGAACTCAGTGTTGGGCACTGAGCTCCGGACCGCCGTCCGAGTACCTCACCCCAGGCTAAAGGTGCCAAGGGTGGAACACGATCTCCGGTGGTCCTCTAGGCCTAGTCCGCCTAGAGGACAAACACGAACTCTGTCCGTAGGCTAAAGGTACCAGGGACCAACAACCCCATGGCCAAGATGGCCGGCCCCTCTTATCCCCTCTCCCAGCAAGCACGGCGGGTTCCCCGCCCCACCATACCGCTGCCCAGAGAGGACAAAAGTAAGCTCAGCACACAGCGGTATCCGTCCGTCGGCCCATAGTGACAGCGCCACCCAGTGGACCTCCGGAGACACACCACTGGTGTCACTGAAAAATTCAAAAACTTACGGCGGGAAAGTAAGTACCCACTACATGTCTTTTTACCAGACTGGCCAATGTTCTTCCATGTTCTGTTAAAAAATGCTGTCTGTTTTCTTCATCTGGTCAGTCAGAATGAGGGAGTCCTTAAACGGGTTGTAAAGGTTAGTTTTTTATTTTCTAAATAGGTTTCTTTAAGCTAGTGCATTGTTGGTTCACTTACCTTTTCCTTCGATTTCCCTTCTAAATGTTTTTTTTTCTTTGTCTGAATTTCTTACTTCCTGTAAGCTTGCCCCCATCATCCGAGCCATTCTTGGCTGGGGGTTAGTCAGCGTGCTCGCCCCCTCCCTTGGGACTACGATGTAGTCTGAAAAACGCCTGAAAAACTCCTCAGTGTGAAAGGGGCCTTACAGATACTGTTCATGATGTTCTACACAATATCTGTGCCGACCTAAAAGTCCAGCTTTTGGACACACACTTGGAAGAAAAGAGGACAGTTCTGCTCCAGGTTGCGAAGAAGCTGCTCAGTGACCCACAGTTCATTGTGTGTATTGTAAGCAACAAATACATCATATATAAACAAAAGATAAAGAAAACTTACTAAGGCGCAACCTAGTTCTCCCTATACCCAGCGCTATGGAGCCTGTTCCAATTCTGAACACACCTTAGATCTCCTTATAATGACACAGACCAATATATCTGTGTGACTTTTTTTATGCTAAGCTGCCACATTCAAAATATATAAACGCATATACTAAAAAGACATATAAATTTTACCACCTACAAGTGTCAAACAAATTTGTCTAATGCGGCGCTCTCATTGATACTGAAATCAATAGGGATCCCTATTGTCCTAAAAACAATAGTGGGAAATCCAGAACTCCCAATAGGGCAAGAATATCCTAATAGATACAGTTCAGTATGTCCTATCACAATATTCTTTAGAATTTTTTTCATCAAATATGCATCCTCCTCACACGTTACTTCGGACAAACGTATCGAAAGCTCCCCATAGGGATTACACTCACCAGATCGCGGCGGGTAATAAGCCTTAAACGAACTTCAGACACAGGATGCAGTAGAGGAATGACTTCTCACAATCTCTGCAGATGTCAGCTGGTAGTGAGCTCATACGAGGTCCAAGTACAGGATGCAAAATAGTGACTTCTCTGGATATCCTCTTCACATAGAGGTGTGCAATTTTCCTCCCGGTATTTGTACAATGGAGAGAAAGGGAAAACTCTGCATAGTGTGAACCGGTTTCCAAAAGCTTTATTTCCCTCTTAAAAAGTTTGTTTTCATAAAATCAACAAAAAATCCCGTTAACCTGTACAACCTGCGTTCCGTTTTGCTCGTCAACTCGATGCTTGTCAGGCAAAGGTTGGTGCACTGTCGGGGAGCTTGGTGGAGCTACTGTTTGTCATGTCCAGCTTACAGCTCCTCCAAACGCCGGACAGTACTTCCGGTTTCCCGGGCCAGTTCCCTGGAACGCAAGGCGTCAATCGTCACTTCTGGTATGACGCTAAATTACGCTCAGACGCGTTTCGTCATCACGACTTTTTCAATGGGCGTGGTCTTACGGCGTGACGTGACCTCTATTTATATTACCAATAATGAAGCCAGATTAACTCTTAAGCTGATCGCTGCTCACTATTCTAAATGTACATGGCGACCGTATTTACTCTCAATAAATTCATAGTATATGTTTAAAAATAAGCTGGATTGCCATACATCCACATCGAGTTGCGATCATTACAATCTTAAAAACATATTATACATACTAAACATATATCTATAAAACCTCATAATTCATCAGTATAAAACAGCTTAATTGACTGAAAAATAATCTGTTCTCTGATCCACAGACTGTCATATATCCACAGCAGTAAATTTGATTTGATATATTAAAATTACACTACAAATAAAACATCCAAATTAATAATAAATAATAAATCAGAATAATTTAATAATTTAATAAATAGCAATGGGAGCTATAAAAATATATATATATGAAAAAATTCATATATATACTTATACTCCTAACCGTCATTAACTCAGAAGACCGGTAGAGGGTGGAATACACACTCCAAACGACTTTCCACATGAAATGAACAATCTCCTAACTGCAAAGAAACTAGTATATTCACATCATTCTTTTTTACACGATCCTGTCTATATTCACATAGGGGTCTATGTACATATAAGTAATATCACAGCAAATACTACATGTTGGGCACCCAATCTGTATATTTTCTGGTGTATATAAAAAACAACTTCAAATATCCGCCCTTTATGGGCAGTTTAGGGGCCCATAACATAAGTATTATTCAACATAGTCTACAGATCACTGATGAAGCAGTTTATATCCAATTCTATGTTTAACCCCTTCGGGGAGAGGGTATCAGTAAGGAAAATCCACTGAGTCTCTCTCTGTGATAATTCACGTACAATATTTGACCCTCTCCACGCAGGTTTAATGTGGTCTATCCCCCAAAAGATTAAACCTGAGGGATCCCTATCATGAAAGACCTTAAAGTGGAGGGACACATTGTGGTCCTTATAACCAATAAGGATATTATTAATATGTTCAGCTATCCTGATTCGGAGCATCCTTTTGGTTCTCCCAATATACATTAGCCCGCAAGGGCACTTTAAAGCATAAACTACATGCGTAGTGTTGCAGGTTATGAATTCCTTTATTTGGAACTCATTGTTGTTGGAAGTGGACGTGAACCTTTCTATCCCTCTCATTTGACAGGCCACATCTCTACAGGGTTTGCATTTCCTGCAACAGAAAAAACCATCCCTATCCCAAAAAGTGGGGGGACGTTTCGGAGGATCTAATACTTTTTTCACTATACAATCTCCAAAGTTTTGGGCTTTCCTGTAGATAAATCTCGGGTTAGATGGAAGCTGTTTTTGAAGGGTCTTATCCAGACAAAGAACGTGCCAATGGTTTTTGAACACCGACTCCACCTCTTTGTATTGAGAATGGAAATCTGAGATAAAACCCCACTCTTGATTAACACTTCGTCCCACCACCAGAGGTTTGTCTCTCAGGCATTCTGCCCTAGGTATGGCAGCCATTTCTTCTACTACTGTGTTCAGATGTTGCGATTTATAACCCTTCTCCAAAAATCTTCCTTTTAGGATCCCAGCCTGTTCCCTAAAGTCTTCTGTTGAGGTACAATTTCGTTTTACCCTCATGAATTGGCCCTTCGGCACATTCTTCAGCCATAGTGGATGATGTCCACTATGGATGGGTAAAAAGCTGTTCCTGTCTGTTACCTTAAAATATACTTTAGTCTGCAGACTGTCATTAACCCTAAAGATAGTCACGTCAAGAAAGTTAATCTGTTCCTTACTTACTTGACTGGTCAGTTTGATATTGTTATTATTAAGATGCGCTAAAAAAGTTTCCAAAGATGTTTTTGATCCTGCCCAAATAAGGAACAGGTCATCTATGTAGCGTCTATAAAACAATAGCTCTGCCCTTTTCTGGTGAAATACTGATTTGTCCTCCCACTCCCCCATGAAGAGATTGGCGATGCTGGGCGCAAATTTTGCACCCATAGCAACGCCTCTCCTCTGGGTGTAGAAGGACTTGTTGAACCAAAAATAATTGTGGCTCAAACAAAAATCAAGAGTGTTCCTCAAAAATATTTTTTGGCCATGGGGTAAATCTTCCCGTCTACTTAGTGCCCAATTAAGGGCCAGCAGAGCGTCATCGTGTTGTATTATGGTATAGAGAGAAGAGACATCTGATGTCACCAGAAATACTTCATCTCTCCCTGCCAAACTGACCTCTTGTAATGACTGTAACAGACTTTTTGTATCTCGAAGATAGGCTTTGGTGTCAGTCACACTTTTTTGTAAAAATCTATCGAGGTATTGTCCAAGTCTTGCTGTGACAGACCCAATCCCATTAACTATGGGTCTGGGTGGAGGGTTATTTTGATCCTTATGGATTTTGGGAAGGGTGTAGATAGTGGGTATGCGGCTACTACTCGGTATAAGAAACCTCTTTTCTTTTGGAGTTAGAATATGAGATTGATAACCTCCCTCTATTAGAGATTCCAGCTCAAGACAATACTGGGGAGTAGGATCTTTATCCAACCTCCTGTATGTGTCCTCATCGGCCAACATATTCAGGAGTTGGTTGTTGTAGTAGTCTTTAGTTAATAATACCACCCCTCCTCCCTTATCGGCAGGTCTGATTACCAGATCCTTCCTTGCTTCCAGGGATTCAATCCCCTCTTTAATATGTCTTGGGTTTACATTCTTAACCGGCCTTACTTTCTCTAAGTCGCGTAGCACCAAATTTTTAAACACTTCTAAATGCTGTGTAGCGTTATTTGGGGGATTAAATAGAGAGCGGTTTTTTAAACCACTATCTACTGCTATTGCCGCATTACCATTTGTACCTACTGGAATAGAGTTTTTATTTAGAAAATATTTCTTTATACTCAATTTCCGCATATATTTATGCAAATCTACATAGACACTAAATTTGTTAATGGGCCTTTTCAGGCCACATTTAAGTCCTTGATGGAGAATATTTTTTTCTTTATCCGTAAGCACTGTATTAGTGAGATTATAAATCCCACCTAATCTGCTTCCCTCCTTCTTTTTCTGCGTCCTGGACCCTGCTCTGCATCCTCTGCGTCGTTTCTCCTTATATCCTGTGGGTATCCTGCATTCCTTTCCCAATATTGTTGCTCCTCCCATGCTAAATCTCTGTAGGGTGGTGCCATTGGTCGAGGATAAGTTTGTGGAGGTCTCCCCCTGTAGGGAAGGTATCCCCGTCCCCTCCTCTGTCCTCCTCGGCCCCTTCCTAAAAAAGGACGTGAGGTATAAGGAGCATTACCCGTGTTATAATCCCACAAAGGATCATATCTATTAGCAACTGGAACTGCATAGTTATCATGATTGTTCTGTTGTGATGGAGGATGTGTCATATTACCTCTTCCCCCTTTGCCCCTAATACCACTATTTAGATTTTTTCCCCTATTAGCAGACCCTGATTGAGTTTGGGGTTGTGGCAATGCACTATTCTGATCAGGGACTACAGGTATAGATAGTGAAGGTCGTTCTTCCTGTATGGGGGTTTGAGGGACTTCACTTTCCATCATATCTTCACTATTAGGAGCAGTCCCTATTGGGCTCTGCCATGTATAAGCACTATTAGTTCTGAAATCTTTCAGATCTCTAAAGAACTTCTTCAATTTTTTCTTTTGAGTTTCTTTATCCACCTTCTCCAATTTTTTTGTAATACGGTTATTAAAATCTATAATCTGCTGGGAGTCTCGAATGGGATCCAGCTGCTGCCGCAGATCACTGATCCTGGTCTCTAATTTAGCCATTTTCCTCTTTTTCCTTTGGAGGATCAGCTCCTGCAGCTTTAGTCCAACCCCATTGAAGAAACCCAACCATTCTGCCATGGATTCTGAGTCCTCTAAACCATCCTGTGGTGTAACCTCCCACCTTAAACTGCGAACTATGATATTAGCTTTCAGATAATGTTCAATGGTACATATGTCCCACCAGGTCTTAACCTGCTTTTCAAGAACATTCCCTAAAACAGATATAATTGTACCATAGTTCACCTCCGAATTTGTAGGCTCATTGTCTGAAAACAAACTGTTGAGATCAATTTGTCTATTGTTCAGAAATTGGAACACATCCATTGCCAGCCTGAGTAGAAGATTATAAGATATATAAACAAAAGATAAAGAAAACTTACTAAGGCGCAACCTAGTTCTCCCTATACCCAGCGCTATGGAGCCTGTTCCAATTCTGAACACACCTTAGATCTCCTTATAATGACACAGACCAATATATCTGTGTGACTTTTTTTATGCTAAGCTGCCACATTCAAAATATATAAACGCATATACTAAAAAGACATATAAATTTTACCACCTACAAGTGTCAAACAAATTTGTCTAATGCGGCGCTCTCATTGATACTGAAATCAATAGGGATCCCTATTGTCCTAAAAACAATAGTGGGAAATCCAGAACTCCCAATAGGGCAAGAATATCCTAATAGATACAGTTCAGTATGTCCTATCACAATATTCTTTAGAAATTTTTTCATCAAATATGCATCCTCCTCACACGTTACTTCGGACAAACGTATCGAAAGCTCCCCATAGGGATTACACTCACCAGATCGCGGCGGGTAATAAGCCTTAAACGAACTTCAGACACAGGATGCAGTAGAGGAATGACTTCTCACAATCTCTGCAGATGTCAGCTGGTAGTGAGCTCATACGAGGTCCAAGTACAGGATGCAAAATAGTGACTTCTCTGGATATCCTCTTCACATAGAGGTGTGCAATTTTCCTCCCGGGATTTGTACAATGGAGAGAAAGGGAAAACTCTGCATAGTGTGAACCGGTTTCCAAAAGCTTTATTTCCCTCTTAAAAAGTTTGTTTTCATAAAATCAACAAAAAATCCCGTTAACCTGTACAACCTGCGTTCCGTTTTGCTCGTCAACTCGATGCTTGTCAGGCAAAGGTTGGTGCACTGTCGGGGAGCTTGGTGGAGCTACTGTTTGTCATGTCCAGCTTACAGCTCCTCCAAACGCCGGACAGTACTTCCGGTTTCCCGGGCCAGTTCCCTGGAACGCAAGGCGTCAATCGTCACTTCCGGTATGACGCTAAATTACGCTCAGACGCGTTTCGTCATCACGACTTTTTCAATGGGCGTGGTCTTACGGCGTGACGTGACCTCTATTTATATTACCAATAATGAAGCCAGATTAACTCTTAAGCTGATCGCTGCTCACTATTCTAAAAGTGCATGGCGACCGTATTTACTCTCAATAAATTCATAGTATATGTTTAAAAATAAGCTGGATTGCCATACATCCACATCGAGTTGCGATCATTACAATCTTAAAAACATATTATACATACTAAACATATATCTATAAAACCTCATAATTCATCAGTATAAAACAGCTTAATTGACTGAAAAATAATCTGTTCTCTGATCCACAGACTGTCATATATCCACAGCAGTAAATTTGATTTGATATATTAAAATTACACTACAAATAAAACATCCAAATTAATAATAAATAATAAATCAGAATAATTTAATAATTTAATAAATAGCAATGGGAGCTATAAAAATATATATATATGAAAAAATTCATATATATACTTATACTCCTAACCGTCATTAACTCAGAAGACCGGTAGAGGGTGGAATACACACTCCAAACGACTTTCCACATGAAATGAACAATCTCCTAACTGCAAAGAAACTAGTATATTCACATCATTCTTTTTTACACGATCCTGTCTATATTCACATAGGGGTCTATGTACATATAAGTAATATCACAGCAAATACTACATGTTGGGCACCCAATCTGTATATTTTCTGGTGTATATAAAAAACAACTTCAAATATCCGCCCTTTATGGGCAGTTTAGGGGCCCATAACATAAGTATTATTCAACATAGTCTACAGATCACTGATGAAGCAGTTTATATCCAATTCTATGTTTAACCCCTTCGGGGAGAGGGTATCAGTAAGGAAAATCCACTGAGTCTCTCTCTGTGATAATTCACGTACAATATTTGACCCTCTCCACGCAGGTTTAATGTGGTCTATCCCCCAAAAGATTAAACCTGAGGGATCCCTATCATGAAAGACCTTAAAGTGGAGGGACACATTGTGGTCCTTATAACCAATAAGGATATTATTAATATGTTCAGCTATCCTGATTCGGAGCATCCTTTTGGTTCTCCCAATATACATTAGCCCGCAAGGGCACTTTAAAGCATAAACTACATGCGTAGTGTTGCAGGTTATGAATTCCTTTATTTGGAACTCATTGTTGTTGGAAGTGGACGTGAACCTTTCTATCCCTCTCATTTGACAGGCCACATCTCTACAGGGTTTGCATTTCCTGCAACAGAAAAAACCATCCCTATCCCAAAAAGTGGGGGGACGTTTCGGAGGATCTAATACTTTTTTCACTATACAATCTCCAAAGTTTTGGGCTTTCCTGTAGATAAATCTCGGGTTAGATGGAAGCTGTTTTTGAAGGGTCTTATCCAGACAAAGAACGTGCCAATGGTTTTTGAACACCGACTCCACCTCTTTGTATTGAGAATGGGAATCTGAGATAAAACCCCACTCTTGATTAACACTTCGTCCCACCACCAGAGGTTTGTCTCTCAGGCATTCTGCCCTAGGTATGGCAGCCATTTCTTCTACTACTGTGTTCAGATGTTGCGATTTATAACCCTTCTCCAAAAATCTTCCTTTTAGGATCCCAGCCTGTTCCCTAAAGTCTTCTGTTGAGGTACAATTTCGTTTTACCCTCATGAATTGGCCCTTCGGCACATTCTTCAGCCATAGTGGATGATGTCCACTATGGATGGGTAAAAAGCTGTTCCTGTCTGTTACCTTAAAATATACTTTAGTCTGCAGACTGTCATTAACCCTAAAGATAGTCACGTCAAGAAAGTTAATCTGTTCCTTACTTACTTGACTGGTCAGTTTGATATTGTTATTGTTATTATTAAGATGCGCTAAAAAAGTTTCCAAAGATGTTTTTGATCCTGCCCAAATAAGGAACAGGTCATCTATGTAGCGTCTATAAAACAATAGCTCTGCCCTTTTCTGGTCAAATACTGATTTGTCCTCCCACTCCCCCATGAAGAGATTGGCGATGCTGGGCGCAAATTTTGCACCCATAGCAACGCCTCTCCTCTGGGTGTAGAAGGACTTGTTGAACCAAAAATAATTGTGGCTCAAACAAAAATCAAGAGCGTTCCTCAAAAATATTTTTTGGCCATGGGGTAAATCTTCCCGTCTACTTAGTGCCCAATTAAGGGCCAGCAGAGCGTCATCGTGTTGTATTATGGTATAGAGAGAAGAGACATCTGATGTCACCAGAAATACTTCATCTCTCCCTGCCAAACTGACCTCTTGTAATGACTGTAACAGACTTTTTGTATCTCGAAGATAGGCTTTGGTGTCAGTCACACTTTTTTGTAAAAATCTATCGAGGTATTGTCCAAGTCTTGCTGTGACAGACCCAATCCCATTAACTATGGGTCTGGGTGGAGGGTTATTTTGATCCTTATGGATTTTGGGAAGGGTGTAGATATAGTGGGTATGCGGCTACTACTCGGTATAAGAAACCTCTTTTCTTTTGGAGTTAGAATATGAGATTGATAACCTCCCTCTATTAGAGATTCCAGCTCAAGACAATACTGGGGAGTAGGATCTTTATCCAACCTCCTGTATGTGTCCTCATCGGCCAACATACTCAGGAGTTGGTTGTTGTAGTAGTCTTTAGTTAATAATACCACCCCTCCTCCCTTATCGGCAGGTCTGATTACCAGATCCTTCCTTGCTTCCAGGGATTCAATCCCCTCTTTAATATGTCTTGGGTTTACATTCTTAACCGGCCTTACTTTCTCTAAGTCGCGTAGCACCAAATTTTTAAACACTTCTAAATGCTGTGTAGCGTTATTTGGGGGAAACCGGAAGTACTGTCCGGCGTTTGGAGGAGCTGTAAGCTGGACATGACAAACAGTAGCTCCACCAAGCTCCCCGACAGTGCACCAACCTTTGCCTGACAAGCATCGAGTTGACGAGCAAAACGGAACGCAGGTTGTACAGGTTAACGGGATTTTTTGTTGATTTTATGAAAACAAACTTTTTAAGAGGGAAATAAAGCTTTTGGAAACCGGTTCACACTATGCAGAGTTTTCCCTTTCTCTCCATTGTACAAATCCCGGGAGGAAAATTGCACACCTCTATGTGAAGAGGATATCCAGAGAAGTCACTATTTTGCATCCTGTACTTGGACCTCGTATGAGCTCACTACCAGCTGACATCTGCAGAGATTGTGAGAAGTCATTCCTCTACTGCATCCTGTGTCTGAAGTTTGTTTAAGGCTTATTACCCGCCGCGATCTGGTGAGTGTAATCCCTATGGGGAGCTTTCGATACGTTTGTCCGAAGTAACGTGTGAGGAGGATGCATATTTGATGAAAAAATTTCTAAAGAATATTGTGATAGGACATACTGAACTGTATCTATTAGGATATTCTTGCCCTATTGGGAGTTCTGGATTTCCCACTATTGTTTTTAGGACAATAGGGATCCCTATTGATTTCAGTATCAATGAGAGCGCCGCATTAGACAAATTTGTTTGACACTTGTAGGTGGTAAAATTTATATGTCTTTTTAGTATATGAACAAATACATCATATTCATAATGTTCTTCATCCCAGTATCTGTGGTTCAGTAAAATATTTAAGCCTGTAGACCAGGTAGAGGAAGCACTACCATATTTCATAGAAGAGCGGTATACACAAGAACAGCAGTTGGAACATAAAGGTCACTGTAAACATGATCAGATCCAGGTCAGTGTGACAGTTACTGTGAAGGAAGGAAACCAGACGGGAGGTGTTTTGGTTATTAACTTGTACCTACAAGTAAGCCAATAATACCTGTAAGTACAGGGAATATCTCCTAAACATGCACAGATATTCAGATGTGGACCAGCTGGTGATGTCACCACCATGTACGCACAGCGATCTGAATGGACGGCACACTCAAGTGTGCCATCCATTCAGAGTGCTGCGCCACAGCTATGATGACATACAAATGGCCACAGCCCCTCGAACCAGGAAGGAAATCGCGGTGAAGATGAAAGCCCTTTCAGCGGTGACAGCGGCAGGCGAGTCTTTAATAATTGTGCTAGTATGTGGTGCATACTAGCACATTATGCCATTAACTTGCAGGGGACCAATTATTTATTTATTTTTGGCTTATCTTTCACTACCGTCTAAGAATAATTGTAATTACCTTTAATTCCGCTTTAAATCAGATTACAGCTTTAAATGTCCTGTTTTTCAATGAGAAGAAGGAGGTTTAAATGACGAAATAGAGAAAGAAAGAGATCACCGCTCCAGGTGAGTACAAGTGGACAATCAGTGTCTTCCCAGGAACCACGGGTGCTGGCAATGCAATTAATGCGAAGAAGAAACAGGATATATGGACAGCCGCACTCCGAGAACCATCAAGGTTGCCTTTATTTAGGTAAAACACACATAAGGCACTGCAAGTCACAGCAAAATAAACAGGCACAGCAGACGCGTTTCGCACTAAGGTCTAGTGCTTAGTCATTGCTAACACAAAATGAGAATATGCTTCAATTAAATACAAATCATACAAAAGATCGATTCCCAGCGTGTTCACAGTGGAGTCACAATCACAGGGGCTCCATGGTGCACTAATTTCACAAATTCGTTCAATAAAAAAACGTAGTAACTTACAATTGAAGATAAAAGCAGACAGCGTAATACACATAGGGGGTTATTTACTAAAGGCAAATCCACTTTGCACTACAAGTGCAAACTACAAGTGCAAAGTGCACTTGAACTTGCACTGAAAGCGCACTTGGAAGTGCAGTCGCTATAGATCCGAGGGGGACATGCAAGGAAAATAAAAAACAGCATTTTAGCTTGCACATGATTGGATAATAAAATCAGCAGAGCTTCCCCTCATTTCAGATCTACCCCTCAGATTTACAGCGACTGCACTTCCAAGTGCACTTTCAGTGCAATTTCAAGTGCACTTTGCAGTTGTAGTTTGCACTTGTAGTGCAAAGTGGATTTGCCTTTCGTAAACAACCCCCATAGGAACTTCCTGACTCGGCCGCGACAGGAAGTGACGTAATCCAGCTCTATCACTGACGCGTTGCGTCACTGCTCACGTGACTTTTTCAAAGGGTATTGTGTATTACATTGTCTGCTTTTATCTTCAATTGTAAGTTACTACGTTTTTTTTATTAAACAAATTTGTGAAATTACTGCACTGCACTGCACTGCACACAAACTGTGTTACGCACATTGGATGGTGGAAACTTACAGGATGGTGACACTTGCACTTTACTTTGATGAACTTTGCTGCATGATTGGATCCGTTGTTATATTTGGACTACTTTTGCACTTTCTATGGGACTACTCCATATATTTTTTTGCACTTTTTTTGCAAATTTTTTCTCTGAAAACATCTGATTGCTATTTGCACAATTGTATGTCATTACCTGCACATGATGTTTTTTTGGAAGTAATATGTATGGCACTTTGATTTTTTATGGCACTGTGATTGACATATTCAGTGATATTTGCACATTATATATATATTTTGTATATATTTATGCACCTTTATACAGTATGAATTTTATATTTATGCGAGATTTAATTATTTATGAGGATCATTTGTTTATTTAGTAAGCGTCACATTCCTTTTATTGTCATTTACCTTTACCTTTAGTGTGAGAACACCTTTTATGTTGGCAGCTACTTTGCTAGTTTCACATTTATTTTGACCTCTTGGTTTGCGCATTAGTATTCCCCTACTATTTGTGTGAAAAAATGGACGTCAATTTTGTTTGGTTGCAACGTCTCACAACTGCGCAATTGTCAGTTAAAGCGACGCAGTGCCGAATCGCAAAAAGTGCTCTGGTCAGGAAGGGGGCAAATTCTTCCGGGGCTGAAGTGGTTAAGGTGTTTGGGTTAATATGACATTCCTGACTGGGAAAATGCAATACTTACAAACACAGATTCCATACACTGAATTTACAGTAAAAAGGAAAGATTGTATATGTAGCGGGGTCTTTAAATTTAGTTGGGGTACACCGGGGTGGTAGTATGACCCAGGTGTGTAATTGTGAGAGGTTTTGGACCCCTTTGTATTCCTGGAGGATTGGGTGGTGTATTATTCTCCTTGGCCTGTGGGTGGCGGTGTACCCGCAGGCTCGAGGTAGAATCACTACCGCAGTGCTGCCCTTTTTGTCCCTTTCCAGGGACGGTACGGCGAGGGCGGGGAACCTGCCGTGGTGTCGATGGGAGGGGATAAAAGGGGGAGACGCCCTCACCACGAGGTCTTCGAGGATCTTCTCTTCACGCACCCAGGCACCTTAGGCCTGGGTGCTGGCGGTTTGGAGTTCTGGCCCAGGCGCCCTAGGCCTGGCCGGAATGGAGTTGGAGTCCATCCCAGGCACCTTCAGCCTGGGGTGAGGTACTAGATCATAGGCCTGGGGCCCAGTAACTTCGACTGGGTCCCGCAAGGGCGAAGTGATCCGAGGGTCCCCGAGGAGGACGGGACCCGCATCTGAGGTGAGGAGGCTGGGGAGGTCACCCGTCCGGAGAGTCCGGAGCAGCATCAACCCGGTGACGGATGGGCCTCTGGTAACTCCCTTAGAGGGACATCTTCCCCTGATAGGGGCCACAGCGCAGCGAAAGTACTCTGAAATACGTTCTCTTGAGTTGCTGGTAGAGACTCACAAGTTCTATGTTCTGTGCTAATCAAGGCTACGATAACCGCTGGTGAAATCACAGTGGTTTAGATTGAAATTAGGATAGTGCCTCGACCTGCTCATCCCACCGTATCAGGCTGTTAAGAAAATGTTCCAACCAGTTGGCTACAGAAGTACTGTTTATTGTGGAGCTTACAATAAAGCAAGAGTTGGACTGTGATCGGTGTGTGGACTCTGGTTAATGGGAGCAAAGGAGGGTACCAGCATAGCAGGACTGAGTTTCATAACTAAAGCACATTGGCCCGAGGAAGATACTGATACTGGCCTTCACCTCACCCACAGCCATGGGGAGGACATGGGCCGTAGCGCATCTCACCCTGTCGTGTGACATACCCCTAGACAAAGGAGATGGGGTGAGGCCGCTACATATGTAAAAATAAATGTACTTTAAACTAGGCCATGAAGCAAAAGTTGCTTTCACGTATTTTACATCATGATTTTTAGTGACAAGAAATCTATGCAGATCAGTAAATATGCCTTTGCAAATCTAAATAATCTATTCCAAAATTCTCTTATTATAAAAGTTGTCATAATCCTTGAAAATGTACATAAACATTTATCTAACCGTGTTTAATAAGTTTCTAAGTATCTTAAATAAAAGAACATTTTAATATTAAAAACTCCAGGATGATATTTTTTGCTTATTTTCATACATTGGCACAATGTACCGTATTTATCGGCGTATAACACGCACAGGCGTATAACACGCATCCTAACTTTAAGAGGGAAGTTTCAGGAAAAAAACTTTCCACAGCCCCCTGTGTATAACACGCAGGCACAGTTTACCCTCTATTTTCAGGGTAAAAAAGTGAGTGTTATACGCCAATAAATACAGTAATTAAGCATATACGATACCTGATAGCCTCTGTGGAATATGGAAATCACTGTAGTAGCCTGAGATACTTCAGTGATGGCCTGCAGTCTTGCGGGTGCTGTGCTGAGTGGCTTTCCCTCTGCACTGTAATCTCAGGGGGGCACTTGTTCGGCGCAGCTGCCATTTTTTAAAAAGTGTGAAACTAGTCAGCTCTAACCAGAATTTTGTGACTTGCTGTGCTGTATATGGATTTTTGAAGATTTTACATAATAAAGGCTTTTTATTGGAGTGCTGCTGTCCAGAAGACTTGATCTTTTGTTTTGCCTGAAATTGCATTGCCTGCACCCTTGGCTGTTGGGAGGAGATAGTCACCTGGAGGACGTCTACACCTGAGCGGTTTCTGTTTTTGTTCGTCATTTTTAGAGAGCTCCTTGCCTTTGCCGAGTGGCTGCTCATTTCCATTGTAACCACAGGAGGGCACTCACTCAGCACAGCCCGTTCTGTACACAGCATGTTGACGGGGGCTTTTCTACTCAGGCTGTGGCTGCTTAAAGCAAATTTGCACACCTTTTTGATGCACTTTAATCATATTTCGTTTACCTAAACTGAAGGTTCAGTTGACCGAAAAGTTTTTTTTTTCCATTTTGCAGCCATATTGGGATAATAACTACTTTATATTTGGTATATGTTCCCATTCATATAACATAACTTTTACAAAAATATAAAAAAAATTGCTGCTTACCTTTACTTGCTTTCTTCTGAAAATGCCCTAAAAAACTATGTTAAAGAGAAGGCTGGGGAGTGATTTTTACCATAATTAACCCTGTCTGTACTGTGCTGTCAGATCTTTATTACCAGCTGAAAACTGGAAGAGCACACTCTCTGTCCTAACAAAAGATCTCAAGGCTTGGGTGGTACATTGTATGTTAATGCCCTTTCAAACCAGTTTATCTCTAAGGAGTTCCTTATTAAGCACACTGGAATTTATACAATACAAACTACTTATAGAGTAAGGTGACCAGATTTGTAAAATTAAATTCAGAGACAGGGGTAGTAGTGCTGTATGGTGTTGCGTGTGGCCAAATTGTGCAAGCAATGGGAGGGGCTTAAGGTGTATAGGAAAATAAAACCTGAGCCTAGTCCTCTCTGGGTGCATAATGCACAGAGACTAGGGGTCAGGAGTAAGTAATGCACAGAGACCAGGGGTCAGGAGTAAGTAATGCACAGAGACCAGGGGTCAGGAGTAAGTAATGCACAGAGACCAGGGGTCAGGAGTAAGTAATGCACAGAGACCAGGGGTCAGGAGTAAGTAATGCACAGAGACCAGGGGTCAGGAGTAAGTAATGCACAGAGACCAGGGGTCAGGAGTAAGTAATGCACAGAGACCAGGGGTCAGGAGTAAGTAGCCCATGGAGTTAAAAAATAAGTAAAGAATAGCTCCCAAATAAAAATGTCCTTCTCCCAATATATCCCCCTCCCCTTCCCTTTGACAAAACCACCTCCAGCACAAAATCCTCTTGGCCACCATGAATTGTACTCACTGAGCTTGGCATTGCATTACATCTGCTGGTTAGTTACCCACGACCATCTAAATTTGTATATGTCATGTATGTTGCAATTGTTAGAATACATTGGCAATAAATGAGTAGTCATGACAATATATGAGTAACAAAACAGTCAATCGTGACAATATGCAGTCATAGGGTGGAGATGGGGGGGTCACGATGATGTGCTGTGGCTTCCTGGGGGCTTACTGTGGACAGGTCAGGTATGAAGAGTGATTATAAATGCAGGGGTCAGTAATAAGTCATGTATAGTATAGAGGTCACTAGTATGTAATGCAGAGTTCACAGGTTAGTAGTAAGTGTTGCAAAGTTCAGAGGCAAGTAGCAGTTGATGCAAAATTTAGAGGTCAGTAGTAAGTGATGCAGAGGGCAGTGTTCAGTGGTCAGTAGTAATTGATGCAGCATTCAATGGTCAGTAGTAAGTGATGTTGAGTTCAGGGGTCAGTAGTAAGTGATGCAGAGTGCAGTGGTCAGTAGTAAGTGATGCAGAGTTCATAGATCAGTAGTAAGTGATACAAAATTCATAGGTTGGTAGTATGTGATGCAGGGGTCAGTAGTAAGTGATGTAGAGTTCATAGATCAGTAGTAAGTGATACAGAATTCAGAGATCGGTAGTAGGTGATGCAGAGGGCAGAGGTCAGTAGCAAGTGAAGCAGAAGGCAGTAGTGAATGAGGCACAGTTTAGGGGTCAATAATAAGTAAAGCAAAGTGCAGCAGCCAGCAGTAACAGAGAGAATGAGTATGAAGCATTACAGGTAGTTGCGTGTCTGCCCCTTTGCCTGCCTCTAAAACTGACCACTTGCAAAATAAAGTTAAAGTGATACTAAACAATATCCTTATTCTCCAAAAAGAATCATTGTACATTCACTACTTCATGGCCCTGTAATCTCTTTTTCATTAAATCAATTTTTACTGTTTTTTTCTGCCTCCTTGTAATGTCCTCTTGGAGCTCCTGAACCTCGCCTTCTCCCAATCACTTTCTGTTGTTTGGAAAAAGCAGTGCATGTTTGTAGCTCTCTCCACCCCTTCTCCCTTTGGCTCACTCGTGGGAGAAAGGGGCACAACTATGCCACATGCCACATGCCCGTACCAGTGGCGGCCCGTCCATAGGGGGCGCCCGGGCGCCGCACCCCCCCCCCCCCCAGGCAGTCAAAAAAAAGAAACAAAATATTTTTTAAACATGTCCCTTTAAAAAATTTTTTGTTTTTTAAAGGTCCTTATGTGCACTGTGTCCTGGCGCAGGGCGCCAGGCGCAGTGCAATATGCGAAATGCCACGTCTGTGCAATCACAAGATTGCAGACGAGGCACTTCATTTGCAGTAAAAAACGCTCTCTGTGGCGCTTCCGAGGCCGCCACAGCTTCTGGCGCGACGGAGTGGCCGGGCGGGTGCACGCCTCATAGAATATCACTGGCATGGACATGGGCGGTGCTTCCTATTCTTCAAGTCCTGACGTTAGGACGTCAAACGTGCCGCCTGAGAGGATCGTTTCATCAAGAGGAGGTAGGAGCTCTTCATGCATTCCTCCTGAGTCAAACCCCTGCTTGTGTAGTAATTCATGAGTACATTATGAGTTCGGTGGGGGGAGCAGCGGCAACCATCCCCCTCCCCCCCGGTTATCAGTCTGACCTTTGTTCATGTCACCCGGCCGGCGAGAATTTTTTTTTATATCACCCGGCCGCCGCAGCACCCCGCTTATTATCAATAAAATGTTTTTTTTTATATCACCCGGCCGCCGCAGCATCCACACCCCCCCCCCCGCCATGAAAAACGCCCCCCCCCCACTGACACCAATGATGGGGCACTATTCCTCCCACTGACACCAATGATGGGGCACTATTCCTCCCACTGATACCAATAATGGGACACTATTCCTCCCACAGATACCAATGATGGGACACTATTCCTCCCACTGACACCAATGATGGGGCACTATTCCTCCCACTGACACCAATGATGGGGCACTATTCCTCCCACTGATACCAATAATGGGACACTATTCCTCCCACAGATACCAATGATGGGACACTATTCCTCCCACTGACACCAATGATGGGGCACTATTCCTCCCACTGACACCAATGATGGGACACTATTCCTCCCACTGACACCAATGATGGGGCACTATTCCTCCCACTGACACCAATGATGGGGCACTATTCCTCCCACTGACACCATTGATGGGACACTATTCCTCCCACTGATACCAATGATGGGGCACTATTCCTCCCACTGACACCAACGATGGGGCACTATTCCTCCCACTGATACCAATGATGGGACACTATTCCTCCCACTGACACCATTGATGGGACACTATTCCTCCCACTGATACCAATGATGGGGCACTATTCCTCCCAATGATACCATTGATGGGACACTATTCCTCCCACTGATGGGACACTATTCCTCCCACTGACACCAATGATGGGCCACTAATCCTCCCACTGATACCAATGATGGGGCACTATTCCTCCCACTGATACCAATGATGGGGCACTATTCCTCCCACTGACACCAATGATGGGGCACTATTCCTCCCACCAACACCAATGATGGGGCACTATTCCTCAAATCCTTACACTTGTCCATTGTTTCTGCTTTCAACACATTAACTTCAGGGACAACATGTTCACTTGCTGCCTAATATATCCACTTTCAGATGCCAAAGTAATCAGATAATCAATGATATTCACTTTACCGGTCAGTGGTCAGAATGTAATGGCTGATCGGTGTATAGACGGTGTGAGGGGGTTAGCTCGGTAGCGGGTGTGTGTGACCCCCTGGATGGGCTCCCCCCACAAAAACAGGCCCAGCAGACGGAGGTTGTGGTTTTCAAGATCAAAAGGTGCGGTTTATTTCTCTATTTACAGTGACAAAAACACAGCAAAGCAAAAAGAAACATAAACAAAATAAATCCTGGTCAGCTTGACCTCTGACTAAACATGCAGGTTTCCCTAACTAACAACTGGGATCAGCCTGGTGCTGTCCTAGTCCCTAAGTCCCTGGTTTAGTAAATGTCCAAACAAATAGCCACACAGGCTTTGTCTCACCGCACAGGGGTTCACTCTCCCTAGACAGTCCACACAGGTCTGGGTCCAGGCATGAGCAAACACCTAATGAAGCTGGGAGTTTTTATAGAGGCCTTAAACGAGCTGACAAGCTTCAGCTGGTCTCATCAACTCCCTGCCTGCACGACGCCCAGCACTCTCCCTAGAGGTATGAATCATCCATGAGCCCACTAGCCTCAGCTGGGCTTCATCAACTCTCTCCCTAGTTGTATAAGTCGGCATAAAGCCTGAATCTGGGAGAAATATACCTACCCCCCTGGATGCAACCAGGTGACTTTACCTTCCTGCTGTCACAACGGGTATATTAGAAGTTCTGATTGGACGGTGATGGACGCATGCTCGTGTTGATGGATGTGATGTGGTTATTTATGTAGGTGACCCAGAAGTGAGGCTCGTTAAATGTAGAAAAGTTTGACCACACGAGAACTGATCTCATTTTGCAGCAGTTTTTTCTTCATCACTTCTGCTAAGAAACAGGACAGTAAAACCCCCCGAAGTCCCCGGCACAACGACCTTTCCGCCAACCAGCAGCCTACGTTCTGCTGACCTCACTGACACAATTAGGACTCCGATGTGCTCGTTCCCCATTCAGCTCACAAATTCTCTCTGATAACGATTCCCAGGCAGAAAGAATGGAGGACAAAGCCCTTGATGTCCCTCCACAGTCCTCACACCAATAAAAGGGTATCAGGAACAAGGGACATTCCAGGGACCGTTTTATGAGGACTAAAGTCCGGGCTACAGATTTCCGGCCCGTCACCACGGAAATACTAACAGCCAAGTGAGAAAAGCAATGGACAAAGGAGAGGGAAAAAAAATCTGTAATGTCTCGGAGAGGGTGCTGGAGGACTGAAGGGGACCAGGACTAAGGATTTGGTCCGGTGCAGGGGTCTCCAAACCTTCTATAGAAAGGGACAGCTTATTGTCCTTCAGACTTTAAGAGGGCCGGACTATGGCCATTGGCAGGGCCGTCTTTAATGTTGATTGGACCCGGGGCAAAACGTTTATTGGGGCCCCCCCCCCATGCAATTTTGCTCTCCACCTGCTCTGAGACATACAATAAATATCAGCTAGACCTAAAATCAGTTTACTGTATCAGATCAGGGAGTGATTGCGATTGGTTGCCAGAGGTTACAGCTTATCATTACCACTTACTGACTGGTTGCTAGAGGTTACAGCACACATTACGGCTCACTGATTAGTTGCTAGAGGTTACAGCGCATGATTTCTTCTTGTTGATTGGTTTCTAGAGATTACTGTACAGTAATACTGCTCACTGTTTGGTTGCCAGAGGTTACAGCATATCATTACCACTTACTGACTGGTTGCTAGAGGTTACAGCACACATTACGGCTCACTGATTAGTTGCTAGAGGTTACAGCACATGATTTCTTCTTGTTGAGTGGTTGCTAGAGATTACTGTACAGTAATACTGCTCACTGATTGGTTGTCAGAGGCTACATTATATCATTACCACTTACTGACTGGTTGCTAGAGCTTACAGCACACATTACGGCTCACTGATTAGTTGCTAGAGGTTACAGCACATGATTTCTTCTTGTTGAGTGGTTGCTAGAGATTACTGTACAGTAATACTGCTCACTGATTGGTTGTCAGAGGCTACATTATATCATTACCACTTACTGACTGGTTGCTTGAGCTTACAGCACACATTACGGCTCACTGATTAGTTGCTAGAGGTTACAGCACATGATTTCTTCTTGTTGATTGGTTGCTAGAGATTACTGTACAGTAATACTGCTCACTGATTGGTTGCCAGAGGTTACAGCATATCATTACCACTTACTGACTGGTTGCTAGAGGTTAAAGCACACATTACGGCTCACTGATTAGTTGCTAGAGGTTACAGCACATGATTTCTTCTTGTTGATTGGTTGCTAAAGATTACTGTAGAGTAATACTGCTCACTGATTGGTTGTCAGAGGTTACAGCATATCATTACCACTTACTGACTGGTTGCTAGAGCTTACAGCACACATTACGGCTCACTGATTAGTTGCTAGAGGTTACAGCACATGATTTCTTCTTGTTGATTGGTTGCTAGAGATTACTGTAGAGTAATACTGCTCACTGATTGGTTGTCAGAGGTTACAGCATATCATTACCACTTACTGACTGGTTGCTAGAGGTTACAGCACACATTAAGGCTCACTGATTAGTTGCTAGAGGTTACAGCACATGATTTCTTCTTGTTGATGGGTTGCTAGAAATTACTGTACAGTAATACTGCTCACTGATTGGTTGCTAGAGGTTACAGCACATCATCACTGCAGAGGGGCATGATATACATATGATCAGTGGCGGTGTGTCCATAGAGGGCGCCGGAGCACCGCCCCCTCTCGCTCCTGCACCGCCACTGAAAGACAATACATAGATTCATGCATTGCATGAATCTGTGTATTGTCGCCGCTGCCGCACTGCCCACTAATCATATGGCCGGCCTCCTGGTGAGCGCCGGCCATATGAATTAGAGCGGTGGCCGGCGGTGGGTGTGACTTGGAAGTGTCTATCAGAGCCAGCGGCTCTGATAGGCTTTCCGAATACAGCTCTCACCCTGTAATCGGCTTTCAAAAACTCCTCCAAGGTACGCACGGGGGTGCGTTCCTTGGAGAAGACTGTGGGGGTTTCAGCCAATCAGGTTCACCGGATCTGGTTACCGGTAACCTGATCGGCTGAAGCGACATCGAGGGCGGGAGAAGACATCGAGGACGGCGCGGACCGAGGAAGGTAAGTGCAGGGCTGGGGGGGGGGGGCAGGCTGCATTTGGGAACAAACTGGCTGTATATGGGGACACACTGGCTGCATTTGGGGGACACTGGCTGTATTTGGGGACACACTGGCTGTATATGGGAACACACTGGCTGTATATGGGGGCACACTGGCTGTATATGGGGACACACTGGCTGTATATGGGGACACACTGGCTGTATATGGGGGACACACTGGCTATATATATATATATATGTGGGGGCACACTGGCTGTATATGGGGACACACTGGCTGTATATGGGGGACACACTGGCTGTATATGGGGACACACTGGCTGTATATGGGAACAAACTGCCTGTATATGGGGACACACTGGCTGTATATGGGGACACACTGGCTGTATATGGGGACACACTGGCTGTATATGGGGACACACTGGCTGTATATGGGGACACACTGGCTGCATTTGGGGGACACACTGGCTGTATATGGGGACACACTGGCTGTATATGGGAACACACTGGCTGTATATGGGGACACACTGGCTGTATATGGGGACACACTGGCTGTATATGTGAACAAACTGCCTGTATATGGGGACAAACTGCCTGTATATGGGGGACACACTGGCTGTATATGGGGGGACACTGGCTGTATATGGGGGACACACTGGCTGTATATGGGGGACACACTGGCTGTATATGGGAACAAACTGCCTGTATATGGGAACAAACTGGCTGTATATGGGAACAAACTGGCTGTATATGGGGACAAACTGGCTGCATTTGGGGACAAACTGGCTGCATTTGAGGGGACAAACTGGTGGCGTTTGGACACAGTGGCTGCGTTTAATGGGCACAGTGGTGGCAATTGATGTTTTTTTTTTCAGTTTGTTTGCGCCACCCCAAAAAATTTTGAGCACCAGCCGCCACTGGCCCGTACCCTCTTGTGTGAAGAGGTTGAGCGGTGTAATGTACCTGGGTCTCTATGATCAGGTTCCCCCAAAGAATGGCTCTAGTCTTCACTACGACAAAGACAAGTCTCTATTCCCCAATAACTTCAAGGTCCACACCGATTGCAACTCCAACGTAGAGTTTATTTCTCTCTTATACACGATAATTAGACAGGAGAAGGTTGGAGGAAGAGCAGGACAGCAAAAGGTGTGGGAATAGGTCCAGGCACAAACAAATTCTTATTCACTACCCATAGACTCAGCTCACCCGGATAGTCTCCCAATGGAGTGCATCCTAGCAGCCGGAATGATGCTCAAATCAGATTACACACACAGTCTCTGCCACAGACCTGGTGAACGTTGGTTCTGGCTTTAGGCCTCTAACGGGAAATTGACATCCCTCCAGAGAGTTACCGGGCCCCTTCCTTCACTGTGATCTATCACCAGTCTTTCGGAACGGTCCTCCCCCGGCCTCCTCAATTTAGATGCAGGCCTCCTCACAAGGCAGCACCCTGGGATTCCTTCTCCCTCCGCGGCTCCAACCAAAGGCGCTGAACCCAAAGCCTCCAGTCGCAGCCCCAGGGCTAAAGGTGCCTGGGACTGATCCGCCAGTGTACCGAACCAGGAACGCCACCCCAGGGTTAAGGTGCCTGGGGTGGCCACGAACAGAATCACACGCTCCCAGGGTCGGACCCCCGGGAACTCACCTCTGACAGACAGGGTCTGCCCCTTTTATATCCCCTCCCAGGATGCACATCAGGCAGACACGCCCACCATGCGAAAGGGGACATCCAAGGCACAGCACTGTACCAGCGGTTTAACCCGGGCCTCCGATTACAGCGCCACCAACAGGCCACGGGGAACTACACACCAGTATCCCACCTGCAGCTCAAAATGGGTTTTACTGAACCCTATCAAATAGTGTGTTTGAGCACAACTACCACTCAAACATTCCCCTAAATTTCAAAGCCCCGCTACATGTTACATAGTTACATAGTCAGGTTGAAAAAAGACACTAATCCATCTAGTTCAACCAATTAAAAAAAAACAAAAAATCATACAATCACGTTCCTATACCCAAAGGAAGTAAAAAAAAAAAAAAAAAAAAAGCATGATCCAATTTGCTATAGCAGGGAAAAAAAATCCTTCCTGATCCCCCAAGAGGCAATCGGATTTTCCCTGGATCAACTTTACTTATAAATGTTAGTACCCAATTACCGGTATATTATGTACATTAACCACTTCAATACAGGGCTTTTTATACCACTTCCATACCGGGCCTATTCTAGCACTTCTCTCCTACATGTACAAATCATCATTATTTTGCTAGAAAATTACTCAGAACCCCAAAACATTATATATGTTTTTTTAGCAGACACCCTAGGGAATAAAATGACGGTCATTGCAACTTTTTTTCTTGCACGGTATTTGCACAATAATTTTTCAAACGCCTTTTTAAAAAAATAAAATAAATGGTTTCATGAATTAAAAAACAACAAAACTGTAAAGTTAGCCCAATTTTTGGGGAAAATATGAAAGATGATGTTACGCCGAGTAAATAGATACCTAACATGTCACGCTTTAAAATTGCGCACACTTATGGAATGGCGCCAAACTTCGGTACTTAAAAATCTCCATAGGCGACGCTTTAAATTTTTTTACAGGTTACCAGGTTAGAATTACAGAGGAGGTCTAGTGCTAGAATTGTTGCACGCGCTCTAACGCACGCGGCAATACCTCACATATGTGGTTTGAACGGCGTTTACATATGTGGGCGACTTACGTGTGCATTTGCTTCTGATCGTGAGCTACTGGGGACAGGGGCGTTTTAATTTTTTTTTTTTTATAATTTTTTTTTTTTTTTACTTATTTTTTTATTTTTTTACACTTATTTTACTTTTTTTTTTTTGATCACTTTTATTCCTATTACAAGGAATGTAAACATCCCTTGTAATAGGAATGTGTGTGACAGGTCCTCTTTATTGAGAGATGCGGGGTCAATAAGATCCCACATCTCTCCTCCAGGCTGGAAAGCATGAGATCAGTGAATTTTTTTTCACTGATCTCATACTTACTAGCCGCAATGGCGGCTTTGTTTACATTTGAGGACCCGGGCGTGACGTCATCACATCGCGCCCGGGCCTCCGACGATCAAAGAGATGACTGGTGACCATCTGGTCACCAGTCATCTCTATGCTCGTCACGTGACCCACCACCGGCGCCGGAAGATTCTCTCCGGGTCCCCGATCGCACGGGAGAGCCCGGAGAAGCACCGGATGGCGGCGGGAGGGGGGGGTCCCCTCCCGCCGCCTATAAGAACGATCAAGTGGCGGAACCGCCGCTATGATCATTCTTATGGTGCACAGAATCGCCGGCACGTCAAAAGGATATCTGAATGATGCCTCTAGCTGCAGGCATCATTCAGATATCCCCCTACAAAGCCGAGGACGTCATATGACGTCCACCCAGGATGGGAGATCCCATCTGTGGACGTCATTTGACTATGGCTGGGTAGGGAAGTGGTTAACTAAATAACCCAGGCCTTTTTAAAGCAATCTACTGAGCTGGCCAGAACCACCTCTGGAGGGAGTCTATTCCACATTTTTCACAGCTCGTACTGTGAAAAAAAACCTTTCCGTATTTGGAGGTGAAATCTCTTTTCCTCTAGACGTAAAGAGTGCCCCCTTGTCCTCTGTGATGACCTTAAAGTGAATAACTCAACACCAAGTTCACTATATGGACCCCTTATATATTTGTACATATTGATCATATCCCCCCTTATTATCCTCTTCTCAAGAGTGAATAAATTCAGTTCCTCTAATCTTTCCTCATAGCTGAGCTCCTCCATGCCTCTTATCAGTTTGGTTGCCCTTCTCTGCACTTTCTCCAGTTCCCCGATATACTTTTTGAGAACTGGGGCCCAAAACTGAACTGTATATTCCAGATGAGGTCTTACTAATGATTTGAACAGGGACAAAATTATATCTCTCTCTCTGGAGTCCATACCTCTCTTAATACAAGAAAGGACTTTGCTCGCTTTGGAAACCGCAGCTTGGCATTGCATGCTATTATTAAGCTTACGATCTACCAAAACCCCCAGGTCCTTCTCCACTATGGTTTCCACCAGGTGTACTCCCCCTAGTATGTATGATGCATGCATATTCTTAGCCCCCAAGTGCATAACTTTACATTTATCAACATTATACCTACTTTGCCACATAGTTGCCCAATTAAACAGTGCATTGAGATTGTAAGTTGGAGACATCCTGTAAGGACGTTATTCCACTGCATAGCTTCTTGTCATCTGCAAAGACTGAAATGGTACTTTTAATCCCAGACCCTATACTGTATTTAAAAAGTATAGGTTCCAACACTAAACCGTGGGGTACACCACTGGTAACCTTAGACCATCCAGAGTAAGAATTATTAACAATTGATTACCAATCTCACCCGTAATGTTATGGCGGCATCAGTTAAGAGCATTCTTCATGGACCCTCCTGGCAATATGGCCCCTTCGTTAGGTGTATTTAGAGATTATTGAAGGATTTGGAAGATGTTAGAATTAAAAAAACAGGCCCCTAAGAAACGCAATAATATAGTGGTTCGCCCAGTGGACAAGGGGGGACATAGCAATCTTAGACTGAGAATATTATATTAATGAGATTAAGGCTACTTCCACACTGGGGCAGGGGGGGGCGTTAGCGGTAAAGTGGCGCTAATTTTTTTTTTTCATAATCAATTTTTATTTTATTTTATTGTAAGCTTCAAACATTTTACATTTCCATTCAACATTGTACATTTACATAAAAACAAATACGCATTGCAAGGCAGAACCAAGTACAAAATTATCTTATCAGAGTAATACTAATAATATCCCCCCTCCCCCCCCCCCAAGAGAAAGGAAAAAAGAGATAAGAAAAAAAAAACAACATATAATTCCCTCTCCCCCCCTCCTTCAGCACCATCCCTGGCTGCAGTGGAGTGTGTCTGTTCTATCCCCACTCACTCCTTCCCTTCTACTTATATTGTGTGTTATCCTACTGTGTCCTTATTTATCCCTTGAACAGTGCTCTCTCTTGCTTCCAAAGAGGCCACGAGTGGCCATGGTGTCTATTATTTTTATGTGGGGGGGAAGAAAATAAGAAATTATATACATACACATATATATATACACACACACACACACACACACACATACATATACACACACACATATACATACATATACACACACACACACGTACGTACACACATACATACATACACATTCACCTACACATATGCACGTATATATATATATATATATATATATATCTCTATCTGTGCCTCGTGTTTGTTTAGGTATTAATTACCCATAGTTGTGTATAGTGGCCCCCCTGGCCTAATTCCCAAGGTTGAGAAAGAACAAGCAAACTTTAGAAAAAAAAAAAAAAGTGTTTATCTATTGATTCCCTTCTACCAGTGCCTCTTAAGAGACCACTAATGGCCATAGTGTTTAACCACTTAACGACCGCTCACTGTATATATACGTCGGCAGAATGGCACCGACAGGCACAATCACGTAGAGTGTACGTGATTGCCTTTGTATAGTTGGGGGGTCCAATCGGACCCCCCTCCTATACAGTGAGCGGTGGCTAAGTGTCCGGGAGCGTTCCGGGATGAGGGGGCAGCCATTCGTTTCTGGCCACCCCCTCGCGATCGCTCCCGGCGAATGGAAATGCCCCCTCTGTCTGTGTCAGACAGAGGGAGCAGGAGGAAGTGATGTCATCTCTGGTGCGGCGCTCACATATACCGAGCGCCATACAAGAGAAGACATCAGGTCAGTGCACACAACACTACACTGACACCAGGACACATAGGGACATAAATTGCCCCCCCAGGCCCCCCCAGACACCCCAGATCACCTCCCAGATCACCCCCCCAGCCCCCAGTCACAGTGTCACTGATTGCAGTGACCATTTATTTAGTGATCACTGCAATCAGTGACATTTGTGACTGTAAAAGTGTCACCAAAGTTTAGTCTTAGGTCCAGTGTAGCCCCCTAACCCCCCCTAATAAAGGTTTAACCCCCTGATCACCCCCCAGATAACCCTTTCACCGCCTATCGCCACTGTCGCTAAGCGATCATTTTTCTGATCGCTGTCTTAGTGTCTGTGATGCAGATCGGTAGCTGGTAATTTTTTTTAGGTTCGCCGCAGGTTTTTATAGCGTCAGGTACCCCAATATATTATCTAATAAAGGTTTAACCCCCTTGATCGCCCCCCAGGTAACCCTTTCACCCCCATCACCACTGTCGCTAAGCGATCGTTTTTCTAAACGCTGTCTTAGTGTCGGTGATGCAGATCGGTAGCTGGTAATTTTTTTTAGGTTCGCCGCAGGTTTTTATAGCGTCAGGTACCCCAATATATTATCTAATAAAGGTTTAACCCCCTTGATCGCCCCCCAGGTAACCCTTTCACCCCCTATCACCACTGTCGCTAAGCGATCGTTTTTCTAAACGCTGTCTTAGTGTCGGTGATGCAGATCGGTAGCCAGTAATTTTTTTTAGGTTCGCCGCATGTTTTTATAGCGTCAGGTACCCCAATATATTATCTAATAAAGGTTTAACCCCCTTGATCGCCCCCCAGGTAACCCTTTCACCCCCATCACCACTGTCGCTAAGCGATCATTTTTCTAAACGCTGTCTTAGTGTCGGTGATGCAGATCGGTAGCTGGTAATTTTTTTTAGGTTCGCCGCAGGTTTTTATAGCGTCAGGTACCCCCATATATTATCTAATAAAGGTTTTAACCCCCTGATTGCCCCTAGTTAACCCTTTCACCAGTGATCACCATATAAGTGTTACGGGTGACGCTGGTTAGTTAGTTTGCTTTTTATAGTGTCAGGGCACCCGCCGTGTATATAACCCAATAAAGGTTTAACCCCCTGATCGCCCGGCGGGTGATATCAATTAGGTTTTAGCGTCAGAGAGGGTCTGAGTCACACCCCAGGCAGCGTCAGGTTAGTGCCAGTAACGCTAACACCCACGCGTGAAGCATACACCCCCCTTAGTGGTATAGTATCTGAACAGATCAATATCTGATCTGATCAGATCTATACTAGCGTCCCCAGCAGTTTAGGGTTCCCAAAAACGCAGTGTTAGCGGGATCAGCCCAGATACCTGCTGGCACCTGCGTTTTGCCCCTCCGTCCAGCCCAGGCCACCCAAGTGCAGTATCGATCGATCACTGTCACTTACAAAACAAAAACACACATAACTGCAGCGTTCGCAGAGACAGGCCTGATCCCTGCGACTCCAGTGCTGTAGGAGGTGATTTCACCACCACAGTTAAAAAAAAAAAGCAAATATGCCGAAGCATTGGGGCAGCAGGGGCGGAGGAGCGATTTTGCTCCTAATGCCGCGTACATACGGTCGAAATTCCGACGGAGGCTTGCCCGTGGAAAAGTCCGACCATGTGTGTGCGGCATAACTTTTTTGCGGGAGGATGCCCCCATGCTTCGGCATATATAAATGGTGCGTGTATGCCCATCATTGGAAGTGGGTGGATGAAGGGCGGTATTCTAATGGTGGGCATACCCACCGATCAATCTCTTTTTTCATTCATTCAACTGGCTGCATGAAAAAAAAAGATTACAATACATGTCCAACAAGGACCAGCAACGTACTGGTATGTTGCTGGACTTTGAATGTTTATACCAGAATGATGCCTGCGGGTTTAGGTATCATCTTGGTATCATTCTTTTCAGCCTGCGGCCGGCTTTCATGTAAAAGCAATCCTAGCGGCTAATTAGCCTCTGGACTGCTTTTACAAGCAGTGGGAGGGAATGCCCCCCCCGGATATAAAAAGCGCCATTGGGAAATTGGGAAAGCATTTTATCACACCGATCTTGGTGTGGTCAGATGCTTTGAGGGCAGAGGAAAAATCTAGGGTCTAGAAGACCCCAGTTTTTTCAAAAAAAGAGTACCTGTCACTACCTATTGCTATCATAGGGGATATTTACATTCCCTGAGATAACAATAAAAATGATAAAAAAAAAAAATACTTGGAAGGAATAATTTAAAAATAAAATAAAAAAGCAAAATTAATAATAAAAAAAAAAGAAAAAAAAAAGCACCCCTGTCCTGCCCTGCTCTTGCCCAATGGCGAACGCAAGCATCGGTCTGGCGTCATATGTAAACAGCAATTGCACCATGCATGTGAGGTATCACCGCGAAGGTCAGATCGAGGGCAATCATTTTAGCAGTAGACCTCCTCTGTAAATTCACTGGGGTAACCTGTAAAGGCTTTTAAAAATGTATGTAGTTTGTCGCCAATGCGCGTTTGTGCGAAATTTTAAAGCATGTCGTGTTTGGTATCTATGTACTCGGCCTAAGATCATCTTTTTTATTTCATCAAACATTTGGGCAATATAGTGTGTTTTAGTGCATTAAAATTAAAAAAAGTGTATTTTTTAACCCAAAAAATGCGTTTGAAAAATTGCTGCGCAAATACTGTGTAGAAAAAAAAATGCAACACCCACCATTTTAATCTGTAGGGCCTTTGCTTTAAAAATATATATAATGTTTGGGGGTTCAACATAATTTTCTTGCAAAAAAAAAAATGTTTTCATGTAAACAAAAAGTGTCAAAAAGGGCTTTGTCTTCAAGTGGTTAGAAGAGTGGATGTAAGCTTCCTAATGTTGTGTATAAAATGCCAGAACAGTTCAAAACCCCCCCAAATGACCCCATTTTGGAAAGTAGACACCCCAAGCTATATACTGAGAGGCATGTCGAGTCCATGGAATATTTTATATGTTGACACAAGTTGCAGAAAAACGACAATTTATTTATTTATTTTTTGCACAAAGTTGTCACTAAATGATATATTGCTCAAACATGCCATGGGCATATGTGGAATTACACCCCAAAATACATTCTGTGGCTTCTCCTGAGTATGGGGATACCACATGTGTGAGACTTTTTGGGAGCCTAGCCACGTACGGGACCCCAAAATCCAAGCACCGCCTTCAGGCTTTCTAAGGGTGTAAATTTTTGATTTCACTTCTCACTGCCTATCACAGTTTCGGAGGCCATGGAATGCCCAGATAGCACAAAACCCCCCCAAATGACCCCATTTTGGAAAGTAGACACCCCAAGCTATTTGCTGAGAGGTATTGTGAGTATTTTGCAGATCTCGCTTTTTGTCACAAAGTTTTGAAAATTGAAAAAAAAAAAAAATATATATATATATTTTCTTTCTTCATTTTCAAAAACAAATGAGAGCTGTAAAATACTCGCCATTCCTCTCAGCAAATAGCTTGGGGTGTCTATATTCCAAAATGGGGTCATTTGGGGGGGTTTTGTGCGATTTTGGCATTTTATGGCCTTCGAAACTGTGATAGGTAGTGAGGAGTGAAATCAAAAATTTGTGCCTAGAAATCCTGAAGGCGGTGCTTGGTTTTCGGGGTCCCGTACGCGGCTAGGCTCCTAAAAAGTCCCACACATGTGGTATCCCCGTACTCAGGAGAAGCAGAAAAATGTATTTTGGGGTGCAATTCCACATATAACCATGGCATGTGTGAGCAATATATCATTTAGTGACAACTTTTTGTAATTTTTTATTTTTTTTTGTCATTATTCAATCACTTGGGACAAAAAAAATATATTCAATGGGCTCAACAGGCCTCTCAGCAATTTCCTTGGGGTGTCTACTTTCTAAAATGGGGTCATTTGGGGGGGTTTTGTGCTATTTTGGCATTTTATGGCCTTCGAAACTGTGATAGGTAGTGAGGAGTGAAATCAAAAATTTGCGCCCTTAGTAATCCTGAAGGCGGTGCTTGGTTTCCGGGGTCCCGTACGCGGCTAGGCTCCCAAAAAGTCCCACACATGTGGTATCCCCGTACTCAGGAGAAGCAGCAAAATGTATTTTGGGGTGAAATTCCACATATAACCATGGCATGTGTGAGCAATATATCATTTAGTGACAACTTTTTGTAATTGTTTTTTTTTTTTTTTCTTTAGTCATTATTCAATCACTTGGGACAAAAAAATAAAAAATTCAAATGGCTCAACATGCCTCTCAGCAATTTCCTTGGGGTGTCTACTTTCCAAAATGGGGTCATTTGGGGGGTTTTGTACTGCCCTGTCATTTTAGCACCTCAAGAAATGAGATAGGCAGTCATAAATTTAAAGCTGTGTAAATTTCAGAAAATGTACCCTAGTTTGTAAACTCTATAACTTTTGCGCAAACCAATAAATATACGCTTATTGACATTTTTTTTTACTAAAAACATGTGGCTGAATACATTTTGGCCTAAATGTATGACTACAATTGAGTTTATTCGATTTTTCTTATAACAAAAAGTAGAAAATATCATTTTTTTTCAAAATTTTCGGGCTTTTTCCGTTTATATCGCAAAACATAAAAATCGCAGAGGCAATCAAATACCATTAAAAGAAAGCTCTATTTGTGGGAAGAAAAGGACGCAAATTTCGTTTGAGTACAACATTGCATGTCCGCACAATTTACAGTTAAAGCAGCGCAGTGCAAAATTCTAAATTCACCTCTGGTCCTCTAGCTACCAAATGGTCCGGGGCTTAAGTGGTTAAATATAAATAATTATACCTTGTGATATCTTCACCCATATTTACATTCAGGCAATCCTCCCCCCAACCTACTCTTCCCCCAATTTTAAGTGACAAACCCATATCCCCCAGGGGAATAAAAAATAAAAAATTGTGATGTCCTTGCAGTGATCATATACACTCTCTATCCTAATATTACTTCTAGGCCCTCTTCTCCTGTGTGTGCCCTACTCCTTGTCCTCCTCCCCCCCCCTCCCAGCCCTCCCCTCCCCTGCCCGCCCCGCCCCAGCACGACTTAACTCCCTCTCTCCCATTCAGGGGCAGACATCTCACTCCACCCCCTCAACTCCGTCAGAATTTATTAGGGAAGTCGATGGGAGTGAGAGGGAAGAAAGAAAAAAAAAGAAAAAGAAAAAGAAGAAAAAAAAAAAAAACTGTATCAATCCTGGTCAAAGTTCCTGATCAGATTCTTTATACTTCTGTGGCTTACCCCATGAGCAACTATACTGGGGGTCCTTATAAATGCACTATGCCCCCTACTTTCCCCCTCCATATCTCCTATCCTCAGCCAATTTTGTGTACACACTGTATCCAACCTGTCCAAGTCCTCTCAAATTCCCCTTTTTTGTCCTTCACTACTTGAATCCATCTTTCGGCTTCCATTTTCCGATTAACCTCCTTTTTCCAGTCCTCTAGTGTTGGACAGGTGGCCTGTTTCCAAAATCTAGGGATCAATAGTTTGGCTGCGTTCAATAGGTGTGGTGTAATACTCTTCCTATAAACTTTAATGGAGCCGGGTATTCCATGAAATAAAAAACATAGAGGAGTAAACTCCATCGGTCTAGGGGTCAACCTCTCAATCCATGGTGCGATTGATACCCAAAATGTTCTAATCATGGGGCATTCCCACCACAGGTGGAGAAATGTACCCCTCTGCTCACATCCTCTCCAACACCGTGCATCTGCCTCTGGATACATCTGAGTTAGTCTTACTGGTGTCCTATACCACCTTGTCATAAATTTATAGGCCATCTCTTGAACGTACGAACTTATAGATGTAGAGTAAGTTGATTTAATAATTTTTTTAATTTGTTCCTCTGACAGTTCTTTATTTAATTCTTTTTCCCACTCTCTGATAAAATATGGCACTGTACTCTTTTGGGCGCCTATTATCAGTCTATACATCTGAGACAGAAGATGCCTGGCATCCCTCAAACGCACACACTGGCCCTCAAACACTGTGATTGAGTTTAATGATCTCAATCGAGGTTTCATCTTGTTAAAGAAACCTGTCATTTGATAGTACCTCCAACCTGATGTGGGTATATTCCCTAGAGCTGTAACCAGCTCTGGATAAGTTGCTAGGGTTCCTCGCGGTGCGAATTTACCACACGTGGAATCTCCATCCCGACCCCATGCCCCCAGGAATCCCCCCCCTCCCCCGGGGGGAACCATGGGAATCCCTCCAATGGGGCTAGGGGGGACACCTGGGGGGAATACTCTCCTGTTTTATTCAACTTATCCCATATTAACAGGGAGTTCCATGTCAGAGGAGATGTCCATTTCGAACGTCCTCTCGACGTACTCGGAATCCAAGGGTCCCCTGCAAGATTCCTCCCAGCTATTGTTTCTTCTAGTGGGACCCACATTTTATTAGAGGAATCATGGCACCAGTTCAAAATTCGAACCAGCGACATTGCCTTATAGTACACTGATATGTCTGGCAGCCCCATTCCTCCCTCTGCTTTGCTTCTACACAGGATGTCATATGCCAACCTTGGTCGTTTATCATTCCACACGAATGCTACAAAAGCCTTCCGTATCTGTTTAAAAAAGATTTTTGGTAATTTAATCGGGACTGTGTGTAATATATAGATAATTCTAGGTAATATACACATTTTAATGGCACTTACTCTTCCAAACCATGTTAGGTATTGTCCTGTCCATTTCTTTAATTCCCCCACTGTCCTGGCCATTAGGGATGCATAGTTAAGGTCATATAATATTTTTTGATCCGCGGTAATATGTACCCCCAAATAGAACAGGGAGTCCTTCTTCCATACAAAGGGGTACGCCCTTCTCAATATCTTTGCCATCTCTTGGGGAACATAGCTGGGTAAAAGTATTGATTTTTCAAAATTAATTTTAAAGTTAGATAGATACCCATATCTGTCCACTTCCTGCATAAGAGCTGTTAAGGATGTCTGTGGTGTTGAAAGGTAGAATAAAAGATCGTCAGCATAAGCTGATACTTTATGTTCCACATCCCCAATACATGTCCCTAATATTTCCCCATTACTTCTGATCTTGCAAAGAAATGGTTCTAATATTATAGCAAATATTAATGGTGAAAGTGGGCACCCCTGTCTTGTCCCGTTTCGTATGTTAAGATAATCTGATACTGTACCATTTACTTTGACCCTTGCTCTTGGGTTTGCATACAGGGCCATTATCCATCCCATCATGCGTTCACCCAGGCCCGCCCCCTCAAGACTTCACTCATAAAGCCCCAGTTCACCCTATTGAAAGCCTTTTCAGCATCCATTGATAGAACGATCTTTGGGGCTTTCTCTGGGCCATATTTCATCCAATGAAGAAGATGAAGTGCCCTGATGGTGTTGTCCCTTGCCTCACGTCCTTTCATAAAACCTGTCTGATCTGGATGCACTAGCCCCCCGATATGTTCTTGCAATCGTAGTGCTAGGATTTTGGCCAACAGTTTAGTATCTGAGTTGAGCAGAGAAATAGGCCTGTAATTAGCACAACACTGTGGATCTTTCCCTTCCTTTGGGAGTACAGTAATGTACGCCAACAGGGCTTCTGATGGTAACGGATTAGTCGCACTTATTGTATTAAAATAATTACATAAAGGTCTTATCAACTCAGAAGAATTTTTTTTATAGTAAATATTTGTCAAGCCATCTGGGCCAGGGCTATTCCCTATCGGCAAGGCTGCTATTACTCTGCTCAACTCTTCAACTGTAATTGGATGTTCCATTTCTGCTGTAACTATCTCCGATAGGGTGGGCATTGATGATTCCTTAATATATTCTTGTATCTCCTCCCTTCTTTGGTCCTCCTTATTTTCTATTTGTGAAGTCTCGGGTGTCTGGATATTATATAGTGTTTCATAAAATCTATGAAATTCTTTTGCTATGGCCTGGGTTTCCACTATCTTTTTGTTTCGACTTAACAGGTTATGGACATGTCTAGATTCTTGTTGCTTTTTAAGTTGTTTAGCCAATAACCAACCGCATTTGTTCCCTTGCTCATAGAACCTATGAGCAAAGTATCTGCATTTGTTATTAGTTTTTCGATCTAGACATTGTGCGAGTTCTGCTTGAAGGTTCCCTAGTTGTTGGCTCTCTAAGGGGTCAAGGTTTTTTTTATGTTTAATCTCCAGTACATTGATTTTCTCTAATAAATCTGTCACTTCCTTCCTTCTTTCCTTCTTAATATGAGCCCCATAGGCTATTAGTTCTCCTCTTATTACCATTTTATGAGCCTCCCACACTGCCTGATCTGACACCTCACCTGGTATATTCCTCTCAAAATAGTCCCTTATTTTAACTGACAGTTCCTCGGTTATCTTTTTGTTATCTAATATTGATTCGTTCAGTCTCCACGTCCGTTCTATATAGCCAGACTGGATCGGAGAGAGTGTCAACGTTATTGGGGCGTGATCTGAGAGGGTTATGGACTCAATGGTGCAATTTCGAACCTTTTCTAAATAGAATTGATCTACCATAAATACATCAATACGCGAGTACATTTTATGTGTTTTAGAGTAATAGCTGTAATCCTTTACTCCATTATGCATTACCCGCCAACTATCGACCAAATGTTGAGTGCGTAGAAGTTGTTTTAAATGCTTTAGAGCTCTAAAGGATAGGGATGTTTTCTTTGATGTTGTGTCCAGACTTGGATCCAGCACAATATTGAAGTCTCCGCCCAAGATCAAACAGCCTTCCCTAAACTTCTCCAGCATCTTCAACATTTTAGTAAGAAAGTTAACTGTCCCTATATTTGGTGCGTAAATCGCCGCAAATGTGTATCGCTGGCTATGTATTGTGCCTTTAACAAACAAAAAGCGACCTTCTCTGTCAGCTTGTACAGACTTCAATACCCATGGGCACATTTTCTTAAAAGCAATTGTAACCCCCCTTGCTCTAGCAATGGGCGATGGTGCATGGTACCAGCAATTGAACATGTGCCCAGGCATAACAGGTATAGACCCCTCCCTAAAATGCGTTTCTTGTAAAAACGCTATATCCACAGCATAATGATGCAGTTCATGCCAAAGGTGACCTCTTTTATGCTGTGAACACAGTCCCCTCACATTATATGATACAATTTTTAATGGTATAGTCATCTCTCAAAATACCAGCCACCTCTTGTACTCCTTGCCCTTGACCAGAAAGAAAAAAAAAAAAAACCCTATTGCATTATATAAATTTGGTCCCATCATTTCAAAAAGGGAAGGGGAATGAGAGGAAAAGGAAAAAAAAAAAAACCCGCCCCTTCTTAGATCCACATAAAAAACGAGATGGCCTAAATCTCCCTTAAGTGGCGCTAATTTTAGCGGCGCTTTACCGCTGTACTAGCGGCGCTTTTCGGCCGCTAGCGGGGTGCTTTTAACCCCCACTACGGCCAAATAAAGGGTTAAAATTGCCTGCAAAGAAACCGATGCCGGAGCGTTTGGCAGCAGTGCCCATTGATTCCAATGGCAGGGGCAGTGGAGGAGCAGTGTATACACCACTCTCGCACTGCCCGAAAGATGCTTTTTCTAACATCCTGCAAGCGCACCGCCCCAGTGTGAAAGCACTCGGGCTCTCAGACTGTGGTTGCAGGGGAGGCATTTTTTAGGCGCTTTACATGCGCTATTTTTAGCCCAAAAGCCCCCAGTGTGAAAGGGGTCTAATAGGATTCTGTCAGATGGAGAAACCTATTACTCATTGATAGGGATGAGCTTCGTGTTCGAATCGAACATACGTTCGACTCGAACATCGGCTGTTCGATCGTTCGACGAAGATCGAACGATTTGGGCCGTTCGCGCCAAATTCGAGTGACGCGAACGGCCCACAATGCACTACGCCATCGCAGTGTCATCCAGGCGCTGTGATTGGCCAAGCATGCACTGTGACCCCGCATGCTTGGCCAATCACAGCGCCGGCAGCGAGGAGAGCAATGATTGGCCACAGGCAGGATGCCTGTGGCCAATTATTGCTGAGGGTGTTTAGTACACGCCCCACACTATAAAAGGCCGCCAGCACGGCGGCCTAGTGTAGTGTGTTCCGGAGCAGGGATAGAGCAGCATAGGCAGGGACAGGGACTTTTATTTCTTTCTTGCTTAACCTGGATTCCTTTAGTTTAGGGAAAGAGAAGGATAGGTAGGGAGAGTGTCAGTGTGTTTTGTGCTTGTGCTATAGTGTGCTTAAAAAAAACATTTTTTCTAGGGACAGAAAACTGTAGGTAGGGAGAGTGTCAGTTTCTTTCACTGTGTAAGTCCTTGTTTCTAGGGACCTGGAAGGACAGTGAGTGAATTCTCCTTGTGCTATATTGTGCTTAAAAAAAACATTTTTTCTAGGGACAGAAAACTGTAGGTAGGGAGAGTGTCAGTTTCTTTCACTGTGTAAGTCCTTGTTTCTAGGGACCTGGAAGGACAGTGAGTGAATTCTCCTTGTGCTATATTGTGCTTAAAAAAAACATTTTTTCTAGGGACAGAAAACTGTAGGTAGGGAGAGTGTCAGTTTCTTTCACTGTGCAAGTCCTTGTTTCCAGGGACCTGGAAGGACAGTGAGTGAATTCTCCTTGTGCTATATTGTGCTTAAAAAAACCATTTTTTCTAGGGACAGAAAACTGTAGGTAGGGAGAGTGTCAGTTTCTTTCACTGTGCAAGTCCTTGTTTCTAGGGACCTGGAAGGACAGTGAGTGAATTCTCCTTGTGCTATATTGTGCTTAAAAAAAACATTTTTTCTAGGGACAGAAAACTGTAGGTAGGGAGAGTGTCAGTTTCTTTCACTGTGCAAGTCCTTGTTTCTAGGGACCTGGAAGGACAGTGAGTGAATTCTCCTTGTGCTATATTGTGCTTAAAAAAAACATTTTTTCTAGGGACAGAAAACTGTAGGTAGGGAGAGTGTCAGTTTCTTTCACTGTGTAAGTCCTTGTTTCTAGGGACCTGGAAGGACAGTGAGTGAATTCTCCTTGTGCTATATTGTGCTTAAAAAAAACATTTTTTCTAGGGACAGAAAACTGTAGGTAGGGAGAGTGTCAGTTTCTTTCACTGTGCAAGTCCTTGTTTCCAGGGACCTGGAAGGACAGTGAGTGAATTCTCCTTGTGCTATATTGTGCTTAAAAAAAACATTTTTTCTAGGGACAGAAAACTGTAGGTAGGGAGAGTGTCAGTTTCTTTCACTGTGCAAGTCCTTGTTTCTAGGGACCTGGAAGGACAGTGAGTGAATTCTCCTTGTGCTATATTGTGCTTAAAAAAAACATTTTTTCTAGGGACAGAAAACTGTAGGTAGGGAGAGTGTCAGTTTCTTTCACTGTGCAAGTCCTTGTTTCTAGGGACCTGGAAGGACAGTGAGTGAATTCTCCTTGTGCTATATTGTGCTTAAAAAAAACATTTTTTCTAGGGACAGAAAACTGTAGGTAGGGAGAGTGTCAGTTTCTTTCACTGTGCAAGTCCTTGTTTCTAGGGACCTGGAAGGACAGTGAGTGAATTCTCCTTGTGCTATATTGTGCTTAAAAAAAAACATTTTTTCTAGGGACAGAAAACTGTAGGTAGGGAGAGTGTCAGTTTCTTTCACTGTGCAAGTCCTTGTTTCTAGGGACCTGGAAGGACAGTGAGTGAATTCTCCTTGTGCTATATTGTGCTTAAAAAAAACATTTTTTCTAGGGACAGAAAACTGTAGGTAGGGAGAGTGTCAGTTTCTTTCACTGTGCAAGTCCTTGTTTCAAGGGACAGAGAAGGACACCTGAAGGTAGCCCTTATTGCTTTTTTCCCATCTCCCTGCAGGCCATCTATTAGAATGTCTGGAAGGCAAACAAGGAGAGGCAGACAGTCAGGAGGCAATAAAAGAGGGCAAGCAGGCTCTGTGTCTGGGGGCAACAGTGCTGGTCGTAGACGCGGTGCATTGTCATCAGCACATGGCCATGGGACACGCTTGTCCTTCTTTTCCGCAGCTGGACATGTTGAGCCACATCATGCCGAAGACTTGGTAGAGTGGATGACCAAGCCCTCCTCCTCCTCCTCATCCTCTCTCACCCAGGCTCAGGGTACTGGCAAAGCAGCTGCCAAAGCGTCCTCTTCCCTGGTATCAATGTCAGACTCATCATCAGTCACTCCTTCCCTAGACCCACCATGTCCTCCTCCTGAGGAGTCCCCCGAACTGTTTGAGCACAGTGTTGGGTACATGCTCCAGGAGGATGCCCAGCGTTTCGAAGGGTCTGATGATGAAACCCAGCTACAGGAAGGCAGTAGGGTGAGAGCAGACAGAGGGGATGCTCAAGAAGGACACCAATCTGGCAGTCATGTTCCAGCAGCTGCAGCATACTGCCAGATTGGCTCCAGTGATGAGGAGGGAGGGGATGATGAGGTCACTGACTCCACGTGGGTGCCTAATAGGAGAGAGGAGGAGGAGGATGAGGAGGAGGCACATCTCCAACGAGACAGGATGCCCTTTGGTGGCCAGCGTAAGGGCAGTACACCGACGGAATCACACCGCAGAGCTCCGCCTGTGCAGGGCGCTGCCTCTGCCCGTCATTCAAAAAGTTCCTTGGTGTGGGCCTTTTTTGAGGCTAGTGCATCAGATCGCACAGCTGCTGTTTGCAACATATGTCTCAAGCGTATATCGCGTGGCCAAAACATCAGCCGCTTGGGTACCACATGCCTGACCAGACATATGTTGACCTGCCATGCAGCTCGTTGGCAAGCCTACCTCAAAGACCCACACCAAAGAACAAAGCGGACCTCTCCTTGCACCGCATCAGCTGGGATTTCCAACCCCACTATAACTTCAGTCCTCTCTGAAACATGCACTGAGAGGAATGAAGGTGTAGAATTAGGTGTGTCACAGCCAAGTACTTGCGGCCACTCTGCTAGCAGTACACCGACGTCCGATTCTAGCAGGCAAATTTCCCTGCCCCAGCTGGTGGACCGTCGAAAGAAGTTCACTCCCAGCCATCCACATGCCCAGCGGTTGAATGCTAGCTTGGCTAAATTGCTAGCGCTTCAACTGCTGCCTTTTCAGTTGGTAGACTCGGCCCCCTTCCGTGAGTTTGTGCAATGTGCGGTTCCTCAGTGGCAGGTTCCCAAACGCCACTTTTTCTCACGGAAGGCTATTCCGGCTCTCTACCGGCATGTGGAAGGCAATGTCTTGGCCTCGCTGGACAGGGCGGTCAGCGGTAAGGTGCATATTACCGCTGACTCATGGTCCAGCAGGCATGGACAGGGACGTTACCTTTCTTTCACGGCCCATTGGGTCACTCTTTTGGCAGCTGGGAAGGATGCAGGACAAGGTGCAGTAGTGTTGGAGGTTGTCCCACCGCCACGCCTCCAAAATGCTACTACTGGTTGTGACACACCTCTCTCCTCCACCCCCTCCTCTTCTTCTTCCTCCATGGCCTCTTCCTGTGGTTTGTCCTATGAACCAGCGGTGCTCCGTAGCCGTTCACGGGGCTACGCAAGTACGCAGGCAAAAAGATGCCATGCCGTGCTTGCGCTGGTGTGTTTGGGGGACAGAAGCCACACTGGGGCAGAGGTCCTGTCTGCTCTGCAGGGCCAGGCCGAGAGGTGGTTGACGCCACGCCAGCTTAAGCCAGGAATGGTGGTTTGCGACAATGGCACCAACCTCCTCTCCGCCCTCCGACAGGGACAACTGACCCATGTGCCCTGTGTGGCTCACGTCCTTAACCTGGTGGTGCAGCGGTTCTTGGGCAGGTACCCGGGCTTACAGGATGTCCTGAGGCAGGCCAGGAAAGTCTGTGTGCATTTCCGCAGATCTTATAATGCCAGTGCTCGCCTGGCTGAGCTGCAAAAGGAGTTGAACCTGCCCAAGAACCGCCTTATATGTGACATGCCCACCAGGTGGAACTCAACGTTGGCCATGCTGCAGCGGCTGCACACACAGCAGAGGGCCATCAATGAGTACCTGTGCGACTACGGCACCAGGACAGGGTCAGGGGAGCTTGGTTTTTTTTCTCCACGCCAGTGGGGCATGATCAGGGATGCATGCACTGTCCTGGCACCATTTGAGGAGGCCACGAGGATGGTGAGCAGTGACAGTGCATGCATCAGTGACACTGTACCTCTTGTCCACCTGTTGGAGCACACGCTGCGTGGAATAATGGACAGGGCACTTGAGGCAGAACAGAGGCAGGAAGAGGAGGACTTCCTTGCCTCTCAAGGCCCCCTTTACCCAGACAGTGTTCCTTCTGTCCCACCCATCGCACAGGAAGAGGAAGAGGAGGAGGAGGAGGAGGAGGAGGAGGATTGTGTCAGCATGGAGGTGGAGGCTGGCACTCAGCATCATCAGCAGCAGTCTTTTAGGGATGATTTACAGTCCCAAGAAACCAGTGGACTTGTACGTGGCTGGGAGGAGGTGACTGCGGATCATGTCGTCCTTAGTGACCCAGAGGACTCCGGAGCGAATGCCTCAGCAAACCTACGCTGCATGGCCTCCCTGATCCTGCAAAGTCTGCGGAAGGATCCTCGTATTCTTCGGATCAAGGAGAGGGACCATTACTGGCTGGCCACTCTCCTTGATCCACGGTACAAGGGTAAGGTTGCGGACCTTATGTTACCGTCGCAGAGGGAGCAGAGGATGAGACAACTCCGGGAGGCCTTGCAGAAAGGTCTGTGCAACGCGTTCCCAGAGACTGGGAGGTTACAAACTCCTGGTCCAGGACAACGAGTTGCTGAGGCTTCGGCCAGTCAAAGAAGGAGCGGTGGGGAAGGTGGCCGTCTGACCGATGCGTTCAGACAATTCTTTAGTCCGCAGCCCCAAAGTATGATTGGTTCCAGCAACCATCGCCAGCGTCTGATAAACATGGTGCAGGAATATCTAGGGGCAAGGTCAGACTTGGACACCTTCCCCACCGAAAATCCTCTGGCTTACTGGGTCTTGAGGATGGATCACTGGCCAGAGCTTGCACAGTATGCAATTGAGCTACTGGCCTGTCCTGCATCCAGCGTTCTTTCGGAACGCACATTCAGTGCTGCTGGAGGATTTGTCACGGATCACAGGGTGCGCCTGTCCACCGACTCGGTTGATCGACTGACTTTCATCAAGATGAACCAGTCTTGGATCACCACCAGCTACCACACACCTGATGCTGATATAACAGACTAATTGATTTTAACATGTCACATCCCTTCAAGACTGATGCTGATGCTGAGTGTCTGTGCTGTTATGTTGACTGGCTATCCTCCTCCTCCGAGTCCTCAATGATACGATTGATGATGATAGCTTGGAAGATCATTTTTGTTTATGGGTGCCGCCACCAGTGGCTAAGGCCCAATTTTTCAGCCCCTGTTTTACAGGGGCGTGTAATTACAATTTTTTTAGCAATAATTTGCCATAGGGCTCAATGCTGTGCTCCAAGTACAGTATCTGTGAGGGGTTGGAGTGTTGTGGCACCAGTGCCTAAGGCCCAATTTTTCAGCCCCTGTTTAACAGGGGCGTGTCATTACAATTTTTGAAGCAATACTTTGCAACAGGGCTCATTGCTGTGCTCCAAGTACAGTATCTGTGAGGGGTTGTAGTGTTGTGCCACCAGTGCCTAAGGCCCAATTTTTCAGCCCCTGTTCAACAGGGGCATGTAATTACAATTCTTGATCTAATAATTCACAGCAGGGCCCATTCCTGCACCCACCAAGAGTAACTCTGAGGGCTTACAGTGTTGTGTCAACACCACCACCACCACCAAAGGCCCAATTTTTCAGCCCCTGTTCAACAGGGGCATGCAATTACAATTCTTGATCTAATAATTCACAGCAGGGCCCATTGCTGCACCCACCAAGAGTAACTGTCAGGGCTTACAGTGTTGTGGCACCAGCACCACCATCAAAGGCCCAATTTTTACTACCACTGTTCAACAATTATATGTAATTACAATTCCTGATATAATAGTTGACAGCAGGGCGTTCCAGCACCAACCAAGAGTAACTGTGAGTGCTTACAGTGTTGTGCCAACACCAACAACTAAGGGGCCTATTTCTGCAGAGTATCTACGGCAGGTCCCTACTTTCAAACATCCAACTTACAAACGACTCCTACTTGCAAACGCAAGAAGACAACAGGAAGTGAGAGGAAATCTACCCCTAGGAAGGAAAATTCTCTCCTGTAAGAATTAATATGGGAGAAAGGGGTCTCCTCTGTACTGATGCTTTATCAGCAATCCTTGTTTCAAGAAAAACACCACATTTCAAAAACAGTTGTCATTGGGACGGAAAGTGAGGTGAAATGTTCTGAACAGGGGCACAGACAGCAAAACAAATGTTACAGGGGTGATAACCCTTACCTATGTTTTCCAAAAAGTTTAAAAATAGATTTTTGGGCTGGAGCTACACTTAAACAATGTACCTGTTCAAAATTACAAACAGATTCTACATAAGAACAAACCTACAGTCCCTGTCTTGTATGCACCGCCTGTATACGGCTGTTCAGAGTATATAGGGCCTTTTTTATTTTATGTGCGGGGTTCCCCTTAATATCCATACAAGACCCAAAGGGGCTGGTAATGGGCTGGGGTAGGGGGGGGGGGGGTCATGGGGTAGCTATGCCATTTTTCTTAAAGATTTTCATCCATATTACCGGGACCAGACATTACATTAAAGCCGCAAGCAGTTTTAAATGGCTTTTTTTTCCTTTAGAAGTGTCATTTTGTGCAGGGACAGTTCTAAACACGGGAAACACGTGGCACTTCACAGGCATACTTTAGACACCCCCCAGGTACGATATTTAAAGGAATATTTGACTTTTTTTTTTTCACTTTATGCATCATTAAAATGACTGCTCCCGAAAAACGACCGTTTTTAAAACTTCTTTTTGCATTGATACATGTCCCCTGGTGCACAACCCGGGTTCCCAAACCCTATTTATGACAATAACATGCATAATAGTCGTTATAATTAGCACTTTAGAATTCGAACGTTCGCATCCATTGTATTTAATAGGGTTCTAATGTTCGTACGAACTTTCGGTCCGTTCGCGGGTTCTGGTGCGAACCGAACCCGGGGGTGTTCGGCTCATCACTACTCATTGACAAGTAATCCAAGTCAAGGTATAAAAAAGAGCGACAAGTTATTGTGGAAAAAGGGTATCGGAAAAATATCCTAAAGAAAAAGCATTTTTGGTGCCAGTAGACCCTGGGTACCAATCATTTATTATCTACCCAATGCACACAAAAATCCCTTGCATCCTCCAGGTAGGCCCATCATAAGTGGCATTGACTCTGTTACCTCAAGGGTGGGTAGGTATATAGACACTTTTTTGCAACCCTCGGTTTCACAGACCCCCTCATATCTTAATTAAAGATACTACACAGGTAATTAACATCTTGGAGAAAGTTGAATGGAAAGAGGGCTACATTTTAGCCACTGCTGATGTGGCCTCTTTGTAATTTAAACCTTATGGTCTCAACATTGAGCAGGATGTTAATGCTTTTATAAACAATAGTTAGTTTTCCCTTTAGGGTTGTTTTAATTCTAATAAAATGTATTTTACTTGTTAAATACATTAAGATTTTTCTATGGTTTTTAAAATGTAATTTTTATTTATGATGGTGTTAATGCGTAAATATTTTTTACTCGTATTGTGGTTTCGTTACCACAAGATGGCGCTATGTTCCTCTATTGAAAAAACCTTTAGGCTCCATGTACACAGAAGCTCAAAAACGGTTGTTTTTAAAGCAGCAGAAAAAGCTAGCTTTTATCAGCGTTTTTTTACTAGCTTTTATTAGCGTTTTTCAGTGTAGCTTTTTTTAGCTTTTAAAAAATAAAAAATAAAATATTTTTTTTCCAATGGACCAAAAAACGCCCAAAAATGCTCGCGGACAGCGGTTTTGAGTGTTTATGAGCGTTTATGAGCGTTTTTCGGCGTTTTGCGTTTTTTTTGCGTTTTTTTCTGCCGAAAAACGGCACTTTGAACGCAAATTTCTTGCGTTCAGAAAAAAGCCCATTAACTCCACTGCTCATTAAAGCTAAAAAACGTTATGTGTACATGAACACATAGGCTAACATAGAGTGCAGTTAATGGGCTTTTAAAAAAAACGCCAATAAACTGCAGTTTATCAGCTTCTGTGTACATAGAGCCTTATTCTTTATTGTAAAAACCCTTTATTTATTTTGGTTTAATAAAACTTTTTAGTATTGTTGCCTTTATATATAATGATTATATAAGTTTTTATTTAGACATTTTGTTTTTTATTTATTATGGTCGAGTTCCTTATTTGCCCCTATATAAGCCGTCTTGGTAATGTAATGTAATTTCCGGATCGGGCTTGCTTTTATATGAAAGAATTTATAATGGGAGTGACAGTCCGTCGCCGCCATCTTGCTACATCCTGCACTCCTCCACAGTAAGGATACACTGAGAAGGGGGCAAGCGGACATCTTGTTACACCTACCGGAGTTTTGCATTTCACACTTATTTTTAACAGTAAACAGAGCTTATATGGTGAAATACAGTATTTAGAAATCCGACTGACTGTTTAGATGTTCAATTCTAAAAGCAGAGGCAAGCCTGCTGATCTCACAGATTTGCTAATCTGACAGAACACCACTGCTTTTATAATTCAACATGTAAACAGTCCGACGGATTTCTAAATACTGTATTTCACCATTTAACTCTTTCGTGACTAAGCCTATTTCTGACATTTGTTGCTTACAAGTTAAAATCCATATTTTTTGCTAGAAAATGACTTAGAACCCCCAAACATTGTATATATTTTTTTTAGCAGGGAACCCAGAGAATAAAATGTCGATTGTTGCAATATTTTATGTCACACGGTATTTGTGCAGCGGTCTTTCAAGCGCAACTTTTTTGGGAAAAAGACACTTTCATGAATTAAAAAATAAATAAACAGTAAAGTTAGCCCAATTGTTTTGTATAATGTGAAAAATTATGTTACGCCGAGTAAATAGATACCAAACATGTCACGCTTTAAAATTGCGCACACTCGTGGAATGGCTACAAACTACGGTAAAAAAATCTCCATAGGCGACGCTTTAAAAAATATTTCTGGTTACCAAGTTAGAGTTACAGAGGAGATCTAATGCTAGAATTATTGCTCTCGCTCTGATGATCACGGTGATACCTCACATGTGTGATTTGAACACTGTTTACATATGCGGGCGTGACTTACGTATGCGTTTTCTTTGCTTTGTGACAGTAATAGGTGGTGACAGGTACTCTTTATGGAGGGTTTGGGAGTCTAAAAGACCCTTCCACATATTCAAATCGCTGAAAACGGCGTTTCTGAATACTGTATTTTTTTTAAAACCGGTGCCATTGGCAGCCGAGTAAACCGGAAGTGACGTTGTGACGTCGCTTCCGTGTTTACAAAGAGAAGACTGGAACAAAGACATTTCCAGCTTCGTGCCAGTCTATCTCTAGCCGCCGGAAGTGGCGGATCGCGGATCAGGTCTCCTGGTGGAACGGGAGGCCCGGTAAGAGCGGCGGAAGACGGCAGGAGGGGGGATGTCCCCTCCAGCTCCTCCAGGATAACAACTGAGTGGCTTTTAGCCTCATCGGTTGTTATCCCTGGAAAGCCGACCGCCCCCGCTCTAAAATACGATACCGGGATGATGCCTGCAGCTGCAGGCATCATCCTGGTATAACCCCCTAAAGCCGAGGCCGCATATATGCATGCGCTCGGTGCTAAGGGGATAAGCTCTGTTTACTGTTAAAAATAAGTGTGAAATGCAAGACTCCGGTGGGTGTAACAAGATGTCCACTTGCTCCCCCCTCACTGTATCCTTACTGTGGAGGAGTGCGGGTGTAGCAAGATGGCCATGACGGAGTGTCACTTCAATTACAAATTCTGACAGGTCGCCTAATCTGATGAAACGAAGGCATAATTACAGGAAGTAAAGGGAGATGGATTCATCTGTAAAAATGGACATTGTGAGAAGAATGGGAGGGAAATAAAAATACGGTATGGAAAGAATAGAAAGCCTTTAGTAACCTGTATCTGTTTGTTGATTGCCAATGCTAAACATTTCTAAAAGTGCCTTTAATGTAATTATATCACAAGGGTAAAATTCATCTTTACGTGCAATCAGAAACTTTAAAAAATAATGCAAATAAAGAAAGAAAAAATAAAAAAAATAAAAATAAAATAAAAATTCCAGTACATATACCGTAGTTTGTAGATTCTATAACTTTGACACAAACCAATCAATATACACTGATTGGGTTGTTTTTTTTTTTACCAAAGACATGTAGCAGAATATGTTGGGGCCTAAATTCATGAAGAAAGTCGATTTTTAAAAATTTTTTATTGGATATGTTTTATAGCAGAAACTAAAAATATATATTTTTTTAATTTTCAGTCTTTTTTTGTTTATATAAAAACAAAAATAAATAAAATAAAACTCAGTGGTGGTCAAATACAACCAAAAGAAAGTTCTATTTGTGTGAAAAAAAAATATTTAATTTTTTTATTTTTTTCTAGGTACAGCGATGCATGACGATGCAATTGCCAGTTAAAGGAGCACAGTGCTGAATAGAAAAAAAATGTCCTGGTCATGAAGGGGGTAAAACCTTCCATAGCTCAAGTGATTAAGCATATAGCAATTGCATAATATATTTTGTGAAAAGGTAACACATTATATATAAAACATAATATAAGCTGGTGTTTTAAAAGCCTTATGCCGCGTACACACGACCGTTTTTAATGTCCAAATAAAAAAATTGCATTTTTCACGTCATGAAAAACGGTCGTGTGTACGCGGCATTACTCTAACATCTCTAAATGTCTACATTTGAGTCTTATTTTTACATGTAACTGCCTTGAAAAAACTTCCACTTCCACTGCAGAGTTTATTAAGAGCCACATGACACCACTTAGTACAGGTGTCCTTACATAGACGTATATAACAGAGAAAGAGAGAGGGCATGTCTGACCAAACCTGTTACTGAGTGCCGATTACTGAGTGCATTGGGCCTAACTCTGGTGCCATTTGAACTGCACAGTCCTTTTCAGACACCCTGCACAACGGCTGCAACAAGAATAAGGATTAGAAAATGGAAGTTGTTTTTGCAGAGCCTGAGTACATATTCATTACTGTGACATCATTTGGGCTTTAAGCAATGTACAAGCCCTCCCAAGCAAATCTTGAATTTTCATGTTCCTTTGTAAAAGTGAAACATTTACAGAGCCCTTGTGTTTGCAGCCATATACAGAAACCGTCTTTATCTCAAGGACACCCACATCTTAATTCCTGCATTACTACATATTTATTCAAAGGTTACAAGTGTTTATTCAATAAAGAGAAATTATTATGCGGTACAGGAATCTCCAGCAACCAATCACATTGTAGTTTACAGTAGGAAAATCTGGGATACCTTCTATGGATTTGCTATGGGTTATTTTGCATATCCTCATCATTATTCTTTCTGTTGCCTTGGATATCTATAGCAATATGAGTTGTATGGTGCCAGGGTGAAATTGTAGAGAATGATTATATCCAGTATTACTGCTAAAAATGTTTACAGAACAATAAGTATCTGTAATCTGTGAGGTGGTTTGCTATGACTATGCAATGGGCCACTGCTCCACTCTTACTGCAGTCTAAACTATACTTTGAGGTATAGTCCTTGCTGTAATTCCATAATTATCATCGCTCTACTTCTTCACTGAAGTCTTTCTACCAGATTTAGCAATGACTTTCCGTAGTCTGGCCCAGAAGAGTCGCTGTCCTTTCTCATTGTCTGGCCAATCCAGGTAAGTTTTCTTGTCCAGGAGCTTAGTCAGTCTATGGTAATGCTGCAACTCTTCTCTAGAGATCTCATCAAGGAACACCAGAATAAGGGAATCCTTACTTTCATTAAAAAGCCTGTATGTGGCCATCCTCATCTCCAGGGAGCACCAGTTACTGTGCAGGTATGGACGGGTGATAACACACAACGTCCATCTGCTGTTATAGATGCTGTCCATGATGTTGTCTATAATGTCTCTACCAACCTCAAAATCCCGGTTATGGATGCACACACGAAAGAAAGGCGGACCGTTCTGCTCCAGGCTGGGAAGAAGCTCTTCAGTGACCCATGGTTCATTGTGTGTATTGTAAGAGACAAAAACATCATATTCATAATGCTCTCTGTCCCTCTGTTTATGGTTCAGCCAACATTTCACCATGTAGACCAGGTAGAGGATATACCACCAAATACTTTCATAGAAGAGAGATGTAAGCATGAACAGCATGGTGATCACAAAGGTCATTACAAACATGATCAGATCCAGGTCAGTGTGACAGTTACTGTTAAGGAAAGAAACCAGGTTTGAGGTGTTTTGGTTAATCTGGCATGACTGATTGTGAAAATTAATAATGGACACCCCAGTGTCAGATTCCAGCCAAGATAACAACCCCTTAAACTTACACTTACAAGAAAACGTTGTTTGCAAAAAATAAATGTACTTCAAATTAGGCATCGACTCAAAAGCAACTTCGTTCACTTCTTCAATGTCCTGGTTTTCAATCACAAGAAATTCCATTTGATGTAAATCCATAAACATGTCTTTGGAATCCAGGTTATTGATTCCGGAATTCTGTAGATGTAAAACTTTGAGCTTGGACAACCCTTGAAACATCTTATGAACATTCAACTGACCGTATTTAATTAGTCCTTCAGTATCTTCCAGATAAAGAAACTTTAAGGGTACATCCTTAAGAGAGTTCAGCGTGATGTCTGAAAAATCTTGGGAACTTCCAGTGTAGTACAATCTTTCAAGATTAGTAAATGATAGGAGGGGTTGTGTTTCGGGCATAAAACATTCATACTGTCTAATGTTTTTTAAGTACAGTTTGTTAATTTTGCGAAACACATACTGAGATGAACAGTTTGCAAATATTTTTGGTACATCCAATTCTAAAAACTGTAACTGTGAAAAACCATAGTAAAATTCACTCTCAAATATCATATAATTTGTCTTTGCCATCAGATGTGTCAGAGGTAAACGGAAACTATTTAACCAGTCTAGGTAATAATCTACATCATATGTCATCATTAGTTCTTGAAGTTTCTCCAGATCTTTGAAAACTTGAGAGCCGTGTTCAAGTATTTCATTATCATATAAGTTTAGATGTGTTAATGAAAATAGATTGGCAAATGTAGAATTGCTAATGGTAAACAAGTTATTATATTGAAGGTTTAATACACTCAAATGAGACAAGCCATCAAATGACAAATCTTCAATAATATTAATGTTGTTGTTTTCTAAGGACAAGATCTGAAGTTTTTTTAAGCAGGCAAACTGTCCTTTATAAAGTCTAGTTAACCTGTTATAAGAGAAATCGAGGTAAACTAACTCCATTCTTGGTGTGGATTGATCCTGACAAATGTCTAGATTTTCTAATTCATTTTGTGACAAATTTAGTGACAGTAAGTTGTTTAACCTTTGGAATTGCTTTAAGCTGCCACTTTTGATAAAATTATATGAAAGGTCTAAATTTCTTAGGGTTTTACATGAGCCATTAAAAGTATCAATTTCTATTAAGGCAGAGGTTACTACAAGAAGTTCTTCAACTTTAAACTGCAAAGCACATTTGCAAATTTCAATTGAAGTACTGAGGAAACTTGCCAGTGAAATAACTTTGCTTGTTCTAATACCTGACTTATGGATTTGTTCTGTGTCATCAAGAACGTCTATCGCTTGAAACACCTCCAGATGGGGGAAATTGCACAGAGAATTTGTTTCAACTTGTAAAAATTGTTCTTTCCTGAAATCTAGGAAAGTAATATTGAAATCTACATACTGTGCAATCTGTCCGTCAGTTGTTGGATATGGTGATCTAAAGCAATCCTCTTCTCTTAGACCAATAATGTTATTGAATACTGATAGTTTGTGTAAATTGGGCAAATTTCTGGATTTTCCCAGCGATGTTGTTAATTTAGATAAATATGTCATGTTGTTGTTTTCCAGTATCAGATGATCCAGTTGAGAGAGATGGGTAAATATTGAAAAGCTAAATGATGAGAAATTTATCCCACATATTTTCAGTATTTGTAGTGACTGTAAACCACAAAATGTGTCCTTGTGAAAAGTGGTGTCATCACGAAAAGTTTCTGATTCTATCCAGAGGACGGAGAGTTGAGAAAGACCAGTGAAGGCCCCTGATAGGAATTCTGTATTTCCAGAGATAGAGAGGGATTTCAAGCTTGTGAGTTGGGAGAATGCTTCTGCCTGTACAGTCACCCCCCGGAAATGAGTCAGGCAAAGCCAGTCTGTTTCCAGAGGTATTTCCTTTAGGGTTACATTAAGATTGTCCACCATGTCACAATGCACTGCTATGGTAAAATCCAATTCCTCAAATTCACCACACTTATTGAAGTTTAAATCCAGAAATGGTGCAAAATATTTCTTTTCAAGCACTTGGCATTTCCGCCTTAGCAGGCACGAGCAGAATGATCCACCAGAAATGAAAAAAAAGATCAATGCCACCATCATGCGGAATAGATCCATGGTTAAGTTGACAAGGCAGTGTACAAAATATCCTCTCTACATCAAACTGTCTACACATTTGTTAAAAGAGGCATTCTGCTATAGGCATACTTGATACTTCCCTATTCAGGCAGCAAAGCTGAACTACGGACACGAAGGGTAATTAACCACTTCCAGTCTGGGTCAGTTCTGACATTTCTCTCATACATTTCAAAAAAGCATTTTGTTGCTAGAAAATTACTTCAAACCCCAAAACATGATATATTTTTTAACAACTTCCCACCCGCAGCTGCGGGCATCATTCAGCCGCTTGATTGTTTTTACAGGTCGCAGGAGGGGACATCCCCCCCTCCCGCCGCCCTCCGGTGTTTATCATAGAGCTGACCGAGGACCAGATGGACCCCGGTCATCTCTATGACCTTTGGACACCGGGCATGACGTTATGACCTCACGTCCGGCCTCGGCAGTTGTAAACACTGCCGTTCCCTCGGCTGGGAAGCTTTTTTTTTTTTTTTGATTTTAGGTTTTCCAGGCTTGAGGCGAGATCTGTGGACCTATAGACCCCAATTCGCGCTGTAAAGAGGACCTGCCCTAATCCTGTTACAAGGGTCTTTACATCCTTGTAATAGGAATAAAAGTGAAAAGAAACAAAAAGTGTAAAGGAAAAATGGCAAAATACAAAAATAAAATAAACAATAATAATAAAATAAAGTAAAGCATCCCCAACCCCGCGTTTTTGCACACAGAAGCGAATGCAAATGTACGTCGCGCCCGCATATGTAAACGGCGTTCAAACCACACATGTGAGGTATCGCTGTGAACATTAGAGCGAGAGCAATAATTCTAATCCAAGACCTCCTCTGTAACTCTAAACATGTAATCTGTAAATATTTTTAAAGCAGATTCTTAAGTACCAAAGTTTAGCGCCAGTCCACGAGTGTGCTCAATTTTAAAGCGTGACATGTTATGTATCTATTTACTCAGCATAACATCATTATTCACATTATGCAAAAAAATAAAAATCTGGCTAAACTTGTGTTTTGAAAAGAGAAAATGGGCTGTGGGACTTTAAATGAGGCATGGATGGGCGTAGGAAAAAGTCTAGGATATCAAGAATGAGTAGACATCACTGTCCCGTTGGGGAATAGTCTGTAGCCATATATACATGCTGCATAGTCAGTCTAAAGAATGGAGATCAAGGCATGGATATAAATATAAAAATGTGTTGTATCATGGTAAAAGTACACATGGATCATGCAAACAAAGGCATAGTGTAAATAGGGGTTATCACAAAAACATGATCAAAATTCACTGTTGAGACATGGCTGAAGCAAGTAATGACAGTTAAATGGACATACAGAAACAGTGAAAATGATTATCCGGTTAAAAAGTCAAGAATACACTTAATAGATTCATAGTTGGGCAAGCTTTACTTGACATGCCAGAGCATGGACTAATGGATGGGCATGGGGAAAAGGGTCTAAGATATCAAAAATTGGTAAACATCACTGTCCCGTTGGGGAGTGGTCTGTAGCCAGGTATACATGCTGCATAGTCAGTCTAAAGAATGGAGATCTGTATCATGGTAAAAGTACACATAGATCATGCAAACAAAGGCATAATGTAAATAGAAGTTATCACATAGACATAATCGCAATTCATTATTGAGACATGGCTGGAGCAAGTAGTGACAGTTAAATGGACATACAGAAACAGTGAAATTAATTATCCAATTGAAATGTCAAGAATACACTTTGTAGATTCGTAGTTGGGCAGGCTTTACTTGGCATCCCTGAGCATGGACTCGACGCGTTTCTTGGCGTTTAAAGCCAGTCATCAGGAGTGGGGTGCATGTCATTTGACTACAAGGGGAGATGGATAGACAGATCAAATAAAGTCTTGAAAAAATTATGTCATATTTGAAACAGAATAAGGTAGTCTGATACGTTACCAATGGCAAAACCCGGAATGGGGTTGTCCCAAGCATTTGAAATATGGCGTAGAATGGTGGTCCTGGATACAGTGTCTCACCCGGGGCTGAGGCGGGGAAGGCCCCCCAATAAACACTTCAACGGCCACTCAATCAAGAGGAGAGTCAAAGAGAAGATGGCATGGGACATCCATCAAGGAGAAACCCGGACAGCCACGGCACAGCACCAAACTGACGGAGAGGCACAGACAGGGTGCAAGGGCAGAATGCTAGTGAAGGGATGGAGAAATGAAAATGAGCAATGAGTGAAAAAGAAGGTTGAATGGTTTGAGAACCCAAATTTAGAATGTGATTGGGGAAAGGGAGGGGAAGGAAAAACAAAAAACAAAAAACAAAAAAGGGAACAAAGGAAGAGGGGAGTGAATATGTAAATGATGTGCTGGTGGATGCCTAATGGGAATAATGTGTAATGGGTGCTGGGAGAAATTGAACAAAAAAGGGGGTTAATGATATAACATGACTGAAAGGGTTAACAGCCAAAGTTGGCAAATCAACTGAGTGTTGGTGTAAATAAATCTGGTTTGAAAAAAAGCCAAACCAGATCCCCAAAAATGCTAAATAGCGATGAAATTAAATGTGTGTTTGAAGCAGTGTGAGCAGAGTGCAAGGCAAAATGTAAAAAAGCAGGTAAAAAGAGTATATATGTAAAGAATACTATGTGAATCCTGAAATAAGGATTGGAAATTACCTTGAAGTGTAGAGAAAGAGAGCAACTGGAACCTCTCATCAGATGGATGTCTGTGAAGTGAAGCTCCCCAGGTGGCTACCGGATAAATGTCCACAGTGAGGGGCGTATCTCCGCCAGCATCATGTGACGCATGAGCCAGGTGTGGGGATGGAAAGAGCCACGCCCGAGATGCAAATGATCTCGGAGGGGTCCCTCCCATCCCCCTGGGTCATGCGAGATGGAAAAAACTATGATGAAAACGCAGGCGTCCCAATGGGTGCCGTGCGTGCAACATACTGACATGATGCCGATGCGCCAAGGATAATGCCCCGCCCCCCCGCCAAGGAAGGCAGGTGGGGAGGGGGAACTGGGCGCATCGCAACCCCGGGCGGAAGAGACCAAAGAACAGGGACCCACCAATGCTTGGGTTGGGTGAGCCATGGGGATGGATACATCATTGAAAATCACGATTAGGACTGTTGTAATCAAAACAGGGGGATAAACAATAATGGCCTGTTGTCAAATGAAGTCTGGGGAAGGATATCAATGGTCAAAGTTGGGTAAAAAGGATGCCAACATATAAATAGTCTCAGAGAATTAATCACTGAGCAAATAAGAAAAGGAAATAGGGCTCAATAGGTCACCAAAGGGGAATGGGTGTCTTCCACCCGGTAATTTGTCAAGAAAAGGCAGGTGATCCATTGAGACCCATAAATGCCATACCCATGCCTCCATCCCTGGTACATTGAAAATGAAAAGAGAAAATGGGCTGTGGGACTTTAAATGAGGCATGGATGGGCGTAGGAAAAAGTCTAGGATATCAAGAATGAGTAGACATCACTGTCCCATTGGGGAATAGTCTGTAGCCATATATACATGCTGCATAGTCAGTCTAAAGAATGGAGATCAAGGCATGGATATAAATATAACCCAAGCATTGGTGGGTCCCTGTTCTTTGGTCTCTTCCGCCCGGGGTTGCGATGCGCCCAGTTCCCCCTCCCCACCTGCCTTCCTTGGCGGGGGGGCGGGGCATTATCCTTGGCGCATCGGCATCATGTCAGTATGTTGCACGCACGGCACCCATTGGGACGCCTGCGTTTTCATCATAGTTTTTTCCATCTCGCATGACCCAGGGGGATGGGAGGGACCCCTCCGAGATCATTTGCATCTCGGGCGTGGCTCTTTCCATCCCCACACCTGGCTCATGCGTCACATGATGCTGGCGGAGATACGCCCCTCACTGTGGACATTTATCCGGTAGCCACCTGGGGAGCTTCACTTCACAGACATCCATCTGATGAGAGGTTCCAGTTTCTCTCTTTCTCTACACTTCAAGGTAATTTCCAATCCTTATTGCAGGATTCACATAGTATTCTTTACATATATACTCTTTTTACCTGCTTTTTTACATTTTGCCCTGCACTCTGCTCACACTGCTTCAAACACACATTTAATTTCATCGCTATTTAGCATTTTTGGGGATCTGGTTTGGCTTTTTTTCAAACCAGATTTATTTACACCAACACTCAGTTGATTTGCCAACTTTGGCTGTTAACCCTTTCAGTCATGTTATATCATTAACCCCCTTTTTTGTTCAATTTCTCCCAGCACCCATTACACATTATTCCCATTAGGCATCCACCAGCACATCATTTACATATTCACTCCCCTCTTCCTTTGTTCCCTTTTTTGTTTTTTGTTTTTTGTTTTTCCTTCCCCTCCCTTTCCCCAATCACATTCTAATTTTGGTTCTCAAACCATTCAACCTTCTTTTTCACTCATTGCTCATTTTCATTTCTCCATCCCTTCACTAGCATTCTGCCCTTGCACCCTGTCTGTGCCTCTCCGTCAGTTTGGTGCTGTGCCGTGGCTGTCCGGGTTTCTCCTTGATGGATGTCCCATGCCATCTTCTCTTTGACTCTCCTCTTGATCGAGTGGCCGTTGAAGTGTTTATTGGGGGGCCTTCCCCGCCTCAGCCCCGGGTGAGACACTGTATCCAGGACCACCATTCTACGCCATATTTCAAATGCTTGGGACAACCCCATTCCGGGTTTTGCCATTGGTAACGTATCAGACTACCTTATTCTGTTTCAAATATGACATAATTTTTTCAAGACTTTATTTGATCTGTCTATCCATCTCCCCTTGTAGTCAAATGACATGCACCCCACTCCTGATGACTGGCTTTAAACGCCAAGAAACGCGTCGAGTCCATGCTCAGGGATGCCAAGTAAAGCCTGCCCAACTACGAATCTACAAAGTGTATTCTTGACATTTCAATTGGATAATTAATTTCACTGTTTCTGTATGTCCATTTAACTGTCACTACTTGCTCCAGCCATGTCTCAATAATGAATTGCGATTATGTCTATGTGATAACTTCTATTTACATTATGCCTTTGTTTGCATGATCTATGTGTACTTTTACCATGATACAGATCTCCATTCTTTAGACTGACTATGCAGCATGTATACCTGGCTACAGACCACTCCCCAACGGGACAGTGATGTTTACCAATTTTTGATATCTTAGACCCTTTTCCCCATGCCCATCCATTAGTCCATGCTCTGGCATGTCAAGTAAAGCTTGCCCAACTATGAATCTATTAAGTGTATTCTTGACTTTTTAACCGGATAATCATTTTCACTGTTTCTGTATGTCCATTTAACTGTCATTACTTGCTTCAGCCATGTCTCAACAGTGAATTTTGATCATGTTTTTGTGATAACCCCTATTTACACTATGCCTTTGTTTGCATGATCCATGTGTACTTTTACCATGATACAATACATTTTTATATTTATATCCATGCCTTGATCTCCATTCTTTAGACTGACTATGCAGCATGTATATATGGCTACAGACTATTCCCCAACGGGACAGTGATGTCTACTCATTCTTGATATCCTAGACTTTTTCCTACGCCCATCCATGCCTCATTTAAAGTCCCACAGCCCATTTTCTCTTTTCATTTTCAATGTACCAGGGATGGAGGCATGGGTATGGCATTTATGGGTCTCAATGGATCACCTGCCTTTTCTAAACTTGTGTTTTGCTTTTTTTTCTTTCCAAATGGTGAAACAACCATCATTTTATTCCCTAGGGTCTTTGCTAAAAAAACATACATAATGTTTAGGGGTTCTGAGTAATTTTCTAGCAAAAAATATATGATTTTCATATGTAGGAAAGAAGTGTCAGAATTGGCCTGGGTGGCAAGTGGTTAAAGTGTTTGTTAACCTAAAAAAAAAAAAAAATATGGATCCTGTTCCTTGAAGCATGTTATACAAGACAGTGCTTGTGCTGTGTAACTTGGTTCCCCTTATCACCTAAACCTGGCTGATCCTGCATGGCTATGCCCTCCCCTCTGTAAACTGACCGCGGTATATAATGGCTGCTGAGCCCTGACACATTGGTCAGTTAACGTGCCTCCATCAGCCACAGCCCTGCTCTCTGTTCTCCTGTGTCCTCCTCCCCCCTCCCCTTCCTGCCTGTCAGCTCTGTCCACTCCATGATCCTCCCCTCTTGGTGAAATCAAATCTATACTATGATCATGCCATCCCCTCTGTTATATAATGCTATGTGCCCCTGTGTCTGTATAAAAAAAAAATGCCCATTATACCGTATATCAGAGCATCTCCCGGGGCTCACGTGACTGCTCGGATCTCTCTCCTCCCTGGCTGACAGCGGCAGTAAATACCTAACATGTCATGCTTTAAAATTGCATACACCTGTGGAACGATGACAGACTATAGTGACTATAGTACCTACAAATCTCCATAAAAAGTCTTTGCAGGTTACCAGTTTAGAATTACACAGGAGGTTTGGCACTATAATTATTGCTCTCACTCTAAGGTTTGTGATAATACCTCACACGTGTAGTGCAATCACCGTTTACATGCGGGACGTACATCCCATTCACATTTGCGCATGAGCATGGGGGGTGTGTGCGCTTTAAACATTTTTATTTTTATTTTTACACTGTACCTTAAATTTTTTTCTTCACATTATTGCTATCACAAGGGATGACCAACATCCCTTGTAATAGCATGGGCATCAACAGGTCTTCTTTATGGAGAGAACTGAGGTATTTTGGCCCCTGTATCTCTCCTCTGGCCTCCAAAGCATCTGACTAAACTGAGATCGGTTCGATGATATGCTTTACAAGCTAGAAATGGCTTGTAAACAAACAAATTGAAACCAGAAGTGACTAAATGCTCGTCCCCGGTGGGACGGAAAATACCGATAAAGGCAGCGGGCGGCCACCTGTAAAAGTGATTGGACAGCTGTGTAGATACTTGGAACACTTTTATCTTGTAGGAAATCGCTCTAAAAAAATTAGAGCCCATGACATGTTAACCAGCCCCTTCCCTACTCTTCACCCTGATGGATCACCCGTGAGAGGGGAGGGGGAACCCTGGGGGGGGGGTGAGGGGGATCGGGAAAGAGCATGAGGGGTGGAGAGCACAGGGAGGAACCTTGAGAACATGGGATGGGGCAAGAGCACAGGGGATAGGCAGAGAACACAGAGATGAAAAGGAGAGCACAGGGGGCCCGAGAGCATGGGGGGGGGGCTGGAAAGCACAGGGGGAAGCAAAAACACGGGGTGGGGCGGAGAGCACAGGGAAGGCAGGAGAGCACAGGGGGATGCAGAGTACAAGGGAGGAGGCAGGAGAGCATGGGGGTGGGGCGGAGAGCACAAGGGGGGAGGCGGAGAGCAGGTGGGGAGGCAGAGATCCCTGGGGGGAGGCGGACAACACTGGGGGGGCTGGAAAGCACTAGGGGAGACAAAGAGCACTGGGGGAGGTGGACAACACTGGGGGGGGGGCTGAAGAGCACTGGGGGGAGGAGGAGAGCATGGGGGAAGTAGAGAGCATGGGGAGGCTGAGAGCCAGGAGGGAGGTGAAGAGCACAGGGGGGCAGCAGAGAGCATGGGGGGAGGTGGAGAGCACGGGGGAGGCTGAGAGCCAGGAGGGATGTGGAATGCACAGAGGGCAGCGGAGAGAACGGGGGGAAGTGGAGAGCACAGGGAGGCAGGGGAAGAGCATGGGGGGAGGTGGAGAGCATGTGGGAGGCTGACAGCCAGGAGGGAGGTGAAGAGCACAGGGGGGCAGCAGAGAGCATGGAGGGATGTGGAGAGCACAGGGGGGCAGCAGAGAGCATGGGGGAGGTGGAGAGCACGGAGGAGGCTGAGAGCCAGGAGGAAGGTGAAGAGCACAGGGGGCAGCGGAGAGCATGGGGGTAGGTGGAAAGCACTGGGAAGGCTGAGAGCCAGGAGGGATGTGGAGAGCACAGGGGACAGCAGAGAGCATGGGCGGAGGTAGAGAGCATGGGGGAGGCTGAGAGCACAGGGGCAGTGGAGAGCATGGGGGAGGTGGAGTGCACAGGGAGGCTGAGAGCCAGGAGGGAGGTGGAGAGCACTGGGGGGCGAAGAGCACTGGGGAGACTGGAGAGCACTGGGGGAGAGGGGGAGAGCACTGGGGGAGAGGTGGAAAGCAGGGGGAGGTGAAGAGCACAGGGGGGCAGCGGAGAGTATAGGGGGAGGTGGAGAGCACGGGAGGCTGAGAGCCAGGAGGGAGGTGAAGAGCACGGGGGGCAGCTGAGAGCATGGAGGGATGTGGAGAGCACAAGGGGGCAGCAGAGAGCATGGAGGGATGTGGAGAGCATGGGGGAGGTGGAGAGCATGGGGGAGGTGGAGAGCATGGGAAAGGCTGAGAGCCAGGGGGGAGATGCAGAACACAGGGTGGCAGTGGAGAGCATGGGGGATGTGGAGAGCACGGGGGGAGGTGGAGAGCAAGGAGAGGTGAAGAGCACAGGGGGGCAGCGGAGAGTATGGGGGGAGGTGTAGAGCACGGGAGGCTGAGAGCCAGGAGGGAGGTGAAGAGCACGGGGGGGGGGGGGGCAGCGGAGAGCATGGAGGGATGTGGAGAGCACGGGAAAGGCTGAGAGCCAGGGGGCAGGTGCAGAGCACAGGGCGGCAGTGGAAAGCATGAGGAGCAGCGGAGAGCATGGGGCTGGAGAGCACGAGGGGGCAAAGAGTATGGGTGGGGCAAAGAGCACAGGGGGGGCAGCAGAAATAAGCAGGATAGGAGGAGCAGTGGGGATAGCTGCATTTTTTTTTTTAACAACAAGGTTGGTCTTTTTGAAAATCATGACATCACACAAGGCAGTCATAAAAGGTATACTCAATTACAAATCAGGTGAAGGTAAGTAGGTTAGTGGTTAAGAAACTCAATCATAGGCAGATAACATTCAAGTACAAACTCCAATACCTGGATACAAACATGTAGAACTTCAAACGGATTCGTTAGTACCGATGGAACCCCACAGATACCCACCCCTGGGGAGGGGGGGGGACAGCCGCCCCCACTAATACAAATCTCAAGTGTTAAACCAAAGGTCCACCACCCCAGAGCTCACATCTGCTCAGTCCAAGGCAGCCATAAGCGGTCAAACTTTAGGGGACAGCCCCTGTTAACATAAGTCATCTTGTACAGGGGCAACACTGAATTTATGGAGGAGTCCCAGGACTCAACTGTGGGGGGAGAGGGGGACGTCCACCTGAGCAAAATCTCCTTTTTAGCATAGAAAAGGACATAGGAGACAAGCAGCTTAGTATAACGAGGCCTCTGTTCGTCATCCTGAATGCCCAGCAGTGCTAGTTCAGGCGAAACGGGAAGGGATAACTGCAGGCGGGCATTAATGCAGTCAAAAACTTCAGCCCAGTACCCAGTCAGGGACGGGCAGGTCCAAAACATGTGCATGAATGTGCTGTCCGGGGAATGGGGGATAGCTGCATTTAGAAGAATCATTCTCTCCATCTTCCTCCTGCAGTCTCTGAATGCCTTCTTCTCCTCTCCCTCTCGCAGGATTTCAGTGGCTGCAGGAGGAAGATGGAGAGAATGATTCTTCTATATGCAGCCGCCCCAGGGGTACTTCACTGTAAAAGGTTGATAAACATTGGTTCAAAGTATCGTTAGAATTTTTGTCTCTCTGTATTGGTACTTTGCGTTCTTTGTTTTTTTTGCAAATTTCATTATAGTGTCACTGTCTCAATAATCTTTACATGGTAAACAATAAAAATGTATTGAACATAAAAGGCCATACTTCTCCTATGGATATAAGCAGATGTGGCCATACTTCTCCTTTGGATCACAGGAGTGCAGTTCATTCTGCACTCCTGTGATCCATTTTCAGCCAACATCGGGCTAAAGCCTGCTGTTGGCTAACGCCCTTGAGCTTGTCCAGGCTCGGGAAAGATCCCGACCATATGGTCAGGATCCACCCAGATGCCTGGACGGGCACCCAGGTCAGCCTCTCAGCGATCCACTGAGAGCTTGAGCCAGCCGCTCCTGCCCCCTCCACAGCCCAACGCTCCAATGAGTACTGGAGAGAGCAACTGACTGACAACGGAGGGGGAGAACTGAGCGATCAGCGGTTTTGGTTACTCAGTTCTCACTGCAGAGCGAATCAATGCTGCATCCACCTAGGTGAGTATAATTGTTTGTTTTTTTAATCCTGAACTTCTCTTTTAAGCGTCAAATAAATCTTAAATTGCAAGAAGAAAAAAGCATGTCAAGTACTAAACATTTACTAGCCTAAAAATATGATTGGGGTGCAGACTTCAACCACCTTTCAATTTCCTCCTTGAATCTTCTTATTCTTCTAGGTTTGACAATTGAAGGTCTGATTTATTTATGACTAAAATTTTAATATAAAAAGGACACTAGGGCAAATATTTTGTACTTTTAAAGGATTCTTTTTTTTCATAATTTCTTAAAAGCTGTTTACAGATTTAATCAGAGTTATAAGAAGTTATACTAAACAGATTCAAACAAGCCTTCCATTTGAAAATGCTTCTGCTCTTTAAACAAACCAAATGTTGTATTAGTCAGAAAAGCCGCAAGATTTTTACTAATTTTATTTTACACATTGGTAATCTGAAAAATGAATCATCTTTACTCTTCCTTCATCTGCAAAATACTGATAGAAAATAATAAGATAAAAGCTTGCATAATGTATGAAAGGTCAGAGTTTTACACCGAAAGCAGTATTACCGTATATACTCGAGTATAAGCCGACCCGAATATAAGCCGAGGCACCTAATTTTACCACAAAAAACTGGGAAAACTTATTGACTCGAGTATAAGCCTAGGGTGTCCATCTGAATGCCTCACTGTGCCCATTCCTCACTGTGTCCATGACTAGACTGACGTTTAACATGGGCATCTATGGAAGGGGTGCCCGGCTTTGAAAAATCGGTGCTCCCCGGCCGTAGGTCCCCCGGACAACAAACTTTGCACACTTGTAGAGGAAGAGTGGGGCTAACCGGTACCGGACGGCCGTAGGTTCAGGGGACCTACGGCCGGCCAGGAACGGGTTCCCAAAGTCCGGGAGTTTAGGCACAAAAAGGTGACTCGAGTATAAGCCGAGGGGGACATTTTCAGCACAAAAAAATGTGCTGAAAACTCGGTTTATACTCGAGTATATACAGTAAACCAAAAACCAAAATTTTATATTTTGCAGCATAACAATCATCAAATGTGGTTTGCATTAGTTTTCATTGTTTTTTGTCTTTCTGTATTAGAACACCCTCACTCTGGATGAAGGAGCACAGGGGGGGACATTCGGACAGCAGAATTATCAATCTGGGGGGGGGGGGGGAAGCAGGATAGTGCTAGATGTGTTAGCGGATTTAAATATACTAACAAATTGAAGCCAAACTCCAGATAACACTTTATAAGCAATTACAGCAACAATTTGTTTTCCTTTTGGGATAAAGGTTTTTTTTTTTTTTTTTTAATAACAACTGATCCTTGTAAGCACCCCTGTCAGTGTTAAATGATTTGTCTCAACCCTCTAACTTCCACATCTGCAGCCTGTTCTGCTGAAAACGTTAAAAAGGGATCATTCTATTTATAAAATAGCAATCCGAACGACTGAGTTAGAGCTTTAGATCAGTGTTTCTCAACCTTTTTTCAATCAAGGCACCCTTTAAAATTCGGCACAAACTAAACAAATATTTTTATATAACGCAGCATCACCCACATACGTAAGACACTGAACATTAGAGGTGTTTAATTCTTACAAAGCAGTATACCTTTGCATACTGGTACTGACTAGTCTTCCATCATGGCAGGGAAGGGGAAAATAAGGTGGCACACACCTGACGCCCTCCTTATCAACCAATTACATCATCACTTGTTAGGATGCCAGTGGCCGGCCTGCACAGTGCCCAAGGTTGCAATGCTGCACAATAAAAACCTGTGACTTTGTATAACAAAAATGCAGGCTTGATCTACACTCTGGCTTGTTGACAATTTTTGGCCAATTTGGGTACATTGTTAGACATTATGCTAAGCAGGGCCGCCATCAGGGGGGTACAGGCAGTACACCTGTAAGGGGCCCGGGTGGCAAACCCCCCTTTTTTTTTGTAAAGGGCCCCGGATGGCAACCCCCCCTTTTTTTTTTATAAAATTTTTATTTTTATTTTTTTTATTTTATTTCCGTAAGGGGCCCAGAGGTCCCCAGGGCCCCGGATGGCAACCCCCCTTTTTTTTTCTTTTTTTTTTCTTCGTCAGCACCCAAAGCCCCCCCCCGACCTCAATAATTTGCAGCAGGACCCGCCCCTGCACCCCCCCCGGTTCTGGTTCCCTGCTCCAGGGGGCCCATGCCTGAAGCTGTGTAAGGGGCCCCAAAATTTCTGATGGCGGCCCTGATACTAAAGCACCCCTGAAGAACCCAGAAGGCACTGCAGGGTGCCATGGTACCCTGGTTGAAAAAGGCTGCTCTAGACTAATGGATTCAAGTAGCAGCCATGATAGTTAAACAGCTTAGCAACAAAGCACAACCTTGCTTGGCAGGGAGAAGACCTGCTTTTTATCTCCTGCAGTTTAGCAACACTTACGGGTCTTGTCCCTCCGTCAGCCTGTGACTAGACAGTAAAAGGAAAATCAGCAGATTGATAAGCTCATCTCTCTGCACTCTGTCCTTTCCTATGAGCATCCTATTATCATGTTCCTTGTTGGCATATGAGCACTGCAGCACAACTGACTAGCTTCATGTGCTGTTTCTCCCTTCCCCAATCTGAGCTTTGCTGTACAGGGGCAGCAGGAGACTGATACAGAGTCATAATTAAATACTTACAAAAGAATCGTCCCTCAGCTTGGACTCACAGAAGAACCAGTGGCAGCTGGTGCTCAATATTTTGGGGGGGCGGCAAACCAACGACAACCCCCCCCCCCCCCCACGGGAGACAGACAGGATCGCGGCTGTCCACCCCTGCGTAGGAGACAGATGGGAATGCGGCGGTCCACCCCCCACAGGAGATGGACGGGAGTTCTTTTTCCCCCACCCTCCACGGAAGACGGATGGGAATGTGGCGGCGATCAGAGGCCTCCTTTCCTTAGGAAGGAGGCAGATCAGGCAAACATGGATCCGGGTTGCAGCCCCTAGCTCCGGGGGCCATTGCTTCTCCTCCAGACCAAACAGGAAATGGATCCTGACTGAGACCCGATTGGCCGGGAGTCCTAAGACTGGAACAGACCACAGGGAATCCAAGTCATATTCAGTGACCTATTTATTAATCGTTTTTGACAACATTTACACAACTTTCACCTAAGATTCATCCATTTTTCTAATTGAATCCTATTGGGGAAATGGACAAATCTTGGGTGAAAGTTGTTTGAATGCTGGGTAAGAACATTGATAAATACTGTAGATCATTATACAGTAAATGATTTGGAATCACTGCGGGTGTGCTGTAGTACTTATATGCTAACAAGCAATCGGCTGATGGGATGAGAGGGCAAAGTAAGAGAGAGATAAGCTTATCAGTCTGCTGCTTCTCCCTTCACTGTCCAGTCACAGGCTTAGGGACTGATAGGACCAGAGCCGCAGATAAGACAGTACAGCCATCCCTCCTGTACCGGGCCTGGGCCTGGGCCCCATCTGTTCAAGAGAGCGGCCTGGGTACCTGCTGAGCAGGAGGGTCAGCTGAACTGCCCTTTGACTCCACCTGCAGCACTGTTGGTTTTCTCACTCCAGAGAGATCAGTTTTACTAATCTGAGGCCCTTCCCCCTGCTGTCCAGTTCCCCTATGTACCCACCTTTCCCCCTTCCCTGCAGCGCTTCCCTCCTCTCTTGCCAGCAGCTGCTGAGGGCACACAGGGGGATTGTTTCACGATGGAGAGCTGAGGGCGGGTATATACGTCATATTTACTGACCCCTTTCTTTCCTGAATGCACACAATGAGCGATTTATACCTATCGCTCTTGTGTCCATTCATCACGGAAGCTTAGTAAACTGTGTCACTTACTACTGACCCCTGAACTCTGCGTCATCCACTACTGTTCTCTGCACTCTGTATCACTAAATGACCTCTGAATTCTGCATCACTTACTACTGACCCCTGAACTTTGCATCACTTACTACTCACCTCTGAACTCCACTTAACACTGACCTCTTCATCAATACTGACCTCTAAATTCTGCATCACCTACTACTGACCTCTGCGTCACTTCTGTCTTACTACAGAGTTTAGGGGTCAAAGGGAAATGATTCAGAGGTCAGGAGTAAATGACACAGAGTTCAGAGATCAGTAGTGGTGCAGCAGTAAGGCCCCTTTCACACTTGTGCGACTTGAAAGTCTTCCGACTTTCCTGCGATTTTGCCGCAACGCCTGTGTAATCTTGAGTACTATGGACCTCAAGTCGCATCAAAGTCAGACCAAAGTAGTGAAGGGACTACTTTAAAGTTGCTGCGACTTGAAGTCGCACAAATATGAATGGAACTCATTGAAAGTCACAAGTCACAGGACAAGTTGCACAAGGGCCATAAACACCCCGCCTCACAGTACCGACAAACAGCTCCCATAACCCACTCTGCACAGCTTACCTCTGTTCTTCCTCTCCCTGGACTCATCACAGCACTGCAGCTCTGGCTCTCCTCCACTCCTCTTCCCTGCTCTAGTAGGTGAGGCTAAATCACAGCCAATAACAGCCCTGCTACAGGGTCTTCACTGCCCCTATTGGCCTTTAGCACCTTTTCCCTCTCCAGCATAAACAAACAGGGGGATATTTGCTAAAACTGGTGCACACAGAATCTGGTGCATCTGTGCATAGTAACCAATTGGCTTTTAGGTTTAAGCCTAGGTTCACACTGCTGCGGGTTAGAAAGATTTCAAAACCGGCAATGCAGTCCCACCTCGGGGGCGATTTCACAGACATCTGTGTGGGTTCATGCTCAGATGTCTATTCAATCGCCCCCCAAGTCGCCAAAAGTAGTACAGGAACTTCTTTTGGGAATCGGTGTGGCGCCGCAAAGCCAATTCGGATGGTGCTATTGTCGGCAATAGCTGCCGATTTGGCATGCGATTTTACATGTCAAATCGCATGCCAAATCGGCCCAATGTGAACGTGGGCATAGGCTGGATTCACACCTATGCAGTTTTAGTGCTTTTGGCATTTTGCAGATTTGCACCACAGTTCATTTAACAAGGTTTCCTATGCAACATGTTCGGTAGTGCAAATCTGCAAAATGTAAAAAGCCCTAAAACTGCATAGGTGTGAATCCAGCCTTATGCCCCATACACACGATCGTTTTTCATGCCGTTAAAAATGCCATTTTTAAAAATGGGCATTAAAACCGATCGTGTGTATGCTCCAGAGCATTTTTAACGGCCTGAAAAACGGGCATTAAAAATTTCGAACATGCTCTATTTTTTTACGTCGTTTTTCGTGTCGTTTTTTTTAACGACGTGAAAAACGATAGTGTGTATGCTTTTACGAGGTGAAAAAAAACGCGCATGCTCAGAATCAAGTATGAGACAGGAGCGCTCGTTCTGGTAAAACTAGCGTTTGCAATGGAGATAGCACATTCGTCACGCTGTAACGGACTGAAAAGCACGAGGCTGAAAAGCGCGAATCGTCGCTCAACAAACTTTACTAACATGAAGGGTGGCGCCATCCGAACGGAACTTCCCCTTTATAGTGCCGTCGTACGTGTTGTACGCCACTGAGCTTTGCTTGAAAGTTTTTTTTAATGATCGTATGTACGCAAGACAGGCTTGAGAGGAAACATGAAAAAAACTACGAGAAAAACGTTGGTTTAAAAAATGGCATGAAAAACGATCGTGTGTACGCCGCATAAGACCCCTTCCACACGGAGACGGATCCGTCAGCGGTGCCCGCCAGCTCAGCGGGAGATGTCTCCGTTGATCTCCGCTGAGCCGGCGGATGACAGGTCCCTCTTTGCTCACTGAGCAGGGAGGGGCTTGTCGAGCGCCACTGCTTGCTATGGAGAGATCGGATGAAAGCGGCTAGCATGTCCGTTTTCATCAGATCTCACCCGATCCGATCCGCCATGGACAGATGGTGACGTATCGCCATCAGTCTGATTTTAGTGGATCGCATGTCAGCGGACATGTCACCGCTGACATCCGACGCTCCATAGACAAGCATGGAGCGGCCGTTCAGGTCCGCCGAAAAAAACTGACAGGCGGACCTAAACGGTCCGCCCGTGTGAAAGGGGCCTTAGCCCAGGTTCACACTGGGCTGCGAGAGTGAAGCCATTCGAGTTCAGCTGAACTCACACGATTTCACTCCCGCTGGTCAGTCCCGATTTCGGCCGCAATTACAGGAACATCTGTGCAGGATTCTGCACAGATGTCAATGTAAATCGCGTGCCGAAATCGCAAAAAGTAGTACAGAAACGACTTTTTGAAATCGGTGCAGCGCGGCGTCGCACCGATTAGGACGGTGCCATTGCCGGCAAATATCGCAGTTTTGACATGCGATTTGACATGCCAAATCGCATGTCAAATCGCACCAGTGTGAACCAGGGCTCATTGTCAAAGCTTAATTAAGAAAGCTGAAGTTAGAAACTGATTGGTACAGCTGCACCAGATTCTGTGTGCTCTAGTTTTAATAAATCTCACCCACAGTGTTTAAAACAGTAGGGGGAACTAATGGCTTTTCCCCATACTTGCTCACCCCTTTGGGCCCCCTGTGCACTGCACGCATTACACACATGGAGGATGCCTAGCATGCAAATCTACTGGCAGCTATAAATTATAGCTCTGCTATAATCCAGATTCTATAAATCCCCCAGTCTGAAAGGAACAAAGTGAAACTTTGCAAAATTCTGCAAACCTGCTCTCCCTATTAGATAGTATTCTATCTTGTAGTATACTGGAATGACCTAGTAGTCTGGTAGGTTTTTTAAAACGTTTAAGCTGGGTTCACATTGGCGTGCGAAGCGGCTCACAGCCGGGATCCGGTGCATCCCTGTTCACTGTTTCAGGTCCGATTTTGGTCTGAATTTTCGGCTGAATTCGGACCTGAAACGGACCAGAAGACACACAGGACTCGCGTGCAATTCGCTCCGCAGATGTCCCGGAGATGTGTGTACCGGCTCCATTGAGAGCCGGTCACAATCTCCTGACATGCGAATTGGATGCAGGGAAAGCCGCATCCAATTCGCAGTAGTGTGAACCCAGCCTTAATGATTTCTTCCATCAATCTCCTATAGAAGGATGAAAAGAAATCGGTGAGGGTTATGGTAGTACTGTCAGCTTTTATGGAAATAAAAGTGAATGGTGATTCAATCATTGGTATATGAGACTAACTGCTGTTATTGTCAGCCTATCCACCCTTGAATCATTTTAATTAAATTATGTCTACAGAGGGGGCGCATGCGCGGCGCGGAACTGGCGGGCAGCTAGGTGAGGGAGATCCGAGGGCACCGGAGACATTAGCACTCCCAAGGGGTTTATATTGCCTGCAAATCTTACTTGAATCACCCTGAACCCCTAGAGGGACCAGTTGTGCATGCCGTCGATTAAAAAATATAATAAGCAGAAATCCGCCCAGCGGTCCTTGACGAATTATTTACTACGGGCCCGGGATCAAACGAGGATGTCCCAGAGTGGCGCTGACCAGGAATCGTCCATGCTGGAGGCCCCGGAGCCCATGGCTTCCCCTTCTGCGACTTCAGAGCTGAGTGAGTACACTCCACACCTCACGAAGGCAGACTTGGACCACAGTCTGACGACAATGTATGAAAAACTTGCCCGCAAGTTTCAGGCTGAGCTTCACAAGTCCACCCATACCCTCTCCCAGGAGATCGCTTCCCTGGGCGGGAGGACAGACGTACTAGAGGTGAAGCATGATGAGCTCCAGCTCGCATACGATGACCTCCGCAAAGACCATGAATTGCTCACGGACACGGTTGTCCAGCTCCAGAATATTATGGAAGATTTAGACAACCGGAACAGGAGGAACAATATTAGAGTGCGTGGCCTGCCTGAAACAGTCATGGATCTGCCTGATGCCACTGAGAGGTTGTTTCGCTCCCTCCTCCCAGAACAACCGGTGAATGCATTCATATGTGACCGCCTCCACAGGGCCCTACGACCCAAACCGCCACCGGAGAAGCCTCCGAGGGATGTGGTGATGTGCCTGAAGGACTACCTGGTGAAGGAGGAGATCCTGCGAGCTTCCCGCAACACCCCTCGTATACAGCTGGACGGGGTCACCATTCAGATATATCCGGACATCTCCCCGACCACACTGGAGAGACGCCGACAAATGAAAGAAATCACCTCCGTCCTTCAAACCGCTCGGATCCGCTATAGATGGGGTTTCCCATTCAAACTGACGGTCCCACACAACGGATCCACATACACCGCCACCACGGTCCTGGAAGGTAAATCCATCCTGGTCAAATTGGGCCTCCTCGAACCTCAACAAGCACCAAGGCACCCGTCCACCCCCCGCCCGTCACCAATCTGGGCCACCCCACCTCCTCAGAGGGGACGCAGAGCCTACCGTAACCCATGACTGCAGACAGCTGTGGAAGTTTTCCACGGCTCCACCACGATCTTCCCGCAGGCTTGCGGTCAAGGTACTAAATATGATTTCGGTACCACCTGTCCCCCCCCTTATTTTTTGTTCATGAGCCCCATGTCCCCTGGCCTGTCTCGCTGGACTTGTCAATTTCTGGACCCCCAAGCCTTTCGGTTCTGAACGAGCCCTTATGTCTCCGGTCCTCGTGATCCTGCCGTTTTCCGCCCGGAACTTTTACCCCCCAACCACGTTAGTGTTCAATCCAAGAAACACTTCTCTCCCACCATTCCCTTTTTTGTTTTGGGAGAGACCTTGTACTGAACTCTTGCCACTCTCTCTCTCCCCCCTTCAGTGTTGGGGGAGATTGAGTGCACGTGGAAGACTGTTTTTTTTCAGTCATTTGAAATATTTGATGCTGGCCTGGATGGCCTATCCATCCAGACCCCTGTTAGTTTGTTTGCCTTTTTTTTTCTTCCTACAATGTTCCTGTTATCAATGTTATATTATTGGTTTTACTGCTACACTTAACCTGCTGACCGTGCCCCCGATCTATGATCCAGGAATTTGGCAACCCGCTTTGGTGCTGGGCCTGTGGGTTATGCGGCTGACATTCGCACCTATCTCACCAACCTCACTCCAAGCTAAATTTGTTCCAACCATATTATGGGTTTGAAGGTTATCTCACATAATGTCAGAGGCTTTAATTCCGCACAAAAGAGGAGGAAGGCCTTTCGAGATTATAAGCAATTGGGGGCGGACATTGTCCTCCTGCTAGAGACTCATTTTTCGGCAATGTCTCACCCCAATTATTTTGACAAGTCATTTAAGTTACATTACCATACCACGTATAGCTCTAAAGCCAGAGGGGTAGCCATATTTGTCAGAAATAATGTACATTTTGATGTCAAACATGTTTACAAGGACCCGGATAGCAGGTTTTTGATACTCCAAGGTGATGTCCAGGGCAAAGCCTTTACAGTCGCCAATGTGTACGCCCCCAATACTGCTCAGGGTTCCTTTTTCAGGTCCTTCACCCAAATTTTGGACAGATATACTTCTCCACACATGATAGTGGGTGGTGACTTCAATCTAGTCGCCCATTCCACACTGGACAGAAGCAAGGTTACCCACTCATCTAAGGCCTTCCCCAAATCCCTAGTGAGGTCCCTGGAGACTTTCCAACTTATTGACACATGGAGGGCCCTCAATACAGGAGCCAGGGAATACACACATTACTCAGCCCCCCACGAGAGCTATGCAAGGCTAGATTACATTTTCAGCTCCCCAATTTTACTTGCCAACTCCACAGCGGCCACTATACACCCATGCCCATGGTCAGACCACCTGGTGGTCTCCTTTAAAACTTTGCATGTAGGCATTTCCCCCCTGACAGCCTCCTGGAGGCTTAATGACTCCCTATTGACGGACCCTGACATAGCCACACAAGTAGCGAATCAGTTGGAAGAGTACTTCAGACTGAACGATGTAGAAGACACCACCCCCTCTATTCTCTGGGCGGCCCATAAGGCAGTACTTCGCGGCCGACTGATAGAGTTGGCCACCATTAAGAAGAGACAGAAGTTAGCCAAAATTAAAACCCTAACTGCAGACCTTGCAAAACTGTACCATATACACGCACAATCCCACGCCCCGGACACTCTTAGACAAATTGACCAGAAGAGGGTGGAATTGGATACTATCCTCTCAGACCACACTGAAAAATCTATTAGATGGGCCAAAGCGAGATTCCTATTGCACTCAAACGCTGCCTCGGCCATGTTCTCACGTAAACTACATCACTCCCTTCAGCCCACCCATATCTACAAATTGCGTAACACCTCGGGCCAGCTGGTCTCCCACCCCAAGGAGGTGCTTGACACTTTCACCGCGTACTACAGCTCCTTACTATCTGCCCCAGCCTCTCCCCCCCCTGCTGGAGTTGAGGACTGGTTGAACTCCATCCAACTTCCGACTTTGACACGCAAACAACTGACCAACTTGAACGCCCCATGCACAGAACTGGAGGTCCTGACAGTCATTAAGTCGCTCAAAGCGTCAACAGCCCCGGGCCCAGACGGGTATACGGCGACTTACTATAAAAAATTTGCAGGTACGTTGGCCCCTAAATTGACTAAATTAATCAACCACGTATTGCAAGGCCACTCACTTCCAGAGGAAATGCTTGCAGCCAATATGACCCTAATCCCTAAACCTAACAAGGATCACTCCCTCCCCCAGAATTACAGACCAATCTCGGTTCTTAACAATGACATTAAGATTCTAGGTCGTGTTCTTGCAGATAGACTAGCCCCCATAATTTCCACCCTGGTTGGCCCCGAACAAACCGGATTCATCCCCTCTAGGCAAATCACAGACAACATCCGCTTGGCGACGGACATTATCCAGGATGCGGAGCTATTTTCCCGCAAGGTTCTTCTGTTGGGCCTGGATATACACAAGGCCTTTGATAGTGTCCTGTGGCCATATATGGACGCGGTCATGACTAGGTTTGGTTTTTCAGGGGGGTTTGTTCATGGATTTAGGGCACTGTACCACAATCCTCACACACGCGTTAAGCTCCCAGGTTGCACTTCGGATTACTTCCCCCTGGGCAGGGGAACATGCCAGGGCTGCCCTCTGTCCCCTTTGATGTTTGCCCTGGCCGTGGAGCCTTTGGCTAGGGCGATCATCACAGACCAGAACATTAAGGGGTATCAGAAGGGGGATGGGGAGTATAAGGTGAGCCTATACGCGGATGATATCCTTGTATTCCTCCAGGACCCAGTTACTTCCCTTCCTAATTTAATCTCTACACTCCAATCCTTTCACACTTTTTCGGGCCTTGGCGTCAACCTTTCCAAGTGTTCGGCCCACCCTGTCAATATCCCTCCCAGAGTCACCTCTGCCCTTAAATCTTCTTTTGGCTTTTCAGTATCAAATAAAACCCTCCAATACCTCGGGATTCGTCTAGCCCCCACCCTAAGAGAATTATATAACGCTAACTACCCCCAGATCTTCGCCAAAGTCAGACAATGGTTACGCCTATGGTCTACATTCCACATCACCCTCCTAGGCAGAGTCACAGCCGTAAAAATGTCCATTTTACCGAAATTGCTTTACTTCTTTAGGGCTCTCCCCCTTTATGTATCACGACATACTCTGTTGCAGATCCAACGTGAGATTAATGGGTTTCTATGGAACAATAAACATCCTAGGTATGGCGGTCTTATCACACACAGACCCTCTTCACAGGGGGGGTTAGGGCTACCTAACATCTGGTTGTATTACTTGTCAGCCAGGTTGGCCCAGACGGCACAGTGGCATGCCGCACCAGACAGCATCCCCTGGCTACAGTTTGAAATGTCCTCTGTCAGCCCATACTACCTCCCGGGACTTCTTTGGCAGACGGGCCTTAAGCCCAGGGAACTGGGCATGCTAAACATGGTAGTGGGTCAGACAATACACCTTTGGTCCCTATATCACCACAAATTTAAACTTAGGTCTGGCAGACCCCCCCTGTCCACCTTCCTGGGATCGCCCAGTTTTCCCCCTGCTTTCCGATCCCCTGAGAGCTTCCATTGGTGGGTACAAAACTCCCTCTTGACATTAAAAGCACTATCGCAAGGCACACATTTCTGTTCATTTACACAACTCCAAGAGCAGTTCGAAGCCCCGGGAACGGAATTCTTTAGATTCCTACAAATTAGGCACTTTTTTGAATCCCTATTCACATTGAACACTAGATCCAACTTATCCCAGTATGAAACAATCTGCCAGAATGGTGCTAGAGGCAAGGGAACGATCTCTACAATATATATGTCACTGAATGATTCTCAGCTGCCAGTTAAGTCCTCGGCTATGACCCATTGGGAATCAGACCTGGGTGTGGCATTCCCCCCAGAAGACTGGAGCGACATGCTACAGAATATGCACAGATGTACCCGCTCCATAGCCACTAAGGAGACAGTACTTAAACTACATACGAGGTGGTACCTCACTCCAGATAGAGTTCATAAATACTACCCTACAGTTCGGGAGACGTGCTTTAGGGGCTGCCAGAGCCCTGGCACCCTTCTGCACACGTTTTGGGGTTGCCCTCATCTGAGGCACCTATGGAGCCAGGTGGCATCCAGGGTGGCACAGATTGCGGGCACCATCCTGGACCTGACGGCCCCGATGTGTTTGCTCTTTGCCACTATACCGGGTCTGCCTCCCCATACCCAGAGATTAGTGAATACCCTATTCTGTGCAGCTCATTGGGCCATAGCCTTGAATTGGCGGTCCCAGTCGGTTCCATGGACACAGGTACTCCAGCGGATGGAGTCTATCCGTCTTATGGAGAGGATCTATCACACTATCATGGACACCATGCCGACCTTCCATAATAAATGGGCGGCGTGGTCGACAGGAGCGGCTATACTGTGACCAACGCACTGCCTCTGGGGAGGCCGCCTCTGTGTGGTTGGATAGGTACCCCATATTCTCCCGTTTCCTTTGGGCCCTGGGCCTGGGGATACTAGGAGATGGTCAGGACATGTGATCCCAACCCAACGAGGAGTACATCCTATACTTTTTCTTTTTGTTTGATACTGGGTCGGTCGAATTATTCATACCTGAGGTAGCAGATTAAAGTTTATTTTTCAACAGGTTGTTTTCCCCTTTCTACCCATATACCTGTCTAAGCTTTTTCTTTTCCCTAATCTTTCTTTCCCTTTGTTCTTATCCTTCCATGGAGATTCTCCCTTATTCCCCTCTAATCCTGTTTCCTTCTTGATTTCTTTTAAGCATTAATAGAATTTTCTTTCTGTTTGAACCCTGGGATGCACCCGAAGGGCCGTCACTGGGCCTGACCTCGAGTAACACATTTAGTTTCTGCCCCTGTGACTGATCCTCTTATGCTCTTTTCCTCTCGATATTATATGTTGCAATGTAATTTTTATGTTATATGAGTGGGTTGCATCCCGATAACATATGTGCTTTTTTTTTTCTGTCTATACTCAATAAAAAAACGTTTGTAATAAAAAAAAAAATTATGTCTACAGAGAAAAAAAAATATTTTAAAAACCTATGATAATGTTGGTTTCAGATACTGGGGTCCTCAGGGGTTAAAATATTATGTAGTCAGAATAATATATGAAGTGAAAGTGCAAAAACAGCCAAATGCAGTACTTATATATAGACAAGGGGAAGAAACACAGTCAGCGAAATAGGAAATATTATTGCACGTACAATCATTTTCAAAGCATTTCTTATTGTGCTGACTGTGTTTCTTCCCCTTGTGTATATATAAAGCCTCGTAAACACGGTCGGACTTCCATCGGACTTTTCCGTGGATTTTTGTCCGAAGGCAGTTGGTCGGGAACACCCATAGCATACACACGCTCCGACTTTTCTGCAAACTTTCCCAAAACTTTTTGCAACATCACGTGGTTTTTCTGCTCTTTTCTGCTCTTTACCGCCACCCTTTGGTCAACCTCTGCTATTGTTGGTTGATTTTAACATTTAGTTGTTTTGTCCATCGGACAAAAGTCCGATGGTTTTCTGTACACACGGCTGGACTTTGCTCCATCTGACTTTTGTTGGGCAAAAGTTTGTCCGTTTGCAGACCCAACTTTTGTCAGATGAAAACAAGAAAAAAGCAAAAAAAAAAATTTCCGATGGAGCGTACACACGGTCGGATTGTTGGTCCAACTTGCTCAAAATGAAGTTTGTTGGCCAAAAGTCCGACCGTGTGTACGGGGCTTTAGTATACAAAAGTTGAGTGTGAATGGCAGCAGCATCTGGTGAGCTTTTGTCTTAGGGGAGCGGAAGTGGCACAACTCACTCATTGGTGTTGTAACATCAGTCTGTTGCACTTACTGTATCTTTTACATTCAAGTGGATTGGAATTCATGTCTTGTGGGGGACTGCAGGATATTGCTTCTCATTTCTATGGACACTGAATTATGTATATTTATGGACACTTTTTTTTTTATGTTTTGAGTATTATTTTTTTTGTGTTACTTTGAAATGTATGTTTTTTTTGTAATATATTTTTAAAGGGGTTGTAAAGGTTCGTTTTTTATTTTCTAAATAGGTTCCTTTAAGCTAGTGAATTGTTGGTTTACTTACCTTTTCCTTTGGTTTACCTTCTAAATGTTTTTTTTCCTTGTCTGAATTTCTCACTTCTTGTTTCTTCTCACTAAACTTCACACCATCATCCGAGTGGTGTGGAGTCAGCCAGAACAGCTTACTGAACAGCTTACTGGGGAGAAACAGCAAGTGAGAAATTCAGACAAAGAAAACAAAGAAAAAAAATATTTAGAAGGGAAATCGAAGAAAAAGGTAAGTGAACCAACAATACACTAGCTTAAAGGAACCTATTGAGAAAATAAAAAACAAACCTTTACAACCCCTTTAACCTTTTTGTTTTTTGCATTTTTGATATAATTAGCAGCACTATTATTTGTTTAATACGTTCTTAAGCGCAGTGCACGCGTGTATATATATTCAAAATTTAGTTCAGTTCAGCTGTTTCCAGTGACTACAGTGGACACCTTTATATACCTAAAACTAACTAGTAATGCTTTTGGTGCCATTATTGTTAATGGCACACCCAACGCATAAGCAAACACACATTTTGCAAGGTAAAAAAAAAACGAGTGACAAACGCAGCAAAACAAACAATAAAAACATGCATGTGTGTGTTGGTGATCTCGCGCCTTAAAAAAAAAATATATATATAAATAATATATATATAGAATGAATAATATATTGGAAGTAAGCTGCTATCCCCAAGATTCCAAAAGAAATGGTAGTTCCTTTGAAATAATGTAGTGGATGGTTATATGTGCAAATTAACAAATATATTGGGGGCGCTGAGAAACTAATGAATAACTAACAATAAAATATATTAGTAAACATAATAATAGATAGATAATGGTTTAAATATACACACCAGCAAAAGTGAGTAAAATTGGGTCACAATGATCATTCTATGGCTATCCAACCAATAACACAATAACATGTGCAATCTCCTTAATGAATTAGCAATAATGACCCATCAAATAAAAATCAAATCAATGAATTAATGTGACACTGGGTGCAAAAAACCTTTGAAAATTGTGATGCCAATATTGATAATTAGATGTCCCAAATTGATTGAAACAAATATCAGCAATATAGTATATAATACACTGTGCAATATCGATAATGACAACTAAATGTCCCAAAATAGTGCAAATGTTAGAATAAATAAGAGTCCATAAGTAAAACGATATATGAATCCTAGTGCAATAAGCTTATTCCATCAAAGATATTGCTTGAAGTGATAACCTTCACCAATTCAGTGTGAAACACCCGATAGTGCTCGTGGTAAATAAAGCAGCTTACCAGATGTTGTTGACTCTTTTAATTAAAAAAGAGTCATATACGCTTTTAGCAAGTTCCACTTGCTAACATGGATATTGATGTCAGATATAGGCATGGAAAATCTCTGCCTCCCGGAGGCTCGGATGAAGATGTATAAACCACAAGAAAAAGAAATGGAGCGGAAATAGTGTAATTCCGTTTAATAAAAAAATTTATAGTAACAACATGGCAGCCAAATGCCCCCTTACTTGGAAAGTGCCTTGAGCCCGGCACTGAGGCTGATGAGCGTGGACTAGTAGGACTAGTGACCCGAATAGAGATGAGCCGGCGTGCGTTCCACCTTGTTTGGAGGAAGAACCAGCAGGACCGGAAGTGTCCGGTATAGTGGCAAAGAGCAAACACATCGGGGCCGTCAGGTTTAACATGCAACCTGCAACACGCCAAAATATCCCATGAGCTACTTTGCCACGTGTAGCACAACCAGTTGAAATCAATGGGCTGTCACAGGAAAAACAAGCCAAAAAAAGTGCGCTCTCACTACACTAGATTGATTGAGGCCTGAAACTGAAATTGGTGTGTTTACCCAACAGTAGTGATGAGCCGAACACCCCCGGGTTCGGTTCGCACCAGATCCCGCGAATGGACCGAAAGTTCGAACGAACTTTAGAACCCTATTAAATACAATGGATGCGAACGTTCAAAATCTAAAGTGCTAATTATAACGACTATTATGCATATTATTGTCCTAAAAAGGGTTTGGGAACCCGGGTTCTGCACCAGGGGACATGTATCAATGCAAAAATAAGTTTTAAAAACGGCCTTTTTTCTGGAGCAGTCATTTTAATGATGCATAAAGTGAAAAAAAAAAGTCAAATATTCCTTTAACCACTTCCCGCCCAGTCAATAGCGAATTGACGTCCGGGAAGTGGTTGCAATATCGATACTGGACGTCATATGACGTCCTGCAGGATATTGCCTTGCGCGCGTCCGCGGGGGCGCGCAGCGCGGTGATCGGGGACGGCATGTGTCCCTCGGACACAGCGCTTCCCCGATCACGGTAAACAGCCAATTTCATTGGCTGTTTACCATGTGATCGGCTGTGTCAAAGTCACAGCCGATCACCTGTCAAAACAAACTCGGCGGCGCGCTCCGTGCGCGCCGCCACAGGCTTGCAGAGCGGGGATCGGGGAAGGCGAGTGTCCCTTGGACACAGCGCGTCCCCGATCAGAGTAAACAGCCAATCACAGCCGGTCACAAATGTAAACAAACTCCACAGGAGTTATTACCTGATCCCTGTTCTCTCCTCACACACCGATCTGTGAGGAGAGAGAAGAGATCAGTAAGTTAGCTCAGTGTAGTTTGTCTACATAAATTTACAGTGCACAACACGCCCCCCCCCCATAAAGAGGACCTGTCACACAGCCCAGCACATCAATCAGCCCAGCCAATCAGCCCATCTGTCAATCAGCCCATCTGTCAATCAGCCCATCTGTCAATCAGCCCATCTGTCAATCAATCAGCCCATCTGTCAATCAATCAGCCCACCTGTCAATCAATAAGCCCATCTGTCAATCAATCACCCCACCTGTCAATCAATCACCCCATCTGTCAATCAATCAACCCATCTGTCAATCAATCAATCAGCCCATCTGTCAATCAATCAGCCCATCTGTCAATCATCTGTCACAGGCCCACCTCCATCGGTACCGCCATTGGCACCGCCACACAGGCTACCAGTACCGCCATCGGTACCAGTACCACCACCAGTACCGCCACCAGGCCCAGCATCTATACTGCCACACAGGCCCGCTACCAGTATCACCACTAGTGCCGCCATCTGTACCACCACCAGTACCACCACCCGTACCACCGTCGGTAGTGCCACCACCACCTGTACCACCACCTGTACCGCCATCGGTACCATCACCACCCGCACCACCACCACCTGTACCGCCATCGGTACCACCACCACCCATACCGCCACCTGTACCGCCATCGGTACCGCCGCCACCACCACCACCCGTACCGCCATCGGTACCACCACCACCTGTACCGCCATTGGTACCACCACCACCCATACCGCCATCGGTACCACCACACAGGCCCACCACTAATACCTCCATCGGTACTACCACACAGACCGCCACCACTACCACCAGCAGTACCATTACACAGGCCCACCAATAAGCACTGCCATAATGTCCCAAAGGGTTTACACACCTGAGGAGGCATATGCCATTCTTGCCATGTCGGATGATGAGAGCAGCGGGGAGCTCCCATTATCCGATTCTGGTTCGGAATACGAGCCAGTGGAGGATAGTGGCTCAGAGTCCGAGTCCCCGGAGGAAACCGTCCCTCCCAAAAGAATGCGATCGGCACCAAGATCAGCACCAAGATCAGCACCAAGATCAGGAGAACTGCCCACCACCAGCAGCGCCATACCCCAGGAAGAGGAGCCCAGTACAAGCAATGGAAATGCACGCCCAACCCGAAGAATCCAGCCCCAATCCTACCTTCCCGATGCCCTGGCAAACCCCTTATGGTTGCCTGCCAACTCAGGATCCGCTATCATCCCCCCTTTCACCGCACAGCCAGGTGTGCAGCCCGACACTACAAATTTTTCTAAATTTGATTATTTTTGTTTATTTTTCCCACAAGATTTGCTGCAGAATATAGTGGATCAAACGAATCTGTATGCATCCCAATTTATTGCTGCCAACCCCGATTCTTCCTACGCCCGCATGTTCCAGTGGCGGCGTCTAACATTGGAGGAATTTAAATTATTTTTGGGCCTTATGTTCAATATGGGGCTTACAAAAAAGAACGAAGTCCATTCATATTGGTCCAAACGCCCCATCCAACACATGCCCATATATTCCGCTGTCATGTCCAGGAAAAGATACGACATGATTATGCGCTTTCTCCACTTCAATGACAATTCACAGTGCCCTCCCCGAGATCATCCCAACTACGACAAATTGTACAAGATACGCCCCCTAATCAATGCCTTTTCCCAGCGATTTGAAGAAGTTTTCATCCCAGACCAAAAAATTTGTGTGGACGAGTCCCTCGTACATTTCACCGGCCGACTGCAGTTCAAGCAGTACATACCAAGCAAGAGAGCCAGGTATGGGTTAAAATTAAATAAATTATGTGATCGAGCCACTGGATACGTCTGCAAATTCAGGATCTACGAAGGCAAAGACTCCCAGCTCCAGCCCCGTGATTGCCCCACATATATTGGAACCAGTGGGAAAATTGTCTGGGAGTTGGCATACCCCCTGTTCGGAAAAGGTTACCATTTATATGTTGATAATTATTATACCAGCCTGCCCCTTTTTCGCCACCTTTACAGTAAACAAACCCCGGCCTGCGGTACCTTAAAAAAAAAACGGAAGGGATTCCCACAAAATTTATTGACAAAAAAATTGCGACCTGGAGAATCGGCATCCATGAGTAGTGATGAGCCGAACACCCCCGGGTTCGGTTCGCACCAGAACCCGCGAACGGACCGAAAGTTCGAACGAACATTAGAACCCTATTAAATACAATGGATGCGAACGTTCGAATTCTAAAGTGCTAATTATAACAACTATTATGCATGTTATTGTCCTAAAAAGGGTTTGGGAACCCGGGTTCTGCACCAGGGGACATGTATCAATGCAAAAAGAAGTTTTAAAAACGGTCGTTTTTCGGGAGCAGTCATTTTAATGATGCATAAAGTGAAAAAAAAAAAGTCAAATATTCCTTTAAATATCGTACCTGGGGGGTGTCTAAAGTATGCCTGTGAAGTGCCACGTGTTTCCCGTGTTTAGAACTGTCCCTGCACAAAATGACACTTCTAAAGGAAAAAAAAAGCCATTTAAAACTGCTTGCGGCTTTAATGTAATGTCTGGTCCCGGTAATATGGATGAAATTCTTTAAGAAAAATGGCATAGCTACCCCATGACCCCCCCCCCTACCCCAGCCCATTACCAGCCCCTTTGGGTCTTGTATGGATATTAAGGGGAACCCCGCACATAAAATAAAAAAGGCCCTATATACTCTGAACAGCCGTATACAGGCGGTGCATACAAGACAGGGACTGTAGGTTTGTTCTTATGTAGAATCTGTTTGTAATTTTGAACAGGTACATTGTTGAAGTGTAGCTCCAGCCCAAAAATCTATTTTTAAACTTTTTGGGAAACATAGGTAAGGGTTATCACCCCTGTAACATTTGTTTTGCTGTCTGTGCCCCTGTTCAGAACATTTCACCTCACTTTCCGTCCCAATGACAACTGTTTTTGAAATGTGGTGTTTTTCTTGAAACAAGGATTGCTGATAAAGCATCAGTACAGATGAGACCCCTTTCTCCCATATTTATTCTTACAGGAGAGAATTTTCCTTTCTAGGGGTAGATTTCCTCTCACTTCCTGTTGTCTTCTTTCGTTTGCAAGTAGGAGTCGTTTGTAAGTTGGATGTTTGAAAGTAGGGACCTGCCGTATATACTCTGCAGAAATAGGCCCCTTAGTTGTTGGTGTTGGCACAACACTGTAAGCACTCAGTTACTCTTGGTTGGTGCTGGAACGCCCTGCTGTCAACTATTATATCAGGAATTTTAATTACATATAATTGTTGAACAGTGGTAGTAAAAATTGGGGCTTTGATGGTGGTGCTGGTGCCACAACACTGTAAGCCCTGACAGTTACTCTTGGTGGGTGCAGCAATGGGCCCTGCTGTGAATTATTAGATCAAGAATTGTAATTACATGCCCCTTTTGAACAGGGGCTGAAAAATTGGGCCTTTCGTGGTGGTGGTGGTGGTGGCGTTGCCACAAGACTGTAAGCCCTCAGAGTTACTCTTGGTGGGTGCAGCAATGGACCCTGCTGTGAATTATTAGATCAAGAATTGTAATTGCATGCCCCTGTTGAACAGGGGCTGAAAAATTGGGCCTTAGGCACTGGTGGCACAACACTACAACCCCTCACAGATACTGTACTTGGAGCACAGCAATGAGCCCTGTTGCAAAGTATTGCTTCAAAAATTGTAATGACACGCCCCTGTTAAACAGGGGCTGAAAAATTGGGCCTTAGGCACTGGTGCCACAACACTCCAACCCCTCACAGATACTGTACTTGGAGCACAGCAATGAGCCCTATGGCAAATTATTGCTAAAAAAATTGTAATTACACGCCCCTGTAAAACAGGGGCTGAAAAATTGGGCCTTAGCCACTGGTGGCGGCACCCATAAACAAAAATGATCTTCCAAGCTATCATCATCAATCGTATCATTGAGGACTCGGAGGAGGAGGATAGCCAGTCAACATAACAGCACAGGCACTCAGCATCAGCATCAGTCTTGAAGGGATGTGACATGTTAAAATCAATTAGTCTGTTATATCAGCATCAGGTGTGTGGTAGCTGGTGGTGATCCAAGACTGGTTCATCTTGATGAAAGTCAGTCGATCAACCGAGTCGGTGGACAGGCGCACCCTGTGATCCGTGACAAATCCTCCAGCAGCACTGAATGTGCGTTCCGAAAGAACGCTGGATGCAGGACAGGCCAGTAGCTCAATTGCATACTGTGCAAGCTCTGGCCAGTGATCCATCCTCAAGACCCAGTAAGCCAGAGGATTTTCGGTGGGGAAGGTGTCCAAGTCTGACCTTGCCCCTAGATATTCCTGCACCATGTTTATCAGACGCTGGCGATGGTTGCTGGAACCGATCATACTTTGGGGCTGCGGACTAAAGAATTGTCTGAACGCATCGGTCAGACGGCCACCTTCCCCACCGCTCCTTCTTTGACTGGCCGAAGCCTCAGCAACTCGTTGTCCAGGACCAGGAGTTTGTAACCTCCCAGTCTCTGGGAACGCGTTGCACAGACCTTTCTGCAAGGCCTCCCGGAGTTGTCTCATCCTCTGCTCCCTCTGCGACGGTAACATAAGGTCCGCAACCTTACCCTTGTACCGTGGATCAAGGAGAGTGGCCAGCCAGTAATGGTCCCTCTCCTTGATCCAAAGAATACGAGGATCCTTCCGCAGACTTTGCAGGATCAGGGAGGCCATGCAGCGTAGGTTTGCTGAGGCATTCGCTCCGGAGTCCTCTGGGTCACTAAGGACGACATGATCCGCAGCCACCTCCTCCCAGCCACGTACAAGTCCACTGGTTTCTTGGGACTGTAAATCATCCCTAAAAGACTGCTGCTGATGATGCTGAGTGCCAGCCTCCACCTCCATGCTGACACAATCCTCCTCCTCCTCCTCCTCCTCCTCTTCCTGTGCGATGGGTGGGACAGAAGGAACACTGTCTGGGTAAAGGGGGCCTTGAGAGGCAAGGAAGTCCTCCTCTTCCTGCCTCTGTTCTGCCTCAAGTGCCCTGTCCATTATTCCACGCAGCGTGTGCTCCAACAGGTGGACAAGAGGTACAGTGTCACTGATGCATGCACTGTCACTGCTCACCATCCTCGTGGCCTCCTCAAATGGTGCCAGGACAGTGCATGCATCCCTGATCATGCCCCACTGGCGTGGAGAAAAAAAACCAAGCTCCCCTGACCCTGTCCTGGTGCCGTAGTCGCACAGGTACTCATTGATGGCCCTCTGCTGCGTGTGCAGCCGCTGCAGCATGGCCAACGTTGAGTTCCACCTGGTGGGCATATCACATATAAGGCGGTTCTTGGGCAGGTTCAACTCCTTTTGCAGCTCAGCCAGGCGAGCACTGGCATTATAAGATCTGCGGAAATGCACACAGACTTTCCTGGCCTGCCTCAGGACATCCTGTAAGCCCGGGTACCTGCCCAAGAACCGCTGCACCACCAGGTTAAGGACGTGAGCCACACAGGGCACATGGGTCAGTTGTCCCTGTCGGAGGGCGGAGAGGAGGTTGGTGCCATTGTCGCAAACCACCATTCCTGGCTTAAGCTGGCGTGGCGTCAACCACCTCTCGGCCTGGCCCTGCAGAGCAGACAGGACCTCTGCCCCAGTGTGGCTTCTGTCCCCCAAACACACCAGCGCAAGCACGGCATGGCATCTTTTTGCCTGCGTACTTGCGTAGCCCCGTGAACGGCTACGGAGCACCGCTGGTTCATAGGACAAACCACAGGAAGAGGCCATGGAGGAAGAAGAAGAGGAGGGGGTGGAGGAGAGAGGTGTGTCACAACCAGTAGTAGCATTTTGGAGGCGTGGCGGTGGGACAACCTCCAACACTACTGCACCTTGTCCTGCATCCTTCCCAGCTGCCAAAAGAGTGACCCAATGGGCCGTGAAAGAAAGGTAACGTCCCTGTCCATGCCTGCTGGACCATGAGTCAGCGGTAATATGCACCTTACCGCTGACCGCCCTGTCCAGCGAGGCCAAGACATTGCCTTCCACATGCCGGTAGAGAGCCGGAATAGCCTTCCGTGAGAAAAAGTGGCGTTTGGGAACCTGCCACTGAGGAACCGCACATTGCACAAACTCACGGAAGGGGGCCGAGTCTACCAACTGAAAAGGCAGCAGTTGAAGCGCTAGCAATTTAGCCAAGCTAGCATTCAACCGCTGGGCATGTGGATGGCTGGGAGTGAACTTCTTTCGACGGTCCAGCAGCTGGGGCAGGGAAATTTGCCTGCTAGAATCGGACGTCGGTGTACTGCTAGCAGAGTGGCCGCAAGTACTTGGCTGTGACACACCTAATTCTACACCTTCATTCCTCTCAGTGCATGTTTCAGAGAGGACTGAAGTTATAGTGGGGTTGGAGATCCCAGCTGATGCGGTGCAAGGAGAGGTCCGCTTTGTTCTTTGGTGTGGGTCTTTGAGGTAGGCTTGCCAACGAGCTGCATGGCAGGTCAACATATGTCTGGTCAGGCATGTGGTACCCAAGCGGCTGATGTTTTGGCCACGCGATATACGCTTGAGACATATGTTGCAAACAGCAGCTGTGCGATCTGATGCACTAGCCTCAAAAAAGGCCCACACCAAAGAACTTTTTGAATGACGGGCAGAGGCAGCGCCCTGCACAGGCGGAGCTCTGCGGTGTGATTCCGTCGGTGTACTGCCCTTACGCTGGCCACCAAAGGGCATCCTGCCTCGTTGGAGATGTGCCTCCTCCTCATCCTCCTCCTCTCTCCTATTAGGCACCCACGTGGAGTCAGTGACCTCATCATCACCTCCCTCCTCATCACTGGAGGCAATCTGGCAGTATGCTGCAGCTGCTGGAACATGACTGCCAGATTGGTGTCCTTCTTGAGCATCCCCTCTGTCTGCTCTCACGCTACTGCCTTCCTCTAGCTGGGTTTCATCATCAGACCCTTCGAAACGCTGGGCATCCTCCTGGAGCATGTACCCAACACTGTGCTGAAACAGTTCGGGGGACTCCTCAGGAGGAGGACATGGTGGGTCTAGGGAAGGAGTGACTGATGATGAGTCTGACATTGATACCAGGGAAGAGGACGCTTTGGCAGCTGCTTTTCCAGTACCCTGAGCCTGGGTGAGAGAGGATGAGGAGGAGGAGGAGGGCTTGGTCATCCACTCTACCAAGTCTTCGGCATGATGTGGCTCAACATGTCCAGCTGCCGAAAAGAAGGACAAGCGTGTCCCATGGCCATGTGCTGATGACAATGCACCGCGTCCACGACCAGCACTGTTGCCCCCAGACACAGAGCCTGCTTGCCCTCTTTTATTGCCTCCTGACTGTCTGCCTCTCCTTGTTTGCCTTCCAGACATTCTAATAGATGGCCTGCAGGGAGATGGGAAAAAAGCAATAAGGGCTACCTTCAGGTGTCCTTCTCTGTCCCTTGAAACAAGGACTTTGACAGTGAAAGAAACTGACACACTCTCCCTACCTACAGTTTTCTGTCCCTAGAAAATTTTTTTTTTTAAAGCACAATTTAGCACAAGGAGAATTCACTCACTGTCCTTCCAGGTCCCTGGAAACAAGGACTTTGACAGTGAAAGAAACTGACACACTCTCCCTACCTACAGTTTTCTGTCCCTAGAAAAAATGTTTTTTTTAAGCACAATTTAGCACAAGGAGAATTACCTCACTGTCCTTCCAGGTCCCTGGAAACAAGGACTTTGACAGTGAAAGAAACTGACACACTCTCCCTACCTACAGTTTTCTGTCCCTAGAAAAAATGTTTTTTTTAAGCACAATTTAGCACAAGGAGAATTACCTCACTGTCCTTCCAGGTCCCTGGAAACAAGGACTTTGACAGTGAAAGAAACTGACACACTCTCCCTACCTACAGTTTTCTGTCCCTAGAAAAAATGTTTTTTTTAAGCACAATTTAGCACAAGGAGAATTACCTCACTGTCCTTCCAGGTCCCTGGAAACAAGGACTTTGACAGTGAAATAAACTGACACACTCTCCCTACCTACAGTTTTCTGTCCCTAGAAAAAATGTTTTTTTTAAGCACAATTTAGCACAAGGAGAATTACCTCACTGTCCTTCCAGGTCCCTGGAAACAAGGACTTTGACAGTGAAAGAAACTGACACACTCTCCCTACCTACAGTTTTCTGTCCCTAGAAAAAATGTTTTTTTTAAGCACAATATAGCACAAGGAGAATTCACTCACTGTCCTTCCAGGTCCCTGGAAACAAGGACTTTGACAGTGAAAGAAACTGACACACTCTCCCTACCTACAGTTTTCTGTCCCTAGAAAAAATGTTTTTTTTAAGCACAATTTAGCACAAGGAGAATTACCTCACTGTCCTTCCAGGTCCCTGGAAACAAGGACTTTGACAGTGAAAGAAACTGACACACTCTCCCTACCTACAGTTTTCTGTCCCTAGAAAAAATGTTTTTTTTAAGCACAATTTAGCACAAGGAGAATTACCTCACTGTCCTTCCAGGTCCCTGGAAACTAGGACTTTGACAGTGAAAGAAACTGACACACTCTCCCTACCTACAGTTTTCTGTCCCTAGAAAAAATGTTTTTTTTAAGCACAATTTAGCACAAGGAGAATTACCTCACTGTCCTTCCAGGTCCCTGGAAACAAGGACTTTGACAGTGAAAGAAACTGACACACTCTCCCTACCTACAGTTTTCTGTCCCTAGAAAAAATGTTTTTTTTAAGCACAATTTAGCACAAGGAGAATTACCTCACTGTCCTTCCAGGTCCCTGGAAACAAGGACTTTGACAGTGAAAGAAACTGACACACTCTCCCTACCTACAGTTTTCTGTCCCTAGAAAAAATGTTTTTTTTAAGCACAATATAGCACAAGGAGAATTCACTCACTGTCCTTCCAGGTCCCTGGAAACAAGCACTTTGACAGTGAAAGAAACTGACACACTCTCCCTACCTACAGTTTTCTGTCCCTAGAAAAAATGTTTTTTTTAAGCACAATTTAGCACAAGGAGAATTACCTCACTGTCCTTCCAGGTCCCTGGAAACAAGGACTTTGACAGTGAAAGAAACTGACACACTCTCCCTACCTACAGTTTTCTGTCCCTAGAAAAAATGTTTTTTTTAAGCACAATTTAGCACAAGGAGAATTACCTCACTGTCCTTCCAGGTCCCTGGAAACAAGGACTTTGGCAGTGAAAGAAACTGACATACTCTCCCTACCTACAGTTTTCTGTCCCTAGAAAAAATGTTTTTTTTAAGCACAATTTAGCACAAGGAGAATTACCTCACTGTCCTTCCAGGTCCCTGGAAACAAGGACTTTGACAGTGAAAGAAACTGACACACTCTCCCTACCTACAGTTTTCTGTCCCTAGAAAAAATGTTTTTTTAAGCACAATTTAGCACAAGGAGAATTACCTCACTGTCCTTCCAGGTCCCTGGAAACAAGGACTTTGACAGTGAAAGAAACTGACACACTCTCCCTACCTACAGTTTTCTGTCCCTAGAAAAAATGTTTTTTTTAAGCACAATTTAGCACAAGGAGAATTACCTCACTGTCCTTCCAGGTCCCTGGAAACAAGGACTTTGACAGTGAAAGAAACTGACACACTCTCCCTACCTACAGTTTTCTGTCCCTAGAAAAAATGTTTTTTTTAAGCACAATATAGCACAAGGAGAATTCACTCACTGTCCTTCCAGGTCCCTGGAAACAAGGACTTTGACAGTGAAAGAAACTGACACACTCTCCCTACCTACAGTTTTCTGTCCCTAGAAAAAATGTTTTTTTTAAGCACAATTTAGCACAAGGAGAATTACCTCACTGTCCTTCCAGGTCCCTGGAAACAAGGACTTTGACAGTGAAAGAAACTGACACACTCTCCCTACCTACAGTTTTCTGTCCCTAGAAAAAATGTTTTTTTTAAGCACAATATAGCACAAGGAGAATTCACTCACTGTCCTTCCAGGTCCCTGGAAACAAGGACTTTGACAGTGAAAGAAACTGACACACTCTCCCTACCTACAGTTTTCTGTCCCTAGAAAAAATGTTTTTTTTAAGCACAATTTAGCACAAGGAGAATTACCTCACTGTCCTTCCAGGTCCCTGGAAACAAGGACTTTGACAGTGAAAGAAACTGACACACTCTCCCTACCTACAGTTTTCTGTCCCTAGAAAAAATGTTTTTTTGAAGCACAATTTAGCACAAGGAGAATTACCTCACTGTCCTTCCAGGTCCCTGGAAACTAGGACTTTGACAGTGAAAGAAACTGACACACTCTCCCTACCTACAGTTTTCTGTCCCTAGAAAAAATGTTTTTTTTAAGCACAATTTAGCACAAGGAGAATTACCTCACTGTCCTTCCAGGTCCCTGGAAACAAGGACTTTGACAGTGAAAGAAACTGACACACTCTCCCTACCTACAGTTTTCTGTCCCTAGAAAAAATGTTTTTTTTAAGCACAATTTAGCACAAGGAGAATTACCTCACTGTCCTTCCAGGTCCCTGGAAACAAGGACTTTGGCAGTGAAAGAAACTGACACACTCTCCCTACCTACAGTTTTCTGTCCCTAGAAAAAATGTTTTTTTTAAGCACAATTTAGCACAAGGAGAATTACCTCACTGTCCTTCCAGGTCCCTGGAAACAAGGACTTTGACAGTGAAAGAAACTGACACACTCTCCCTACCTACAGTTTTCTGTCCCTAGAAAAAATGTTTTTTTTAAGCACAATTTAGCACAAGGAGAATTACCTCACTGTCCTTCCAGGTCCCTGGAAACAAGGACTTTGACAGTGAAAGAAACTGACACACTCTCCCTACCTACAGTTTTCTGTCCCTAGAAAAAATGTTTTTTTTAAGCACAATTTAGCACAAGGAGAATTACCTCACTGTCCTTCCAGGTCCCTGGAAACAAGGACTTTGACAGTGAAAGAAACTGACACACTCTCCCTACCTACAGTTTTCTGTCCCTAGAAAAAATGTTTGTTTTAAGCACAATATAGCACAAGGAGAATTCACTCACTGTCCTTCCAGGTCCCTGGAAACAAGGACTTTGACAGTGAAAGAAACTGACACACTCTCCCTACCTACAGTTTTCTGTCCCTAGAAAAAATGTTTTTTTTAAGCACAATATAGCACAAGCACAAAACACACTGACACTCTCCCTACCTATCCTTCTCTTTCCCTAAACTAAAGGAATCCAGGTTAAGCAAGAAAGAAATAAAAGTCACTGTCCCTGCCTATGCTGCTCTATCCCTGCTCCGGAACACACTACACTAGGCCGCCGTGCTGGCGGCCTTTTATAGTGTGGGGCGTGTACTAAACCCCCTCAGCAATAATTGGCCACAGGCATCCTGCCTGTGGCCAATCATTGCTCTCCTCGCTGCCGGCGCTGTGATTGGCCAAGCATGCGGGGTCACAGTGCATGCTTGGCCAATCACAGCGCCTGGATGACACTGCGATGGCGTAGTGCATTGTGGGCCGTTCGCGTCACTCGAATTTGGCGCGAACGGCCCAAATCGTTCGATCTTCGTCGAACGATCGAACAGCCGATGTTCGAGTCGAACGTATGTTCGACTCGAACACGAAGCTCATCCCTATCCATGAGGAACGAGGAGGTGTTGGCCATGAAGTGGAGGGACAAGAAAGATGTCCACATCCTCTCTACGATCCACAATGACACCATGGTGGAGATCCCAAGAAGACGCGGCTCCATTGTAAAGCCTGAATGTGTCCACGACTACAATTTGTACATGGGGGGGGGGGGGTGGATTTAAACGACCAGATGCTACAGCCCTACTTATCAACCAGAAAGTCCCATTATTGGCACAAAAAAGTTGCGTTTCACCTGTTTCACATGGCCCTTTTTAATTTGTTTGTCTGCTACCAAAAAGCAACTCAAAATCACTGACTCCACTACCTCCAATATATCGAAGATATCATCGATGCCCTCATTTACCAACAAGATCCCGCCCCAGGAAGCATTCGCTCTGATAGTGTGAGTCGGCTTCACGAGCGACACTATCCCTTTAGCATCCCCCCCCACAGAATCTGGAAGAAGACGCCAAAAGAAATGCCGTGTATGCAGCAGAGGAGGAGTAAGAAGAGACACCAGCTATTATTGTCCCGATTGTCCCTCCCAACCTGGCCTGTGCATCGGAAATTGCTTCAAAAATTATCATACATCCATTAGTTCCCCTTATTATTAACAGACTGCCACTTCCCTATTTGCCTGCTACCATGTTACTAACTACCTTCCATGTTAATTAACTGACCCTGGCCTGTTTACCGACGATGCCTCTGCCTGCCAATTTAAACCACGTTTCTGACTTCCACGTGTACCGACCTTGGCCTGTTAATCGACCATGTTTTTGCCTGCCACTTGGACTGATCTTTTGGCCATCTACTTTTAGTACACAGGGGTCTCACATATGTGAGGGGCTTCAGAATAGCGTTCTGAGTAGAGAAAACCAGTTTTTCGTTTTCTGTGCTCCAAGAACAGGGTCTGGTTGCCCGGAGGCTTCAAAGCGATTTGGGTGGGAGAAGCCTCTACCCCTGTCCCCCTGGCCCTAAGCTTGATGGTCCTTCCTGCTGCCTGGACCAATAATTTGGCTGTGCTGACCATATTACTGCCTGTAATGACCCATGACATTATGGACCATGTTTCTTCCTGCTGCTTGGACCAATACTTTGGCTGTGTTGACCATATATCTGCCTGCTGCCTCTACTGACTTTGGACAGCATTTCTGCCAGGACACCTCTGCCTGCTACCTGGACCTGTGCTTTGGCTGTGCTCTGGCTGTGCTGACAGTATCTCTGCCTGTGCGAACTATGGACAGTATTCCTGCCTGCTGCCTGGATGATTGCTTTTGCTGTCGCTGACCTCATCCCTGCCTGCTGCCTGGACCGATGCTCTCCTCTGTGGACCACTGCACTTCTAAAACCACAGGTAATCTTTTGTTATTTGGTATGTACCTGCTATGTGTTAGATATATGAAGGGCCTTCAAAAATGTGATCGGTAGTCAGAAAATGATATGTGCAATTAATGCTGCTAGAATGCCTGGAGGTACTACTTGGATGTTGGGCCTCTGTATGTGGCCAGGCTGTGTAAAAGTCTCAAACATGTGGTATCGCCAAACTCAGGAGGAGTAGCAGAATGCATTTTGGGGTGTAATTTTTGCTATGTACATATTATGTGTTAGAAATATCTTATAAATTGACAACTTTGTGTAAAAAAAATGCATTTTAATTTTTTCTCCACATTTTCCAAAACCTTCTGGAAAAAAATGAACCGTTCAAAAGACTCATAATGCCTCATAGATTATACGTTGGGGTGTGTGCTTTCCAAAATGGGGTCATTTTGTGGAAAATTCTATTGTCCTGGTGCTCCAGGGCCTTCAAAATTGTAATAGGTGGTTGAGAAAGGATATGTGCGATTTATGCTTGTAGAACGCCTGAAAGTGCTACTTCAATGTTGGGCCTCTATATAGGGCCAGGCTGTGTAAAAGTCTCACACATGTGGTATCGCTATACTCAGGAGGAGTAGCAGAATGCATTTTGGGGTGTAATTTTTGCTATGTATATGCTATGCGTTAGAAATATCTTATAAATGGACAACTTTGTGTAAAAAAAATGCATTTTCATTTTTTCTCCACATTTTCCAAAACCTTCTGGAAAAAAATGAACCGTTCAAAAGACTCATAATGCTTCATAGATTATACGTTGGGGTGTGTGCTTTCCAAAATGGGGTCATTTTGTGGAAAATTCCATTGTCCTGGTGCTCCAGGGCCTTCAAAAGTGTAATAGGTGGTTGAGAAAGGATATGTGCGATTTATGCTTGTAGAACGCCTGAAAGTGCTACTTCAATGTTGGGCCTCTGTATATGGCCAGGCTGTGTAAAAGTCTCACACATGTGGTATCGCTATACTCAGGAGGAGTAGCAGAATGCATTTTGGGGTGTAATTTTTGCTATGTATATGCTATGCGTTAGAAATATCTTATAAATGGACAACTTTGTGTAAAAAAAATGCATTTTCATTTTTTCTCCACATTTTCCAAAACCTTCTGGAAAAAAATGAACCGTTCAAAAGACTCATAATGCTTCATAGATTATACGTTGGGGTGTGTGCTTTCCAAAATGGGGTCATTTTGTGGAAAATTCCATTGTCCTGGTGCTCCAGGGCCTTCAAAAGTGTAATAGGTGGTTGAGAAAGGATATGTGCGATTTATGCTTGTAGAACGCCTGAAAGTGCTACTTCAATGTTGGGCCTCTGTATATGGCCAGGCTGTGTAAAAGTCTCACACATGTGGTATCGCTATACTCAGGAGGAGTAGCAGAATGCATTTTGGGGTGTCATTTTTGCTATGTATATGCTATGCGTTAGAAATATCTTATAAATGGACAACTTTGTGTAAAAAAAATGCATTTTCATTTTTTCTCCACATTTTCCAAAACCTTCTGGAAAAAAATGAACCGTTCAAAAGACTCATAATGCTTCATAGATTATACGTTGGGGTGTGTGCTTTCCAAAATGGGGTCATTTTGTGGAAAATTCCATTGTCCTGGTGCTCCAGGGCCTTCAAAAGTGTAATAGGTGGTTGAGAAAGGATATGTGCGATTTATGCTTGTAGAACGCCTGAAAGTGGCAGAATGTATTTTGGGGTGTAGTTGCAATTATGCATATGCTGTGTGAGAGAAAAAAACTGTTAATATGACCAGTTTGTGTAAAAAAAAAAAAAAATTAAATTAAATTTTCCCAAGAATTGTGGGAAAAAAATACAACTTCAAAAAACTCACCACGCCTCTTAGTAAATACCTTGGACTGTCTACTTTGCAAAAAGGGGTAATTTTGGGGTATTTGTACTTTCCTCGCTTGTTAGTGTCTCAAGAAATGAGATATCCCTTCAGTACATCAGGCGTGATCAGATGTGATAAATTTTCAGTGATTGCCACCATAGTTTGTAGACTCTATAACTTTCACAAAGACCAAATAATATACACTAATTTGGGTTCATTTTACCAAAGATATGTAGCAGTATACATTTTGGCACAAATTTATGAAGAAAAATTACTTATTTGCAAAATTTTACAATAGAAACTAAAAAAAAGTGTTTTTTTTAAAAAAAAATTGCTGTTTTTTTGCTTATATCGCAAAAAATAAAAAACCCAGTGGCGATTAAATACCACCAAAAGAAAGCTCTATTTGTGAGAAGAAAATGATAAAAATTTTGTTTGGATACAGTGTAGCATGACTAAGTAATTGTCATTCAAAGTGTGAGAGTACTGAAAGCTGAAAATTGGTCTGGGCGGGAAGGTGCATAAGTGCATGGTATTGAAGTGGTTAAATATCGTACCTGGGGGGTGTCTAAAGTATGCCTGTGAAGTGTCCACGTGTTTCCCATGTTTAGAACTGTCCCTGCACAAAATTACATTTCTAAAGGAAAAAAAGCCATTTAAAACTGCTTGCGGCTTTAATGTCATGTCTGGTCCCGGTAATATGGATGAAAATTTTTAAGAAAAATGGCATAGCTACCCCATCACACCCCCCCCCACCCCAGCCCATTACCAGCCCCTTTGGGTCTTGTATGGATATTAAGGGGAACCCCGCACACAAAATAAAAAAGGCCCTATATACTCTGAACAGCCGTATACAGGCGGTGCATACAAGACAGGGACTGTAGGTTTGTTCTTATGTAGAATTTGTTTGTAATTTTGAACAGGTACATTGTTTAAGTGTAGCTCCAGCCAAATAATCTATTTTTAAGCTTTTTGGAAAACATAGGGAAGGGTTATCACCCCTGTAACATTTGTTTTGCTGTCTGTGCAGTGTGCACCTGTTCAGAACAGTTCACCTCACTTTCCCACCTAATGACAAATGTTTTTTGAAAATTTGGGGTCTTTATTGAAACAAGAATTGGTGATAAAGCATCAGTGGAGAGGAGACACTTTTTTTCCCATATTAACTCTTACAGGAGAGAATTTGCCTTCCTAGGGGTAGATTTCCTCTCACTTCCTGTTGTATCCTTCTGTTTGCAAGGAGGAGTCGTTTGTAAGTTGGATGTTTGAAAGTAGGGGCCTGCCGTATATACTCAGCTGAAATTTGCCCCTTACATGTTGGTGTTGCCACAACACTGTGAGCCCTCACAGTTACTCTTGGTGGGCGCATGAATGGGCCCTGCTGTGAATTATTAGATCAAGAATTGTAATTGCATGCCCCTGTTGAACAGGGGCTGAAAAATTGGGCCTTTGGTGGTGGTGGTGGTGGTGGTGTTGACACAACGCTGTAAGGCCTCACAGTTAGTCTTGGTGGGCGCAGGAATGGGCCCTGCTGTGAATTATTAGATCAAGAATTGTAATTACATGCCCCTGTTAAACAGGGGCAGAAAAATTGGGCCTTAGGCACTGGTGCCACAACACTGCAACCCCTCACAGATACTGTACTTGGAGCACAGCAATGAGCCCTGTTGCAAAGTATTGCATCAAAAATTGTAATTACACGCCCCTGTTAAACGGGGGCTGAAAAATTGGGCCTTTGCTGGTGGTGGTGGTGGTGGTGTTGACACAACACTGTAAGGCCTCACAGTTAGTCTTGGTGGGCGCAGGAATGGGCCCTGCTGTGAATTATTAGATCAAGAATTGTAATTACATGCCCCTGTTAAACAGGGGCAGAAAAATTGAGCCTTAGGCACTGGTGCCACAACACTGCAACCCCTCACAGATACTGTACTTGGAGCACAGCAATGAGCCCTGTTGCAAAGTATTGCATCAAAAATTGTAATTACACGCCCCTGTTAAACAGGGGCTGAAAAATTGGGCCTTAGCCACTGGTGCTGGTGCCACGACACTGCAACCACTCCCAGATACTCTAGTTGGAGTGCAGGAATGAGCCCTGCTGCAAAGCATTGCATAAAAAATTGTAATAACACACCCCTGTTAAACAGGGGCTGAAAAATTGGGCCTTAGCCACTGGTGGCGGCACCCAGAAACAAAAATGTTCTTCCAAGCTATCATCGTCAATCGGATCATTGAGGAGGAGGAGGATAGTCAGTCAACATAACAGGACAGTCTCTCAGCATCAGCATCAGTCTTGAAGGGATGTGACATTTGAAAATAAATGAGTCTGTTATATCAGCTTCAGGTGTTTGGTAGCTGGTGGTGATCCAAGACTGGTTCATCTTTATGAAGGTCAGTCGATCAACAGAGTCGGTGGACAGGCGCACCCTGTGATCCGTGACAAATCCTCCAGCAGCACTGAATGTGCGTTCTGAAAGAACGCTGGATGCAGGACAGGCCAGTAGCTCAATTGCATACTGTGCAAGCTCTGGCCAGTGATCCATCCTCAAGACCCAGTAAGCCAGAGGATTTTCGGTGGGGAAGGTGTCCAAGTCTGACCTTGCCCCTAGGTATTCCTGCACCATGTATATCAGACGCTGGCGATGATTGCTTGAACCGATCATACCTTGGGGCTGCGGACTAAAGAATTGTCTGAACGCTTCGGTCAGACGGCCACCTTCCCCACCGCTCCTTCTTTGACTGACCGAAGCCTCAGCAACTCGTTGTCCAGGACCAGGAGTTTGTAACCTCCCAGTCTCTGGGAACGCGTTGCACAGACCTTTCTGCAAGGCCTCCCGGAGTTGTCTCATCCTCTGCTCCCTCTGCGACGGTAAGATAAGGTCCGCAACCTTACCCTTGTACCGTGGATCAAGGAGAGTGGCCAGCCAGTAATGGTCCCTCTCCTTGATCCGAAGAATACGAGGATCCTTCCGCAGACTTTGCAGGATCAGGGAGGCCATGCAGCGTAGGTTAGCTGAGGCATTCAGTCCGGAGTCCTCTGGGTCACTAAGGACGACATGATCCGCAGCCACCTCCTCCCAGCCACGTACAAGTCCACTGGTTTCTTGGGACTGTAAATCATCCCTAAAAGACTGCTGCTGATGATGCTGAGTGCCAGGCTCCACCTCCATGCTGACACAATCCTCCTCCTCCTCCTCCTCCTCCTCCTCCTCTTCTTCCTGTGCGATGGGTGGGACAGAAGGAACACTGTCTGGGTAAAGGGGGCCTTGAGAGGCAAGGAAGTCCTCCTCTTCCTGCCTCTGTTCTGCCTCAAGTGCCCTGTCCATTATTCCACGCAGCGTATGTTCCAACAGGTGGACAAGAGGTACAGTGTCACTGATGCATGCACTGTCACTGCTCACCATCCTCGTGGCCTCCTCAAATGGTGGAAGGACAGTGCATGCATCCCTGATCATGCCCCACTGGCATGGTGAAAAAAAACAGAGCTCCCCTGAGCCTGTCCTGGTGCCGTAGTCGCACAGGTACTCATTGATGGCCCTCTGCTGCGTGTGCAGCCGCTGCAGCATGGCCAACGTTGAGTTCCACCTGGTGGGCATGTCACATATAAGGCGGTTCTTGGGCAGGTTCAACTCCTTTTGCAGCTTAGCCAGGCGAGCACTGGCATTATAAGATCTGCGGAAATGCACCCAGACTTTCCTGGCCTGCCTCAGGACATCCTGTAAGCCCGGGTACCTGCCCAAGAACCGCTGCACCACCAGGTTAAGGACGTGAGCCACACAGGGCACATGGGTCAGTTGTCCCTGTCGGAGAGCGGAGAGGAGGTTGGTGCCATTGTCGCAAACTACCATTCCTGGCTTAAGCTGGCGTGGCGTCAACCACCTCTCGGCCTGCCCCTGCAGAGCAGACAGAACCTCTGCCCCAGTGTGGCTCCTGTCCCCCAAACACACCAGCGCAAGCACGGCATGGCATCTTTTTGCCTGCGTACTTGCGTAGCCCCTTGAACGCCTACGGAGCACCGCTGGTTCCGAGGACAGAGCACAGGAAGAGGCCACGGAGGAAGAAGAAGAGGAGGGGGTGGAGGACAGAGGTGTGTCACAACCAGTAGTAGCATTTTGGAGGCGTGGCGGTGGAACAACCTCCAACACTACTGCACCTTGTCCTGCATCCTTCCCAGCTGCCAAAAGAGTGACCCAATGGGCCGTGAAAGAAAGGTAACGTCCCTGTCCATGCCTGCTGGACCATGAGTCAGCGGTAATTTGCACCTTACCGCTGACCGCCCTGTCCAGCGAGGCCAAGACATTGCCTTCCACATGCCGGTAGAGAGCCGGAATCGCCTTCCGTGAGAAAAAGTGGCGTTTGGGAACCTGCCACTGAGGAACCGCACATTGCACAAACTCACGGAAGGGGGCCGAGTCTACCAACTGAAAAGGCAGCAGTTGAAGCGCTAGCAATTTAGCCAAGCTAGCATTCAACCGCTGGGCATGTGGATGGCTGGGAGTGAACTTCTTTCGACGGTCCAGCAGCTGGGGCAGGGAAATTTGCCTGCTAGAATCGGATGTTGGTGTACTGCTAGCAGAGTGCCCGCAAGTACTTGGCTGTGACACACCTAATTCTACACCTTCATTCCTCTCAGAGCAGGTTTCAGAGAGGACTGAAGGTATAGTGGGGTTGGAGATCCCAGCTGATGCGGTGCAAGAAGAGGTCCGCTTTGTTCTTTGGTGTGGGTCTTTAAGGTAGGCTTGCCAACGAGCTGCATGGCAGGTCAACATATGTCTGGTCAAGCATGTGGTGCCCAAGCGGGTGATGTTTTGGCCACGGGATATACGCTTGAGACATATGTTGCAAACAGCAGCTGTGCGATCTGATGCACTCGACTCAAAAAAGGCCCACACCAAAGAACTTTTTGAATAACGGGCAGAGGCAGCGCCCTGCACAGGCGGAGCTCTGCGGTGTGATTCCGTCGGTGTGCTGCCCTTACGCTGGCCCCCCGAGGGCATCCTGCCTCCTTGGAGATGTGCCTCCTCCTCCTCCTCCTCCTCCTCTCTCCTATTAGGCACCCACGTGGAGTCAGCGACCTCATCACCCCCTCCCTCCTCATCACTGGAGCCAATCTGGCAGTATGCTGCAGCTGCTGGAACATGACTGCCAGATTGGTGTCCTTCTTGAGCATCCCCTCTCTCTGCTCTCACGCTACTGCCTTCCTCTAGCTGGGTATCATCATCAGACCCTTCAAAACGCTGGGCATCCTCCTGGAGCATGTACCCAACACTGTGCTCAAACAGTTCGGGGGACTCCTCAGGAGGACATGGTTGGTCTAGGGAAGGAGTGACTGATGATGACATTGATACCAGGGAAGAGGACGCTTTGGCAGCTGCTTTGCCAGTACCCTGAGCCTGGGTGAGAGAGGATGAGGAGGATAAGGAGGGCTTGGTCATCCACTCTACCAAGTCTTCGGCATGATGCGGCTCAACACGTCCAGCTGCCGAAAAGAAGGACAAGCGTGTCCCATGGCCACGTGCTGATGGCGATGCACCGCGTCCACGACCAGCACTGTTGTCTCTAGACACAGAGCCTGCTTGCCCTCTTTTTTTGGCTCCTGACTGGCTGCCCCTCCTTGTTTGCCTTCCAGACATTCTAATGGCCTGCAGGGAAATGGGAAAAGCAGCAATACAGGCTAAGTTAAGGTGTAATATGGTCAGGAGGCACACTCCGCCCGCTGTAAGTGCCGCAAAATCCTGTTGGTGTAACACACCAGGAAAAAGCAGCAATACAGGCTAAGTTAAGGTGTAATATGGTCAGGAGGCTTAGCAACAATGACACTGACACTGTCCCCTGCCTATCCTTCTCTCTCCCTGCACACAAGGTTTATCAAAGTATATGACACTGACACTCTCCCTGCCTATCCTTCTCTCTCCCTGCACACAAGGTTTAGCAAAGAATATGACACTGACACTGTCCCCTGCCTATCCTTCTCTCTCCCTGCACACAAGGTTTATCAAAGTATATGACACTGACACTCTCCCTGCCTATCCTTCTCTCTCCCTACACACAAGGTTTAGCAAAGAATATGACACTGCCACTCTCCATGCCTATCCTTCTCTGTCCCTACACACAAGGTTTAGCAAAGAATAGATTTGACACTGTCCCTGCCTATGCTTCTCTTTCCCTGCTCCGGAACACACTACACAAGGCCGCCGCGCTGGCGGCCTTTTATAGTGTGGGGCGTGTACTAAACCCCCTCAGCTATAATTGGCCACAGGCATCCTGCCTGTGGCCAATCATTGCTCTCCTCGCTGCCGGCGCTGTGATTGGCCAAGCATGCAGGGTCACAGTGCATGCTTGGCCAATCACAGCGCCGGGATTACACTGCGATGGCGCAGTGTATTGTGGGCCGTTCGCGTCACTCGAATTTGGCGCGAACGGCCCAAATCGTTCGTTGTTCGCCGAACGCGCGAACAGCCGATGCTCGAGTCGAACCTATGTTCGACTCGAACACCGAGCTCATCCCTACCCAACAGTAAGGCTCCATTCACATCTGTGTGTTTCTGAACGTGCTGCTAAAGCACCAAAACACACCACGCTCCTCTCTAAAAAAAAGTTCTGGAGCTTCTTTGGGGCCATTGTTACACATAGGGCTATGTGCAATGAGCGAAAACGCTCCAAAACGCCCCAAAAAAACACATGCGAGAATGTGAGTTCCTGCTACGTGAAGATGTGAACGGGGCCTGACAGCTGAGTGTCTCCATCCACTCCCTCCTATGTACTTGTATAAAGCTGGCCATACAGTACGCAATCTGATTGTACAATCTCTGTACAATTTCCTTCCTTTCGATTTACACAAACTACATAAACGGAGGGCACACCTGAACAATCCATTCAATTTCTATCAAATCAGACAGGCCCTTGTACTAAATAGCTGATGGTAGATCTAGGTGATTGTAAAATCAGATTGTATAGAAAATTTGTGAAAGTGGTATAGTAATGAGAGAGGTGAACACACCCTATCACGCCCTTTTCTGTGATGCAGCAAGGCAGATGGAAGCAAAAAAAAATTTTTCAAACACTCAAATAAATAGATGAAATTTCAAAGCTTCAGTGAATGAGGTAAGTGAGAGACAAGCACATTGGGATGGCGGGCCCAGAAATAAAATGACAAAAGGCTTCTATTTATTATGAAAAGTGAAATTCTGCCCAAAAAGGTGAACTTAGCCTTTAACCCCTTCATGGCCAGTGGTCATTAAAGGCTATGACTGATTTTCCTACCTAAATATTCAATTTTTTTTATTTTTTTTTAGAACTTAGAAGGTTTTAATTTAATACACCTTTTTTTACTATTTGTCCTGCTAATTTTTTTTTTTTTCTATCTAACATGAGCAGAAAAATGGACAAAAATACAGACAACAGTTTAAATCAAACTCACACATTTGTGCTTTTTTCAGTCCAATTGATGTTGCATTTTGCAAAGAGGTTGCACATTTATGAAAAAAAGATATTAGTTACCTATACTTTTCGTACCCACTGTATGTTTTTTTTTGTAATATATTTTAAACCTTTTTGTTTTTTGCATTTTTGATATAAGTAGCAGCACTATTATTTGTTTTCATTGCTCAGTTCTTGGTGTAGAGGTGCCGGGGGACAGCTGCAGCTCAGATCAATGCTGCAGCCATCTAGGTGAGTATGGATGTTTATTTTTTTTCTTCACAGTTCTCTTTTAACCACTTTGCATCCACCATACGTTTATAGACATCCTCAGATGGGAAGGGTGATATCTCTTTCAGGTGAGGCCATGCCCGGATCGGCCATAGGGCAAACGGGCACTTGCCTGGTGGGCTGGGGCCGCCAAGCTGCAAGTCCATGTGGTGCCCATGGCAGCTGGGCTGCTCTTTGAGCCCACGTCGCTAATCCGCCCTCTCTGCGGCCGCCCGGCTGCCAGTTCAGCTCAGCCATCAGCGCCAGGGGGACGGAAACATGAAGGGGGAGCTAGGAGACACCTTCAGCCATCGGTGCTGGTGGGGCATGACCACTAAGGGGGGAGGGGCTGGAGGAGACACCTGCTGCAGACACCTTGGAGCCGGATCAGAGAGAACGTGAGTGTGGCCCCCTGTAACCTGGATAGGAGGAGTAGTGGAGGGGCCCTGTAGGTGTAAAAAAAAATCCTGAGTACCCCTGTCTCGAGAAAGTAATTTCTATTGTTTGGGTGTCATTGTTTCCGTGTGTGTAATGTCAGTATGTGTGTGATGATTTCTGTGTGTTTGTGATGGTTTATGTTCATGTGCAATATCATTGTATGTGTGCATGCTGCAATGACAAATACACACACACTAACATACTTGCAGACACACAAATACCCAAAAAATCCCAAATTAACACGCTTGCAATGCAGCTTGACAGTGCTCATCAAATGCAGCTTGTCAATGCCCACCGAATGCAGATTGTCAGTGCCCACCGAATGCAGCTTGTCAGTGCCCACCGAATGCAGCTTGTCAGTGCCCACCGAATGCAGCTTGTCAGTGCTCACCGAATGCAGCTTGTCAGTGCCCACCGAATGCAGCTTGTCAGTGCCCACCGAATGCAGCTTGTCAGTGCTCACCGAATGCAGCTTGTCAGTGCCCACCGAATGCAGCTTGTCAGTGCCCACCGAATGCAGCTTGTCAGTGCCCACCGAATGCAGCTTGTCAGTGCTCACCGAATGTAGCTTGTCAGTGCCCACCGAATGCAGCTTGTCAGTGCCCACCGAATGCAGCTTGTCAGTGCCCACCGAATGCAGCTTGTCAGTGCCTGGATCGCAATCTCCTGCTGTGTCTCAAAGTTTTGAATTGGCCGCCCGGGCGGCCACTGTAACAAAGTCCCGCCTCCTATGATACATGTCACATTGATTCAATTGGATCAGTGTTCCGTCTATCACAGGAGCACCTGTCTAGGAGGCGGGACTTTGAGACCAGAGCTCCGTGACACAGCGGGAGATCGTGGCTGTGTCACACACAAGGAGAGGAGGGAGGAGAGGAGGAGGAGGGAGGGGAGGACTGCACATGAGCTTTGGCAACCATGCGCGGTGCACCCACCTAGGATCGAATCCAGGAACGACATTCCTGAAGGACCCAAGCCCTGCTAATGGTGGCGTCGGCTCTGGGCGGCGTACTCGCTGTCCTTAGTGCGCGTACCACAGGTTAAGAATCGATGCTTTAGAGAATCTGGCATGTTCAGCAGATACTTTACAAAAAGAAGGGATCTCTGCATAATCTTGAATCGCACGTAATTCAATTAGTCACCATCAACAGCATAACAATAAATCATCATAGTTTAACCTCGAGAGAGAGGGTTGCTAGTAGGGATGAGCTTTATGTTCAGGTCGAGCATGAGTTCGACTCGAACATTGGCTGTTCGCCCGTTCGTCGAAAAACAAACATTATGGGGCATTCACAACAAATTTAAACGGCGTGGAACGCCCCATAATGCACTGCGACATTGCAGTCTGATGATTGGCCAAGCATGAACTATGACCCGCATGTTTTGGCCAATCACAGCGCCGTCAGCAAAGAGAGCCATAATTGGTCAAAGGCAGGGTGCCTTTGGCCAATTATGGCTCAGGGGGTTAAGTCCACGTCCCACACTATATAAGGCCGCCTGCACGTCGGCCCTGTGTAGTGTGTTGCTGTCGTTGAGAGAGAGAGTGTAATTTCATTTATTTTCAGCAGGCAGGCGATTCAGTTAGCTGCAGGGTATTTAGTATATATATATATATTGTGACAGCAGGAAGGTAAAGTCACCTGGTTGCATCCAGGGGGGTAGATATATTTCGCCCAGATTCAGGCTTTACGCCGACTTATACAACTAGGTGGAGAGTTGTATAAGCCCAGCTGAGGCTAGTGGGCTCATGGATGACTCATACCTCTAGGGAGAGTGTGGGGCGTCGTGCAGACAGGGAGTTGATGAGACCAGCTAAGCTTGTCAGCTCATTTAGGCCTCTATAAGAACTCCCAGATTCATTAGGTGTTGGCTCATGCCTGGACCCAGACCTGTGTGGACTGTCTAGGGAGAGTGAACCCCTGTGCGGTGAGACAAAGCCTGTGTGGCTATTTGCTTGGACATTTAAAACCAGGGACTTAGGGACTAGGACAGCACTAGGCTGATCCCAGTTGTTAGTTAGGAAACCTGTATGTTTAGTCAGAGGTCAAGTTGACCAGGATTTATTTTGTTTATGTTTCTTTTGCTTTGCTGTGTTTTGTCACTGTAAATAGAAAATAAACCGCACCTTTTTGATTTTGAAAACCACAACCTCCGTTTGCTGGGCCTGTTTTTGTGTGGGGAGCCCATCCCGGGGGTCACACACACCCGCTGCCGAGCTAACCCTCTCACAGTTGGTGGAGAACCAGTGGCAGTTTTTTTTAAGCCAGCATGGAGGAGATACTGAAACAGCTGGCTCTAGCAAATGCCAATCAACAGCAGACAAATGCAGGTTTGCAAAGGAGCCTTGCAGCCCAGCAGCAAGCTCATCAACAGAGCCTTGCAGCCCAGCAACAAGCCCAGCAGCAATCTGAGGCCCGCTTCATAGACCTGTTACAGAAGCAAGAGCAGAGACTACAACAAATGGAAGCAGTAGTGCAGCAACGTCCGCAGACCAGTGAGGAAAGCCGTCCCACTAATACCGCGTCCTTTGGGGTGAGTCGTTTATTGACAAAAATGACTGGAGAGGATGATCCAGAGGTATTTTTGACCACATTTGAAAGGACTGCTGAAAGAGAAAAGTGGCCTGAGGAGCAGTGGGCTGGACTGGTGGCTCCTCTGTTAACTGGTGAATCGCAGAAGGCTTACTATGACCTAGAGCCTGACCAAGCAAAAGACTATGTGATGCTAAAAGCGGAAATATTGGCAAGGCTGGGTGTCACCCTGGCTGTCCGGGCTCAGCGTGTGCATAACTGGACTTTCCAGCTTGGAAAACCCCCCAGGTCTCAAATGTATGATCTCATTCACCTGAGCAGGAAGTGGCTACAGCCAGAGACTTTGTCCGCACCAGAGATTGTGGAACGTGTTGTAATGGATCGGTTTTTGAGAGCTCTTCCTACTGCCATCCAAAAGTGGGTAAGCCATGGAGACCCAGAGACGGCCGGTGGTCTTGTGGATCGTGTAGAGAAATACTTGGCTACAGAGAACCTGACGGCCTCTTCCAGAGACTCTCGGACTTTCCACCCTAAGACCAGACCATCCCCAGGGGCGGATAAGAGGATTCCAAGGGGTGAGGGTGGAGAGAGTGAGAGGGTGGGAGCTCTGCCCAAAGTTTGGCGAGAACAGCCTGGGAAGTCAGGGGCTCAAGAGACAGCCAAAAGGATTGTTTGCTACCGCTGCCGGCAAGCGGGACATATTGCAGCAAATTGCCCGGTTGTGGAGGAACCCATGCAATGTGACTTTCTGACGGACAGACGTCAGTCGCTGTGTGCGACAGTCGCATGCACTGCCATTCGGGGAACTGAGAAACATTTATGCAAAATGTGTATTAATGGTAGAAATGTTGTGGTATTGCTGGATTCAGGTAGCCTTGTGACCCTGATAAAGGCTGAATTAGTTAAAACAGAGGTCTCTGGGAATAGCAAGGTAGCTGTTATTTGTGTGCATGGGGACACCCGAGAGTATCCAGTGACTACAGTGTGTTTCGAGACCCCCAAAGGTACCCTCTCTCATCCAGTGGGGTTAGTATCTCAATTACCGCATGATGCCATTGTGGGAAGGGATTTTCCGAAGTTCTGGGAACTGTGGGATGATCCTGAGCCCCCCACTGGTGCCCCTATGTACCAGGAATGTGATAGCCAGAACTCCTCTGAGAGTGGTGAGGACTCTCCAGAATTTCCCTTGTCAGTATTGGCAGGGGAGACTCAAGAAACTGGAGAGGAGCCCACCTCCTCAGACGAAAACCTACCGTCTGTGGAGTTTTCTGATCTGGAGGTTCACAGGGAAAATTTTGCCACAGAACAGTTAAAAGACCCCGCCCTAATAAAGGCACGGGAAAACGTAGTGGAAATAGATGGCGAGTTAGTGAACCCAGATAATACCTGCACTTACCCATACTTCAGCGTAGAGAAGGACCTACTGTATCGGGTGGCAAAAAGGGCAGAAGAAACCGTTGAGCAGCTTGTGGTGCCCAAACCTTACAGGAAGTTGGTGTTGGAGTTGGCCCATGGGCACATTCTTGGAGGTCATCTGGGGACAGAGAAAACCCGAGAGAGGGTATTACAGAGATTCTATTGGCCTGGGGTGATGAAGGACATAGAAAATTATTGTTCCTCCTGCCCTGTGTGTCAGAGGTCGGCCCCGATGCCACATTTCTGTAGCCCGCTGGTCCCTCTACCCATCATTGAGGTCCCGTTTGAGAGAATCGCAATGGATTTGGTAGGTCCTATAATCAAGTCCGCTAGGGGGCACCAGTACATATTGGTTATAATGGACTATGCCACCCGTTATCCAGAAGCGATCCCTCTCAGAAATACCTCGGCCAAAACCATAGCCAAAGAGCTATCTCTTGTTTTTAGCCGGGTGGGTATTTGTAAAGAACTGCTTACGGACCAAGGTACACCCTTTATGTCCCGGGTTATGAAAGAGCTGTGTAAATTGTTCAAAGTGACGCAATTGCGTACATCTGTGTATCACCCCCAAACCGATGGGCTGGTTGAAAGATTCAACAAAACCCTAAAACAAATGTTGAAGAAAGTGGTGGATAGAGATGGAAAGGATTGGGACTGTCTACTTCCTTATTTGATGTTTGCTATTAGGGAGGTGCCCCAATCCTCTACGGGATTCTCCCCCTTTGAGTTACTGTATGGGAGACACCCAAAAGGGCTGTTGGATATTGCCAAGGAGACTTGGGAAAGTGAGAGTTCTCCCCACAGGAGTGTGATTGAGCATGTCGCCCTGATGCAAGATCGAATTGCACAGGTAATGCCCATCGTGAAGGAACATTTGGCCCAAGCGCAGTTGGCACAGCAGAGAGTGTACAACCGTGGAGCCAAGACCCGTACCTTTTCCCCGGGGGATAGGATATTGGTACTTGTCCCTACGGTTGAAAGTAAATTCCTTGCCAAATGGCAAGGCCCCTATGAGATAATGGAAAAAGTGAGCGAAGTGAATTACAAGGTCAGACAACCAGGAAGGCGAAAGCCCGAACAGATCTATCACGTTAATCTGTTGAAAGCCTGGAGGGATAGAGAGTCCCTAGTCGCAGACACTTGGTCACCAGCTCAAACTGGTTGCGTGATTCCTGAGGTTGGAATAGCAGCCACCTTGTCACAACCCCAACAACAGGAGGTTAAGGAGTTTGTGCTTCGCAACAAGGAGGTATTCTCTGAGCTGCCGGGACAAACATCTGGGGTAGAGCATGACATCATTACCCCGCCCGGTGAAAGGGTGAAGTTAAAACCCTATCGGATCCCAGAGGCCCGACGGGAGGCAATACGGGAGGAAGTACAGAAAATGCTGAACTTAGGGGTGATAGAGGAGTCCCAAAGTGATTGGTCTAGTCCCATTGTGTTGGTGCCTAAACCGGATGGGAGCTGGCGATTTTGTAACGATTTTCGTCAGTTGAACAAAGTTACAAAATTTGACACCTACCCCATGCCACGTATAGATGAGTTGATCGACCGGCTGGGAACAGCCCGATACATGACGACTCTTGACCTCACAAAAGGGTATTGGCAAATCCCCCTGGCCAAGTCGGCCAAAGAGAAAACCGCATTTGTAACCCCAGACGGGGCGTTCCAATATAAAAGAATGCCGTTCGGGTTACAGAATGCGCCGGCCACATTCCAGCGGAAAATGGACCAGATGCTGAGGCCCCATCGGAAGTATGCTGCGGCTTACCTGGATGACGTAATTGTCCATAGCACAGATTGGGCCTCACATCTGCCAAAAGTGCAAGCAGTCCTGGACTCTGTTCGGGAAGCGGGGTTTACGGCTAACCCCAAGAAGTGTACCATTGGGCAGGAGGAGGCCAAATATCTTGGGTACACCATTGGGAGGGGAGTAATAAAACCCCAACTCAACAAAGTCGAGGCCATCCAGAGTTGGCCACGTCCCAACAGCAAGAAGCAGGTACGAGCCTTTCTGGGAATCGCTGGGTATTATCGGCGATTCATTCCCCACTTTGCTTCTAAGGCTGTGCCCCTAACCAACCTGACGAAGGGGAAAGGGTCGGTCATGATTAAATGGACCCCCGAGGCTGAGGCAGCATTCCAATTCTTGAAACAAGCCTTATGTAGCCAGCCAGTGTTGTACTCACCCGACTTCTCTAAAGACTTTGTCGTACAAAGTGATGCGTCAGATGTGGGGTTAGGAGCAGTATTGTCCCAGGTCTGGAACGGGGAAGAGCACCCAGTCATTTACCTCAGCAGGAAGTTGAAGTCCCATGAGGTAAATTACGCCACCGTTGAAAAGGAGTGTTTAGCGGTGAAGTGGGCTCTAGATTCCCTTCGGTACTACCTGCTAGGTAGGCACTTTGACATGGTTACGGATCACGCTCCGTTAAAGTGGATGGCTCAAAACAAGGAAACAAATAGAAGAGTGAATAGGTGGTTCCTGGCCCTCCAGGAATTCAACTTCACAGTAAAGCATCGCCCTGGCGTTCAAATGGGGAATGTGGATGCTTTGTCTCGAGTACATGAATGCCTGATTGCTGGTGTTCCAACCCCGAGGTTAAAACAAGAGGGGGGGTATGTGACAGCAGGAAGGTAAAGTCACCTGGTTGCATCCAGGGGGGTAGATATATTTCGCCCAGATTCAGGCTTTACGCCGACTTATACAACTAGGTGGAGAGTTGTATAAGCCCAGCTGAGGCTAGTGGGCTCATGGATGACTCATACCTCTAGGGAGAGTGTGGGGCGTCGTGCAGACAGGGAGTTGATGAGACCAGCTGAAGCTTGTCAGCTCATTTAGGCCTCTATAAGAACTCCCAGATTCATTAGGTGTTGGCTCATGCCTGGACCCAGACCTGTGTGGACTGTCTAGGGAGAGTGAACCCCTGTGCGGTGAGACAAAGCCTGTGTGGCTATTTGCTTGGACATTTAAAACCAGGGACTTAGGGACTAGGACAGCACTAGGCTGATCCCAGTTGTTAGTTAGGAAACCTGTATGTTTAGTCAGAGGTCAAGTTGACCAGGATTTATTTTGTTTATGTTTCTTTTGCTTTGCTGTGTTTTGTCACTGTAAATAGAAAATAAACCGCACCTTTTTGATTTTGAAAACCACAACCTCCGTTTGCTGGGCCTGTTTTTGTGTGGGGAGCCCATCCCGGGGGTCACACACACCCGCTGCCGAGCTAACCCTCTCACAGTTGGTGGAGAACCAGTGGCAGTTTTTTTTAAGCCAGCATGGAGGAGATACTGAAACAGCTGGCTCTAGCAAATGCCAATCAACAGCAGACAAATGCAGGTTTGCAAAGGAGCCTTGCAGCCCAGCAGCAAGCTCATAAACAGAGCCTTGCAGCCCAGCAACAAGCCCAGCAGCAATCTGAGGCCCGCTTCATAGACCTGTTACAGAAGCAAGAGCAGAGACTACAACAAATGGAAGCAGTAGTGCAGCAACGTCCGCAGACCAGTGAGGAAAGCCGTCCCACTAATACCGCGTCCTTTGGGGTGAGTCGTTTATTGACAAAAATGACTGGAGAGGATGATCCAGAGGTATTTTTGACCACATTTGAAAGGACTGCTGAAAGAGAAAAGTGGCCTGAGGAGCAGTGGGCTGGACTGGTGGCTCCTCTGTTAACTGGTGAATCGCAGAAGGCTTACTATGACCTAGAGCCTGACCAAGCAAAAGACTATGTGATGCTAAAAGCGGAAATATTGGCAAGGCTGGGTGTCACCCTGGCTGTCCGGGCTCAGCGTGTGCATAACTGGACTTTCCAGCTTGGAAAACCCCCCAGGTCTCAAATGTATGATCTCATTCACCTGAGCAGGAAGTGGCTACAGCCAGAGACTTTGTCCGCACCAGAGATTGTGGAACGTGTTGTAATGGATCGGTTTTTGAGAGCTCTTCCTACTGCCATCCAAAAGTGGGTAAGCCATGGAGACCCAGAGACGGCCGGTGGTCTTGTGGATCGTGTAGAGAAATACTTGGCTACAGAGAACCTGACGGCCTCTTCCAGAGACTCTCGGACTTTCCACCCTAAGACCAGACCATCCCCAGGGGCGGATAAGAGGATTCCAAGGGGTGAGGGTGGAGAGAGTGAGAGGGTGGGAGCTCTGCCCAAAGTTTGGCGAGAACAGCCTGGGAAGTCAGGGGCTCAAGAGACAGCCAAAAGGATTGTTTGCTACCGCTGCCGGCAAGCGGGACATATTGCAGCAAATTGCCCGGTTGTGGAGGAACCCATGCAATGTGACTTTCTGACGGACAGACGTCAGTCGCTGTGTGCGACAGTCGCATGCACTGCCATTCGGGCAACTGAGAAACATTTATGCAAAATGTGTATTAATGGTAGAAATGTTGTGGTATTGCTGGATTCAGGTAGCCTTGTGACCCTGATAAAGGCTGAATTAGTTAAAACAGAGGTCTCTGGGAATAGCAAGGTAGCTGTTATTTGTGTGCATGGGGACACCCGAGAGTATCCAGTGACTACAGTGTGTTTCGAGACCCCCAAAGGTACCCTCTCTCATCCAGTGGGGTTAGTATCTCAATTACCGCATGATGCCATTGTGGGAAGGGATTTTCCGAAGTTCTGGGAACTGTGGGATGATCCTGAGCCCCCCACTGGTGCCCCTATGTACCAGGAATGTGATAGCCAGAACTCCTCTGAGGGTGGTGAGGACTCTTCAGAATTTCCCTTGTCAGTATTGGCAGGGGAGACTCAAGAAACTGGAGAGGAGCCCACCTCCTCAGACGAAAACCTACCGTCTGTGGAGTTTTCTGATCTGGAGGTTCACAGGGAAAATTTTGCCACAGAACAGTTAAAAGACCCCGCCCTAATAAAGGCACGGGAAAACGTAGTGGAAATAGATGGCGAGTTAGTGAACCCAGATAATACCTGCACTTACCCATACTTCAGCGTAGAGAAGGACCTACTGTATCGGGTGGCAAAAAGGGCAGAAGAAACCGTTGAGCAGCTTGTGGTGCCCAAACCTTACAGGAAGTTGGTGTTGGAGTTGGCCCATGGGCACATTCTTGGAGGTCATCTGGGGACAGAGAAAACCCGAGAGAGGGTATTACAGAGATTCTATTGGCCTGGGGTGATGAAGGACATAGAAAATTATTGTTCCTCCTGCCCTGTGTGTCAGAGGTCGGCCCCGATGCCACATTTCCGTAGCCCGCTGGTCCCTCTACCCATCATTGAGGTCCCGTTTGAGAGAATCGCAATGGATTTGGTAGGTCCTATAATCAAGTCCGCTAGGGGGCACCAGTACATATTGGTTATAATGGACTATGCCACCCGTTATCCAGAAGCGATCCCTCTCAGAAATACCTCGGCCAAAACCATAGCCAAAGAGCTATCTCTTGTTTTTAGCTGGGTGGGTATTTGTAAAGAACTGCTTACGGACCAAGGTACACCCTTTATGTCCCGGGTTATGAAAGAGCTGTGTAAATTGTTCAAAGTGACGCAATTGCGTACATCTGTGTATCACCCCCAAACCGATGGGCTGGTTGAAAGATTCAACAAAACCCTAAAACAAATGTTGAAGAAAGTGGTGGATAGAGATGGAAAGGATTGGGACTGTCTACTTCCTTATTTGATGTTTGCTATTAGGGAGGTGCCCCAATCCTCTACGGGATTCTCCCCCTTTGAGTTACTGTATGGGAGACACCCAAGAGGGGCTGTTGGATATTGCCAAGGAGACTTGGGAAAGTGAGAGTTCTCCCCACAGGAGTGTGATTGAGCATGTCGCCCTGATGCAAGATCGAATTGCACAGGTAATGCCCATCGTGAAGGAACATTTGGCCCAAGCGCAGTTGGCACAGCAGAGAGTGTACAACCGTGGAGCCAAGACCCGTACCTTTTCCCCGGGGGATAGGATATTGGTACTTGTCCCTACGGTTGAAAGTAAATTCCTTGCCAAATGGCAAGGCCCCTATGAGATAATGGAAAAAGTGAGCGAAGTGAATTACAAGGTCAGACAACCAGGAAGGCGAAAGCCCGAACAGATCTATCACGTTAATCTGTTGAAAGCCTGGAGGGATAGAGAGTCCCTAGTCGCAGACACTTGGTCACCAGCTCAAACTGGTTGCGTGATTCCTGAGGTTGGAATAGCAGCCACCTTGTCACAACCCCAACAACAGGAGGTTAAGGAGTTTGTGCTTCGCAACAAGGAGGTATTCTCTGAGCTGCCGGGACAAACATCTGGGGTAGAGCATGACATCATTACCCCGCCCGGTGAAAGGGTGAAGTTAAAACCCTATCGGATCCCAGAGGCCCGACGGGAGGCAATACGGGAGGAAGTACAGAAAATGCTGAACTTAGGGGTGATAGAGGAGTCCCAAAGTGATTGGTCTAGTCCCATTGTGTTGGTGCCTAAACCGGATGGGAGCTGGCGATTTTGTAACGATTTTCGTCAGTTGAACAAAGTTACAAAATTTGACACCTACCCCATGCCACGTATAGATGAGTTGATCGACCGGCTGGGAACAGCCCGATACATGACGACTCTTGACCTCACAAAAGGGTATTGGCAAATCCCCCTGGCCAAGTCGGCCAAAGAGAAAACCGCATTTGTAACCCCAGACGGGGCGTTCCAATATAAAAGAATGCCGTTCGGGTTACAGAATGCGCCGGCCACATTCCAGCGGAAAATGGACCAGATGCTGAGGCCCCATCGGAAGTATGCTGCGGCTTACCTGGATGACGTAATTGTCCATAGCACAGATTGGGCCTCACATCTGCCAAAAGTGCAAGCAGTCCTGGACTCTGTTCGGGAAGCGGGGTTTACGGCTAACCCCAAGAAGTGTACCATTGGGCAGGAGGAGGCCAAATATCTTGGGTACACCATTGGGAGGGGAGTAATAAAACCCCAACTCAACAAAGTCGAGGCCATCCAGAGTTGGCCACGTCCCAACAGCAAGAAGCAGGTACGAGCCTTTCTGGGAATCGCTGGGTATTATCGGCGATTCATTCCCCACTTTGCTTCTAAGGCTGTGCCCCTAACCAACCTGACGAAGGGGAAAGGGTCGGTCATGATTAAATGGACCCCCGAGGCTGAGGCAGCATTCCAATTCTTGAAACAAGCCTTATGTAGCCAGCCAGTGTTGTACTCACCCGACTTCTCTAAAGACTTTGTCGTACAAAGTGATGCGTCAGATGTGGGGTTAGGAGCAGTATTGTCCCAGGTCTGGAACGGGGAAGAGCACCCAGTCATTTACCTCAGCAGGAAGTTGAAGTCCCATGAGGTAAATTACGCCACCGTTGAAAAGGAGTGTTTAGCGGTGAAGTGGGCTCTAGATTCCCTTCGGTACTACCTGCTAGGTAGGCACTTTGACATGGTTACGGATCACGCTCCGTTAAAGTGGATGGCTCAAAACAAGGAAACAAATAGAAGAGTGAATAGGTGGTTCCTGGCCCTCCAGGAATTCAACTTCACAGTAAAGCATCGCCCTGGCGTTCAAATGGGGAATGTGGATGCTTTGTCTCGAGTACATGAATGCCTGATTGCTGGTGTTCCAACCCCGAGGTTAAAACAAGAGGGGGGGGTATGTGACAGCAGGAAGGTAAAGTCACCTGGTTGCATCCAGGGGGGTAGATATATTTCGCCCAGATTCAGGCTTTACGCCGACTTATACAACTAGGTGGAGAGTTGTATAAGCCCAGCTGAGGCTAGTGGGCTCATGGATGACTCATACCTCTAGGGAGAGTGTGGGGCGTCGTGCAGACAGGGAGTTGATGAGACCAGCTGAAGCTTGTCAGCTCATTTAGGCCTCTATAAGAACTCCCAGATTCATTAGGTGTTGGCTCATGCCTGGACCCAGACCTGTGTGGACTGTCTAGGGAGAGTGAACCCCTGTGCGGTGAGACAAAGCCTGTGTGGCTATTTGCTTGGACATTTAAAACCAGGGACTTAGGGACTAGGACAGCACTAGGCTGATCCCAGTTGTTAGTTAGGAAACCTGTATGTTTAGTCAGAGGTCAAGTTGACCAGGATTTATTTTGTTTATGTTTCTTTTGCTTTGCTGTGTTTTGTCACTGTAAATAGAAAATAAACCGCACCTTTTTGATTTTGAAAACCACAACCTCCGTTTGCTGGGCCTGTTTTTGTGTGGGGAGCCCATCCCGGGGGTCACACACACCCGCTGCCGAGCTAACCCTCTCACAATATATACATCCAGGCTTTGGATATATATATATACACTTTATCCAGTTTAGCTAGATCTCACTGCAGACCGTTCCTGGTGTTCTGTTTCTAATATACTTCAGGCAGGCAGTTGATTCAGTTAGCTGCAGTGTATTTAGTTTATATTTACATCCCGGCTTTGTATATATATATATATATATATATATATAGCGCCCTCACCTCTCCCCCTACCTTCCCTTTTGTATGTGTTTTCAGCTCCTCGTAGGGAGGGGAGAGGCACACCGCACCACAAGCCCGTACCCTCCTGAGTAAGGAGGTTGAGCGGTGTTTCTCACCTCTACCTTAGATAGATGCAAGTCCTTATGTTTCCCCAGGAATATAACTGTAACGGCTGCCGAAGTATGAAAGGGGTTAATGCCGTTTCAGATATTCCCTCTCTGGACACACATCCACTATCGATCCTCCACAGTCAGACGACCGCTTCCCATAGGATTAATCCTTCCAAACATACGAGACGAACACTCTGTATCTTTCCAAAAAGACTGACTCTTTATTGCAAAACCACTCCAACTTTTATACACACAGAGAGAAGCTTCAGACCCTCCTCTCATAATACACCTTTGACCAGACCCAATTTACATGAGCTAATTAAATACAGCTGATGATTCTGACACATGACCTTTAGGCTAGCCTAATGATAAACTGACTCCTACAATACACATTATTTTGACATCTCTTAGCTAATCCCTTTACATCTTAAATGACTATGCATGACCTTTATATTCAGCAGACTGTCTGTCTGTTTACAATACACACAAGTACAGAGTTAATTATCACTATTCACAATGAAAGGATCTGTAGCATAGTTGAGACTCATTAACATTACACAAGCAGACAGGTGACACATCAGCATCTCTTAATTAACTTGTTGAGTTCAGAATCAAACAACCAGTACATTTTTTGGATTAATATTACTATCCCAATTTAAAGCAATCCAAGACATTCTTAATGTCCATTATTTCCTGGTTCACCCTGTGCCCAAAGTGACCCCTGTCACAATAACTGTCCACACCAACTGAAAGTCCAACTTCTGTATTTATTTCACACGGATAATAAATATGCCTCTTTGAAAGCAGACAGGTTGGGACAAGACACAGGACAGCTTAGGTTGGAGGAGGTCCGGGCACAAACATGAATCAGGTTCCTTTACTGTTTAGATTTCACAAACAGTTATGGCGCACGATCTCTTCCACAGACCGTGAGGTTGGTGCCTGCCACAGACCAGGTGAATAGAAAGTCACTGCCACTGACTTGGAGAACGGGTAACTGCCACTGACCGGTGAATAGGGCCTTGCCCTATGAAGTCACTGCCACTGACTTTAAGCGAGTAGGGTCACTGCCACTGACCTGGTGAACTTCCTTCTTAAAGTATTGAACCATGTCAAGGAGAAAACCATCCCTCCGGAGAGTAACCAGAGGCCCTCACCCACACCACGACTGTGGGTCTTCGGAAAGGGTTACCTCCCTGGCCTACTCATCACAGATACGGGTCCCCTCGCAAGGCGGCACCCTGGGAGCTCTCGATCCCTAGCAGACCCCAGCCGAAGGTTGCTGGGCCCCGGGCCTTCAAAATAGTACCTCACCCCAGACTGAAGGTGTCTGGGATGGAACAGGAACTCAGCCTTCGGGCCTAGGGCACCCGGAGATAACCAACCCACACACCCAGGCCAAAGGTGCCTGGGCGTGGACGAAGACGAGAACCCCCCATGGAAGATGGCAGCCCCTTTTTATACCCTCTCCCAACAGGCACAGCAGGTTCCCCGCCCCACCGTACTGCTGCCGAAAGGGGACAAGAAAAGGCGCAACCCTGTATTGCGGTTCAACCCGGACCCAGGGCGACAGCGCCACCTGTAGGTCCCAGGGAACTACACACCAATACCAACTCCCATGGCACACAAATGGTCCATTATCCCTAACAATAGTGTGTCTGAGCCCAACTACCACTCAGACACTCCCCTAAATTGTACACCCCGCTACACATTCCCCCCACCAAATAGACACTGGTCCCCAGTGTCTGGAGTAACCCTATGTCTCTCAGACTTGAGTGGGCATAAGCCCAATCCAGAGACTAACTAAAAAACAAGGGCAATTTAAAAACTGTCAGTTTGTGCCGGAACCTAACATGGGGAAAGGAGTTGAAAAACATAGAGGGGAAAAAGAGAAATGACACATGTGCACATTAAAACATTAAAATAAAACTTTTTTTATTTTTTTTATTTACATTTTCCTCCCGCCTGCATTAGCTAAGATCCACCCCATTCTCAGTAATCTTGCTTGGCCTGCAGAGGAAGAGAAAAAAAACATACACAACAAACAACATTATGTTAGAATGAGGAGATTCTCCCCTAGAGGAAAATCCCTTCCTTCTAAGTAAACTGCATCACATCATCAGTAAGGCAATAGTTACGTAACACCGCCACCTAGTGGTAGTGCCAACGTCAGAACACTCATCCCAAAATAAACTTTTCTTCTTTTCTTTGGCCCTGAACTATCTACTCCCAAAGTCCTTGTATCTTTGTGGTAGGGGCGGAGAGGGGAGGAAAAGATCAACAGCTCCCGCTTCTCCAAAGAGTAGAGTACCCTTTCAACTAGGGCAAAAGTTCCTGGGGCTCCAGAGAGTGCACTCAGGGAAAAAACAAAGCAACATCAGAGTCTTGTCTCTCACAGGTAGTAGTGTGGGTCTGGCAACACCAACGGCTTCCAATGCCTATCGAATGTGTCTATATGGTACTCAATATCATTTTTGTCCTTCCTGCAAATGAGTACCTTGTCCGCATAAATGTGCTGACCCAACATCCAGGCAGCCTTACAGTCCTTGAACCTCTCGGTAGCTGCAGGTGAACATGAAAGGTATCTTCGGGCCTGGGGTACTTTAATATGTGTCCATATAAAGTCCTTGTACCACCGGTGTCTACAGGCCTCCACTTCAAATAAAAGTTCTTTAGGCAGGTACGGGTACTCCCACCCATACTCGCTGGCAACTTTCTGATTGAAAAGTCTCTGTAACCGGGACAATGGTGGCATGGTAGCACGGTCTCCCGTGCCAGGCAAGACGATGGCATCCGGATGCCGAGGTACTTTAACTACCTCTGGGTCAGACACAGGGGTCCGCAGCGACACCCACCTCGTCTCAGTAGCTGATGCAGATGTCTCCGACTGTGGAAGGGCAGACATGGGGACAGATCCCTCCTCAGGCTCCGAGGCCACCACCCGGGGTGTACTTTCCCCAGGACATGGGTGAGTCCCTAGCACTACGGGACAAGGACAGGGGCTTCTTATCCCAGCCCTTCCGTTCAAAAAGTTCATCTATGGTGGCGTCATCTCCCGCATCAGAGATGGACTCCAGATCGGAGGTGTCACATTCCTCCGCAGGCAGGTAACTCCTGATGGAGGACGAGTCACTGCCTCCGGTTATTTCACAGACATGTGAATCCCCAACACTCGGGACCTTAGACAGAGTCTCTTCCCCGGCTTACCTCGGCTTGCTGCTGAACCAGGACATCTGGGACTTTTCCCTTCGGATGCATCCCTTTCCGAGTAAGCGCTGGGGAGTAGCTCCACCACGGCCGTGGGAAGCTTTCACGAACCCGATCTTCCTCTTGGGCGGTGGGAGAAAGGACTCTGTGGTGACCGAAGCACCATCCTCCAGTTCCTCATTCACTGACACAATGTCCTCTGTGTCTTCCTCCGAAGTCTCGGCAGTGCGCGCAGGGGTGGCTGTGTAAGCCCTGATTCCTCCTTCCAGAGTGGTGGTGCCTGTAAGGCAATTGAGGTGGAAAGCCCAAGGCTTTTCTGTAGGTTGCTCCACCTCGAACAAGAACTCCTTACAATGCTCGCATCGCCCGAATGGCTTCAGATGAACCACCAGTCCCGAGCAGCCGGGACAAATCACTCCGAGGGCCTCCACATCTTTGCAAACGTAGAGGGCAAATCGTCCCCGGGGCTTGAGCCGAATCCCCGTATCCGTCAAGGGAGCAGCAAAGGACGTCATCTTCATGGTAGTAGTAGCCGAAACCCATGAGGCATGAGACGCCATGTTATCCATTCGCTGCTCCATCGCGCACTGTCCTTTTCGCGCCAAAGTCCCCACGAGCACCTCCACACATGGCCGGACTCCTCCCATCTCCTGCATTGTTTGCGGGCTTTCTCTTTGTCACGCCCACAAACTACGCAGTCAGGGTTCTCCTCGTGGCACAGTTCTCAATATGGCCGACATCCACGGAACTTCACTGGGGAATAAAGTTCAAACTCTGGGGGGTCTTCCCACTTTTCAACCGCAGACACATCCTGGACTCGAGCCCCCACGTGTAGCGCCCTCTACTCTCCCCTACCTGCCCTTTTGTATGTGTTTTCGGCTCCTCGCAGGGAGGGGAGAGGCACACCGCACCACAAGCCCGTACCCTCCTGAGTAAGGAGGTTGAGCAGTGTTACTTTTCGGGCCTGCCTGCGGCTGGACTTGAATCCTCCCGAGGATGATTCTCACCTCTACCTTTATATAGATGCAAGTCCTTATGTTTCCCAGGAATATAACTATCAACACCAACTGAAAGTCCAACTTCTATAATTATTTCACACGGATAATAAATATGCCTCTTTGAAAGCAGACAGGTTGGGACAAGACACAGGACAGCTTAGGTGGGAGGAGGTCCAGGCACAAACTTGAATCAGGTTCCTTTATTGTTTAGATTTCACGAACAGTTATGGCGCACGATCTCTGCCACAGACCGTGAGGTTGGTCCCTGCCACAGACCAGGTGAATAGAAAGTCACTGCCACTGACTTGGAGAATGGGTCACTGCCACTGACCGGGTGAATAGGGCCTTGCCCTATGAAGTCACTGCCACTGACTTGAAGCAAGTAGGGTCACTGCCACTGACCTGGTGAACTTCCTTCTTAAAGTATTGGCCCATGTCAAGGAGAAAACCATCCCTCCGGAGAGTTACCAGAGGCCCTCACCGTCACCACGACTCTGCGCTGGGTCTTCGGAAAGGGTTACCTCCCTGGCCTCCTCATCTCAGATACGGGTCCCCTCGCAAGGCGGCACCCTGGGAGCTCTCAATCCCTAGCGGACCCCAGCCCAAAGTTGCTGGGCCCCGGGCCTTCAAAATAGTACCTCACCCCAGACTGAAGGTGTCTGGGATGGAACAGGAACTCGGCCTCCGGGCCTAGGGCACCCGGAGATAACCAACCCCCACACCCAGGCCGAAGGTGCCTGGGCGTGGACGAAGATAAGAACCTACCATATAAGATGGCCGCCCCATTTTATACCCTCTCCCGATAGGCACAGCAGGTTCCCCGCCGTACTGCTGCCGAAAGGGGACAAGAAAAGGCGCAACCCTGTATTGCGGTTCAACCCGGACCCAGGGCGACAGCGCCACCTGTAGGTCCCAGGGAACTACACAACTGAAGGTGTCTGGGATGGAACAGGAACTCGGCCTCCGGGCCTAGGGCACCCGGAGATAACCAACCCCCACACCCAGGCCGAAGGTGCCTGGGCGTAGACGAAGATGAGAACCCCCCATAGAAGATGGCCGCCCCTTTTTATACCCTCTCCCGATAGGCACAGCAGGTTCCCCGCCGTACTGCTGCCGAAAGGGGACAAGAAAAGGCGCAACCCTGTATTGCGGTTCAACCCGGACCCAGGGCGACAGCGCCACCTGTAGGTCCCAGGGAACTACACACCAATACCAACTCCCAGGGCACACAAATGGTCCATTCTTTCTAACAATAGTGTGTCTGAGCCCAACTACCACTCAGACCAGTGCTGTATCTTGGCCTAGGCCGACAAGGCCCAGGCCTAGGGCGGCACTTTGCGGGGGGGCGGCAAAAAAGCCGCCCCCCCTGCACAAAAACATCCCCCCCGACCCGTCCTCCCGAGTCCTGGCTCCCGCGGCCTTCTCCCGCTCACATACAGCCTCCCGTGAGCACACACGCGGCGCATCTGCTGCCCACAGCCACTGAGGTGCCTGACCAGTGGCGGAGTGATCTACAGCCTTGTGTGCTGCGCCGGGGTCTTGGGAGCCTGGATGTATCTTCTTCAGACAACAGGAAATCCCGCCCGCTGCTTCATCATGCAGCGTGACATCCAGGCAGCCCAGACTCAGGTAGGAGGACACCGCTGTAAGGGGAGAGTGGGGAGCCCGAGTGTTTGGCAGCCAAGGAGTGAGTAGAAGGCTGTGCAGTCTCATTGTGCTGTGTTTGGACTGGTGGCAGCCCATTTTTGCTGGGACTTGTAGTGCCCCGTTTTTGCTGGGACTTGTAGTGCACTGTGGGGGCTGAAATATGGCAGCCCCGTTTTTGCTGGGACTTGTAGTGCACTGTGGGGGCTGAGATATGGCAGCCCCGTTTTTGCTGGGACTTGTAGTGCACTGTGTGGGGGCTGAGATATGGCAGCCATGTTTTGCTGGGACTTGTAGTGCACTGTGGGGGCAGAGATATGGCAGCCATGTTTTGCTGGGACTTGTAGTGCACTGTGTGGGGGCTGAGATATGGCAGCCATGTTTTGCTGGGACTTGTAGTGCAATGTGTGGGGGCTGAGATATGGCAGCCATGTTTTGCTGGGACTTGTAGTGCACTGTGTGGGGGCTGAGATATGGCAGCCATGTTTTGCTGGGACTTGTAGTGCACTGTGTGGGGGCTGAGATATGGCAGCCATGTTTTGCTGGGACTTGTAGTGCACTGTGTGGGGGCTGAGATATGGCAGCCATGTTTTTCTGGGACTTGTAGTGCACTGTGGGGGCTGAGATATGGCAGCCATGTTTTGCTGGGACTTGTAGTGCACTGTGGGGGCTGAGATATGGCAGCCATGTTTTGCTGGGACTTGTAGTGCACTGTGGGGGCTGAGATATGGCAGCCTTCTATGCTGGGACTTGTAGTGCCTTGGACTGAGGAATCCTCATTCCGCCACTGAGGGCACTACAAGTCCCAGCAGAGTGGGCTGCCATTCTTCCATCCCCTGTAGTCTAGGGGGGCACTACACGTCCCAGCATAAGAGGCTGCCTTATCTCAGCCCCCCAGAGGGCACTGCAAGTCTCAGCAAAACAGGAGAAAGAGCTGGGGGGTTGTACTGGGAGGGGAGAGAAGGAGGCACAGGTTTGAGATGAGGGTTTTTTTTTTTTCTGAACATGAGGATTTGCGCTGGAAGGGGGGGATGGGGGAGGATTTGTGCTGGAAGGGGGAGATGGGGGAGGATTTGTACTGGGAGGGGGAGATGGGGGAGGATTTGTGATGGGAGGGGGGATTTATGCTGGGAGGGGGAGATGGGGGAGGATTTGTGATGGGAGGGGGGATTTATGCTGGGAGGGGGAGATGGAGAAGGATTTGTGCTAAAAGGGGGGCTTTGTGCTGGGAAAGGGGAGGTTAAGGCAAGGGTTTGTGCTGAGAAGGGGGATTTTCACTGGAAGGGTGTCATGGAAACCCTGTCAGGAACAGACGCCCTGGACTTCCTGGTTCCCGCCCCCGCAGGTGACGCCCGAAGGGCTATTTAAACTCCTCACTTGCAGACAGTCCCTGCTGTCTGCTCTACAGCGTTTATCCCAAGTGACCTGATCTGCCTTGTTTACCTGTATCTGACCCGGCTTCCTGTGACCCTCCTGCTATCTGCCTGTACCTGACCATCGGCCTGTTTTCTGACTTCGGTATTGCCTGATCCTTTTGTGCCTCGCTGCCTGCCAGTTTACCCGACCCCGGGTTGTCTGACGATCCTGCCTGACCTTGGCTCTTGTTCACCTGCTGCTGCCTAGTGGTTCCAGTTTACCTGCTGTGCCTCCTGGTCCGGGTCATCTGCTGAGTTCCTGGTTCCTGTCTGCTCATCTGCTGGTTCCTGTCTGCTCATCTGCTGGTTCCTGTTCACCTGCTGCTGCCTAGTGGTTCCAGTTTACCTGCTGTGCCTCCCGGTCCGGGTCATCTGCTGAGTTCCTGGTTCCTGTCTGCTCATCTGCTGGTTCCTGTCTGCTCATCTGCTGGTTCCTGTCTGCTCATCTGCTGGTTCCTGTTCACCTGCTGCTGCCTAGTGGTTCCAGTTTACCTGCTGTGCCTCCCGGTCCGGGTCATCTGCTGAGTTCCTGGTTCCTGTCTGCTCATCTGCTGGTTCCTGTCTGCTCATCTGCTGGTTCCTGTCTGCTCATCTGCTGGTTCCTGTTCACCTGCTGCTGCCCAGTGGTTCCAGTCTACCTGCTGTGCCTCCTGGTCCGGGTCATCTGCTGAGTTCCTGGTTCCTGTCTGCTCATCTGCTGGTTCCTGTCTGCTCATCTGCTGGTTCCTGTTCATCTGCTGCTGCCCAGTGGTTCCAGTCTACATGCTGTGTCTCCCGGTCCGGGTCATCTTCTGAGTTCCTGGTTCCTGTCTACTCACCTGCTGTAGTTCCTGGTTCCTGTCCACTCACCTGCTGTAGTTCCTGGTTCCTGCCTCCTCACCTGCTGGTTCCTGATCACCTGCGGTAGTTCTTGATCCTGCCAGGCACTCGTACCCCTTCCACCTCCGTGCTTCCTGTTATATCACCAGGGGCCGCCGGTGGGAGCCGTAAGGATAGGGTGACCAGACATCCCCAGTTTCAGGGGACAGTCCCCGGATTGAGGACACTACCCGGACCAAGTCTGTCCCCAGTTTTGTCCCCGGATTGGATTTGAACAGGGGCTGGGGCAATTTCAAAGACAATCAGTGCAGAATTAATAAAAAAAAATCTGAAATACACACCCCCACTCCTACTAGCTTAGGGGGGTCTATTTTTTCCATTATCTGTGCCCCTTTCTGATGACCAAGTGCTGGTCGGAGCGGAGGGAATATTTCTTCATGTTCTTCTGCCTGGGCTTAAGTCCCGGCCAGCCACCTGTCTGCTTATCTCCTTGCCTTCCCTGGTGGAGTGATCTTCCTCCGCTCCCCACCCAGTAGTAGCCGGGGCCCGGAGAGTGAAACTTGAGAGGCTGTGAGGCGGGCGGCGGAGGCGACGGGCAGAGAGTCGCTGATTGCCGCCATTACTAGTAAAAAAAAAATATGTCCCCAGATTTCATTTAAAAAATCTGGTCACCTTACGTAAGGGAGGCCTCCCTCTGCTAACCGGGCTCGTCACCGTCAGGTACGTGACAAAGGGGTTATATGAGGGTGAGGATTTGTGCTGAAAGGGGGTATTTTTGCTGCTAGGGGGAGATGGAGGGGGCGGTGGTCTGGAAGGGGTGTGGTTTACAGATGATAGGGCGGGTCTTAAATATGAAGGGGTGTGGTTTTGACAGGAAGGGTGGGTCATATTTAAATTAGGGGGTGCATGAATTTGTCAGGCCTAGGGCAGCACAAAACCTAAATACACCACTGACTCAGACACTCCCCTAAATTGTACACCCTGCTACATATATATATATATACCAGATCTCCGTGACACATCTGGTACTCTGATGAGCTGGTGACAGGTAGTCTGATGGGCTGGCGACAGGTACTCAGGGACTCTGATAGGCTGGTGACAGGTACTTGGGAACTCTGATGGGCTGTGATAGGTACTCGGGTACTCTTATGGGCTGGTGACAGGTACTCGGATACTCTGATGAGCTGGTGACAGGTACTCAAGTACTCTGATGGGCTGGTGACAAGTACTCTGGTACTCTGATGGGCTGGTGACAGGTACTGGGGTGCTCTGATGGGCTGGTGACAGGTACTCGGGTACTCTGATGAGCTGTTGACAGGTACTCTGTTGAGCTAGTGACAAGTATTCGGGTACTCTGATGGGCTAGTGACAGGTACTTGGGTACTCTGATGGATTGGTGACAGGTACTCGGTACTCTGATGGGCTGGTGACAGGGACTTGGGTACTCTGATGGGATGGAAATAGGTCATTGGGTACTCTGATGGTTCTGGTGACAGGTACTTGGGTACTCTGACAGGCCGTTGACAGGTATTTGGGTACTCTGATGAGATAGTGACAGGTACTCGGGTACTCTGATGGACTGGTGACAGGTACTCGGGTACTCTGAAGAGCTAGTGACAGGTACTTGGGTACTCTGATGGGCTGGTGAGAGGTACTCGGGTACTCTGAAGAGCTAGTGACAGGTACTTGGGTACTCTGATGGGCTGGTGAGAGGTACTCGGGTACTCTGATGGGCTGGCGACAAGTACCGTACTCAGGTACTCTGATGGGCTGGTGACAGGTACTTTGGTACTCTGATGGGCTGGTGACAGGGACTTGGGTACTCTGATGGGATGGAAATAGGTCATTGGGTACTCTGATGGTTCTGGTGACAGGTACTTGGGTACTCTGACAGGTCGTTGACAGGTATTCGGGTACTCTGATGAGATAGTGACAGGTACTCGGGTACTCTGATGGACTGGTGACAGGTACTCGGGTACTCTGAACAGCTAGTGACAGGTACTCGGGTACTCTGATGGGCTGGTGAGAGGTATTCGGGTACTCTGATGGGCTGGCGACAAATACTCAGGTACTCTGATGGGCCGGTGACAGGTACTTTGGTACTCTGATGGGCTGGTGACAGGTACTCTGATGGGCTGGTGATGGGTACTCGGGTACTCTAATGGGCTGGTGACAGGTACTCGGGTACTCTGATGAGCTGGTGACAGGTACTCAGGTACTCTGATGAGCTGGTGACAGGTACTCGGGTACTCTGATGAGCTGGTGACAGGTACTCAGGTACTCTGATGAGCTGTTGACAGGTACTCGGGTACTCTGATGAGCTGGTGACAGGTACTCAGGTACTCTGAAGAGCTAGTGACAGGTACTCGGGTACTCTGATGGGCTGGCGACAAGTACTCGGATAATCTGATGGGCTGGTGACAGGTACTCTGATGGGCTGGTGACAGGTACTCTGATGGGCTGGTGACAGGTACTCTGATGGGCTGGTGACAGGTACTCGGGAACTCTAATGGGCTGGTCATAGGTACTCAGGTACTCTAATGTGCTGGTGACAGGTACTCAGATACTCTGATGACCTGGTGACAGGTACTCGGGTACTCTGATGGGCTGGTGACAGGTACTCTGGTACTCTGATGGGCTGGTGACAGGTATTCTGGTACTCTGATGGGCTGTTGACAGGTACTCTGATGGGCTGGTGACAGGTACTCTTTATTTTATGGGCAATCAGTGTGTTTTACTTTGCACTTTGGGCGGTAACTAGCTGTTACCACAATCTTCTCCTCACACACGATCGGTGTGTGAGGAGGAGAATCCGGTAACAGCTGGTTACCGCGGTTTGTTGACATTTGTGACTGGCTGTGATAGGACACAGCCGGTCACGTGGTAAAGGACCAATTTTATTGGCTCTTTACCCTGATTGGAAATGGGCTGTGTCCCAAGGGACACGCCTCATCCCCGATCACCCCTGGGGGCGGACATGAGCAGCGTGCACAGAGACAGTGTATGTGACCGGATGTGATTGGACACAGCCAGTCATGTAGTAAAGAGCCATTTTCATTGGCTCTTTACCCTGATCGGGGATGGGCTGTGTCCCGAGGGACACGCCTCATCCCTGATTGCAGAGCTGCGCGCCCCTGGGGACGTGCGACGGTGGCGAAAATGGGCGGACGTCATTTGACACCTGTGGAGGGAGGGAATGTTCCTGCTGGCGTCATATTACTATACGCTGGTAGGGAACTTGTTTAGCATATCAGATGAAGTGTATTTGTGTAATGAAGGAGGGTGTGGCCTAAGGACATCAACACCCCTTATTAAGGTGTTCATAAATATTACACAGCTTCTTTTCCTCAGGCAAAATGGGCCAAAAAGAGATTTAACTGACTGAAACTGACTCAAAAATTGTAAAAAGCATTTCAGAGGGATGCAGCACTCTCAAAATTGCTAAGATATTGGGGCGTGATTACAGAACCATCAAACATTTTGTTGAAAATAGTCATCAGGGTTGCAAGAAACGTGTTGGGAAAAAACCCTGCAAATAAACTGCCACAGATTTGAGAAGAATCAAACATGAAGCTACTATTGAACCCATGATCCTCCAGTGCTGTCATATTTCAGAACTACAACCTACCTGGAGTGCCCAGAAGTACAAGGCGTTCAGTGCTCAGAGACATGGCCAAGGTAAGGAAGGCTGAATCCCGACCACCACTGAACAAGAAGACACATTAGTTAAAACGTCAAGACTGGACCAAGAAACATCTGAAGATTTTTCAAAGGTTTTATGGACTGAAGAGATGAGAGTGACTCTTGAGGGACCAGATGGATTGATCTGTGGCTGGATCAGGAATGGGCACAGAGCTCCACTTCCACTCAGACGCCAGCAAGGTGGATGAGGGGTACTGGTATGCGCTAGTTGGACCTGTTCAGGTCGAAGATGGACTCAAAATCAACTCCCAAACCTACTGCCAATTTTTAGAAGACATTTTCTTCAAGCAGTGGTACAGGAAAAAGTCTGCATCTTTCAAGAAGACCATGATATTCATGCAGGATAATGTTCCATCACATGGATCTAAGAACTCCACTGTGGGCTAGCCATTAAATGTCTTAAAGATGAAAGAATAATGACATGGCCCCCTTCCTCACCTGACCTAAACCCTATTGAGAACTTGTGGGCCCTTCGTAAATGGTAGATTTACAGGGAAGGAAAACAGTACACCTCTCTGAACAGTGTCTGGGAGGCTGTGGTTGCTGCTGCACAAAAAGTTGATTGTCAACAGATCAAGAAACTGACAGACTCCATGAATGTAAGGCTTATGACTGTTATTGAAAAAAAAGGGTGGCTATGTTGGTCACTGATTTTTTTTTTTTTTTTATATGTTTATTTGTAAATTTTGAGTTGTTTGTTTATTATTCTCACTTTAACAGATGAAAATAAACAAGTGAGATGGAAACATTTTCGCTTTTAATTTAGTTGCATAATAATTCAGCACACTAAGGCCGCATACACACGGTCGGAATTTCCGACAACAAATGTTCGATGGGAGCTTGTTGCCGGAAATTCCGTCTGTGTGTATGCTCCTTCGAACATTTGCTGTTGGAATTTCCGACAACAAAAATTTGAGAGCTGGTTCTCAAATTTTCAGACAACAAAGCTTGTTGTCGGAAATTCCGACTGTGTGTACACAATTTCGACGCTCAAAAGTCCACGCATGCTGGGAATCAAGCAGAAGAGCCGCACTGGCTATCGAAAATCATTATTCTCTTTTTGTCAAACGTGTTGTACATCACCGCGTTCTTGACGTTCGGAATTTTCAACAACATTTGTGTGACCGTGTGTATGCAAGACAAGTTTGAGCAAACATCCGTCGGAAAAAAATCCACGGTTTTGTTGTCGGAATGTCCTATCGTGTGCATAATAGTTGCCCAATAATTGTGACCACATAGATATTCTCCTAGGAAAGCCAAAACCTCACCTTTTACTTTCTTAAATATTAGGATATGAGGTTTGTTAATGTAGCGGCCTCCCCTCTCCCCTCTACCATCAGCTCGTCTGTCTCTTGTCTAGGGGGTACCTTAGAGGAGAGAGAGCGGGGTCACCACGCCAAGCCTTCACCGTAGATAGTTGTGTGGTGTGAGCAAAGTCCTTTTGTTTTACCTCCGGGTCGGCGTTCTGCATCAGAGCCTCCTCCTCCTTTGAACAATGTCTGCCAGAAAATGAGCCCCACACCAATAAAGTCCAACACTCCTTTATTCTTCCGATAACAGAGTAATGCACAGACAGTTGGACCCCCTCAACGAGTAGAACAGACAGGGGGGTGTGGATACGAGTAGGCCCAGACACAATGAACTCTCCACTTTCCTTCCTGAAAGTGGGTTGCGGTCTCTGAGCGAGGGGGAATATCCTTCCAGGCGGTCTCCGATGGAGGCTCACCTGTCACTGGCAATATGCTGCACCAGGTCTTCAAGCAAGTACCCCCCACCGGTCCATTACGCCTCTGGATTCGGGTACCCACTCCCAGGGTTCCCTAGGATCTCCTTCCCTCGCGGAACTCAGTGGTGGGCACTGAGCTCCAGACCTCCATCCGAGTACCTCACCCCAGGCTAAAGGTGCCTGGGATGGAATACGACCTCCGAACGTCCTCTAGGCCTAGGCCGCCTAGGACCTCCATCCGACCACCGCCCTCAGGCTGAAGGTGCCTGGGACTCCGACCCTGTGACAAAAATGGCCGGCCCCTTTATACCCTCTCCCAGCAAGCACGGCGGGTTCCCCGCCCGCCATACCGCTGCTGAGGGAGGACAAAAAGGGGTACGGCACACAGTAATGGTTCAACCCCAGCCCAAGGCGACAGCGCCACCTGCTGGGCTGCAGGGAACTGCACATTACTGGTGTCTCTGCCAGTTTTAAATACACAAAGTGTATACCCGCTACACTCTCCCCCTGGTGGTTTGACACTGGGCCCCAGTGTCTGGAATAAACTATGCCCTCAACGGCTGGCATAGCCCAGTCCAGAAACAAATTATAAATTGTACAAAAAAATACAACTTTTGGAAAAATTAACCAACTGGAGCAATTGTGTCTGAGCCCTACATGAAAGGGAAGGGAAACAACAACATTTAACCATAACATTGAGAATCATTTTTCACATTACACTTCTCCCCACCCATCCTGACTAAGACCCACCCCATACTCAGTGGTCTTGATGGGATGCTCCCCTGCAAAGGGGAAAAATGAAAGTTGACACACATAAACCCTGACACATGTATTCGTGTGAGAATGAAGAAACTTCTCCGTAAAGAAATCGCTTCCTTCGTAGAGTGAGTGTGTGAAAAGTGTTATCGATGCGCAACACTGCCACCTGGTGACAGCATCGCGGTAACTGCACTCGTGGAACTTTCCTTCTTCTTTTAGGCCCTATCTACCCCAGAATCCATGATTACTTGCTGAAAAACTGAAGAACAAACAGGAACAGTCCTTCATTCCTCTGGGTAACAAGGACAACAAACCCCAGAAAGTTCAGCAGCATAAAGAACAAGAACGGAGTCTCTTTCCTCCTACAGATAGAAATGGGAATGTGGCAAACAAGTGGTTTCAAGTGCTGATCCATGGTCTCCAGATGGTACTCAACATCCTCCCCTTCTTTGCGCTGGGTCTGCACCTTGTCCGTCCCAACATACATTCTGCCTTGCAGTCTTTAAAGCGCTGAGAGGCCTTGGGGGAACATGCAAGGTACCTGCGGGCATGTGGAACCTGAAGGTGGGTCCACACAAAGTCATTGTACCAGCGCTCCCGGCACACTTCCACTTCATACAACAACTCCTTGGACAAGTACGGATACTCCCATTCATACTCAGCAGCAACCTTCTGGCCAAATAGGCGTTATAGTCTCGCCAGAGGAGGCATAGTGGCTTTGTCCCCTTCGCCAGGCAAAACGATTGAGTCCGGGTGGCGAGGGACCTTGATCACATCTGCTCTGGGCATAGGTGCCCGCAACAACAGTCTCTTTTCCCCGGTCCTAGGTGTAGGTTGTACCGGGGATGTAAGGGCAGTCTGGGGACAGGACCCCTTTTCAGGCACTGGTGCCTCCACCCGGGGTGTACTATCCCCTGTAGACATGGGTGGGTCCCTGGTCCTGCGGGACGAGGCGAGAGGTACTTTGACCCAACCCTTTTGAGCAAACAGTTCATCGAAAGCGACATCGTCTCCCACATCCGAGAGCGACTCCAGGTCAGAGGTGTCACACTCCTCCGCGGGCAGGTAGCCTGTAGTGGAGACTGAATTACCACCTCCTCCCACACACCAAATCTCTCCGCCTGGCTAACCTCGGCCTTTACTTGAAGCGGGACGTCCGGAACTCTTGTCGACGGATCCATCTGGGCCGGGCGTAGGCGGGCGGGATGGTCCACCACAACCGCTGGTCGGGGCTACCGTTCCGGTCTTTCTCTTCGGTGGTGGACGCTGTGAGACAGTGGTGACCGAGTCAGCATCCTCGGATTTCTCCCGTTGAGTACTCGCAACCTCCTCCGTGGTTGCTGCAGTGCGCACAGAGATGGCTGTCAAAGCAGTGATTCCTCCTCTCTTAGTGGTGTTGCCTGCAGCATGGCCGGGGTAAATGGTTCTCGGCTTCTCAACCGCTGGATCCACTTCAAAAAGGAACTCCCCACAGGCCTCGCATCGCCCGAATGGCTTCTGTTTGCACACCAGACCCGAACAGCCGGGACAAATCACACCCAGGGCCTCAACGTCCATGCATGAATACAAGGCGAATTGACCCCTTGGCTTTAGCCGAATCCCCGTATCGGTCACCAGAGCAGCAGCAGTCAGCGTCGTGGTAGAAGGGTGAACCGGAATCCACGATGTATGTCCGAACATGGTGACTTGCTGCTTGTCCATTGCGCACTGCAAGTTTTTGCGCCAATGTCCCACGTGTAGTCCTTCACACGTATTGGACTCCTCCCCTCTGCTCCAGTTCGCTGGCTTTTCTTTTTTTTTCCTGAGTCACGCCCACGAACTAAGCAGTGGGGGTGTGCCTGGTGGCGCAGTGCAAATAGAAGCCCCCACGTGTAGTCCTTTACACGGCTGAGCTCCCCCCTTTTCTCGCGCTTCTGCGCGGGCCTTTCCCTTCACTGGGTCATGTCCACGACTTCGAGCAGGGATGCACTTTGGCCAATAATATGGCCGACCTACTCAGAACTCCTCCGGGCAGACACGTTCAACTCCGTAGTAGCACGAACACCATCCGGGACCCGAGCCCCCACGTGTAGCGGCCTCCCCTCTCCCCTCTACCATCAGCTCGTCTGTCTCTTGTCTAGGGGGTACCTTAGAGGAGAGAGAGCGGGGTCACCACGCCAAGCCTTCACCGTAGATAGTTGTGTGGTGTGAGCAAAGTTCTTTTGTTTTACCTCCGGTTCGGCGTTCTGCATCAGAGCCTCCTCCTCCTTTGAACAATGTCTGCCAGAAAATGAGCCTCACACCAATAAAGTCCAACACTCCTTTATTCTTCCGATAACAGAGTAATGCACAGACAGTTGAACCCCCTCAACGAGTAGAACAGACAGGGGGGTGTGGATACGAGTAGGCCCAGACACAATGAACTCTCCATTTTCTTTCCTGAAAGTGGGTTGCGGGCTCTGAGCGAGGGGGAATATCCTTCCAGGCGGTCTCCGATGGAGGCTCACCTGTCACTGGCAATATGCTGCACCAGGTCTTCAAGCAAGTACCCCCCACCGGTCCATTACGCCTCTGGATTCGGGTAACCACTCCCGGAGTTCCCTAGGATCTCCTTCCCTCGCGGAACTCAGTGGTGGGCACTGAGCTCCAGACCTCCATCCGAGTACCTCACCCCAGGCTAAAGGTGCCCGGGATGGAATACGACCTCCGAACGTCCTCTAGGCCTAGGCCGCCTAGGACCTCCATCCGACCACCGCCCTCAGGCTGAAGGTGCCTGGGACTCCGACCCCGTGACAAAGATGGCCGGCCCCTTTATACCCTCTCCCAGCAAGCACGGCGGGTTCCCCGCCCCACCATACCGCTGCAGAGGGAGGACAAAAAGGGGTACGGCACACAGCAATGGTCCAACCCCAGCCCAAGGCGACAACGCCACCCGCTGGGCTGCAGGGAACTACACATTACTGGTGTCTCTGCCAGTTTTAAATACACAAGGAAAGTGTATACCCGCTACATTAACATTTTGGATTGACAGAGAGCACTGTAGTTGTTCAATAATGAAATTAATCCTCAAAAATACAACTTGCCTAATAATTGTGCACACAGTGTATTACTTGCCATGTCCTTGATAGGAAGATTACTCTGTCTGTTTGTCCTGGTGACTATTATCACTGGGACCAAAAGTGAGAGGGGAAAAAAAACACATTAAGCTGTCACCAGAGGAGGAATAGGGAGAGAAACATCCAATAGGGACACCTGTTCCAGTGACAACAGCCTGGGATAGCATTTTCCTCACTTTTTGAGAAATCTCCCCTTAATTCTTATTCTGTTCACAGTCCACAACCATTTATGAGTTGCCACCACACAGGAATTGAGGGAAAATCCCCCAAAGGGACACATGTTCCTCCTATGACAGCCCTGTAAAATGGGAATTCCAATCACTTTAGAAATATTTCTTCTCTTTCCCTGTTGTGTTTCAATGACAGGCAGTGAAATATCCCCAGCATGACTCTGGCACCAAAAAATAACCTGGGCTTTAGATATAGTTTCATTTTAAATTATGTGGAATTATGAATTTTCAATTGCTGGAATATTGGGATCCAGGCTTTGCTGCAAGGTCAAGCTTGTTCTTTGGGAAAAGAGCACTACCCACCATAGCTAGAGTGTAATATCAGGGAAAAGTTATTAAAGCCCAGCTACATTTTTAGTGTAAATCAGCTAAGTACATTCCCAGGTACAACAAAACAAATGGTACACACATTTTTACAGTCCGGGTAAAAAAGCCTGTTTGCTAATAGCATACTGCAGAGAAGCACGCTTGCTCTTTCGGTGGAAGCAGAGGTCTCTTTGTAGAGGTCAGATACACTCCCTGCTATGTCAGGATTAGAGCCCTCCAATCAGCAAGGAGCATGAGCTTTGCTAATTGAACATCAATAGATCTGACTTAGCAGGGGTGCGTCAGGCCTCTGCAGAGATACCACTGCTTCCACGCAGAGAGCAAGGGCCCTTCTCTGCAGCATGCTGTCAGGAGACAGTTTTTTTTACTCAGGCTATAGCTGATTTCATGGGCATCCGCAGAACTTTTTTCAGGGGGGGGGGGGCATAACCCATGCAATATAAAAATATAAAAAGATGTACACTCTCTAGGCTATATTTATATGGGCATGGTATGCCTGGCCTGAGTAATTTCCAATACAAAGTGACGCTGAATTAGCTCTTATATAAAATATATCTTTCCAGTGGAAAGATATATGTGTTATTTTGAAAAAAAGGGAGAAGGATGGGACTTTAGCGGTGCTTTATCATATAATATCAAGACAATGAAAACTCAAACAAAGTAGATAAAAAATATATGTGTTATATAAGAGATAATTCAGCTTCACTTTGTATTGGAAGTCACTCAGGTCAGGCGTATAAATATAGCCTAGAGAATTGACATCTTTTTATTTTGCAATGTATTGCAATGCATCGGTTGTGGCCATATATTGATCTTGATGAAAACAGCCTATACAAAGTGAAGAAGATTAATTATCTCTTAACATACACAGACATATCTTTCCAGTAATAGCTGTCCAACTTTCCAGCAATATATAAATCAAAATGTTCCTCCTAACTGCTGTTACCTGTGGTTCCTCTTCTGTTGCTTGCAACTGTATATGCCACTTACTTCAGGTCAGGATTTCCTCTGATGTGATGATGAGTAGGCACTGGCAGCGTATCACTCGGCGGCTCGGCCACTGACTGCACTGAGTAAGCAGCGCCGACACCGGCCGGATCTACACAACATGTACACAGGCAGGTAGCCAATCACTGAAGAGGAGCGGCGGAACGGCCGAGCTGCGGAGCCATCTCATCCGATGATCGGGCGGGGGGTGAGGGAGGGACATCAGATATGTCAGGACAGAGAGCAACCAGCTTACTCAGAAAAAGATCAGCGGCGGCCACGGCAGACACTGCAGCTGGCAACTACAACACCTTCTTGACGATTCCAGGGGGGGCAATTGCCCCCCCCCCTTGCCCCTACCTGCGATCGCCCATGGCTGATTTATAAAGAAAGCAAATTGTAATGCCATGCACACTTTTATGTTCATGCGCCTGGAATGAATACAAAATAAGTTAATCTGAGCTGTAAATTTGAAAGTGAATAATTGGATTCAAAGATAAGTGTTTTCCATTTTTTTTTTTTTTTTTTTTCTTTTGTTTTAGCTTATACATTTTTTAACTAAAATTTCACGGCAGTTTTTTCAATATACATATAAAAATGTTGTTTTACAAACCAACTTCAAAACGGAAAATTGAATTCAAATACTTACCGTAATTTTCCTTTCCTGACGAGCTCCATGTCAGCACAGCTGGGTGAGGCTCCGCCCACCCCTACGTGATCAGGACTTAACTATAAATTTTTCACTCCCCTCAGCCTCAGCGTTTCGTAACTATTACTACTTAACTGGGCAGGTTCTGTGCTGGCATGGAGCTCGTCAGGAAAGGAAAATTACGGTAAGTATTTAAATTCAATTTTCCGCTTTCCTGATGGCTCCATGTCAGCACAGCTGGGAATTAACTAGCCAAAACAGGGGAGGGATAATGCTACACACTCCAATTCTGACTAAAACGGTAACAGAAAACATAATGCCTCTGACAAACTCAATTGTCATATGAATATTTTTGGTTTCCACATAGTTGTATTGTGGATAGTTTGAGACACCCGGCCTGCTGTCACCCTCAAGGTCTAGACCCTTCTAGTGAGAGTACCGTGATTCTCCTGGCACAGCCAGCTACAACCTGCAGGCCAAGGAGATGAGGTTATCAACCAAGAGATAATGATTTTACGGCTCCCAGCAATATTATTATGTGTTCCACCTGAAAAGGACAAACAGATGTACAGGGCTCCTGATGGCAGGAGTCGCCTTGATTAAATATTTTAGCGCTTAGCCCACATCCGATGGGCTAATTTCTTAAGTACTCCCCAAAGGGAACGTAGGAGGGAAACCTCTTGTGTGATATGAACTATGAAGGTCAGTTCAGGCACATATTAGAGCATTGGCATGAGCACCATCCTGCCTGGGACGTACGCGAGTATGGGTTCTTTAAACCCAAGGACACCAATGCTGATGTAATTGCCACCAGTAAATCAGTTTCAGCGAGAAAGTACCACAGGGTGATTGAAGGCATCTGATGAAAGAACATCCATCAGCATTGGTATATCTGTTTGAGGTTTCCACCAAATTGAATCTTGAAAAACTTAATAATTAAGCGTTGGAAGCTTGCTGAATGCCGGTGAAGACAGCGATAGCCAAAATGCATGCCTATAGCATGCTTGAGCATAGAATTAAGTCAAGCCATGCCTGTAGGCATTCGACGCTGGCTTCTGAAGAGTTCAGCGTAAAATCTTGATCAGCGAATATACTGGGCATACATGTCCTGTTCTACTATAGGCATGCTTAGCGCTGTCCTTTCTCGTTTCGTAGAACTGTTCAAATCTTCACCGAGCATTCAACATCGCATCCATTAGGCTCTGCCTCTCTCGACCCAGGCCATCAGCCTGAGCCTGTCGGATGCTGAATGAATGGGACTGGAGAAGATTTGATCTTCCAGGCAGAGGGCGTCACTCCTTGACACTCAGGATGAGTAGCGGGTACCAAAACTGTCACCTTCCCTCGCCCCAGCCTTAGCTGGAAGCTGAGAATCAGAGGGAGCAGCTGAAAAAAAGGCATAAGCAGTCTTGACGATCCATTCTGCAGTCAGCACCTCCCCTCCGAGAGCTTGCGGCTCCTGGGCCCTGGAATGGAACTTCAGGAACTTAGTGCCGACTGGGAATGTAAGCGGTCTACCTCTGGCAGACAAAACACCAAGCTCTGTTAGTTCTCGAAAGACTCGCAGTAGTCTGGATCATCCATTGTCGTCAGACTTGACCTGGACAAATAGATTGTCTGAAGATTCTTCTGACCAGGCACATAGGTCGCAGATTGTTGGGAGGATTGACTTGGGTGAATTCTAGAATTAGAGAAAACTTCAGAAGTGAGAGACTGAGCCTTGTTTCCAGATGTAGGCCACAGTCGTTGTGCTGTCCAACTTTCCCAGGACAGGCTTACTCTGGATGAGATGACTGAAGGCTAAGAGCCTGAAAAGGCTGCCCTCAACTCCAAGATGGAGTCTTGGATCCTTGACAAAAAGACCATTGGTCCTGAGCTCATTGTTCCTGAAGTAGGGCTCCCCTAAACTGGCTCGTATCGGCCTGTACCACCAGGTCGTCTGAGCTGCTGGGGCAAGGCGATTTCTATGGCTCAATCTGAGACGTGAAGGATTAAAGATCTCCAAATATGGCCCAAAATGCTTTCCTTAGAGGACCACGTGTCCATCCACAAGCCGTCCCTATGTTCACAGAGGAACCACATAGTGCCCCTAGGGCATGTATGGGTGGCACAATCCCAAAATAACAGAGAGCATCCTGACATGGAAGTTCTTATTGACTTCATGGATTAAGCATTTGCTTCCTTGTCTTTCCTGGACTCCCATCCAGAAAAGCGCAGGAGCTACGCTCTCTGGCGTGAGCGTGAGCAATAACTCTTAAATTTTATTTTTTTACCTCCGTAGACCTTCATCTTGAGGCAGGAAGCCAAACTGGTCACTATTTAATTTAGGCTTGCCCTTCTGCGATTAAGAAAAAAAAATGCAGTGACCGCGTTTGTCCTTGAGGGTCGCACCTTCTGATGGTAAGGTCATGTGAATGGCCGATCCCACAAGGGACACATAGTAACCAGCGGGGTGGTCCCAACCCCTGGACCTCTATTCGTTCCAAAGGGCATAACTTTGACATCCTGCTGTGACGATATCCTACAATCTTGACGAACAGGCACTTGATCCATTCAACATCCAGCCGTCTTCTGGAGGTATTTAAAATACTTCCAAAGTTTCACCTCTATACACAGGCATTTCACCAACCTTAGCAATCTGGACACAGGTCGTCCTCTTTCTTCTGTTCAGAAGAGACTGGAGAGAATTGATTGGACCAAGAAGGCCCTGAATAAAGGCTGGACATTGCCAAACAGACGGTCCCCATACAAGAAGAATCTAGTCATTCCTTTAGAGTGTCTTGTCCATCTGCTTAATTGTGACAACTGGTTAGGTGTCGTCATCTTTATCCTAGGTTGCTTGAACTAGGTAACATCCTTGCCATCTGTTTCTCTATGGAAGGATCTGAGGCAGATTGTTTGCTTGGGAAGGCTTGGAGAATTCACAGGGTGAGTGGAAACACTCTTTTAGAGTGTATTGACCACATGTTTCATGAGTGCGACCACCTGTTAGGCGCCATCATCCATACCCTTGGTTGCTTGACAAAGCAGACTGTGTACAGTCATGTCCATCTGGAAGTTTGGAGAATGGGCTGCTTCACCTGGTATGGACAGGCGGCTTCTCATTATCAGAGCAGATAACCCTTTCACAGGGTGAGCCGAAAACACCCCTTTAGAGTGTATTGGAAATTTGTTTATTGGGTGTAACACCTTTTAGGTGTCACCCTCCTCCCTGGCTGTTTAAGCCAGTGGGATAAATACTGTCATGCCCATCTGGAAATTCTGAAAATTGGCTGCTTCACCTGGTGTGGACAGGCAACTTCTCATTGTCAGAGCAGATGACCCCTTTCACAGGGTGTGCCGAAAACACCCCTTTAGAGCGTATTGGCAATTTGTTTATTGGGTGTAACACCTTTTAGGTGTCACCCTCCTCCCTGGCTGTTTAAGCCAGTGGGATACATACTGTCATGCTCATCCGGAAATTCAGAAAATTGTCTGCTTCACCTGGTGTGGACAGGCAGCTTCTCACTGTCAGAGCAGATGACCCTTTCACAGGGTGAGCCAGAAACACCCCTTTAGAGTGTATTGGCAATTTGTTTAATGGGTCCTCCTCCCTGGCTGGTTTAAGCCAGTGGGATACATACTGTCATGCCCATCCGTGTATTCCTCTTATAGAGCTTGAGGAAGGATGTTTGCTGGCTTGGGAAAGCCATGAGACTGCTTCTTCATGTTCATCCATGTCTCCTTATTGAAGGGCCTGAAGCATGTTCGTTCTGAGATTGGTAAACACTAATAGATAACCTCACCACAGGGCTTGTGCACCATTCAGCAAACCGACCCATCGCCCCGGATCACACTGGTGCATTTTTGACATGCGACCAGACCAGTCAAATTGCATGAAAATAATATGCGGCAATTGCACAGCCCTAATCGGTGCAACGCTGCATCAGCGGCGCCACACCAACTTCAAAAAGGCAGTTTTGTACTACCTTGCGATTTTGGGTTGCGACCTATATTGACATCCGCACAGAGACTTGCACAGATGTCTCTAAAAATCGCGACCGGAACCGAGACTGACCAGCGGGAGACAAAGCTGAATAGCACAGCCTCATTCCCGCAACCCAGTGCGACCCTGGACTAGGGAAAAAAACGATTAAATGCAGTAAATGGATTGCTTAGTAACAAACCCTGAGGGGTTAAACACAGCTAGAGGGAGGCAGAAGCTTCCATCTACAGCCCTGTTAACCAGATGGAGGTTAATTTGGCTAATCCTGGGAGGAATCAGGTTATGATGAAAAAGTTTGTTTCAGAACATCAAACAAAAAGGTAGGAATTTGTAACAAAATTACAACCATCTGCCGTGTACACAAACCAAGGGAATTGTAGACATCATAAACGTGCTTCTCCATACTCTTTTTTCCTTCTTTTTTTTTTTTTTAGGAAGACCAAAGATCACATAGAAAAATACAAGGATATCCCATCCAAAGGCCATGGCTGTATTCAGTAGATATTTTCAAGGTGGTTCCATCTACCTTCTCTGCAAAATGCTGGTCTTTGGAGGGGTTTGGCATAGTGGCATGACAGTAAGCAAACATGAGCAGCCTCCAACAGATTATATCCATGTGTGAACAGACAGTGTTACTTTGTGTATCTGTTAGGCAGAGTACTCCCTGTCCAGTAATGCAGCATACATTGGATACAAAGCATTTAGCTCAAACAACCTCCAACATCCGACCGTCGACGTTGGCACAGCGCGGGTGCGCGTGCGTAGGGGAGTACTCTGCCACAACCGCTGTCCATCTTGTTTGGACCAAGCGGACCCCAGACACGGCTGTTAGCCATGATAAAGCCGCCCCGAGGACCAGCAGCGGGGCTCCCTGGATTATGGTCATTTAGACTAGACACCAGGGACTTCGTCCAGCTTCATCCACACGTATGGACGGTCCGCCAGCCATTTAGACCAGCTAGGTAGAGGAGCACACCTCCGTCCTGCACGTAGGAGGAAAAGAGAAGAACGCTGAGGCTGAGGTGAGTGAAAAATTTATAGTTAAGTCCTGATCACATAGGGGTGGGCGGAGCCTCACCCAGCTGTGCTGACATGGAGCCGTCAGGAAACAAACTTATGTAATGATGTTTGCTTTAATACTAAAGAAAATACTGTTTTTGCCGGCGTATAAGGCGACTGGGCGTATAAGACGACCCCCTAATTTTCCAGCTAAAATGTTGGTTTTGGGATATACTTGCCGTATAAGCTGACCCCCTTCCGACTAGTCATGCCTCACCTCACTGTGCCATTACATGCCTCACTGTGCTATTACATGCCTCACTGTGCTATTACATGCCTCACTGTGCTATTACATGCCTCACTGTGCCATTACATGCCTCACTGCCATTACATGCCTCACTGTGCCATTACATGCCTCACTGTGCCATTACATGCCTCACTGTGCCATTGTATACCTCACTGTGCCATTGCATGCCTCACTGCCATTACATGCCTCACCTCGACGATCCCATTCCTTATCCCTGTATGCAGAGTCAGTCAGACCGTGGGCATCCGTTGTTCAAAAGCCGTGCCTCCTCCTCGTGCTGTTCCATGATAGGCGGAACACTAATTTTCCCAGCAGAGCCTCTGTTCAGTGTTCCGCCTATCACCGATGCCCTCTCGTCCGAGGCCGAGGATGAAAAGACATCCGTGATAGGCGGAACACTGAACAGAGGCTCTGCTGGGAAAATGAGTGTTCCGCCTATCACGGAACAGCACGAGGAGGAGGCGCAGCTTTTGAACAATGGACGCCCGCAGTCTGACTGAGACTCTGCATACAGGTACCGGCGTATAAAACGACCCCCGCGTTTTGAGGCATATTTTTAAGCATAAAAGGTTGTCTTATACGCCGGAAAATACGGTACTTTTTTACATTTTATTTTTAGTCATCACCAATATGAATAAAGAACAAAAATATATACAGGTACCATGCATTCCCTTTAGGAAGCCAAGCCTATACAATCATGAACAGGGCCACCACATGTGAAAGCCACAAGATACTGTGGGGTTGATTTACTAAAACTGGAGAATACTAAATCTGGTGCAGCTCTGCATAGAAACCAGTCAGCTTCCAGGTTTTATTTGTCAAAGCTTAGTTGAACAAGATGAAGTTAGAAGTTGATTGGCTACCATGAGCAGCTGCAGCAGATTTTTGAGATGTTTGCTTTGTTAGATTCAATTAGACCACAAATATTAGTTCTGTAGACTAAAGAGCAGCTGGTCATTTAATAATAAATATTCTACAAGACTGGAGTTAGAAAGATTTTTCTAGTAGGCTGCTATGAAGCCATAGTTTTACTTTAATTGTCTTCTGTTTACACAGATTTCATACTTCATCCCACTTTAAGCCTGTAATTCTAAATTCAGGAGTACTTTATTGAGATCCGTCTACCAGACTTAGCAAGAACCTTCAGTAGTCTAGCCCAGAAGAGTTCCTGTCCGCTCTCATCACTTGGCCAGTCCAGGTAGGTCTACTTGTCCAGCAACTTAGTTAGTCTATGGCAATGCTGGAGCACTTCTTTAGAGATCCTATCAAGGAACACCAGAATGAGGGAGTCCTAACTTTCAGCTAGAAGCCTGTACGTGGCTATCAACATTTCCAGGGAGCACCAGTTACTGTGAAGGTAAGTGCAGGTGATAACACACACCATCCATCTGCTGGTGTAGTAGCTGTTCTTTATGTTCTCCACAATGTCTCTACCATCCGCACGGGGGCGCACTTTATGGGGGCAAGGAGGAAGGGGCGGGTCGCGAGCGTGCACGCGCGCGTGCACATCATCCACGGCATTTTCAAGCAGGCAGAAGCATATAAAAGCCTCTCAAACCTGCAGCTCTCCCCTGATCTTGGACACAGCGACTTGCAAGGGCACGTAAGGTCTCTATGTGGTTGGTTATCTGGGCACCCCAAGAGAGGACACCCACTGGGCATGAAACTGTGCGATTAGTTGCATACTGTATGTAATAGGCTTAACTAGCACAGGAGTATATGCTGTTGATAATACCTTGGCTTTGTTGCTTGGTAATATGTCTTCCCAAGGAAAAAATATAGGGACTAAAAAAGACAAAAAAACATCGCCGCCTGAGACGAGCCGGGCCCGCTTGGTACTTTCCTCTCCGGTAATATATGACGCACCTGTGCAGAATGAGCCATTGACTCCATCAGGAGCAACAGCCTCTCCTGTAGTGCCTGGGCCTGCATATGTCACTGAGGACTCTTTGGCAGTAGTCCTTAACAGTTTAGAAGGAAGAATCGCTTTGTTAATCTCAATGTCCTTGCAAAAGGACAAAAAACAAAGCAGAGCTCCTTCTGTTACTTCAGATCTCCCTTCAGAAAGGTCTGAGGATGATGAGGATGAGGAGGATATGGCACCATCAGAGGATAAGGATGAGGAGTCAGAGGGATCTGGGATTTCAGAAGAACCCTTTTCTGCTTCCCAGGTTCTAAAAATGCAGGTGGAATATTATACAAACAGTACGCTCTGCATTTAAAATTACCTTCTTCGGAGTTAACTGACTCACCTGTCTCCTCCCTGGGTTCATTAAAATCTCAACAGGCTCCATGTTCTTTTCCGGTTCATCCTTTATTGGAGAATCTGATTTACGCAGACTGGAAGCATCCGGATAGGCGTTTTTCTCCTCCTAGGAAGTTTGAAGTTCTCTATCCAATGGAGGAGAAGTTTACCAAGTAGTGGAGTTTGCCTTCAGTGGATGCGGCTATTTCTTGTGTAAATAAAAGCTTAACCTGTCCGGTAGACAATGCCCAGGTATTTAAAGATCCTTCTTAGTCCTAAAGGATCAGGTGAAACAGGTGCTGAATAACTTGCCTCCGGAGCAGATCAAATTTTGGGAGAATATGCCCAGGGTCTTATGTTTCACAATAGATGCCATCAGGGATTCTATTCAACAGCCATCTCGCCTTACGCTCCAACTGGTGCACATGAGCAGAATTCTTTGGCTGAAGCACTGGTCAGCGGAAGCACCATGCAAAAAGCTGTTGACCTTCCATGATGAATGCCCTTTTGGGGATGATTTGGAAAAGTATACAGTGGGTCAAAAAAGTATTTAGTCAGCCACCAATGGTGCAAGTTCTCCCACTTAAAAAGGCCTGTAATTGTCATCATAGGTATACCTCAACTATGAGAGACAAAATGTGGAAACAAATCCAGACAATCACATTGTCTGATTTGGAAAGAATTTATTTGCAAATTATGGTGGAAAATAAATATTTGGTCAATATCAAAAGTTCATCTCAATACTTTGTTATATATCCTTTGTTGGCAATGACAGAGGTCAAAAGTTTTCTGTAAGTCTTCACAAGCTTGTCACACACTGTTGATGCTGGTATGTTGGCCCATTCCTCCATGCAGATCTCCTCTAGAGCAGTGATGTTTTGGGGCTGTCGCTGGGCAACACGGACTTTCAACTCCCTCCAAAGGTTTTCTATGGGGTTGAGATCTGGAGACTGGCTAGGCCACTCCAGGACCTTAAAATGCTTCTTACGAAGCCACTCCTTCATTGCCCGGGCAGTGTGTTTGGGATCATTGTCATGCTGAAAGACCCAGCCACGTTTCATCTTCAATGCCCTTGCTTATGGGAGGAGGTTTGCACTTAAAATCTCACGATACATGGCCCCATTCATTCTTTCATGTACACGGATCAGTCGTCCTGTTCCTTTTGCAGAGAAACAGCCCCAAAGAATGATGTTGCCACCCCATGCTTCACAGTAGGTATGGTGTTCTTTGGTTGCAACTCAGCATTCTCTCTCCTCCAAACACGACGAGTTGAGTTTCTACCAAACAGTTCTACTTTGGTTTCATCTGACCATATGACATTCTCCCAATCCTCTTCTGGATCATCCAAATGCTCTCTAGCAAACCTCAGACAGGCCCGGACATGTACTATCTTAAGCAGGGGGACACGTCTGGCACTGCAGGATCTGAGTCCCTGGAGGCGTAGTGTGTTACTGATGGTAGTCTTTGTTACGTTGGTCCCAGCTCTCTGCAGGTCATTTACTAGGTCCCCCCGTGTGGTTGTGGGATTTTTGCTCACCGTTCTTGTGATCATTTTGACCCCACGGGGTTAGACCTTGCGTGGAGCCCCAGATCGAGGGAGATTATCAGTGGTCTTGTATGCTTCCATTTTCTAATTATTGCTCCCACAGTTGATTTCTTCACACCAAGCTGCTTGCCTATTGTAGATTCAGTCTTCCCAGCCTGGTGCAGGTCTACAATTTTGTTTCTGGTGTCCTTCGACAGCTCTTTGGTCTTCACTATAGTGGAGTTTGGAGTGTGGCTGTTTGAGGTTGTGGACAGGTGTCTTTTATACTGATAACAAGTTCAAACAGGTGCCATTAATACAGGTAATGAGTGGAGGACAGAGGAGCCTCTTAAAGAAGAAGATACAGTCTGTGAGAGCCAGAAATCTTGCTTGTTTGTAGGTGACCAAATACTTATTTTCCACCATAATTTGCAAATAAATTCTTTCCAAATCAGACAATGTGATTGTTTGGATTTGTTTCCACATTTTGTCTCTCATAGTTGAGGTATACCTATGATGACAGTTACAGGCCTCTCTCATCTTTTTAAGTGGGAGAACTTGCACCATTGGTGGCTGACTAAATACTTTTTTGCCCCACTGTATCCAAAAGATATCAAGTGGCAAGACTACTCTGTTGCCAGAGAAGAAGAAAAACAAGGGTCCTTGTTTTAAACGTTTTCTCTCCCCAGCTCCTGGAACATCCGCCTCCAGGCAGTGGCAACGGCGTTCTCAGACAGCCACAAAGGCTAAAGACCAGGGCCATGCCCAGAAAAACAGGAAGCAGTGGGGGCAAAGAACTAACAAGCAAAGCCCCAAATCTTTCTCATGAAGGGGTGCCCCCGCTCGGCCGAGTGGGGGGACGGCTTTGTCAGTTTTCAGCGACTTGGCAGACAGAGATCGGGGACAAATGGGTGGTCTCTGCTGTATCCCTTGGGTACAAGCTGGAATTTCAAGAGACCCCACCCTGTCGATTCAGAAATTCAGGGGTCTCCAAGGATCCAATAAAAAGAGATTCTTTCTTCTGAGGTTTGGATCATTTGCTGTCTCAGGGGGTAATCAAAGAAGTCCCTCTAAGAGAGCGAGGTGCAGGGTTTTATTCAAACCTCTTTGTGGTTCCAAAACCAAATGGAGATGTCAGACCCATTCTGGACCTAAAAGATCTAAACCAGTTTCTGAACATTTGCCATTTCCGAATGGAAAACATTCGGTCCGTGGTCGCCACCCTACAAGGCGGGGAGTATTTGGCGTCTATAGACATCAGGGACACCTATTTACATGTGCCTATTTATCCCACTCACCAAAGGCTCTTAAGGTTCGCGGTAGAGCATCACCACTTTCAGTTTGTGGCTCTACATTTTGGTTTGGCCACTGCACCCCGGGTATTTACAAAAGTTCTGGCCTCCCTGTTGGCAAACTTGAGAGCACAGGGCATAACGGTGACAGCCTATCTAGACGATCTACTTGTGATAGATCAGTCAGTGGCAGTGCTCAATACAGTGAGATACCTGGAGCATTTGGGATGGATCATAAACCTGCAGAAACCCTCTCTACAAGCCCTAAGAAGGGTAGAGTATTTGGGCATGATCATAGACACGGCCCAAAGCAGAGTATTCCTGCCAGAGCCAAAGATCAGGTCCTTAAGGAAATTTATCCACAAAGTCAGAACGAAGAGGGGACCATCAATTCGCCTTTGCATGAGGCTATTAGGGAAGATGGTGGCCCCCTTCGAGGCTGTTCCCTACACCCAGTTTCATTCGAGACTACTGCAAGGCGGCATTCTAGCTGCCTGGAACAGGAAAAGCCAAGTTCTGGATTTACCCATGCGCCTGTCTCCACAGGTGTGCCAAAGCTTCAGTTGGTGGTTAAAGACCAAAAACTTGTGGAAAGGAAGGTCCTTTCTCCCAGTCACCTGGAAGGTGGTGTCGACGGATGCCAGCCTTTTAGGCTGGGGAGCCGTATTAGAAGAAGCCTCAGCTCAGGGTACCTGGGCCAAAACCGAGGAGAGTCTGCCCATCAATATTCTGGAAATTCGGGCAGTATACTTAGCTCTCAGAACCTGGACACAAAGGTTACAGGGCCACTCGGTTTGTATTCAATCCGACCAATGCTACTGCAGTAGCTTATATAAATCTCCAAGGAGGCACTCGGAGCCGGAATGCTCAGAAAGAGGTGATTCGGATTTTGATATGGGCAGAAAAACATGTTCCTTGTCTTTCTGCAATCTTCATTCCAGGGGTAGAAAACTGGCAAGCAGACTATCTAAGTCGCCAGCAACTGTCTCTAGGAGAGTGGTCTCTCCACCCCGATGTCTTTCAGGCAATATGCCAGAAATGGGGTACCCAGGAAATAGACCTGCTAGCTTCCAGGCTTAACAGGAAATTGGACAACTTTGTGTCCAGGACGAGAGATCCGCTGGCCTATGGAATGGATGCTCTGACAATCCCTTGGAATCAGTTTTCACTGATCTATGCATTCCCCCCGATTCCTCTCTTACAGAGATTGCTGTGCAGGTTCAAGAAGGAGGGAATACCAGTATTCCTAGTGGCCCCAAATTGGCCCAGAAGGCCCTGGTACGCCAAGATCATAAAGATGGCGGTAGGGAGACCTTGGGTGCTTCCACTACATCATGACCTGCTGTCACAGGGTCCAGTGTTTCACCCTTCCTTACAGGAGCTAAATTTGACGGTCTGGCTACTGAGACCTACATTTTGAAGAAACGTGGGCTCTCGGGTCCAGTTCTTTCTACACTCATTTAATGCTAGAAAGCCGGCCTCCAGGCTAATCTACTACAGAGTCTGGAAGGCGTATGTTTCCTGGTGTGAATCCAGAGGGTGGAATCCTCGAAAGTATGCTATAAGTAGGATTCTCGCCTTTTGCCAATTAGGAGTGGATAGGAAATTGGCCCTGAGTACCATCACGGGTCAAAGATCGGCTCTATCAGTTTTTTTTCAGAAACCGTTGGCATCTCATTCCCTAGTCAGGGCATTCATTCAGGGAGTACTGCAGGTAAATCCGCCAGTCAGATCGCCCTTGTGTCCTTGGGATCTGAACTTAGTATTGTCAGTTCTTCAAAAGCAACCTTTTGAACATATTCGCCATATTCCTTTGATTCTTTTAAGTAGGAAATTGGCTTTTATGATCGCTATCTCTTCTGCTAGAAGGGTATCGGAACTAGCAGCTCTTTCTTGTAAAGAGCCTTATCTAATTTGTCACAAAGGCAAAATTGTACTACGCCCTCATCCTACCTTTCTTCCAAAGGTGGTGTCGGCGTTTCATTTAAATCAAGACATTGTTTTGCTTTCCTTTTTTGCTGAATCGCGAACAGCGGAGGAAAGATTATTGCACTCTCTAGATGTAGTGAGAGCAGTAAAAGTTTATCTGCAGGCTACGGCTCAGATACGTAAAACGGATGTTTTGTTCATTGTGCCAGATGGTCCCAAGAAGGGCCAGCCGGCATCAGAATCCACCATTGCTAGGTGGATTCGACAAGTAATTGTTCAAGCTTATAGTTTAAGAAATGAGGTTCCTCCTTTTCCTGTTAAGACGCACTCGACCAGGGCAATAAGTGCTTCATGGGCAGTGCATCACCAGGCTTCGATGGCTCAGATCTGTAAATCTGCAACTTGGTCTTCAGTCCATACATTTACCAAATTCTATCAAATAGATGTAAGAGGACATGAGGACTCCGCTTTCGGGCATAGTGTGCTGCAGGCAGCAGTCTAGGGCTTCTTGTCCATTGGCGGCCTGATTGATGTAATGACTAAGGCTCTGTGTCCTGTGGTGTACGATAAAGAAAGTAGGATTTTTAATAACAGCTTACCTGTAAAATCTTTTTCTTTGAGTACACCACGGGACACAGAGGTCCCCCCCCCCCCTTCTTATGGGAACCTTACTGCTTTGCTACAAAAACTGAGGTACTTCCTGTATATATGGAGGAGTTATATGGAGGGGAACTTGTTCTCATTGGTTGTGCCAGTGTCCAATCACCTCTGGTGACCATACAACCCACTATGTAATGACTAAGGCTCTGTGTCCCGTGGTGTACTTAAAGAAAAGGATTTTACAGGTAAGCTGTTATTAAAAATCCTACTTTTTGCATATATTTTAATTCCATTTGGATGCAGCTTGACCTGTGCCATAATTCTATCTACATCCCATCTGCCCATGCCTCAATAATCAGAAACGAATATTGCTTTAATGCGTCATATGGCTCCTTTCTCTGACTAGCAGGTCCCAGCCCTATTTTAGAGCTCTTCCCCACATGGATAGTTGTTAAAAAAAGATGCCCTCACAAAACCATTATCCAGTGAACTTTGTCCTCACAAAATCTTGCTGATCCACATGGTCAAAACAATACCCCACAGGGGTGAAATATGTCAAAGTGGGAGTAACCAGGTGGGGTTTTCTCTTGACCCTCTGAATAAATATAGTGTTTTGAAGACACTGGCTACATCTTTTATTTAGCCATGCTTTTATTAAGAAGTCACAATGTTCACATGCTTAAGGAGTCGACAGGTTCACTGGCAGATGTTGGGCTGCAACTTGTCTATTGACCTGAAGGTGATACTTCACCACTTCTTCAGGCGGCAGGAAACCCTTATGGGCTCCAGGAGACCGAAATCCCATATTGAATGTCAAAATATTGTGAGATTTGGACAGCTATACTGACACAGAAGTGGCTAAATAGCAGTTGCTCCATCATTTCTTGTGCCTGGTGTGTTACAAGTAGATTAGGGATAGAGCCCCACTTGTTTTGGAGAGAGTAGGAGCAGTTTTAGGGAAAGGTACCTGATGAGGGGGGAAGAGTAAGTTTCCCCTTACAAGGTATCTATTCTGCCAGCTTCTTGAAACTTTCTGCAGCAATCAGCCAGCCAGGACTTTGGGGATCTAACAGTGACCCATTAATCTGAATGCCATCCCAGGCACCTTCGGCCTGGGGTGAGGTACTGCTTGAGAAGGCCTGGGGCCCAGTACCTTTTGACTGGGTCCCGCGAGGGATAGAGGAATCCTAGTGGTCCACCCAGTGAGGGAACCCGAATCTAGGACGAGGGGGAACAGAGAGGTTACCCTTCCCGAAGATCCATTGCAGCAATTTGGTGATGGTGGGGCCTCTGGTGACCGTCCAGATGGATGTCTTCTCCCTGACAGGGGTCGCAACCTTTTGAAGGTAGTCCACGTTCTCATGGTCTGTGGCAGGGACCCAACGTGAATCAGGTCGGTGGCAAAGAACCAACAATCATGGTCTGTGGCAGGGACCTTATTTCACCTGGTTCGTGGCAGGGACCAACCTCACGGTCGGTGGCAGCGACTGTGCGCCATAACTGTTGTGAAATCCTAACAGTTTAGTTTCATTGATAGGATTGTGCCTGGACCTCCTTCCCACTTTGTTCTGAACTGTCCTGTGTCTGACCAGTCGCTCTCAAAGGACTATTTATTGCTCTGAAGAATAAATAAGTGTTGGACTTTCAGTGGTGTGGAACTTGACTTTCTGGGAGCTAAAGGGTCCTACCTCCACCTGCGTGGAGGGTGGGAGTCATCCTCGAGGGAAGTTTTGGCTCTGGACGGGGACACAGGCCCAAAGGTAAAAAGTTATAGCTCACACCTCTGCACACAAGAGGATACGAGCTGGTGGTGTGCCACACTAGACGAGAGCCATTGACCGAGAATAGAAAGAGGGAGAGATGAGGTCGCTACACGTGGGGGCTCTGGGTCCGGGATCTGTGTCTGTGTTGATGGAGCCGAGACTTTCAGAGTTTGAACTTTACTGCCCAGAGGAGTTCCGAGGAGGTCGGCCATATTGGCCAACGCTCCACGAGGCACACCCTGGCTGCGCAGTTAATGGGCGTGACACAACAGAAGCCCGCGAACAGGTGCAGAATATGGGAGGAGTCTGGCCATGTGAAGTGTTGCACGTGGGGACTTTGGCGCGAGATAGTCAGTGCGCGATGGAGCAGCAAGTGGTCAGCGCGTTCACTACTGCCTCGTGGGTTCCTACTTCCACAGCCACGAGGATGACTTTGTTTGCTACTTCGCTGACAGATACGGGGATTAGGCTCAAGCCCCGAGGACGATTTGCCCTCTATGTATGCAAGGACGTAGAGGCCCTCTGTGTGATTTGTCCCGGCTGCTCGGGACTGGTGGTTCAGCTAAAGCCGTTCGGGAGATGTGAGGCCTGTAAAGAGTTCATTTCTGAGGTGGAGCAACCCACGGAAAGGCCTCGGGCCTTCCACCTCAACTGTATAACAGGTGCCACCACTCTGGAAGGAGAAGTCAGAGCTTGTACAGCCATCCCTACGCGCACTGACCGGGCTCTGGAGGAAGCCCCAGCGGAGATTGAGACTGAGACTGAGAAACCCGAAGATGCTGCTTCGGTCACCACGGAATCCCTGCTTCCACCGCCAAAGAGAAAAGTCGGTTTGGTCAAGGCTTCCTGCGACCATGGGAAAGTTACACCCCAGTGCTTGCCTGGCCTGGATGGATCCGGAAGGAAGAGCCCCGGATGTCCTAGCTCAAGTAAAGGCTGAGGTAAGCCGAGGGACGGGACCTGGTGTGTGGTTGGAGGTGTCGGGGATCCAGAGGCCCTGGAACCTGTCCAAGGGGGTGACTCCATGTCTACACAGAGTTACTGGCCCGCGGAGGAGTATGGCACCTCCGACCTGGAGTCGATCTCCGATGCAGGAGATGACGGTCTAATAGACAAACTTTTTGCTCAGAAGAGCTGGGACAAGATACCCCTATCCTCGTTCCGTGTGAAAAGGGACCCACCCATGTCCACTGGGGATAGTACACCCCTGGTGGAGGCCCCGGCGCCTGAGGAGGGATCTGGTCCCCTGCATGCCTCTCAACCCCCGGAGTCGCCTGCGCCCGTTGCTGGGGCGAAGCGAGTGTCACTGTGGGCTCCTATGCCCAATCTACAGGTGGTGAAGGTGCCTTGGCACCCGGATGTTATAGTGCTGCCTAGTGAAGGAGACCGTGCTACAATGCCAAACCCTTTCCCTTTTGCAGAGACTTTTCGGTCAGAAAGTTGCCAATGAGTATGGGTGGGAGTACCCATATTTGTCCAAAACTTTTGTATGATGTGGAGGATCACATGGAGACTTTCGACAGGTATTTGAAACCCTTGGTGCTGCCGCACCCAAGGTTTTATTTATAGGAGAATAGACTCCTTGCTGTTGCTACATTTTCCGGTGTGCCTTTACCGGGATCCAGGGACTTTTGCCCTGCAAAGGGTGGCCTATTTGAGAAAGATAGGGAGCAGTTTGTTTGTCGTTCTCCCTGTGTTTTTCCTTTCTTCATCGCAATGTTACAGAGACTTTTGGGGTGTAGTTGAGACAGGGCCACAGTACAGAGAAAAGGATTTCTGTATGTAAAAGAAAAAGTGTTCTGACCGCGACACTACCAGTAGGTGGCGGTGTTGCGCTACGATTGCTTCATAGTCGCACTACTTTTTGGAAGGAAGGGGTTTCTCTAAGGGGAGGCCTGTTCATTTCAATATTATATGTTGTGTTAGAATGTTTTTTTTCTTTCCCTCTGCAGGAGAACATCAATCAAGACTGCTCAGAATGGGGCAGATCTTAGTCAGTGATGTGGGAGGGGGGAATAATAAAAAAAAAAAATTCTACATAGTGATGTATGTTTGATGTAACACAAATGTTTATACCTGTGTGTGTTTTCCTCTCATTTCTGTTTCCCTTCCCCTGTTAGGTTCCGGTACAATGCATTTTTTTTTCCAAATTGGGTTTTGGGTATAGTTTAGTCTCTGGATCGAGCCCGGGTTAGTTCTCTCTTTTGAGGCATGGGTTTGTTCCAGACACTGGGGACCAGTGTCTAACTGCCGGGGGGTGAGTGGAGTGGGGTGTTACATTTAGGGGGCAGGTGTCTGAGTGTAATCAGGCTCAGATGCACTATTGCTAGGGTCTATGGACTATATTTTCCTGTGGAGGAGATCAATAGTGCCTAGTTCCCTGCAGTCTATAGGTGGCGCTGTCGCCATAGACTGGGGTTGAACCATCGTTGTAAGGTTGTACCTTTTTGTGTCCCCTCTCGGCGGTGGTACGGCGGGGTGGGGAACCCGCTGTGCCTGCTGGGAGGGGATATAAAAGGAGCGGCCATCTTCCACACGGAATCCGAGTCCCAGGCACCTTCAGTCTGGGGCTGTTGTTCCGGTTCGCCCGCACCCAGGTGCCCTTGGCCTGGGTGTAGGGGATTAAATGCCATCCCAGGCACCTTCGGCCTGGGGTGAGGTACTGCTTGAGAAGGCCTGGGGCCCAGTACCTTCGACTGGGTCCCGCGAGCTATCAAGGAATCCTAGGGGTCCACCGAATGAGGGAACCTGAATCTAGGACGAGGGGGACCAGAGAGGTTACCCTTCCCGAAGATCCATTGCAGCAATTTGGTGATGGTGGGGCCTCTGGTGACCGTCCAGATGGATGTCTTCTCCCTGACAGGGGTCACACCTTTTTGAAAGTAGTCCACGTTCTCATGGTCTGTGGCAGGGACCCAACGTGAATCAGGTCGGTGGCAGAGACCCAACAATCATGGTCTGTGGCAGGGACCTTATTTCACCTGGTTCGTGGCAGGGACCAACCTCACGGTCGGTGGCAGCGACTGTGCGCCATAACTGTTGTGAAAACCTAACAGTTTAGTTTCATTGATAGGATTGTGCCTGGACCTCCTTCCCACTTTGTTCTGATCTGTCCTGTGACTGACCAGTCGCTCTCAAAGGACTATTTATTGCTCTGAAGAATAATTAAGTGTTGGACTTTCAGTGGTGTGGAACTTGACTTTCTGGGAGCTAAAGGGTCCTACCTCCACCTGCGTGGAGGGTGGGAGTCATCCTCGAGGGAAGTTTTGGCTCTGGACGGGGACACAGGCCCGAAGGTAAAAAGTTATAGCTCACACCTCTGCACACAAGAGGATACGAGCTGGTGGTGCGCCACACTCTCCTCCCTGGTCCTCTAGACGAGAGCCATTGACCGAGAAGAGAAAGAGGGAGTGAGAGGTGAGGTCGCTACATAAGTTAGACGCTTCTCAAAGCTCAATTTTCCAAAGTTATTCACTGATTTTAGTGACGTGAAATTCCAGTTCAGAAGTTGAAAGAAAATAGATTTTTTCCACCTAATTAATTAGATAGCTAAGAAAATTGCTAAAATGTCTTGAAATCTCTATTGTCAATGCAAACAGTCTTTAAATGTAAAACTATGAAATATTAGCTCTTGCAAAATACCATAACTATTTATCTTACTGCACTTTTTTCAGTATATTGCAGATTAAGGAATTTTAAAGATGATAGGTATTTAAGACTACTTAAGTGTGAAATTAGTAAAAATCTTGTGGCTTTTATGAGTAATACAACTTGTAGTACCACCACCATGAGGGCCACTGGAACATGACTGTCCCCAAAGGTTGCCCTGACTTTGCAAGCCTCCTGACCAGTGGCGGTGCGTCCATAGAGGGCGCCGGAGCGCCGCCCCCTCTCGCTCCCGCACCGCCACTGAAAGACAATACACAGATTCATGCATTGCATGAATCTGTGTATTGTCACCGCTGCCGCGCTGCCCACTATTCATATGGCCGGCCTCCTGGTGAGCGCCGGCCATATGAATTAGAGCGGCGGCCGGCGGTGGGTGTGACTTGGAAGTGTCTATCAGAGCCAGCGGCTCTGATAGGCTTTCCGAATACAGCTCTCACGCTGTATTCGGCTTACAAAAACTCCTCCCAGGTACGCACGGGGGTGCGTTCCTGGAAGAAGACTGTGTGGAGGTTTCAGCCAATCAGGTTCACCGGATCTGGTTACCGGTAACCTGATTGGCTGAAGCGACATCGAGGGCGGGAGAACACATCGAGGACGGCGCGGATCGAGGAAGGTAAGTGCAGGGCTGGGGGGGGGGGGGGGCAGGCTGAATATGGGGGACAAACTGGCTGAATATGGGGGACAAACTGGCTGAATATGGGGGGAACTGGCTGTATATGGGGGGAACTGGCTGTATATGGGGGACACGCTGGCTGCATTTGGGGGGAACTGGCTGTATATGGGGGGAACTGGCTGTATATGGGGGGAACTGGCTGTATATGGGGGGAACTGGCTGTATATGGGGGGACAAACTGGCTGAATATGGGGGGAACTGGCTGAATATGGGGGACAAACTGGCTGAATATGGGGGACAAACTGGCTGAATATGGGGGGAACTGGCTGAATATGGGGGGAACTGGCTGAATATGGGGGACAAACTGGCTGCATTTGGGGGGAACTGGCTGTATATGGGGGGAACTGGCTGTATATGGGGGACACGCTGGCTGCATTTGGGGGGAACTGGCTGTATATGGGGGGGAACTGGCTGTATATGGGGGGACAAACTGGCTGCATTTGGGGGGAACTGGCTGTATATGGGGGACAAACTGGCTGCATTTGGGGGGGACTGGCTGTATATGGGGGACAAACTGGCTGCATTTGGGGGGAACTGGCTGTATATGGGGGACAAACTGGCTGCATTTGGGGGGAACTGGCTGTATATGGAGGGACAAACTGGCTGAATATGGGGGGAACTGGCTGTATATGGGGGGACAAACTGGCTGAATATGGGGGGAACTGGCTGAATATGGGGGACAAACTGGCTGAATATGGGGGACAAACTGGCTGAATATGGGGGGAACTGGCTGAATATGGGGGACAAACTGGCTGTATATGGGGGGAACTGGCTGTATATGGGGGACACGCTGGCTGCATTTGGGGGGAACTGGCTGTATATGGGGGGAACTGGCTGTATATGGGGGGACAAACTGGCTGCATTTGGGGGGAACTGGCTGTATATGGGGGACAAACTGGCTGCATTTGGGGGGAACTGGCTGTATATGGGGGACAAACTGGCTGCATTTGGGGGGAACTGGCTGTATATGGGGGACAAACTGGCTGCATTTGGGGGGAACTGGCTGTATATGGGGACAAACTGGCTGTATATGGGGGCACACTGGCTATATATATGGGGACAAACTGGCTGTATATGGGGGCACACTGGCTATATATATATATATGGGGGCACACTGGCTGTATATGGGGGCACACTGGCTGTATATGGGGGCACACTGGCTGTATATGGGGGCACACTGGCTGTATATATGGGGGCACACTGGTTATATATATATATATATGGGGGCACACTGGCTGTATATGGAAACAAACTGGCTGTATTTGAGGGGGCAAACTGGTGGCGTTTGGGCACAGTGGCTGCGTTTAATGGGCACAGTGGCGGCAATTGATTTTTTTTTTTTCAGTTTGTTTGCGCCCCTCCAAAAATTTTGAGCACCAGCCGCCACTGCTCCTGACACCTCTGACACTCTGGGTTTGGACATGTTTCAAAGTGATAATGCAATTACACAGACACCAGACTGTAGCAAAGTAAACTACTTTTTTCTTTTTATATAACAAATATTTCATATAAAATTATTTAGGGTAGATAAGAACAAGAATTGCTAAGGCAGATATCTTTCAGTATTAAACTTTGGTCTTAATACCGTAAGTATACAAAGGATATGCAATGGAAAGGAAGGTCACAATAAGTCAAACAGTAGTAACCGGTGGGTCCTGAAAGAACTTATGACCCCAGTATAAAAGGGAAGAGAATGACCAATTTCTGTGTCAGCCTGCCCCCTTAAAACCCGGGTGCCACAGGCCCGGAAAGATTTTGGAGTGTCCCTGTGGAAATTTGTGTTTATTCAGCCAAAAGTGCAATTGTGGGGTTATGTACCGATTTAGTTGGAAGAGAACACCTGGCTTGCAGTCAGTATTCCAATTCATCCCAATAGATATTCAATAATGTTGAGGTCAGGGCTCTATGCAGGTCACTCACTCCACACCAAATTAGTCAAACCATGTCTATATGAAGCTTGCTTTGTGAACAAGGGTATGTACAGCCATGCTGGAACAGAAAAGGGCCTTTTGTTACTACAAGGTTGGAAACACACAATTGTCTAAAATGTCTTTGTTTACTGAAGAATTAATAGTTCACCACTGAAAACAAGGATCTGGAACTGTATCAATATATTTCTGGCGGTATAGTGTATCATTGCAATTCCTACAGCTTCCACTGGATGGCAGTATTCACCTTTGCAATGTATCCTAAGTGAATTTCATCCCCCCCACCCCCACCTGATGATTAGACAGGGATTTTCATGCTCTTATTCCTGCAGCCATTGCACAGAATTTCCTCCTCTGTATTTCAAATAATTGAATTCCCAGCAAGGAATGGAGTTTTAATATCATGCTTGTAAATCTAATGTGGAGGGCCTGTGGAGAAGTAAAACAGCCTGCCAGGTTAATAAAAACATATGAACTTTCCTTGACGGGCTTTGAAATATTCTTTCTTGAGAATTAGAATGTTTAACAAAAAGAACTTGCCTTGAGATTCACTGTTTGGTTTTGTTATCTCAGTAGATATCTATGTATTTATATAGCATATATAGTTTAAATTGGCAAGAAAAACTGAAACCCTATCCTGGCAGCAGAAATAGGTGCACCCTTTCCACCTGCATATGAGGAATTGTAGGAGTGACCTGCAATAGCTACTTCAGTTGTGTTTTTTTAATTTTTTTATTTTAGTTTCTAGTGGATTAGGGCAAGATTTAGAACCTCTGTACGCAATGCTGTAGTCTCCAAAACAAGTCATAAAAATCAAATTGTTATAGCAGGGGCATTATACTTATCTCTAAAGCTGTCTGTGCCACCATCTTTGCTCAGTTGGTGTGCTACAGTCTTCCTTCAGGCTCCCGGGACCATCAGATGTCTGTGTCCTCCTTTCACACATTGTGGTTCCTTATTCCGACACCTAGGAAAAGTGCCCTCTTACATTGGTGCCAATGGAGAGAAAAATGCCACATAACATTGGTGTCAGTGAGAGGAAGAATATCCCTTAATTTGGTAGTGAAAAGCAATATCAATTATGGTCCCAGAAATGGGATATATTTGAAACCCAGCCCAAAAGGAGCAAGACCAGTATACAAGCCGCAGAGGTAAAAGTACAAGGGGTGATTAGTAGTAAATCTCAAGGCAATGTTCATGAAAATAAAGCCCATATAATATAATGAATCCAACAGGGAATACACTGTTACAGCGTCAGCAGTTTTTCCTTCAAGCGAGTTCTGGAGTTTTCCCACCAATAGTCATGTAAAAAACATAAAACAGGGAGAGGGAGAGAGAACGCCATTGTCTAAGCTTAGTAGTAATAAGAAAATCAATAAAAACTAGATGATAAGTATTGCACCCATATACAGCCGGGGACGGGGAAGAATTGGGAAAGCTTCAGCGAGTGCCAAGCCAAGGACCCAGCGGGGCAGCAGAGGTGACGCTTGCAGAGCATCAGTGGGTGCCAAGCCAGGGAACTAGCGGGTCAGCAGGGGTGACGCTTGAAAAGTCTCCATGAGTGCCAAGTTAGGGACCCAGCAGGGAAGCGGGGGTGATGCTTGAGGAAGATACTGAGTGCTAACAGTGAAAGAGTTCAGGGGGTCCAGTGGCTATTGGATCCGAGGTCTAGTGAAAGACTGGGAGTTCATTGAGCGAAGATCCACAGTGAGTGATTGTGGAATAAACAGAGAACTGTTTGTGTGTTTGTGTTGTCAATAGTTAAATATACTACCGTTAGTAACTACTACAAGACTGTTGCCATAGGAGACAGCGGTCCTACCGATACAGAAGTATTATCTGGCTGGATGCCTTCACCTGTCTTTCTATAGAAGTCTCGGAGTCTGCTAATTATCATTGGATCTGCTTAATGGTGTCCTGGCCCTAGTCCTCTCTCCCCCAGTTCTGTTCAAGAGACAATAAATCTCTTTTTGCATTCTAAAAGTGTCTGGTGCCCACCATTTCATCTTGCATTACACCCACCTTGCCTTGTAACCCACTCTACACAGAAGGATTTCAGCTGTCCCTAACTCTGGAGGTCACCATTAGGCCTAAGGGTCCCCGGGACCTTGCTACATACAATTATTTGGGAGATGCACATGTAGGTAGTGTAACACAGGCATTACTCAATGTGTACAGCAGGTGGCATCCTTTTGGTGGTCACCCAATGGAGATGTTTAGAGGGCGGATAGGGAGCTGCTCCTGGTGGATGGTCTCATCTGTGGATGTAAAAATATGATGGCAAAAAAACTAACAACAAAGGAAGAATGGGCTTCTCTAAGTGTAGTATTATTTATTTTAAAAAAAGATAAATGATAAAAACGCACTCACATTTAGTAAGTAAAGCAACAGGCAATATACCAAAAACTTCTAGCTGGTGGCATTATATCATGAGTCCCAATGGATAGTCAGTCTTGGATGGTCATGGGTGGATAAGTATGTCAAGAAGCACTATAGATTCCCATAGGATGAGAATTAGGAAGAACCAACACTGGTAGACATGAATGGAGGCCACTGTGGCTAGCGGGAAGCAAATTCACTGGCCAGGGCAGCGGGCCATGATGACATCACACATTGGGCATGAGTGGATGGAGCTTCATGTTTTGGGGCAGAGTCCCCATTGTCAAGCACACCCACTACAGTGTAAGAGAACAATATATAGGGGAGGCTGAAGAGTGGATGGGTGGGAGGCACCACAGAGGGAAGGGACTACAGGAGGAGCCAGAAACTAGATGGATAAGTGGCACTGCGGGGCACAGCAAGCCCAGGTTCCAATCTGTGTGCTGACACAACTTCAAGATATTAACCGCCTCCCAAACAGCCGTCGTCATTATACTGCGGCAGGTTGTATTTGCTCGGTACCCTTCTATGTATCTTTCGTTCAGACAGCGGGATCACTGGTGTTTATGTTTATTTTACTTATTTTTGATTTTATCTTTTTATTCTCTAGAGATCCTGTATGACATGCAATGCAGGCTTTTGCCACTGGGTGGCACACTGTGGGATGCAGCGTTTGCTGTACCACATCAATAATACTGCCTGTTAGCATTGTCACATGTCATTACTTATGACAGCTATGTTGCAGCTTGGAGGGATGGTTATTCTCAGTAGGGGTGGATCTGACAGTTTAAACGTGGAGGCTCTGCATATTAGGCACGCTGAGGGATTGTTATCCTACTTGCTTTATTTGCATCTGGTGTCACATGACCGCTCCGCCCCGCCCTCGGCTTCACGTAGGTGCGGTGAGGGGAACATTTTACAGGTATGTTTATTTTTGTTGCTATGACGACGGATCATGTGGGGAGCGCCGACCCGGAAGGTCATAGTCTGGGAGGTGATATCCCCTGTTATTCCTCCGCCGATTGGAGCTGCAGTACACCATGTGAGGGACATCACCCGGAAGTTCTTTGATTACCATATCCCTCTAGCCCAGTGGTTCTCAACTCCAGTCCTCAGGGCCCACCAACAGGCCAGGTTTGCAAGATAACTGAAATGCATCACAGGTGATATAATTTGCTGCTCAGGGATTGCAGTATTCTAGTCTGCATCTCACCAAGGTAATACTTAAAATCTGGCCTGTTAGTGGGTCCTGAGGACAGGAGTTGAGAACCACTGCTCTAGCCAATGATTGCCGGTTTGTTAATTTGGCATATCTCTTGGCCACCAATGAGGGCGCTTGTTACATAGTTCCCCAATTATGTGGTGGGCGGGATTTCTTTTTCACACACAGCATATGTCATGGATATGCAGTAGTGTTTGTCTGTCAGCTTACCTTCCTTCCCATGTGTTCATCTTAGAGGCCTGAACCCTTTCACCTGGCTTCCTTTATAATCTCCTCCCAGCCTGACTCCACCCCAGGCCCTATCACTGAACACTATATTAACCTGTGCACTGCAAGCCTGCTTTGCTGATCAACGTGTTTGTTAAGCATTGTGTGTTTGGGTTCCTGCCTGCCGTGTGCTACGTCTGTCTCTCTGTTACATATTTGGCTTGTTCCCGACTATCCCTGTCTGCTCGTGACCCTTGACCTTCGGCTCGTTCTTTCGTTATCTGACCTTCGGCTCGTTCTTTCGTTATCCTTGTCTGCTTGTGGCCCCTGGCCTTCAGCTTGTTATTCGTTTCTCTCATATCTTGTGCTGCTGCTTCCCCTCTTTTCCCCTTATCCTACGGGGCGTGAGCTAGGAAACTCCAGGGGCCGCGACCTGGTCCCAGCCTGCAGCATAACATCCTCACCACTAGAGGCTCTGGAGAAGACCTGCTGGGTCTTAGACTCCGTGCCCTGGGGAATCTTGGCTCTAGCTTCCGTTAGGATCCCGGTTGTGCTCCTCTGGTCCCGCTTTCCACAACCACCCAGTTTCCTATCCGCAGAAGCCAGCCATAGGGTTCACTACCTTGCGGTGCACTCCTGTCCCCCTACGGTGTGCATCTGTCACCTGGCCACAGGTGACCTTGACAGTTTGATCAGCCATGAACCCGGCTGACATCCCGCTCCCCACGGATGATCCATTGCAGGGCATAGTTTGCAGACTTGAAACCCAGGAATCGAATCAGACTCAGGTGATGCGATTCCTCCAGGATCTGGCTTCTCGCTTCGAGCAGCTTCAGGCCTCCTTGGGAACCCTGAAACCGCAACCTCAAATACAACCAGCGGCTGCACCTATTGCACCAGTCGCAGCCACACACTCATTACAACTGCCAGCTCCGTCCCGTTTCTCTGGGGACTCCAAGGCTTGCAGGGGGTTCCTTAGCCAATGCACGATTCATTTTGAGCTCCAGCCCCAAAACTTCCTGTCTGATCGGGCTAAGGTAGCCTATATCATTTCCCTCCTCTCTGGTGAAGCTTTAGCCTGGGCAGCCCCTCTGTGGGAACTGAATGATCCAGTGGTTTCTAGCCTGTCTGGCTTCTTGAAACTTTTTCGGAATATCTTCGAAGAACCGGCTTGTGTCTCTTCAGCGGCCAGCGCCCTTTTACGTCTCCGCCAAGAGTCTGCTTCTGTGGGACAGTATGCCCTTCATTTCCGCATACTGTCGGCTGAGTTGAGCTGGAACAATGAGGCCTTAGTCGCAACCTTTTTGCATGGCCTGTCCGATAGAGTGAAGGATGAATTAGCAGGAAGAACCATCCCCACTGATCTGGCCGGCGTTATCTCCTTGTGTAACCAGATCGATATTCGCTTTCAGGAGAGGACCTTAGAAAAGCAACGCCAGCACTCCTTGGTTCTTAGTCAGCCTGAGCTCCCCTCTCTTCGACCCGTAGAGCATCTCCTACCAGCTGAGGAACCCATGCAGCTGGGTCGTACCAGGCTATCCCCCGAGGAACGTGCTAGGCGCAGAACTCTTGGTCTGTGTCTTTACTGTGGGGGCAAAGGTCATTTTCGTGACACTTGCTCTCTTTGTCCAGAAAAACGTTCGGGTCCACTTCATCTGGAAAGTGGAGTATTCGACCCAGAAATATCACCTTCCCCTTCTCGTCTTCTGCTTTCTGTGTTCCTTCATGTTTGTGCTTCTTCTCATTCGGTCTCAGCATATCTGGATTCCGGAGCTGCTGGTAATTTCATGGACTGGGAAATCGCATCGTCCATGAGACTTACTCTTTTGCCCCTCACCATGCCACTGGTGGTCTTGGCGATTGATGGTACTGTTCTCCCAGGGGGACCTATCCGCTTCCAGACTCTCCCTGTTAAGATGTCAGTAGGGACACTCCACCAGGAGTGGATATCCTTCCTTATCTTACCCAAGGCCTCAACGCCTATAATTTTGGGCCTCTCATGGTTACAGCTCCATTCTCCTCATGTGGACTGGACTACTGGACAGATCCTGGCTTGGGGTCCCTCCTGTTCCTCGTCCTGCCTACCCAAGGTTGCCCCCTGTGAACCTGAGCCGGTCATTCATTCCAGGTCGCATAACCATTTACATTTCTCTGTCCCTAATCGCCCTTGGACGCACAGCCAGGCTAGCTTGTCTACAAGTCCTGCAGTCGCTACGTCTTGCGATGCGATTCAGGTAGTCGCTACACCTGACTCAGCTATTCACTCTGCCTCTGTACTAGTTATGCCAGTCCAGCCCATGCCCAGTGAGCCTCCTACTTTTTCTGGTTCAGGACATTCTGCTTGTCCTTCAGCTATTCAGCTTGACTCCGGCGACATGTCACCTAACCAACCTGACTTCAGGGTTCCACTGACATCTGCCCAGTCTAATGGTCCTGTGCAAGATGACCAGTCCCCCTTTAAGGGTCTAGGGGACCCTCCTCAGATTCCTGTTGATCCTCTCATGCCCTTGCTTATTCCTAGAGAGCCTTTGGTCCTCGATAGATCTTCTTGTCATCTCCCTACCTCGTTTTCGGTCTCTGAGGATAATCTTAAGTACGAGGTTAGACAAGTTCTGGATTCTCGGCTCTGCAGAGACATTCTTCAGTACCTTGTGCATTGGAGAGGTTTTGGTCCTGAGGAGGTGTCTTGGATCGCTGCATCTGATGTCGCTGCACCTCATCTGTTGAGGAGGTTTCATCAGAGATTTCCCTTTAAGCCTGGGCCCAGGCGGGGGAGGGCCCATAAGAGGGAGGGTACTGTCATGGATATGCAGTAGTGTTTGTCTGTCAGCTTACCTTCCTTCCCATGTGTTCATCTTAGAGGCCTGAACCCTTTCACCTGGCTTCCTTTATAATCTCCTCCCAACCTGACTCCACCCCAGGCCCTATCACTGAACACTATATTAACCTGTGCACTGCAAGCCTGCTTTGCTGATCAATGTGTTTGTTAGGCATTGTGTGTTTGGGTTCCTGCCTGCCGTGTGCTACGTCTGTCTCTCTGTTACATATTTGGCTTGTTCCCGACTATCCCTGTCTGCTCGTGACCCTTGACCTTCGACTCGTTCTTTCGTTATCCTTGTCTGCTTGTGGCCCCTGACCTTCATCTTGTTATTCGTTTCTCTCATATCTTGTGCTGCTGCTTCCCCTCTTTTCCCCTTATCCTACGGGGCGTGAGCTAGGAAACTCCAGGGGCCGCGACCTGGTCCCAGCCTGCAGCATAACATCCTCACCACTAGAGGCTCTGGAGAAGACCTGCTGGGTCTTAGACTCCGCGCCCTGGGGAATCTTGGCTCTAGCTTCCGTTAGGATCCCGGTTGTGCTCCTCTGGTACCGCTTTCCACAACCACCCAGTTTCCTATCCGCAGAAGCCAGCCATAGGGTTCACTACCTTGCGGTGCACTCCTGTCCCCCTACGGTGTGCATCTGTCACCTGGCCACAGGTGACCTTGACAGCATACACCAGGAATATGGCTTATATAAATGAACTGACATGCTGGCCCCATTTAATTTTCGCTGAGGAAGTCCTTGCCCGCGGACGATACGCGTGCGAGGGGCTACACAATGTCAGGACAGCCATCTACCTGGTTCCACATCTATGTTACATGACTGTTATCCGAGCACAGGGTGTCTGTGCCTCGCTTGTGAGTAACTTTTTAAATAAATAAATCAAGTGTTTTTTATATATGGAGAGCACTATGTATTTCTTTTTGACATTTTTCATGTAACTACGCCAATTTATGAGTTCGCTTTTGGGATTATTGAATGATTGAGGATTTCGGTTGAAGCACCGTATGAAGACAGCTCTCTCATCTTTAAACATTACCCTTGATAAAGGGACTGCTTATGTGACCTTCTGGTAATACAGAGGTCCACATTCTGAGGTGAGCGGCCTGTGTATCTGGTGGTGGAATTACACGGAAGTGGTTGCACTTGTGATCATTTACTCTGTTTCACAGCTAGAGGATCCTTCTATCTTCCTGTTGGTGTTTCAGATAACATTCCTCTGGTTTCTGAACTATACATCCCATGGACTTTTTGTGTTACATATGATTTTAGCGCTGCACTGCTTTTTATACACGTTTCATTTAAGGATTTATATTTTGACCTTCAGTGTTCAGCTGTATTGTGTTAAGATTGGTTTTGCGCTGTCTGGTTTTTTCTACAGGTTGGCACGGCTGCACGAATCGCCGGAGGTGTACGTCGGGAGGTTTAAGAGCGATAGGGGACGCATGCGCCCACACTGCCGGTGTCCGCTGGCCACCTGCGATCGCTCCACAGAGAGCCAGAATGGGGATCTGTGTATGTAAGCAAACAGATCCCCATTCTGACAGGGAAGTAGAGATAGATCTGCTGTTCCTAGTGATCAGGAACAGCGATCTCTCTCCTCCTCCAGTCAGTACACTCCCCTCACAGTTAGAAACACCTCCCTAAGAGACACTTAACCCCTTGATCGCCCCCTAGTGTTAACCCCTTCCCTGCCAGTAACATTTATACAGTAATCATTTGCTATTTTTAGCTCTGATCGCTGTATAAATGTCACTGGTCCCAAAAAAGTGTCCGATCTGTCTGCGGCAATGTCGCAGTCCCGCTAAAAATCTCAGATCGCCTCCATTACTAGTAAAAAATAAATAAATAATAAAAATGCCATAAATCTACTGTATCCCCTATTTTTGTAGAGGCTAGAACTTTTGCGCAAACCAATCTATAAACGCTTATTGCGATTTTTTTACCATAAATATGTAGAAGAATACATATTGGCCTAAACTGATTTGTTTTTTTGTTTTTTTGGGACATTTATTATAGCAAAAAGTAAAAAATATATATTTTTTCAAAATCATCATTCTTTTTTGTTTATAGCGCAAAAAAAAAAAAGCAGAGGTGATCAAATACCACCAAAAGAAAGCTCTGTTTGTGGGGAAAAAAAGGACATAAATTGTGTTTGGCTACAATGGCGCAATTGTCAGTTAAAGCGACGCAGTGCATATCGCAAAAAACAAATGGCCTGGTCATTAAGGGGGCAAATCCTTCCGGTCCTTAAGTGGTTAAAGGGGCCAGCACATAATAACAGCAAAGAATGGAATTACAACTGAAAGATTTAGCAACACAATAAAAAGCAGTGCATAAATAAATGTACATCTTGGGCTTGATTCACACTAATGCGTTTTTTGATGCATTTTGCATTTTTCTGAAATGCAGGGACATTTTTTAACATGGGTTCCTATGGAACATGTTCACATCAATGCATTTTTGTGCCTCTGCGTTTTTGAAAAGCGCCGGGGACTTTTTTCCCGCAAAAAGCAGCGTTTTGCATGTTCAATGGACCCGCATCCAAAACGCAAGTACCGCGTTTGTACCGCGATTTTGCAGCGATTTGCGTTTTTCAGGTTTTTTATTACTTTTTTTTACACTGTATATAGCTGGTTGCTAAGGAGGGGGCCGGGAAGCCGGCCGCCGCGTCCTTAACAACCGATGAGCCATCAGTTGTCAGCAGGCTTCCCGCTGACAACTAAAAAAATAGAATTGCCGGATAAAAAAACAAAACAAAAAAAAAAACAGCATGGGGTCCCCCCCAGGTCCATACCAGACCCTTGGGTCTAGTATGGATTTGGAGGAGACCCCCCACACCAAAATTTAAAAAAAAATGGCGTGGGGGTCCCCCCAAAATCCATACCAGACCCTTATCCGAGCATGCAGCCCGACAGGTCAGGAAAGGGAGGGGACGAGCGAGCGCCCCCCCTCCTGAACGCATGCCCTCAACATGGGGGGATGGGTGCTTTGGGGCAGGAGGGGCTCTGTGCCCCCCCACCCCAAAGCACCTTGCCCTTATGTTGATGGGGACAAGGGCCTCTTCCCTACAACCCTTGCCCGGTGGTTGTCGGGGTCTGCAGGCAGGGGGCTTATCGGAATCTGGAAGCCCCCTTTAACAAGGGGGCCCCCAGATCCCGGCCCCCCACCCTATGTGAATGGGTATGGGGTACATTGTACCCCTACCCATTCACCAAAAAACAAAGTAGAAATTTGAGACAAGCTCTGAAATCAAGACATGCGTTAGGGTAGGTAAAAAATTAAAATGCATAAGGTGACCTTTCAGAAACCATGACATGTTTTAGTGTCAGTGAGGGAAGAATGCCACATTACGTTGGTGTCAGTGGGAGGAAATGTGCTCTTTTACATTGGTGTCAGTGAAGGAAGAATGCCCCATTACATTGGTGCCAGTGGGAGGAAGAAAGTCTTTTACTTTGGTTTTAGTGATGGAAGAATGCCGCCTACATTGGTGTAAGTGGACAGAATAATGACCCTTACTTTGTTGTCAGTCAGAGGAAGAATGTCTTTACATTGGTATCAGTAGGAGGAAAAACACCCCTTACATTGGTGTCATTGCAAGGAAGAATGTCCCTTAATTTGATACCAGTGAGGGAAGTATGACCCTAAATTGGTAGTCCATGGTGGGGAAAATGCCTTCTTTTTCTGGTGCCAGTAAGTAAAGAATGCCTCTTACTTTGATGTGAGGAGGAGGAAGTAAGCCCCTTACATTAGCATCAGTGGAAGGAAGAATGCCCCTTACTTTAGTGATCATTAGAAACAATGGGGTTCATTTACTAAATGTGAAGTGTGCAAAGCCTGGTGCAGGTCTGCATGGAAGCCAATCAGGTTCTAACTTTGACAAAAAAAAAAAGATACTTGGAAGCGGATTGGATACTTTTTAGAGCTGCACTAGATTTTGCACATTCCAGTTTTAGTAAATCAACCCCAATGTCCCCTTGCAGACATCTAAAAACATTATGGATGTCAGTAGTTAGTTATCTAAAAGAAAAGTCTGGTCCTTCTACAGTTGCTCTGCCAAGTGTCCCAGGAACCATGCACACACGCGCACCTTAAGGCCGGAGGTCAATCTACCCCTGCTAAACGATAGGAATGGTAAATACATGTATGGTAAAAATGGTAATATAGTAGAATCCCTGGCTGAGAAAGGTTGTACTAAAGCAAAAGCTGTGAGCTTATATCCCATAATTTAAGTGACTAATACAAAGCCTTAGAGGAACATTGCACTACATAATTGCAGTTTAGTCCTTGACGAATGCACCACACAGCAGACTTGTTCTACATCTTGTTTGTAGGGATGAGCCGAACACCCCCGGGTTCGGTTCGCACCAGAACCTTCGAACGGACCGAAAGTTCGCGCGAATTTTCGAACCCTATTCGTTATAATGGACGCGAACGTTCGAAATCAAAATTGCTAATTACAACGGCCAATATGCATGTTAATGTCATAAAACAGGTTTGGGGACCCGGGTCCTGCCCCAGGGGACATATATCAATGCAAAAATAAATTTTAAAAACTAAAGTTTTTTCGGGAGCAGTCATTTTAATGATGCATAAAGTGAAAAAAAAAAAAGTGAAATTTTCCTTTAAATATGGTACCTGGGGGGTGTCTAAAGTATGCCTGTGAAGTGGCATGTGTTTCCCGTGTTTAGAACTGTCCTTGCACAAAATGACATTTGTAAAGGAAAAAAAGAAGCCATTTAAAACCACTTGCGGCTTTAATGTCATGTCTTGTCCTGGCCGCCATATGGCTGAAAATCCTTGAGAAAAATGGCATGGCTACCCCATCACCCCCCCCCACCCCAGCCCCTTTGGGTCTTGTATGGATACTAAGGGGGACCCCGCACCCAAAATAAAACCCTATACCTACAACCCTATATACTCTGAACAGCAGTATATAGGTGGTGCAAACAAGACATGGACTGTAGGTTTGTTCTTAAGTAGAATCTGAACAGGTACATTATGAAGTGTAGCTACATCCCAAAAAAATCTATTTTTAAGCTTTTTGGAGAACATAGGGAGGGGTTATCACCCCTGTAACATTTGCTGTCTTTGCACATCTGTTCAGAACATGTCACCTCACTTTCCGTCCCAATGACAAATGTTTTTGGAAAAGTGGGGTTTTAATTGAAACAAGGATTGGTGATAAAGCATCAGTAGAGAGGAGATACCTTTTTCCCAAATTAAATCTAACAGGATAGAATTTTCCTTCCTAGGGGTAGATTTCCTCTCACTTCCTGTTTTCTCTTGCCGTTTGCAAGTAGGAGTCGTTTGTAAGTTGGATGTTTGAAAGTAGGGGCCTGCCGTATATACTCTGCAGAAATTTGCCCTATTAGATGTTGGTGTAGCCACAAGACTGGTGGGCACAGGAATGGGCCCTGCTGTGAGTTAATAGATCAAGATTTGTACTTGCATGCACCTGTTGAACCGGGCAGAAAAATTGGGCCTTTGGTGGTGGTGGTGGTGGTGGACGGTGTTGCCACAAGACTGTAAGCCCTCACAGTTACTCTTGGTGGGTGCAGGAATGGGCCCTGCTGTGAGTTATTAGATCAAGATTTGTAATTGCATGCACCTGTTGAACAGGGCAGAAAAATTGGGCCTTTGGTGGTGGTGGTGGTGGTGGACGGTGTTGCCACAAGACTGTAGGCCCTCATAGTTACTCTTGGTGGGCGCAGGAATGGGCCCTGCTGTGAACTATTAGATCAAGATTTGTAATTACACGCCCCTGTTAAACAGGGGCTGAAAAATTGTGCCTTAGGCATTGGTGCTGGTGCCACAACACTGCAACCCCTCACAGATACTGTACTTGGAGCACAGCAGTCACACCTGTTGCGAAGCATCTTTTTAAAAAAATTTAATTACACGCCCCTGTTATACAGGGGCTGAAAAATTGTGCCTTAGGCACTGGTGCTGGTGCCACAACACTGCAACCCCTCACAGATACTGTACTCTGAGCACAGCAGTCACACCTGTTGCGAAGCATCTTTTTAAAAAATTGTAATTACACGCCCCTGTTATACAGGGGCTGAAAAATTGTGCCTTAGGCACTGGTGTGGTGGCATGGATCATTGAGGAGGAGGAAGAGGATAGTCAGTGAACATAACAGGACAGTCACTCAGCATCAGCATAGGCAGTCTTGAAGGGATGTGACATTATAAATTATTCCGTTATATCCGCTTCAGGTGTCTGGTAGCTGGTGGTGATCCAAGACTGATTCATTTTTATGAAGGTCAGTCGATCAACCGAGTCGGTGGACAGGCGCACCCTATGATCGGTGACAAATCCTCCAGCAGCACTGAATGTGCGTTCGGAAAGAACGCTGGATGCAGGACAGGCCAGTAGCTCAATTGCATACTGTGCAAGCTCTGGCCAGTGATCCATCCTCAGGACCCAGTAAGCCAGAGGATTTTCGGTGGGAAAGGTGTCCAAGTCTGACCTTGCCCCTAGGTATTCCTGCACCATGTATATCAGACGCTGGCGATGGTTGCTGGAACCGATCATACCTTGGGGCTGCGGACTAAAAAATTGTCTGAACGCATCGGTCAGACGTCCACCTTCCCCACCGCTCCTTCTGCTACTGACTGAAGCCCCAGCAACTCGTCGTCCAGGACCAGGAGTTTGTAACCTCCCAGTTTCTGGGAACGCGTTGCACAGACCTTTCTGCAAGGCCTCCCTGAGATGTCTCATCCTCTGCTCCCTCTGCGACGGCAAGATAAGGTCCGCAACCTTACCCTTGTACCGTGGATCAAGGAGAGTGGCCAGCCAGTAATGGTCACTCTCCTTGATCCGAAGAACACGAGGATCCTTCCGCAGGCTTTGCAGGATCAGGGAGGCCATGCAGCGTAGGTTAGCTGAGGCATTCGGTCCGGAGTCTTCTGGGTCACTGAGGATGACATGATCGCCAGCCACCTCCTCCCAGCCACGTACAAGTCCACTGGTTTGTTGGGACTGTACATCATCCCTAAAAGACTGCTGCTGCTGATGCTGAGTGCCAGGCTCCACCTCCATGCTCACACAATCCTCCTCCTCCTCCTCCTCCTCCTCCTCCTCTTCCTGTGTGATGGGTGGGACAGAAGGAACATTGTCTGGATAAAGGGGGCCTTGAGAGACAAGGAAGTCCTCCTCTTCCTGCCTCTGTTCTGCCTCAAGTGCCCTGTCCATTATCCCACGCAGCGTATGCTCCAACAGGTGGACAAGAGGTACAGTGTCACTGATGCATGCACTGTCACTGCTCACCATCCTCGTGGCCTCCTCAAATGGTGAGAGGACAGTGCATGCATCCCTGATCATGCTCCACTGGCGTGGGGAAAAAAAGCCAAGCTCCCCTGACCCTGTCCTGGTGCCGTAGTCGCAAAGGTACTCATTGATGGCCCTCTGCTGCGTGTACAGTCGCTGCAGCATGGCCAACGTTGAGTTCCACCTGGTGGGCATGTCACATATTAGGCGGTTCTTGGGCAGGTTCAGCTCCTTTTGCAGCTCAGTCAGCCGAGCACTGGCATTATAAGATCGGCGGAAATGCACACAGACTTTCCTGGCCTGCCTCAGGACATCCTGTAAGCCTGGGAACCTGCCCAAGAACCGCTGCACCACCAGGTTGAGGACGTGAGCCATACAGGGCACATGGGTGAGCTGCCCCTGTCGCAGGGCGGAGAGGAGGTTGGTGCCATTATCAGAAACGACCATTCCTGGCTTAAGCTGGCGTGGCGTCAACCACCTCTCGGCCTGCCCCTGCAGAGCTGCCAGAACCTCTGGCCCAGTGTGGCTCCTGTCCCCCAAACACACCAGCGCAAGCACGGCATGGCATCTTTTTGCCTGCGTACTCGCGTAGCCCCTTGTACGCCTACGGAGCACCGCTGGTTCCGAGGACAGAGCACTCGAAGAGGACATGGAGGAAGAAGAAGAGGAGGGGGTGGAGGAGAGAGGTGTGTCACAACCAGTAGTAGCATTTTGGAGGCGTGGTGGCGGAACAACCTCCAACACTACTGCACCTTGTCCTGCATCCCTCCCAGCTGCCAATAGAGTGACCCAATGGGCCGTGAAAGAAAGATAACGTCCCTGTCCATGCCTGCTGGACCATGAGTCAGCGGTAATATGCACCTTACCGCTGACCGCCCTGTCCAGCGAGGCATGGACATTGCCTTCCACATGCCAGTAGAGAGACGGAATCGCCTTCCGTGAGAAAAAGTGGCGTTTGGGAACCTGCCACTGAGGAACCGCACATTGAACAAACTCACGGAAGGGGGCCGAGTCTATCAACTGAAAAGGCAGCAGTTGAAGTGCTAGCAATTTAGCCAAGCTAGCATTCAACCGCTGGGCATGTGGATGGCTGGGAGTATACTTCTTTCGACGGTCCAGCAGCTGGGGCAGGGAAATTTGCCTGCTACAATCGGACGTCGGTGTACTGCAAGTACTTGGTTGTGACACACCTAATTCTACACCTTCAGTCCTCTCAGAGCAGCTTTCAGAGAGGACTGAAGATATAGTGGGGATGGAGATCCCAGCTGATGAGGAGCAAGGAGAGGTCCGCTTTGTTCTTTGGTGTGGGTCTTTTATGTGTGCTTGCCAACGAGCTGCATGGCAGGTCGACATATGTCTGCTCATGCTTGTGGTGCCCAAGCGGCTGATGTTTTGGCCACGCGAGATACGCTTGAGACAAATATTGCAAATAGCAGTGGTGCGATCTGATGCACTCGTCTCAAAAAAGGCCCACACCAAAGAACTTTTGTGATAACGTGCAGAGGCAGCGCCCTGCACAGGCGGAGCTCTGCGGTGTGGTACAGTTGCTGTGCTGGCCTCTAGCTGGCCTCCAGGGGGCATCCTGCCTCGTTGGACATGTGACGCTGCATCCTCCTCCTCCTCCTCCTCTCTCCCTTCAGGCACCCACGTGGAGTCAGTGACCTCATCATCCCCTCCCTCTTCACCACTAGAGCAAACCTGGCAGTAAGCTGCAGCTGGTGGAACACTACTGCCAGATTGCTGTCCTTCAGCATCCCCTCTCTCTGCGCGCACACTACTGACTTCCTCAAGCTGGGTATCATCATCCGAGCCTTCGAATCGTTGGGCATCCTCCTGGAGCATGTACCCAACACTGTGCTCAAACAGTTCGGGGGACTCCTCAGGAGGACATGGTGGGTCTAGGGAAGGGGTGGCTGATGATGCCATTGAGTACGCGTTGGCAGCTGCTCTGCCAGTACCCTGAGCCTGGGTGAGAGAGGATGAGGAGGATGAGGAGGGCTTGGTCATCCATTCTACCAAGCCTTCGGCATGATGCGGCTCCACATGTCCAGCTGCCGAAAACAAAGACAAGCGTGTCCCATGGCCACGTGCTGATGACGATGCACGACCACGTCCACGGCCAGCACTGTTGTCTCTAGAAACAGAGCCTGCCTGCCCTGTGTTCTTGCCTCGGCACGCTCTGCCTCTCCTTGGCGGTCTTCCAGCCATTGTAGTCGGTAGTGTATATAGTATAAAAAATAGAACTCCTATGTGTGCTCACAACACACTGTAGGTCCTATGGGTGCTGACACTAACACACTATAGGTACTATGTGTGCTGCTGACAAGAAAATATAGGAGCTCTGTTTGCTGCCACTAACACACTAGAAGTCCTATGGGTGCTGCTGAGAAGAAAATATAGGAGCTCTGTTTGCTGCCACTAACACACTAGAAGTCCTATGGGTGCTGCTGAGAAGAAAATATAGGAGCTCTGTGTGATGCCACTAACACACTAGAAGTCCTATGGGTGCTGCTGAGAAGAAAATATAGGAGCTCTGTGTGATGCCACTAACACACTAGAAGTCCTATGGGTGCTGCTGAGAAGAAAATATAGGAGCTCTGTTTGCTGCCACTAACACACTAGAAGTCCTATGGGTGCTGCTGAGAAGAAAATATAGGAGCTCTGTTTGCTGCCACTAACACACTAGAAGTCCTATGGGTGCTGCTGAGAAGAAAATATAGGAGCTCTGTTTGCTGCCACTAACACACTAGAAGTTCTATGGGTGCTGCTGAGAAGAAAATATAGGAGCTCTGTGTGATGCCACTAACACACTAGAAGTCCTATGGGTGCTGCTGAGAAGAAAATATAGGAGCTCTGTGTGATGCCACTAACACACTAGAAGTCCTATGGGTGCTGCTGAGAAGAAAATATAGGAGCTCTGTTTGCTGCCACTAACACACTAGAAGTCCTATGGGTGCTGCTGAGAAGAAAATATAGGAGCTCTGTTTGCTGCCACTAACACACTAGAAGTCCTATGGGTGCTGCTGAGAAGAAAATATAGGAGCTCTGTTTGCTGCCACTAACACACTAGAAGTCCTATGGGTGCTGCTGAGAAGAAAATATAGGAGCTCTGTGTGATGCCACTAACACACTAGAAGTCCTATGGGTGCTGCTGAGAAGAAAATATAGGAGCTCTGTTTGCTGCCACTAACACACTAGAAGTCCTATGGGTGCTGCTGAGAAGAAAATATAGGAGCTCTGTTTGCTGCCACTAACACACTAGAAGTCCTATGGGTGCTGCTGAGAAGAAAATATAGGAGCTCTGTTTGCTGCCACTAACACACTAGAAGTCCTATGGGTGCTGCTGAGAAGAAAATATAGGAGCTCTGTGTGATGCCACTAACACACTAGAAGTCCTATGGGTGCTGCTGAGAAGAAAATATAGGAGCTCTGTGTGATGCCACTAACACACTAGAAGTCCTATGGGTGCTGCTGAGAAGAAAATATAGGAGCTCTGTTTGCTGCCACTAACACACTAGAAGTCCTATGGGTGCTGCTGAGAAGAAAATATAGGAGCTCTGTTTGCTGCCACCAACACACTAGAAGTCCTATGGGTGCTGCTGAGAAGAAAATATAGGAGCTCTGTGTGATGCCACTAACACACTAGAAGTCCTATGGGTGCTGCTGAGAAGAAAATATAGGAGCTCTGTGTGATGCCACTAACACACTAGAAGTCCTATGGGTGCTGCTGAGAAGAAAATATAGGAGCTCTGTTTGCTGCCACTAACACACTAGAAGTCCTATGGGTGCTGCTGAGAAGAAAATATAGGAGCTCTGTTTGCTGCCACTAACACACTAGAAGTCCTATGGGTGCTGCTGAGAAGAAAATATAGGAGCTCTGTTTGCTGCCACTAACACACTAGAAGTCCTATGGGTGCTGCTGAGAAGAAAATATAGGAGCTCTGTGTGATGCCACTAACACACTAGAAGTCCTATGGGTGCTGCTGAGAAGAAAATATAGGAGCTCTGTGTGATGCCACTAACACACTAGAAGTCCTATGGGTGCTGCTGAGAAGAAAATATAGGAGCTCTGTTTGCTGCCACTAACACACTAGAAGTCCTATGGGTGCTGCTGAGAAGAAAATATAGGAGCTCTGTGTGATGCCACTAACACACTAGAAGTCCTATGGGTGCTGCTGAGAAGAAAATATAGGAGCTCTGTTTGCTGCCACTAACACACTAGAAGTCCTATGGGTGCTGCTGAGAAGAAAATATAGGAGCTCTGTGTGATGCCACTAACACACTAGAAGTCCTATGGGTGCTGCTGAGATGAAAATATAGGAGCTCTGTGTGATGCCACTAACACACTAGAAGTCCTATGGGTGCTGCTGAGAAGAAAATATAGGAGCTCTGTGTGATGCCACTAACACACTAGAAGTCCTATGGGTGCTGCTGAGAAGAAAATATAGGAGCTCTGTGTGATGCCACTAACACACTAGAAGTCCTATGGGTGCTGCTGAGAAGAAAATATAGGAGCTCTGTTTGCTGCCACTAACACACTAGAAGTCCTATGGGTGCTGCTGAGAAGAAAATATAGGAGCTCTGTTTGCTGCCACTAACACACTAGAAGTCCTATGGGTGCTGCTGAGAAGAAAATATAGGAGCTCTGTTTGCTGCCACTAACACACTAGAAGTCCTATGGGTGCTGCTGAGAAGAAAATATAGGAGCTCTGTGTGATGCCACTAACACACTAGAAGTCCTATGGGTGCTGCTGAGAAGAAAATATAGGAGCTCTGTTTGCTGCCACTAACACACTAGAAGTCCTATGGGTGCTGCTGAGAAGAAAATATAGGAGCTCTGTTTGCTGCCACTAACACACTAGAAGTCCTATGGGTGCTGCTGAGAAGAAAATATAGGAGCTCTGTTTGCTGCCACTAACACACTAGAAGTCCTATGGGTGCTGCTGAGAAGAAAATATAGGAGCTCTGTGTGATGCCACTAACACACTAGAAGTCCTATGGGTGCTGCTGAGAAGAAAATATAGGAGCTCTGTGTGATGCCACTAACACACTAGAAGTCCTATGGGTGCTGCTGAGAAGAAAATATAGGAGCTCTGTGTGATGCCACTAACACACTAGAAGTCCTATGGGTGCTGCTGAGAAGAAAATATAGGAGCTCTGTTTGCTGCCACTAACACACTAGAAGTCCTATGGGTGCTGCTGAGAAGAAAATATAGGAGCTCTGTGTGATGCCACTAACACACTAGAAGTCCTATGGGTGCTGCTGAGAAGAAAATATAGGAGCTCTGTTTGCTGCCACCAACACACTAGAAGTCCTATGGGTGCTGCTGAGAAGAAAATATAGGAGCTCTGTGTGATGCCACTAACACACTAGAAGTCCTATGGGTGCTGCTGAGAAGAAAATATAGGAGCTCTGTTTGCTGCCACTAACACACTAGAAGTCCTATGGGTGCTGCTGAGAAGAAAATATAGGAGCTCTGTTTGCTGCCACTAACACACTAGAAGTCCTATGGGTGCTGCTGAGAAGAAAATATAGGAGCTCTGTTTGCTGCCACTAACACACTAGAAGTCCTATGGGTGCTGCTGAGAAGAAAATATAGGAGCTCTGTTTGCTGCCACTAACACACTAGAAGTCCTATGGGTGCTGCTGAGAAGAAAATATAGGAGCTCTGTGTGATGCCACTAACACACTAGAAGTCCTATGGGTGCTGCTGAGAAGAAAATATAGGAGCTCTGTGTGATGCCACTAACACACTAGAAGTCCTATGGGTGCTGCTGAGAAGAAAATATAGGAGCTCTGTTTGCTGCCACTAACACACTAGAAGTCCTATGGGTGCTGCTGAGAAGAAAATATAGGAGCTCTGTGTGATGCCACTAACACACTAGAAGTCCTATGGGTGCTGCTGAGATGAAAATATAGGAACTCTGTGTGATGCCACTAACACATTAGAAGCCCTATGGGTGCTGCTGAGAAGAAAATATAGGAGCTCTGTTTGCTGCCACTAACACACTAGAAGTCCTATGGGTGCTGCTGAGAAGAAAATATAGGAGCTCTGTTTGCTGCCACTAACACACTAGAAGTCCTATGGGTGCTGCTGAGAAGAAAATATAGGAGCTCTGTGTGATGCCACTAACACACTAGAAGTCCTATGGGTGCTGCTGAGAAGAAAATATAGGAGCTCTGTGTGATGCCACTAACACACTAGAAGTCCTATGGGTGCTGCTGAGAAGAAAATATAGGAGCTCTGTGTGATGCCACTAACACACTAGAAGTCCTATGGGTGCTGCTGAGAAGAAAATATAGGAGCTCTGTTTGCTGCCACTAACACACTAGAAGTCCTATGGGTGCTGCTGAGAAGAAAATATAGGAGCTCTGTTTGCTGCCACCAACACACTAGAAGTCCTATGGGTGCTGCTGAGAAGAAAATATAGGAGCTCTGTGTGATGCCACTAACACACTAGAAGTCCTATGGGTGCTGCTGAGAAGAAAATATAGGAGCTCTGTGTGATGCCACTAACACACTAGAAGTCCTATGGGTGCTGCTGAGAAGAAAATATAGGAGCTCTGTTTGCTGCCACTAACACACTAGAAGTCCTATGGGTGCTGCTGAGAAGAAAATATAGGAGCTCTGTTTGCTGCCACTAACACACTAGAAGTCCTATGGGTGCTGCTGAGAAGAAAATATAGGAGCTCTGTGTGATGCCACTAACACACTAGAAGTCCTATGGGTGCTGCTGAGAAGAAAATATAGGAGCTCTGTTTGCTGCCACTAACACACTAGAAGTCCTATGGGTGCTGCTGAGAAGAAAATATAGGAGCTCTGTTTGCTGCCACTAACACACTAGAAGTCCTATGGGTGCTTCTGAGATGAAAATATAGGAGCTCTGTGTGATGCCACTAACACACTAGAAGTCCTATGGGTGCTGCTGAGAAGAAAATATAGGAGCTCTGTGTGATGCCACTAACACACTAGAAGTCCTATGGGTGCTGCTGAGATGAAAATATAGGAACTCTGTGTGATGCCACTAACACATTAGAAGTCCTATGGGTGCTGCTGAGAAGAAAATATAGGAGCTCTGTTTGCTGCCACTAACACACTAGAAGTCCTATGGGTGCTGCTGAGAAGAAAATATAGGAGCTCTGTTTGCTGCCACTAACACACTAGAAGTCCTATGGGTGCTGCTGAGAAGAAAATATAGGAGCTCTGTGTGATGCCACTAACACACTAGAAGTCCTATGGGTGGTGCTGAGAAGAAAATATAGGAGCTCTGTTTGCTGCCACTAACACACTAGAAGTCCTATGGGTGCTGCTGAGAAGAAAATATAGGAGCTCTGTTTGCTGCCACTAACACACTAGAAGTCCTATGGGTGCTGTTGGGGTGCAATGCTGTGCTAACAGCACTGCGGTTGGTACTACTGCAATACTGTACTAACAGTAAGCACGCACCAGACTAATCCCCAGCAGCAGCTAATAACACACTAACTGTGCAATCAGCAGCAATGAACGATCAATGACTTAGGTAGCAATGGTTTAGCAAAGAAATAGCCAATGGTTTAGCAAAGAAGAGCAAATCTTTCAGTATCAAGCAAAGACAGAATCAGCAGACTAATCTCTCCTAAAGCCGGAACTCATGTGACCGGGGCCGATGGCGTGGCGGCCTTTTAAATGGTGGGGCGTGTACTAAAGCCCCTGAGCTGTAATTGGCTACAGGCGTCCTGCCTGTAGCCAATTATTGCTCTCCGAGTTTCGGGCGCTGTGATTGGCCAAGCATGCGGGGTCACAGTGCATGCTTGGCCAATCATCAGCCAGCAATGCACTGCGCCGGCCGCGCCGGCCGCAATGCATTGCGGGGCCGCTCGCATCACACGAATGTGATGCGAACGGCCCAAATAGTTCTGGGCTCGACGAGCGAGCGAACGCCCGATGCTCGATTCGAACATGGGTTCGAATCGAGCACCGGGCCCATCCCTACTTGTTTGGTTATAATAATCACAGCAGCAGTTTTATGCCTCTTTGTCACCAAGACTCACTAGGAAGTTTAACGACAGCACGGGACAAGATAAAAAAGGATATAATTATGCAGATTCCAAGTTTCTTCTAATGCCCTTCAGTGACCTTGCCACCACCATCAATGCACACTAATTATGTAAATCGTTACATCAATAAATTCTCCCCTGAGAGCATAGTAGGGAAGAAAGGTTTAAAAATACAGATCATGCTGTACATTCCTATTGGCTATCACACCTGTACCTCAATGCCGTGGTTACGGGACAGTATGCAGGATCCAAGCTTTAGAAATATTATTACAGAACTTAAAGGCTTTTCTGAGCAATACATGAAGCCATTACTACCCATGGATGGAAATATGAGAGCAGCCAATTATGACTTGATTTTAAAGGTACATGCTCCAGGAGGTTCAACCTTGTCCTTGCATCATTGCGTAGACAAATTGACAGGATGGGATTTTAGACTTCTTAAGCTGTTCATACACTAAAAAATAAATAAATAACAGATTCCTTTATCCACGTGTAGCGATACCCCCAGTTAAGAGGGCTGCCTGTATGATTTTTGGGCCCTGTAGTGCACCGCTGTCAACCCCTGGCAATCGGCTCTAACCTCCCTTGGCACAGTTAGTAAGTGATTATAGGATTTTAGCGGGTATGTACTATTTAGGGGCAGCATCTGGGTGGTAGTATGACCCAGATGCACTAATTGGTAGAGTAGTGCTGTTTCATTCGTGTGAAGACATCAGGGGTGCTCAGTTCCCTGCGGCTCAGTAGGTGGCACTGTCGCTTTGGGCCGGGGATGAACCATCACTGCAGTGCCGTACCTTTTTTTAACTTCTCGCAGCAGCTGTACAGCGGGGCGGGGAACCAGCTGTGCTTGCTGGGAGAGGGGATAAAAGGGGGCGGACATCTTCACCACGAGGTCCGAGTCCCAGGCACCTTCAGCCTGAGGGCTGCTGTCCGTGATCGGTGTCCAGGCACCTTTGGCCTAGACACGTTGAGTTCGTGTTCCATCCCAGACACCTTCAGTCTGGGGTGAGGTACTTAACCGAAGGCCTGGGGCCCAGGACTTCCACTGGGTCCCGCGAGGGAGGGATCGTCCTAATGTGCCCCTGGTGTCGGGTACCGGAATCCAGGGCATAAGGGACCGGAGAGGTGACCCTCCCGTAGAGCTGGTGCAGCATATTGCCGGTGCTGGGTGGGCCTCTGGAGACCGTCCGGATGGATGTCTTTACCTAACAAGGGCCAACTACAAAAGGAAGGTAGTCCATGTTTTCACGGCCTCTGGCAGCGGTCCACTTAATCAACCTAGGTCGGTGGCAGAGACCTGCTCCCAGGCCTGTGGCAGGGGCCTCAACAGTTCACCCGGTCGGTGGCAGCGGCCAACATCACGGTCGGTGGCAGAGACCGTGCGCCAAGCCTATTTGCAATAGAAGGAATAGGAGAGTTCACTGTGCCTGGACCTGCTCATATCCACACCCCTGTCTGTTCATTTAAAAGTTCAACTGATGTTGTTCACTTGTCAAGAAGAATAAAGGAGTGTTGGACTTTTTATGGTGTGGGGCTCTATTACTGGCAGTCAAACCTCCACAGGAGAAGCAGAGGTTCCATCCAGAACACAGGCCCGAAGGTAAAACAAGTGTTGGATTTCACCTCTGCACATTAGAGGACATAGGCCGTAGTAAACCTCACCCTCCTCCCACATACCCCTAGACAAGCCAGCCGTTTCACTGACAAGGGAGAAGGGGGTGAGGCCGCTACAGGATTGTGAGGCCTGTAACTCGCAGCGGCACAATCCTATGGCAAGAACACAGTGATATTTTAAAACTTCCTTTACCTATCCCTTCCATGAAGTAACGAACACAGACACCAATATACTTAACCCTTGAACGTTTACTTAGATTAGTGGGTAAGCAGTAAAACAGGTGGATACATGTCATATGCAGAGCCCTGCAATAAACAGTGTTAAACAAGCAGACAAGTTTACAATGCTATGCAACTCTAACAGTCCCCTTTTGCAGCTACTTCCGTTCCTGGACAATATGGCGCCCAGGAATGTCTACGCTACCCAGTCAGGCCTGACTTAACTAAGTGGAAGTTCTGTAGGGAAATCTTCGCTAGCAACGGTGGTGCACTTGAAGAACAGAATTTGTAATCCACCAAAGTAACGAAGGTACTGTGTCTGTCTATGAGCAGGTGCTCTCTCACCCAACCGGACCAGTCCGCGTCCGTTTCTTCCGCTGCGGTGTCTAAGTTCACCGATTCATCGACATCCGGGTCTTCGGTCCTCCTGGCAAAGATGCAGTATCAAGGAGAGACGTCCCTCAGGTTCCTCGGTGCGCGCGGAAGGCTCTTTGGAGAAAAGGGCCAAGCTTCTGGCCTAAAGTCACAGGAACTCAAGCGGCAGTTCAGCTTGCTGAGCGAGCGGTGTCCAAAGAGAAAGAACTGGGCTCCGCCTCTCCCTTTTAAAGTCCACCCCAGCAGTCCTTGCGCAGGGCAAATGCACCCTGGGTGCCTAAAAGTGTACTGGGTAATGTAGTCTCTGAGGGATTCAAAAGGCAATACCCCGCTACACACTCCCCCCACTTAGAATCTTTGGTCCCCAAAGACGACATTAACAATATGTACAGACAAAGTCATTGAGGGCTGCAAGGGAGGTCGGCAGGGGAAGCTCCCACCAAAAATGGGGAGGGGGATTGCCCTGCCCACCGGTCATGTTAGTGATGGTGGCCTGCCTAACTGTGCCAGAAAGCGAGCTGGGGTTGCCCTCCACCAAATGCACAGTGGAGGGATCAGACTTTTGTATTGTCCTTCTTGCGGTAGTTACAGTGTTCTCAGAGCTTTCTCCCATCTGTGTGTATGTCAACTTCCGAGGAGGGTGGATAATCCTTTTTACTCTTTGCTCCCTGGGAGTTATGGGTTTTGGCTCTAGGGGTGTCTCCACTGAGACTGGTACAATGGGACCTTCTTCTTCAAAGACATCCGATTCAGGTGCAGGGAGGTATAGAGAGTTTCTTGGATCTTCATCCGGGACTGATTCCAGTGCATCTTCCCATTCATCACTCTGTGCATTAGAAGGAATAAACTCTGCAGCTTCTGCATTCAAATTGTCATTTATCGGGGATTCAGGTAACAAAGGGTCCACTGTTAGGGGTTCAGGCGCCTGAGACGGCCACAGCCAACTGAGCTCTATTTCCTCTTCCTCACTTTGGTCTGAAATCTCTTCCTCTCTTGATAGAGTTGTCTGAGACCTGGTATTGGGTCTAGGAGTACAAGGAGTGGAAAGTAATTTAGAGGAATCCAGAGCAGGGGGCATCCTGACTGCTTCAGAAAGGGGCAGCAGATGGTTTCTGTGCCAGGTCTTCAGTGGCCCCACCCTTACTTCAGGCTTCAACTGGTACACGGGCAACCCAGGCAGCTTCTTACAAATCACATAAGGTTCTGACTTTCATCTGTCGGCTAGCTTGTGCTTCCCTGGGACTCCTAAATTCCTCAGCAACACTGGATCCGAGCGCAAAGCTCCCCTCAGGATCTGCTTCATCCTAGTTGCATCTATGACTTGGGGCAGCATTCCCTTTTTGAGTACAATTTGGCACAGCATCCTGTTTAACCTCCGGATAATTTCTCTCCTGGCTGTTGGAGGGTATGCTCGAATTGGTACATTAGTTCAGTCACCTTCTCCAGCTGGCCAAATTCCTCCTGCAACATAGCCAGATAGTCATATGCAGTACAAGCAGCATTGCTGAACCTAAGGTTCTTCACAGCCTCAGCAGCGCCCTTCAAACTTTCACTGATGCGCTGCTTCTTCTGCGCTTCTGGTACTTCCCATCCTTCTACTGCCTGCATTGCCTGTTCAATCCAGGTGTCGAAGTCTTCTTCCCCGGAAGGTACAGGTAGCTTTCCTGAAAAGATCCGGAGCTTCCGGTACCCGGCTTCCAAATGTACTGTGTTGCTTTTCTGGCACTTGGTGACAAAGTCTCCCAAGGCATTCAATAGTTCCGGCCCTATGGCTGCCAGTGGTGTCCCCGGGGCTATCATATCCCGACTGCTTTCTATTTTGTGGAAGAATAGTGGGGATGATGGCGTAGAGATTTTTGGAGATTCCTTCTTCACAGCCCTCGTATGCACTAAACGGTATATCTGGTCATCTGTGGCTTTTATGTTCTGACCTCTAAAATCTTCCAGAACTTCTCCTCTCCATTCCACTAGTGCGTGCGTGCACGAGATATCTGGCCTTATGTCCATCACCCATGCTTTTTGATTCAGGGACAACAACATTATGAGCTGCTTTATCTCGTTTTCTTGCCAGATCCCCCCCGGGAGTTCAATAACTACCGCCTCGGTTGAATCTGCGCCAACCGCTGCGCACCACTGTGACATTGCTGACGGGTCCATGCTGGTACTTCTGACCGGCTTGATTGCAGCGTGCAGTTTACAGAAATCCCGGACCCGAGCCCCCACGTGTAGCGATACCCCCAGTTAAGAGGGCTGTCTGTATGATTTTTGGGCCCTGTAGTGCACCGCTGTCAACCCCTGGCAATCGGCTCTAACCTCCCTTGGCACAGTTAGTAAGGGATGATAGGATTGTGAGGCCTGTAACTCGCAGCGGCACAATCCTATGGCAAGAATACACAGTGATATTTTAAAACTTCCTTTACCTATCCCTTCCATGAAGTAAAGAACACAGACACCAATATACTTAACCCTTGAACGTTTACTTAGATTAGTGGGTAAGCAGTAAAACAGGTGGATACATGTCATATGCAGAGCCCTGCAATAAACAGTGTTAAACAAGCAGACAAGTATTCAATGCTATGCAATTCTAACAGTCCCCTTTTGCAGCTACTGGACAATATGGCGCCCAGGAATGTCTACGCTACCCAGTCAGGCCTGACTGAACTAAGTGGAAGTTCTGTAGGGAAATCTTCGCTAGCAACTGTGGTGCACTTGAAGAACAGAATTTGTAATCCACCAAAGTAACAAAGGTACTGTGTCTGTCTATGATCAGGTGCTCTCTCACCCAACTGGACCAGTCCGCGTCCGTTTCTTCCGCTGCGGTGTCTAAGTACACCGATCCATCAACATCCGGGTCTTCGGTCCTCCTGGCAAAGATGCAGTATTAAGGAGAAACGTCCCTCAGGTTCCTCGGTGCGCGTGGAAGGCTCTTTGGAGAAAAGGGCCAGGCTTCTGGCCTAAAGTCACAGGAACTCAAGCGGCAGTTTAGCTTACTGAGCGGGCGGTGTCCAAAGAGAAAGAACTGGGCTCCGCCTCTCCCTTTTAAAGTCCACCCCAGCAGTCCTTGTGCGGGGCAAATGCACCCTGGGTGCCTAAAAGTGTACTGGATAATATAGTCTCTTAAAAGGCAATACCCCGCTACACACACAAACAAAGTGGATGGAGGAATCCCACTGCTGGGACATTGTATTCTGACAGTGACACCTATCACTGTCAGAACACACTGATCACCAGCTGCAGATCCCTAAAAAATGTCCAACATGTCCCTTCTGTGACGAACGCGGGTATCAGATCCCTGCCTTCCTCACTAACTTGTGACAAAGGACCGGTTAATCTCACACGCGCTGTCACTTACGTAACAATGCCACTCTCAGCTGCACCCCGCACAACGATTTTCCAGCTTGCAGGACCACAATCTAGGTGCCAGCAGCCTGAGAGCGATTGTCACTGGGTTAATTAACCCTTTAACTGCCACCCCCCCTCTTTTGGACCGAGCAGGAGGAGACTCGTAATTTTAGCAATACCAATTAGGATTTTAGAATAATTGTCTGTAACACACACTGTCACCACAGAAAGGTATGTTCAGAGGGTTTATCCTATACAGTAGCACTCTTCAAGAGACAGGTTCTTTTCTAGCTTGCATTAAGAGCTTAGGGACAAGGTTAACACTTTTCAAAATAAGGTTTTAATAATGAAAAGGTCAAAATTGGTGCAATTAAAATATTTACAGATAAAGGTGTTTTAAAGAAACAAAGACAATATACAGCAACAGAGTAATAAAGTAGAGTTGGAAGAAGAATACTTGCGCAATGCCCTGGTTGAACAGAGTTCAGTTGGTGATGTTATTGGTTCTCAAACTTGTTCCTGATTTGATGTTCAAGGAGAACTCCCAAACTGTCCTGGCATCTCCCAAAGGGGTGTTGACAGATACCAATGGTCTAATCATCTGGTTTAGGGGGTGATTGCTGGGGGGTCTCTACATTCATGACCATGACTGAGATACAGTTTGTGATAAGTATTCATATCTGTGCATCTCTACTGTTTACAGACTGCTAACATTTATATTATGGTCCAGCATGGCATTTTCTTCAAAACAAATATAAATATGGCAGGTTTCCGATGTCTATTTTAACTAAGAGGAAAAAGGGGGTACCAGTGGTTTCCCATATGATCTGATATAGGGGTGTCTGGACTTGAAACGCTACAAATTATATGAGGAAAGTAAATATGTCCAAAATAGGGCTATGCTATTAATATTTTGGAAGTTATAAAACATGCTGAAGTTTCAGAAATATCTTACACTGTCTGCACTTTATGTGGATTGAGCTATTTACGACACGTATCTGTTGGTTCTCTGGATTTGGGAGGGTGACAGTTTAATTAGAGTTTCCAGCCTTAGATTGTGTATTGGGTAATGGAAAAGTCTGTGTGTCTGATCAATGGATTGATAAGGTCAACAGTTTGTGTATTGGATAACTTAAAGGAAAAGGTGGGGCCAAGGTCACTGTAACAGAGGAACAAAGCAGCAGAAAGATACGGGACTTAGAGCTTTGGAGAGAGATAAGTAAACACTACAGATAGATGTGCCCAGGTCATATTTCATGAATGGGGTTTACAACCACTTTAAGCTTTGTACACACTGGCCGAATATTAGGCAGTATCGGCTGGCTCAATAGAAACCGGTTGACATTCGGCCCCTGTGTACAACAGCCTGTCCGTCAGAAGTTGGAGGAACGTCCAGCTTCTGTCGAAAGGACATGACTGAGAAATATCTGCCACCATCCAATTAGCTCTCTCAGCCAATGGCTGAGAGCGGTTCACTGTGTGTTCTGGCGGGGGGACCCCCTGTCAAAACACAATAGCTCAGTGGGGGGGATCGCTGTACTAACATCAGATAGATAGAGCTCCTCCGTTTTTTCTCATTCAGCCCGCTGGGTTGAATGAAAAGACACTGATAGTATGTATCTAGCTTTAGACTTTACTAGCTACATGCTTGTTACCAGTAAGTGGCTTGTTACTAGGTAGTGAGGCATGTTCAAGATACCAAGCCTAGGAGGTGCATCTTTAAATCTGACCTTTTAGGAAACGTTACAAGCTTGCATGAATAAATTCTTTACAGGTCACAAAATACAGAAACAATATTCTTTTTCAGAAAAGCTTCAATCGTTTATCATTAAAAAGTCTTTGTTAGGCTCCAATCCAATTACTTTGCCTAGGCTGGTCTGATGCAATAGTCGGCTGCCGCTAGTATCCCAGTCTAGGAAGTAGATAGAGATCCTGGATGATGACTGAACAAAGATCGTGCCATCCTTCTGAAGAGAAAAGCATATGAAGTCATTGTAAGCCTGTCATTGATTTGTATAGGATACTACTCGCAGACACCTGTGACTACTAAGAAATCGCTCCTTTATACGTTTATACGACCTTCTGCTGCTGTGTAAATGAGACCTAAAGTAGAATGCTAGCTTTTTTTTTTGTTTTAATTTTTCAGACACTTGTGATTTTTCTTTTCTTTTCACATTTTAACTTCTTTTTCTACATTTTACTGTTTATGGGAACACTTTTGAAAGCGTTATGACTGTGTTGAAAATAATAGTAATTCAAAATGTTTAACGCAACCCTCCAACCCAATCCTACTACGACATTACTTAATCTCAAACCAGATAGTCTGACTCATGCCCAATTTAAACTTTTTATATTTTTGCTCACAGCAGCAAAACAAACTGTGGCGAGAGCTTGGGAACTCCCTCTTTGGCGTTGGCCGAGACAGAACAAAGAATGAACAACGTTATGATACACGCCAAAATGGCGGCTATTGAACAAAACCAAATTCCTAAATTCCGTAAATTATGGCAACCTTGGATAGAACATTTCTTACCGACAGCATTTAATGACTCTGTTTTAATGCCATGGGAGATGATTTGAAGTTATACTGATCATACAGGTCTGACTGTGACTTCTGGATCGACCCGGTGGACCCCTCCCCACTACTTCTTTACTTTTTACTTTTCACTTTTCTTTTCTACTCTGTCTCTCCTTCAGTAGTGTATTTAGGTTTTGTGCTGCCCTATGCCTGACTAAACCCGTGCACCCCCTAATTTAAATATGACCCACCCCTTCCTGTCAACGCCACACCCCTTTCTGTTTAGGACCTGCCCTGAAATTTTAGAGTAGGGACACCAATTCTTAGGGCCTGAGGGGCATTGGAGTCCCTTAATTTGCATAGATTTCCTCTCACTTCCTGTTTGGCTATGGGGCAGGAAGTGAAGAAAAATCTCTGCAATGGGACAGGGATGGTAAAAAATAAACTGACAGGGGCTATAACCCTCCCTTACTCTATCCAAAATGAAAAAAAAAAAGTGTTGCCTATAGTTCTACTTTAAGCACAAATTTCTAATAATTTTATGGAGAGGACTAAGAAGATATAACCATGCCAAAGTTGCAGCAGAAAACATACAGCAACCGTGAGGAAGGTTTGTGGTCCAGGCTGATAGGACAGTCAAAATTAGAAGCAGCTTGCATTACACTAACAGTGTAGCGCAAGCCAGCGGGGACTCTTCCCGTGCTGCCCCCCTGCAAAGTGCTGCCCTAGGCCTGGGCCTTGTTGGCCTAGGCCAGGATACAGCGCTGCTCTCCTTATACCTTATGATTTTGAAGTTCCATAGGTTACGAATATAGTATCAGTTTTGAAAGGCAATCCATTAAGTTTGCTCAGGAAATCTTTATTCAGTTACTCATAGCTATTAAAATCATTTACTGTTTGGATTTCCACATCTCCTTAGGTTGAACACATACTTGTTAATTAATTTCTTTAACTTTTCACACTTCCTTATATCCTAATCAACACTATATTTGTAATCACATATGAATATTATATAATAATTCTGAATTGTATAATGTACCGTACTTAATTGATTGTATTTATTAAAATATTTTTGACAAGGAAAATAATAGTAATAATGTGTAATTTTTATATCAAGGACAGAGATGATTTTTCTTTCCTTTTTAGGTGCACCTGTCATTCCCTATCACATCTACATGCCACCCCTGGTATGGAGGTCTGTGGGAGATCTGACTCCTCTCTGGGCTGAATAATGAATTAGCCTCCAGTGCCAGGGCTTAATGAGCAACATTAATAATAAATCAGGTTATTCTGAGAACACTTTTGGCTGTAATCACAGACAGATTCTATTGCCTATCAGTTGTTATCAAACCTTACTGCATAATAAACGTTTAACGCTTCCAATCTGTCCCAGATACGCTGTACATTCGTCCGTGTTCTCCCAGGAACAATCCACCTTCACCAACATCCACTGAATGGCCGCACTGTGGATTGGGCATCAGATATTTAACACTGGGATTCAGTTCAGTCCCCTACAAAACAGTCATTACTAATTAACGGAGATTCCCATTCCTGTGTTATTTCAGGCTTAATCCCCTCCCCCATGCTGGCAGCAATCAGCGTAGGTTTGTCAAGCGAGTGGAGCACCTGAATTATCCTATTTATGTGTTGGTGACGGCTTCAAGTAAACACTTCATTAAAATGAACTCTTATCAAATTAGTCCAGCACTTTGGAATATACTGGGGAGGAGAGCGTAGGATGGGGGTCTGCCTATAGCGGAGAGGTGGGTATGGACGATGTAGGCTTTCAAACACAGGAATGAACAAAACTGAGCGTTTTCATTTCTCTAAAACTGAAAAATTGTGCGATTTTGTAAAACAATATGCAACTCTGGCTACATGCTTTGGAACCAATTGGGAAGGCTTAGCTAAAGTAGAACTTAACGCCCAAAAAGAAATAAGGTCCATTTGAACACCCCCAAGGTAGAAGTGCATTTTTCATTTATTTTTTGGTGTTTAGGACAAAATGACGTGTGCCTGGTCCTGCAGCCTCCTGGCATACATCCATCACTTTCCTAAGGAGGCTGCATAATAAGGTACACAGAGGTTGGGGGGCCAGGCTGGCTGCTTGTACCCAGAAGAGGCAGCCAGCTGAAGAGGACCAAGATGATGGCGTGGGTCTTGTTGTATGTCACCCAAACAGTTGATCCCAGCAAGGCAATCCTGGATTCACTGTGCAGGTGAGTATATGAGAACGCAGCACCACAGGTAAGAGGGGAAAAAAATAGGGGTTGAGTACCGCTTTAAAAAAGCTTTGGCCATACTTTTTTTGTGGTCACATAAGTAGTGCTACTTTCATTCTCCTGTGATCCAGTGTCAGATTATAACAGGCTATTAGGCACTATCAGCTGATGGATCAGAGCCACTTCACAGAGGAGAGCGGTGACTGACAGACACTGCTCTCCACTCTGAGCAAAGTAAGTGTAACTGTCTGCCTGTCGCTTCAAATCTTTGTTCAGCACTGACTGACAGGTGGAACCTTTATTGCCTTACTTTTGTTCCCCTGGGGAATCTTTTTATCACCAGACACTTCCTCCTTCTTCTACTTTGAGAGAAAAGAGCATTTACAAGCAAGCTAGCAGTATCTCGTGGGAAGGTGATTGTTCATGGAAGTTTTCTAAAGTTTAAAGTTTGCACCCCTTGGCTAGCGGAGCAAGGTAATACAGTAAAGGTGCATTGTCATTGTTAGTATATATGTTTTAGGCATAAATTGTGTCCATGCTGTTAGTTAAAAGATATGCTGTAGACCAGGGGTCTCCAAACTTTTCAAACAAAGGGCCAGTTTTCTGTCCTTCAGACTTTAAGGGGGCTGGATTGTGGCCATTGGTGGTAGAAAATGTCCTCGGCTCAACATCAGTAAGGGTAAACATGGCCTCAATGTTAGTGATCAATAGGAGGAGGAGTGGTGCCCCATCACTGGTATCAGTGAAAGAAATAGTGCCCGATTGTTGGTATCAGTGGGAGGAATAGTACCTCATATCATATGGAAGAATAGTGCCCCAAGGGCCGGATAAAGGCTAGCAAAGGGCCACATCCGGCCGTCGGGCCGCAGTTTGGAGACCTCTGCTGTAGACAATCCACATGTTTGAACATATAGTCATGTTTCTTTAGGCCCCATGCACAAGAGACGCTGTTATTTGCTGTTAAACGCGTGTTCAGAGGCAGTTGGACACTTTTTTCAACTGCTCCTGAACACATTCAATGTTATCCTATGTGTCCATGCACACAGTCTCGTTTATTGCCGTTTTTAGGCAGTTGCGTTTAACCTCGTTTTTCCAGAAGCAAAAAAATGGGTTCAGACGCAAAAGTTTTCCACGTTTCAGACGCAAAACGCCGCTAAACGCGGCAAAACGCGGGTACCGGCGTTTTGCCGCGTTTTCGTTTATAAGCGTTTTTAAAGGTGACCTATTTTTTTACATTAGAAATCTCAAAAATGATGGCAAATGATGAAAAAACATTAAAAAAAGATAAAAAAAAACTGTAATTGCTTGCATTGCACTGTAGACAATCCACAACTTGTGGCAGGTGACGTGGCAAGTGGACAATCCACAACTTGTGACAGGTAACATGGCAAGTGGACAATCCACAACTTGTGGCAGGTGATGTTGCCAGGTGACGTGGCAGGTGGAAATCCACAAATTGTGGCAGGTGACGTGGCCAGGTGACGTGGTAGGTGACGTGGCCAGGTGACGTGGCAAGTGGACAATCCACAACTTGTGGCAGGTAACGTGGCCAGGTGACGTGGCAGGTGGACAATCCACAAATTGTGGCAGGTGACGTGGCCAGGTGACGTGCCAGGTGATGTGGCAGGTGATGAGGCAAGTGGACAATCCACAACTTGTGGCAGGTGACGTGGCCAGGTGATGTGGCCAGGTGACGTGGCAGGTGACGTGGCAGGTGGACAATCCACAACTTGTGGCAGGTGACGTGGCAGGTGACGTGGCCAGGTGACATGGCAGGTGGAAAATCCACAAATTGTGGCAGGTGACGTGGCCAGGTGATGTGGCAGGTGACGTGGCAAGTGGACAATCCACAACTTGTGGCAGGTGACGTGGCCAGGTGATGTGGCCAGGTGACGTGGCAGGTGACGTGGCAGGTGGACAATCCACAACTTGTGGCAGGTGACGTGGCCAGGTGACATGGTAGGTGGAAAATCCACAAATTGTGGCAGGTGACGTGGTCAGGTGATGTGGCAGGTGACGTGGCAAGTGGACAATCCACAACTTGTGGCAGGTGATGTGGCCAGATGATGTGGCCAGGTGACGTGGCAGGTGGACAATTCACAAATCGTGGCAGGTGACGTGGCCAGGTAATGTGGCAGGTGACGTGGCAGGTGACATGGCAAGTGGACAATCCACAACTTGTGGCAGGTGACGTGGCAGGTGGACAATCCAAAAATTGTGGCAGGTGACGTGGCCAGGTGATGTGGCCAGGTGACGTGGCAGGTGGACAATCCACAACTTGTGGCAGGTAACGTGGGTAGGTGACATGGCCAGGTGACGTGGCAGGTGGACAATCCACAAATTGTGGCAGGTGACGTGGCAGGTGACGTGGCAGGTGACGTGGCAGGTGACGTGGCAAGTGGACAATCCACAACTTGTGGCAGGTGACGTGGCAGGTGGACAATTCACAAATTGTGGCAGGTGACGTGGCCAGGTGATGTGGCTGGTGACGAGGCAAGTGGACAATCCACAACTTGTGGCAGGTGACGTGGCCAGGTGATGTGGCCAGGTGATGTGGCAGGTGGACAATCCACAACTTGTGGCAGGTGACGTGGCAGGTGACGTGGCCAGGTGACGTGGCAAGTGGACAATCCACAACTTGTGGCAGGTAACGTAGCCAGGTGACGTGGCAGGTGGACAATCCACAAATTGTGGCAGGTGACGTGGCCAGGTGACGTGCCAGGTGATGTGGCAGGTGACGAGGCAAGTGGACAATCCACAACTTGTGGCAGGTGACGTGGCCAGGTGATGTGGCCAGGTGATGTGGCAGGTGACGTGGCAGGTGGACAATCCACAACTTGTGGCAGGTGAGGTGGCAGGTGACGTGGCCAGGTAACATGGCAGGTGGAAAATCCACAAATTGTGGCAGGTGACGTGGCCAGGTGATGTGGCAGGTGACGTGGCAAGTGGACAATCCACAACTTGTGGCAGGTGACGTGGCCAGGTGATGTGGCCAGGTAACGTGGCAGGTGACGTGGCAGGTGGACAATCCACAACTTGTGGCAGGTGACGTGGCCAGGTGACATGGCAGGTGGAAAATCCACAAATTGTGGCAGGTGATGTGGTCAGGTGATGTGGCAGGTGACGTGGCAAGTGGACAATCCACAACTTGTGGCAGGTGACATGGCCAGGTGACGTGGCAGGTGGACAATCCAAAAATTGTGGCAGGTGACGTGGCCAGGTGATGTGGCCAGGTGACGTGGCAGGTGGACAATCCACAACTTGTGGCAGGTAACGTGGGTAGGTGACATGGCCAGGTGACATGGCAGGTGACGTGGCAGGTGGACGATCCACAAATTCTGGCAGGTGGCATGGCCAGGTGACGTGGCAGGTGACGTGGCAACTGGACAATCCACAACTTGTGGCAGGTGACGTGGCCAGGTGACATGGCAGGTGGACAATCCACAAATTGTGGCAGGTGACGTGGCCAGGTGATGTGGCAGGTGACGTGGCAAGTGGACAATCCACAACTTGTAGCAGGTGACGTGGCCAGGTGACGTGGCCAGGTGACGTGGCCAGGTGACGTGGCAGGTGATGTGGCAGGTGACGTGGCAAGTGGACAATCCACAACTTGTGGCAGGTGACGTGGCCAGGTGACGTGGCCAGGTGACGTGGCAGGTGATGTGGCAGGTGACGTGGCAAGTGGACAATCCACAAATTGTGGCAGGTGACGTGGTCAGGTGACGTGGCCAGGTGACGTGGCAGGTGACTTGGCAGGTGGAAAATCCACAACTTGTGGCCAGGTGACGTAGCAGGTGACGTGGCAAGTGGACAATCCACAACTTGTGGCAGGTGACGTGGCCAGGTGACGTGGCAAGTGGACAATGCACAACTTGCGGCCAGGTGACGTGGCCAGGTGACGTGGCAGGTGGCGTGGCAAGTGAACATTCCACAACTTGTGGCAGGTGACATGGCCAGGTGACATGGCCAGGTGACGTGGCCAGGTGACGTGGCCAGGTGATGTGGCAAGTGGACAATCCACAACTTGTGGCCAGGTGACGTGGCAGGTGACTTGGCAAGTGGACAATTCACAACTTGGGGCAGGTGACGTGGCAAGTGGACAATCCACAGCTTGTGGCAGATGATGTGGCAAGTGATACGCTAAATACAAGTACACTGCTGCTCTCTCGGCTGCTGGTCTCCCAAAATGGCTGAAATGGTTAAATAATACTGTTTTTTGAGCTTAGGGAGGGTCTTATGATGTTTCTTAACTAAACGCCTATAGACGCAAACGCAGTAAAACGCAGCTAAAATCGCGGCAAAACGGGCATTTTTAAACGCCGGTTTTAGCCTTTAAAATGTGTTTGATGTTTAATGTGAATTTAGATATATGTGTGTAGATAATTGAACACCACTTTGTAACTCCACATTTGCAATTCTGTTGTAACCCCCTTTTTGGTGATCACTGTAAACAAATGTATTGTATGTAATTTTACAGTTTTCACGGTGCAAATGGTCCTTATGGTCCTTATGGTGCTTATGGTGTTTAAGCACTTCTCCACCAGGCCTATTCTGGCACTTCTCTCCTTCATGTAAAAATCATCATTTTTTTGCTAGAACATTAATCAGAACCCCCAAACATTATATATTTTTTTTAGCAGACACCCTAGGGAATAAAATGGCGGTCATTGCAACTTTTTATCTTGCATGGTATTTGCGCAATAATTTTTCAAACGCCTTTTTTGGGGAAAAAAAACGGTTTCACGAATTAAAAAATAACAAAACAGTAAAGTTAGCCCAATTTTTTTATATAATGTGAAAGATGCTGTTACGCCGAGTAAATAGATACCTAACATATCACGCTTTAAAATTGTGCACACTCATGGAATGGCGCCAAACTTCGATACTTAAAAATCTCCATAGGCGACGCTTTTATTTTTTTTACAGGTTACTATTTTCGAGTTACAGAGGAGGTCTAGTGCTAGAATTGTTGCTCGCACTCTACCGCATGCGGCGATACCTTACATGTGGGGTTTGAGCGGCGTTTACATATGTGGGCGGGACTTACCTGCGTGTTCGCTTCTGAGCGTGAGTTACCGGGGACAGGGGCGTTTTACTTTTTTTTTTTTTACTGATTTTTTTTTTATTTTGACACTTTTTTTTTTTTACAATTTTTTTTTGATCACTTTTATTCCTATTACAAGGAATGTAAACATCCCTTGTAATAGGAATCATTGTGACAGGTTCTCTTCATGGAGAGATGCGGGGTCAATAAGACCCCACATCTCTCCTCCAGGCTGGAAAGCATGAGTTTGGTGAAAAAAAATTCACTGATCTCATGCTGACAGCCGCATTTGCGGCTTTGTTTACTTCCGAGTACCGGGCGTGACATCACAACATCGCGCCCGGGACTCCGACGGTCATAGAGATGACTGGTGACCATCTGGTCACCAGTCATCTCTATCGTCGTGAGCCGGCGCCGGCCGATTCGTTCTCCGGGCCCCCGATGGCACGGGAGAGCCTGGAGAAGCACCGGATGGCGGCGGGAGGGGGGGGATGTCCCCTCCCGCCGCCTATAAGAACGATCAAGTGGCGGAACTATGAACATGGAAAACTAAAGGTTGGGACTTTTAATTGAGGTGTGGGACCTAAAGAAACACCTCCATCCCGATAATGGAAGAAAGGAAGCAATTATGCAAAAGTGGGACTTTTAGTTGAAGCATGCATCCCAGGAGGTAGCACGGATCAATTGAATAGGGCAGGTATCCGGTTTGGTGGAACCAAAGATATTACAGAAAAACATTGCATAGCAATTGACAGTCAGTATTTTATTCGCATAAAAGAGGTAACAAAAACAATAATGACATAGCATACCTAATGTACTAGTTCACAATTGAATGGTATATAGATTACAACAATCAATAGTAGTAAGATATAGTAACATATTTGGTTCATGAATAAAACAGTATCAGGATCAGAGGGGGAGGGGGAGGGCCCATTCAATGAAGCGTGTCTCCATAGTAAAAAATTGATTAAAAATTGAATACGTTGGCACAGTCCACTAAGTATAGAGACTGGTAGCTAATAGTGGTATTCACATATATACGCAAAAGAGCAACTAATTAGCTCTCAGTAGGCATATTGGTGCATTATATGGAAATTGTACATAACCAGTTTCTTTAAAGTTTATCTCCATGGTAGTTATAACCGTAATTGGTTGGTGAATACCAATCGATGTATGAGGTGATAGGTGGTACAGTAGCAGCATGTATAGGTAGGGGCATCTTATTGGCTCAACGCGTTTCGTGGCTACTGCCACTCTTCAGGAGCAGGTATGAGGTGGAGGTCTATAAATGACAAGGCAGTAAAGTTTAGAATAGAAATTATTATAAGATGTATAGACATAATGCGGGGCAGGAGATAGAGATAGAGCAGTAACAATTCCCCGGGTAACTTACAGGTATGCCTGTGATTGTGGGTAAGGGCGTAGAGGGCGGGCCCGGCCGGAGAAACAACAGCTCCCGGGAGCTGAGGCGGGTAAACCCCTCCATGCAGGCTGGAACCCGTAGCAAAAGTTGGGATACCCAGACGGAGGACCTCCGCGGGCATGGATAGCAGGTGTATCGATCATAGATGTAACCATCTGAGGGGAACAAGGGGTATAATAATAAACAATAAAAACCGTGAATGATCCAAAAATGTGAGGAGAAATAGAGATAAGGGAATGAGGGAAGTGATGAGATATAGCAGGGATCTGTAGGGTGAAAAAGTATAATAATATATGTAGAGTGTGAAGTATGATGCGTTGTGGCCCATTGTGGTAACAATAAGTGGCAGAGGGACAATGTATCAGCCCTAATGCCAAGGCAGTGTACCGTAAATAAAGATAGGAATTATAACCAAGTAAAGAAAGAGTGAAAGGGTAGCAGGATAGAGTGAAGATAAAAGGCAAAATGTACCTATACAGGTATGGACAATGCAAAACCGTGCTGCAACCATATCCACGGACGCATCCGCCATGAGAAACAAACTGTGCCGGAGGGAGTAAATATACTCACTGCAATGGGCGGGGAAGATCCAACCACCGTCACGCTCAGTGGCCAATAGAACGGGGAGGCGGCGTCAGACCAAAGGGCAGCACAGGCTGCCCGCCGTCCCAACGCCAGCCACCCCGTGAGGACGCCAAGGTGGAAATCAACAGCGCAAGCACGCCTGCGTCACCGAGGTGACGCAGCGCGCATAACGCCGGAGGCGTGACGTCGATGCGCACATCGGCTTCCCCCCCCAACCCCCCACACGACCCAGCACAAGGGAGGGGGGGGGAGGGGGGAGCCCAAGGGCGCATCAAAGCTCCCGGGACTGAGCAAGCCGGCCAAGACCAACCAACCCAACCCCGCCCCACCCATCGCACAACAGCAACACAACCAAGTAAGCACACTGTGGGTAACAGTGTGAAGGGGTACTAAATAACTACATTCCTTAAAACCCGCATAGTTTAAGAATATAAAGTTAGCAATAAAAATTATCTGCTAGTCTTGAATGGACCCCTATGTAGCCTAAATCGAGGGAAAGTGCCAGCAATACAGTATTGTAAATATATATTATTATACCCCTTGTTCCCCTCAGATGGTTACATCTATGATCGATACACCTGCTATCCATGCCCGCGGAGGTCCTCCGTCTGGGTATCCCAACTTTTGCTACGGGTTCCAGCCTGCATGGAGGGGTTTATCCGCCTCAGCTCCCGGGAGCTGTTGTTTCTCCGGCCGGGCCCGCCCTCTACGCCCTTACCCACAATCACAGGCATACCTGTAAGTTACCCGGGAATTGTTACTGCTCTATCTCTATCTCCTGCCCCGCATTATGTCTATACATCTTATAATAATTTCTATTCTAAACTTTACTGCCTTGTCATTTATAGACCTCCACCTCATACCTGCTCCTGAAGAGTGGCAGTAGCCACGAAACGCGTTGAGCCAATAAGATGCCCCTACCTATACATGCTGCTACTGTACCACCTATCACCTCATACATCGATTGGTATTCACCAACCAATTACGGTTATAACTACCATGGAGATAAACTTTAAAGAAACTGGTTATGTACAATTTCCATATAATGCACCAATATGCCTACTGAGAGCTAATTAGTTGCTCTTTTGCGTATATATGTGAATACCACTATTACCTACCAGTCTCTATACTTAGTGGACTGTGCCAACGTATTCAATTTTTAATTAATTTTTTACTATGGAGACACGCTTCATTGAATGGGCCCTCCCCCTCTGATCCTGATACTGTTTTATTCATGAACCAAATATGTTACTATATCTTACTACTATTGATTGTTGTAATCTATATACCATTCAATTGTGAACTAGTACATTAGGTATGCTATGTCATTATTGTTTTTGTTACCCCTTTTATGCGAATAAAATACTGACTGTCAATTGCTATGCAATGTTTTTCTGTAATATCTTTGGTTCCACCAAACCGGATACCTGCCCTATTCAATTGATCCGTGCTACCTCCTGGGATGCATGCTTCAACTAAAAGTCCCACTTTTGCATAATTGCTTCCTTTCTTCCATTATCGGGATGGAGGTGTTTCTTTAGGTCCCACACCTCAATTAAAAGTCCCAACCTTTAGTTTTCCATGTTCATATTTCCGGGGATGGAAGCATGCATCCCTATATATTTACAATACTGTATTGCTGGCACTTTCCCTCGATTTAGGCTACATAGGGGTCCATTCAAGACTAGCAGATAATTTTTATTGCTAACTTTATATTCTTAAACTATGCGGGTTTTAAGGAATGTAGTTATTTAGTACCCCTTCACACTGTTACCCACAGTGTGCTTACTTGGTTGTGTTGCTGTTGTGCGATGGGTGGGGCGGGGTTGGGTTGGTTGGTCTTGGCCGGCTTGCTCAGTCCCGGGAGCTTTGATGCGCCCTTGGGCTCCCCCCTTCCCCCCCCCCTCCCTTGTGCTGGGTCGTGTGGGGGGTTGGGGGGGAAGCCGATGTGCGCATCGACGTCACGCCTCCGGCGTTACGCGCGCTGCGTCACCTCGGTGACGCAGGCGTGCTTGCGCTGTTGATTTCCACCTTGGCGTCCTCACGGGGTGGCTGGCGTTGGAACGGCGGGCAGCCTGTGCTGCCCTTTGGTCTGACGCCGCCTCCCCGTTCTATTGGCCACTGAGCGTGACGGTGGTTGGATCTTCCCCGCCCATTGCAGTGAGTATATTTACTCCCTCCGGCACAGTTTGTTTCTCATGGCGGATGCGTCCGTGGATATGGTTGCAGCACGGTTTTGCATTGTCCATACCTGTATAGGTACATTTTGCCTTTTATCTTCACTCTATCCTGCTACCCTTTCACGCTTTCTTTATTTGGTTATAATTCCTATCTTTATTTACGGTACACTGCCTTGGCATTAGGGCTGATACATTGTCCCTCTGCCACTTATTGTTACCACAATGGGCCACAACGCATCATACTTCACACTCTACATATATTATTATACTTTTTCACCCTACAGATCCCTGCTATATCTCATCACTTCCCTCATTCCCTTATCTCTATTTCTCCTCACATTTTTGGATCATTCACGGTTTTTATTATTATTATTATACCCCTTGTTCCCCTCAGATGGTTACATCTATGATCGATACACCTGCTATCCATGCCCGCGGAGGTCCTCCGTCTGGGTATCCCAACTTTTGCTACGGGTTCCAGCCTGCATGGAGGGGTTTATCCGCCTCAGCTCCCGGGAGCTGTTGTTTCTCCGGCCGGGCCCGCCCTCTACGCCCTTACCCACAATCACAGGCATACCTGTAAGTTACCCGGGGAATTGTTACTGCTCTATTTCTATCTCCTGCCCACATTATGTCTATACATCTTATAATAATTTCTATTCTAAACTTTACTGCCTTGTCATTTATAGACCTCCACCTCATACCTGCTCCTGAAGAGTGGCAGTAGCCACGAAACATGTTGAGCCAATAAGATGCCCCTACCTATACATGCTGCTACTGTACCACCTATCACCTCATACATCGATTGGTATTCACCAACCAATTACGGTTATAACTACCATGGAGATAAACTTTAAAGAAACTGGTTATGTACAATTTCCATATAATGCACCAATATGCCTACTGAGAGCTAATTAGTTGCTCTTTTGCGTATATATGTGAATACCACTATTAGCTACCAGTCTCTATACTTAGTGGACTGTGCCAACGTATTCAATTTTTAATCAATTTTTTACTATGGAGACACGCTTCATTGAATGGGCCCTCCCCCTCCCCCTCTGATCCTGATACTGTTTTATTCATGAACCAAATATGTTACTATATCTTACTACTATTGATTGTTGTAATCTATATACCATTCAATTGTGAACTAGTACATTAGGTATGCTATGTCATTATTGTTTTTGTTACCTCTTTTATGCGAATAAAATACTGACTGTCAATTGCTATGCAATGTTTTTCTGTAATATCTTTGGTTCCACCAAACCGGATACCTGCCCTATTCAATTGATCCGTGCTACCTCCTGGGATGCATGCTTCAACTAAAAGTCCCACTTTTGCATAATTGCTTCCTTTCTTCCATTATCAAGTGGCGGAACTGCCACTATAATCATTCTTATGGTGTGCAGAATCGCCAGAAGAACAGAATGATATCTGAATGATGCCTGTAGCTGCAGGCATCATTCAGATATCCCCCTTCAAAGTCAAGGACGTCATATGACATCCTTGGTGGAGAAGTGGTTAAGGAGTTAAAATATTAACCTCTGTGGTGTTCAACCTTAATGCACACCTTTGAGGCAAAATAAATAAAAGTACTGCACCCGTTAGAAGCTCTCCTCTCGTTATTTACTCAAAGCCAATGGGACCGCTACAGTAAGAGCTGAATGAACACCGGTCACGTGATCACTCAGTTGTTGATCTTAGTGCTGACAAAGGACAGCTGTAGCTTCACAGCGATGCTGTGGCACCAAAGTGAGTATAGATGATTATTTTTTTAAACCCATGCTTCTTTTGTAGTTTCCAAAGCTGAACTCCAGAAAGATATAAAATACAAGCAGTATAAGTACAGTAATTTGACTAGGTATCAGCCTATTGCACTCCCTGTAAAGTCTGTACAGCAGAACTGAGAGAGAGTAAGAAGAAGTATAACATCAACTGTGCCACTGTGAAAATAGTGTAGCACCCCCCCTCCCTGACACCCTGGAAGCATTGTGGCACCTCCAGAGGCAGGGGGCGGGCCAGCATTTTACCCCAGGGCTGGGTCAATAGCTAAAATTGGGTACTAAGAAGAACAGTGGGCGCCATTCACTTGGTCTTTTTTGAAGATTTATTGCAGAAAGGTCAATAAGGCGAGGGTTAAGGGTCCCAGATACCATAGCAGATTATTTACAGACTCTCCGGATCCAGATCCATGTCCATCTTTACAGTGCCAGAACCTTTAAGCTAATCTGGCGACAATGTAGACAGTAACTTAGCTGGTTCACAGACTTTACTTTCCATTTCCTAGGTTTGGTGAATTATCCAAGCGAGTCACCAGGCCTTTCTGAGAGACCAGCCTTCTTTCTGGCTCTCTCCAGCAAGGGATCTCTTCTAGGTCTTCTCCTTGACAAAGCTTCCTTCATCATCAGGCAGGGCGGCTCCAGGACCACTGCCAACACATTAGTCCCCACACAGGTTATTGGGCCTAACAGCAAAGCTCTGTTCGGCAGCACCTAGAAAGGCTTCAGCCTGGTGTAAGAGAGTGAGCACGTGGCCTGTTCCAGATATTTACAGTGTATCCTCCCCCAGCGTGCACCAGTTGCCTGAACTTCCTACTGGGTTGGATGAAGGAAATATAGATATTCATAACTCAGTCTTGTTTGTGAAATTTCATTATGTTGCCATTGGAACCAGTGACACCTACTGGCAGCAGTAAGAAATCACAACTCGACTGAGCTTAGGCAAAAAAAACAGGTGAATAACTAACTACACAATCAGTTTGGGCTAACTACCACCTAGCCAAAGGCTTAACTTAACTAGTAGCCCCTGTTTAGGACAAGGGGGGCACAGGAGCATGCCAATAAGAGGATAAAGCAGAGAGACAAAAGTTATATAATCAGTTTACTGATTCTCCTTTTTCTGTCCATTCACAGGTTGGGGGTTGAGAGAGGACCTGTTAGTGAAAGTGAAACTGTAGCAGAGAAAGATAAGGTTTCCTCCCCTGCTAGGCAGGCTGTGCTTTGTGTAAATCTCAGGACAGGCTGAATAGAGATACAAGTCCATTCGCAGGTAAACAGCTCCCATATACTGTAGGTATTCCATCCATATATTTGGCTGTTTGTCTGGGATTCAGCTTTAAGAGTGCAATGCAGAAACACCTTTTAAAGTGGTTCTATACTCCGCTTGGACATTTTTACCTACAGGTAAGCCTATAATAAGGCTTACCTGTAGGTAAACTTAATATCTCCTAAACCTGCACTGTTTAGGATACATTCACCCTGCATGCAGCCACTGACGTGTGCAGTGAAGGCCTGGCGAAGGTCCAGTGTATCATGCCGGAACTTGCCGAAACGGATGACTCCCACGTGCATGTGTGGGAGTGACGTCATCGCGGCTCCGGCCACACACAGTGCCAGAGCCTGCGACTCGGAAGAAATGGCAAGGCATCATGTCAGCCCCCTCAGCGCTGACTGGGTCCGGGTGCAAGAGCTTCGTCCTAAGGTAAGAATTTCATAATGTGCTAGTATGCAATTCATACTAGCACATTATGCCATTTTCTTGCAGGTTTTTTTCTTTTTTCTTCAGCGGTTAACTATTCTGGACCTGTTCCTATGCCAATGTAGCCCCCCTTCTAGTTTCGTTATTTTATGTCTTTTTCAGAGAAAGAAAAAAAGTGAAATAAAATAAATTTTAAAATAATATCAAAGTGATAGTACACAAATAATAAACAAACACACAGAAAAAGAAAGGGAAAAATACAATGTACACTAAATTACACAAGCAAAGTAGAAAGCCCTCATATAGGGCAATGTACCATTTACAGCACAATGTAATATAATTACAATAAGAAACAATGCCATTGCATTTACACGGTGACATAGACCTTCTGGAATGAAGGTTTTGCTTGCAAGGCTTTACAGTTTAGGCCTACATGGCATTTAGGGTGACATATGTTTAATTGAGAATGGATGGATAATAGACATCTGTTCATTCCTTAGCCTATTGCGAATTTCTGAAAAATTTGGGTGCCATGCACCCAAGCAAAGGGCATCCTTTATTTTTTCCCTTTTGGCCTATTAGAAATATCACATAAAGTGTTTTGTTATATCTGTTCAATAAGTGCAAAAAATATCTGTTGATTCTGTCATAAGGATTGTATGCTAACAACTTGGTCCAGTGGCGGACGGTGTTCCAGCTGGAGGCGGTGGGGGGGTGGTTGGCAAACAAACCACCCGACCCCCCCCCCCCCCTGGGGACAGCAAACAGACCACCTGACCCCCCAGGTGGGTGGCACTCACGCAGGCTCTTGGCGGCGATGCTGAGATGATGGCTTCAGAGCCGATGACAGCGGCCATCTTCCGGCTATCCGTACATCCTCCCCACCCCTGGTACCGGCTAATACAGTCGCTTCTCCTCTCAACCAATCATGCTCCTCCCGCTTCCTGATTGGCCAGGAGGAAAAGCAGGAAGACAATAGCGAATATTAATTTGCTATTGTCACACAAGTAGGTGGAACTGCGCCCCCAAGCCCACCCTTTTTGGAAGCCAATTAGAGCCTGAGGCTCTAATCATGTGCTTAACCACTTCAGCCCTGGAAGAATTTACCCCCTTCCTGACCAGAGCACTTTTTGCGATGCAGCACTGCGTCGCCTTAACTGACAATTGCGCGGTCGTGCGACGTTGAACCTAACCAAAATTGACGTCCTTTTTCCCCCACAAATAGAGCTTTCTTTTGGTGGTATTTGATCACCTCTGCGGTTTTTATTTTTTGTGCTATAAACAAAAGAAGAGCGACATATTTGAAAAAAAATGCAATATTTTTTACTTTTTGATTTAATAAATATCACAATTTTTTTTTTTTAAAACAATTTTTTTTCTAAGTTTAGACCGATACGTATTCTACATATTTTTGGTAATTTTTTTTTGCAATAAGCGTATATTGATTGGTTTGCGCAAAAGTTATAGCGTCTACATAATAGGGGATAGATTTATGGCATTTTTATTTTTTTTATTTTTTTTACTAGTAATAGCGGCGATCTGCGATTTTTATTGTGACCGTGACATTGCGGCAGACACATCGGACACTATTGGCGCGTTTTTGGGACCATTCACATTTATACAGCGATTAGTGCTATAAAACTGCACTAATTACTGTGTAAATGTGACTGGCAGGGAAAGGGTTAACACTAGGGGGCGATCAAGGGGTTAATATGTTCCCTATTGAGTGATTGTAACTGTAGGGGGAGGGGACTCACAAGGGGAGGAGACCGATCTGTGTTCCTCTGTACTGGGAACACACATCGGTCTCCTCACCTCTGACAGGAGGTGGATCTGTGTGTTTACACACACAGATCCACACTTCTGCCGTGATCGTGGGCAATCGCGGGTGCCCAGCGGACATCGCGACCGCCGGGCACACTCACCGGGTCACGAGCGTTGCCGCGGGTGCGCGTGCGCGCCGCCGGCGCGCGCGCGCCCCATAGACGGCCGGGAAAAAAGGACGTCATATGACGTCCGCCCGGAGGGAGGGAGGGTTCCTGCCGGCGTCATATGTCTATGACCCGGTAGGAAGTGGTTAAACGAAAAAAAATGGAATTCATGCATCCGGTGCCCCGCACGTAGATTAGGGGGCCGGACACATGGATAGGAGGGTAGCGCCCCTGCGCCCCATATTTGGCAGCTGCCACTGACTTGTTTCCAGCTACCTCTGAGGACTACAGAACGCCCTATTTTAGGAAGAGCAGAGGTGGAGGTTTAGTCCCATTTCTGTTGTCCTGATACAAAACAAACATTGTCAACCTAGGGCAGGAAGTGTGTTAGTGACAGGATCACAAGGTGAAAATAAAGGAAAAATAAGCTTGAAAAAAAGAAAACTAATGCAGCCACCTGTGTGCTATGGCTATATTAGTCGTTTTTATAGCATAAATATGGAATGATTACCATGAATTGTTTTTAGATGCTGGGATTTCCCAATTCATTGCTAATGAACACATTGCACTGGTTCGTGAGCTTAGGACAGGAAGTGATGGTATAGGAAGTAGAAGGAGGAAAAAGAGAACTTGAACACAGCCATGTGCTAAACAAAGGAAGCACTAGTAGATTCTGGAAGACTCTGAGAAGCTTTGCAGGACTCCAATAAGCAAGAAGCAGTCTGGAAGATTCCTGGAACCTGGAACATGACTCCATCGTAAAGAAAGACTGAAAATAGGAACATTACCTGGGGATGACACTAAATCTACAACCCAAGTTAAAGTAGATGTAAACCCACTCTCATCCTTTATAAACTACTGCCATAGTGCTGATCTATAAGGATATAGATGCCTCCTGCATGTATCCTTATCTGTCAAATGTCTCCCCTCTGTTATAACTGAAAAACTGCAGATTCTGTGGGTGGATCTGTTGTCTGGAGCTCGGTGGGTGGAGTCGTGATGTCAGTAGACTCCCCGCCCACCTCTACACTCCCCTTGTCAACATGCATTTTCTCCTGTGTATTCCTTCTGCTATTATCACTAACATCCAGTCAAAATCCAGAAAAGTAACCACATGACTTTAGAAAAGGAGTGGGGGTGGGAATTAAAAAATAATGCCTGTCTAAAGCTAGTGCACGAGATATGTAAATAACCTGTCACTCAAAGCAAGGGGGCGGAACGGACAAAGGTTTTTCTCTGTTTGTCCGTTTTATCTCACTGAACAATAAAAGAGGATTGCGCAGAGCTGGATTAACTCTTTGTGGCAAGACCTGGCACAAATGATAGGAAATCTTATACACTACACTGTGACAGCAAAAAATATATATATATATATATTTTTCGGGGTTTACATCCACTTTAAGTAACTTTTAATCCCTGTACACACGATCGGTTTTACCAATGAAAACAGTCCGATGGACTTTTTTCATCAGACAAACCGATCGTATATGGGCCCCATCGGTCTTTTTTACTAAAAAAAGATAGCAAATTACTATCGTCTGTGGGGAACTCCATCGGATAAAAAACCCACGCATGCTCAGAATCAAGTCGACGCATGCTCAGAACAGAAGCATAGAACTTCATTTTTCTTGGCTCGTCGGAGTGTTTTACGTCACAGCGTTTGGGACGATCGGTTTTTTGACTGATGGTGTGTAGGCAAGACTAATGGAAGTCAGCTTCATCGGATTTCCAATGGAAAAATCCATCGGTTTAAAATCCATAGGAAATCCGATCGTGTGTACAGGGCTTTAGTGTATCACTCTTGCGTACATTGTTCCAGTTTTCTCTAACTTTGCAGAGACTTTCTCTCAGTTTTTGCCATGTCTCTGACTTTCAACATTCTTCTACTCTATCCAAACTTAAAAACGTATGTTTTGGTTAGAGATACACTTTACAAGCTGTGAAAGATGAAAGCTGTGATCCAGCTAGATTGGTTTATAGAAGGGAGGACATCCATCCAGTTACGGTGCTCTGTGATGTACCGCCACCTTTTGACTGCCCTAAGCTGCACATTTGCTGTAGATTGAGTTGTGTTGAGCTGGAAGGATTGTGCTAGCAAGTTTACTCTGAGATCTGCACTTCCTTTCTTTCATTAATGACCCATAGAGGCTACGGCAGAGAGGACTCCGCTCTAAACAGGCTGTGGAGGTCATGTGACAGATGTCCCCAGGGAAATCCTAGCTAAATGGCAAAACAAATTAGAGTGAATGGCGGTGAATTGACTCACCGCGGTCAGTACAACATGGTTATGCTAACATAAGCCTAATGAATGAATACATCCATCGAACATAAGCTCTGCATTAGGCTGTGATGGAAATGTGTTTCTATTTGAAAGCAAAGACTCAAGAAGCAAATTGTATGTAAAAAATGTAAGAAATGTAAGCACAAAAATCAAAACTATATTTATAATAATTAAAGCAGTATTAAACCCCCCCAAAAAGATTATTATATTGCAGCCTATCAATTCTTAGATGTGATGGATGTATTAGTTTCCATTTTTGGGCTTTATTTCTTCTATTTTCATCCAGCGCACGGGGCGCACCCCCAAACGGCCCCTGTAAATCATAGTATAGGGTGGTATAGAACATCCTGGGGTGGTATAAGGCAGGTTAGGGTGGTATTGGGCAGGTTGGGGTCATATAGGGCAGGTTGGGGTGGTATAGTGGCAGATTAGGGTAGCATAGGGCAGGCTGTGGTGGTATAGGGCAGGCTGAGGTGGTTTATGGCAGGTTGGGGTGGTATAGGGCAGGTTGGGGTGTCATAGGGCAGATTGGGGTGGTATAGGGCAGGTTGGGGTGGTGTAGGACAGGTCGGGGTGGCATAGGGCAGGTTGGGGCGGGAAAAGTGCCAGGTTGGGTTGGCAGAGGGCAGGTCAGGACTGTGCAGTGATAGTGTGCACTGTGCAGTAACTTACAGCATCATTCCTGCAGATGAAGACCCGGGCGGGGCTGCAGAGTCCTCGCCTCAATCATCTTCTTCAGCTGCGGGATCAGCCATAGTGAAGGGGTCTGTGGGAGGAGTGGAGGAGGCAGCCACACCCCCAGCTCCGCCCACCAACTCCGGCCTCGGGACTGATATTGGAGATCCCCGAGGGGCCGAGTGACAGCTTAACCTGACGAGGGAGTGTTATAGGCAGCCTCGCTCCCCGCGCGGCTTGCAATATAATTATAATACAGTGTGTAGCGGCAGGCGGCGGCCCCCGGTGTCACCCCTCTGGCGGGTGTCACCCGGTGCGGTCCGCCTCCCCCGCACCCCCATAGCAACGCCACTGTTAACATTACCCTCCCATCAGACTGACAATGCTTCTGTCTGCTGTGCCTCCTGTTTCCATTCCTCCAGAGTTGTGTTACTGGCCATATCACCAGGTGAAAACAGAGGGAAAAAAGCCAAAGAAAAGAAAACTAATGCATCCACCGCATTTAATGATTAGTAAGCTACAATATAATACATTTTTGATTTTGGGTTTAATAGCGCTTTAAGGGCATATTTATATGTAGCGATACCTTCAACTAAGAGGGCCGCAGATTTAGTTTGGGCCCTGAAGACAGCTCCGCCAACCCCCGGCAATTTACTCGACCCCCTACTGGCACAGTTAGTTATGGCAACAATATAATTCTTATACTATATGATTAAACTCAGACACCAAGGCAATAATGAAAGGGGTATCTAATTTACTTTAGATTTGTGGTAAAAAAGGTTAACAGTGGTAACAGTTCACATAAAATAGTTTGCAGAGCCCTGCAGCAATAAACATACTTATACACTAATAGAATAGTAAAGGTGCGCCGCGTGGGCGACCGTTAACTAGGCGCCCTGTGGTGCAGCAACTAAATGAACTAACTAGCTGGCCAGGCCTGGCTCAGATATCTAAAACTCAGTCTCTAGGGGATGATAGTTTCTTCACCGGCAAGTCTTTAAAGGTGGTGCACATAACAGAATAGCATTTGTAATCCAGTGGGAAGATTGTGATAGAACAAACACTTTACTGAAGAACCTCTGAGTTCAACTCTGATATGGATCTCCAGTGAGAGTATCAGATATAAACTTGTGGGCCACGGCAGTCTATAGGCACATCAGCAATAAACAGTATATGGTCTGAGCATACGCTCGCTCACCCCTCCGGACGCGATCCCAGTCCGGGAACTTCCACCGACTGTGACCTCACACACAGTGTCTCCAGCGATCGGGTCCCTGATCCAACCAAGGCTTTGGCCTTGCACAACGGCACATCCGCACAGGAGGATCAGTCACTGAAGTCTCGTGTCCCAAAGAGGCCGAGCCCAGCCTCGCCTCCTCCTTTTATAACCCCTCCCATGAGTCTCTGGGGTGGAAACATTGCCGAAAGGGGTTCTGGGTAAGGTAGTCCTGGGAGTCTTAAAGGGGACCCCGCTACACACTCCCCCCACTTAAATTTTTTGGTCCCCAAAGAAAATTCTAGCATACACTGCGTACAACCCCAGACAACATTGCATAAGAGGTTGGCATAGGGAATTCCCACCAAAACCGAGGGGTCGGATTCCCTTGCCCACAGGTCACACTATCCTGATTGGCCTGCCTAACTGTGCCAGAGAGTGAGTGGGGGTTGCCCTCCACTAAATGAACAGTGGAGGGATCCGGATTCTCTACACTCCTCCTGGCAGTGACCACAGAATCTTCTGAGCTCTCCCCCATTTGTGGGTAGGTCAACTTCCTGGGAGGCCTTATGACTCTGCGAGCCCTTTGTTCCCTTGGGGTTTCTGGCTCTGGCGCCACAGGCTCTTCTTCTGTAACAGGTTCAGGCGACACGGCAGGCTCTGTAACATCTGTTTCAGGAGCCGAGGGATACATAGAGTCTCTAGGGTCCTGTTCAGGGTAAACATCACAGGCATCTTCCCAGTAATCTGATGAAGGACTAGATGGGAAGAATTCAGCGGCTTCTGCATTCAGTTGTCCATCTATAGTGTCTTCAGTAGTTGGAAGATCTATAGCAGAAGCTCCTTGAGTTGGGGAAGGCAACAGCCAGTCAAGTTCTCTTTCTTCATCTCCACTGAGTTCAGAAGCTTCTCCATCTTCAGCCCGAGAGGTCTGGGACCGAGTGTTTGGCCTGGGGGTATCTAGAATAGAGACTGGTTGAGGAGAGTCCCTCAGTGGAGGTATCCTGACCGCTTCAGCAAGTGGGAGCAGGTGGTTTCGATGCCACGTCTTCAGTGGTCCTACCTTTCCTTC